>CAVLGL010000104.1:51645422-52845422 GCA_963668995.1 Parnassius mnemosyne | reverse complement strand
ACGCACCCTGAGGACTGATGAAAAGATTCTGGAGCTAGAGGAAGAGATAGAGAAGTTACACTGGCATATTATAACATTAACTGAGGTACGAAGAGGACACGGTAACCCCCGAATCCGGTACTAGTTCTATCACCGGGAGTGTGACCATCTGTCCCAAGCAGGTGTAGGATTTATCTTCCACAAGTCTCTCGTTAACAACGTTGTAACGATCGTGAATGTGTCGACGAGAGTTGCGTACCTTGTACTTAGAATCACCAAACGTTAATCAGTGAAGATCATACAGGTTTACGCACCAACTTCGGCACATTCCGATGAGGAGATGGAGGAAATGTATAAAGATATCTCTAAAGCCATGTATGAAGAAGCTGATGCTCATCTTCTATACGAGTTTCCTTTTATCGCCTCAATGCCACCTACAGGATGATGTGTTGTAGTTTATGCTATTACAACGCTATTTCTCGGAACCTTAAAACATCATAAACAAAAAACATTGTGATATATAGGTAATTAGGTATTAGAAAAAAAAAACAATAATGTTGCTTAAATGATTTTCAAGCTTTTCGTTTACCTATCCTTAAGCCTGTACAAAAGTCTTGTTTCATATAGTTGTCTATAATCACCACTAAAAATGTTGGTATTCATAATAAAAATAATTTATATAGTAAAACAATTTTAGGTCTTGTCTGTGTTCAAAATACTGTATTCAGTTCAGTAATGGCACTATGTTGATGAGAACTGGACACGGTAATCCTCGAAACCGGAACTAGTTCTATCACCGGGAGTGTGACCATCTGTCCCAAACAGGTGTCGAATTTATCTTCCACAAGTCTATCGTTAACAATGTTGTAACGATTGTGAGTGTGTCGACGAGAGTTGCGTACCTTGTACTCAGAATCACCAAACGTCAATCAGTGAAGATCATACAGGTTTACGCACCAACCTCGGCAAATTCCGATGAGGAGATGGAGGAAATGTATAAAGATATCTCTAAAGCCATGTATGAAGAAGCTGCTGCTCATCATCTATACGAGTTTCCTTTTATCTCCTCAATGCTACCTACAGGATGATGTGTTGTACTTTATGCTATTACAACGCTATTTCTCGGAACCTTATAACACCATAAACAAGAAACATTATAATATATAGGTAATTAGGTATTAGAAAAAAAAAACAAAAATGTTGCTTAAATGATTTTCAAGCTTTTCGTTTACCTATCCTTAAGCCTGTACAAAAGTCTTGTTTCATATAGTTGTCTATAATCACCACTAAAAAATGTTGGTATTCATAATAAAAATAATTTATATAGTAAAACAATTTTAGGTCTTGTCTGTGTTCAAAATACTGTATTCAGTTCAGCAATGGCACTATGTTGATGAGAACAATATACTGTCTGACATTTATTACTTGAAAAAATGGAATAGAAAAACGCTCGACATTGAAAAATTCGCTACTAAAAATTTCAGACGCTGCAATTTGTTGTTCTGGATAACTCAATATACGGCTTACAAGATAGATATCACTTGTTTGCTCCTAAGTGACTTCCACACGAAGTTACTTTTAGATATTTTAATATTTTAGAAGTTTAATATCATAATTTAATTCCATCCTTGTATTGTTCTCTAGTAAGAATTTGTGGCCTCTACAATAACTTATTGATTAATAATAGTAAAAAATATCGACATATTTAATAGCAAAGTAAATAATTTCAAAAAAGCCTGTATTAGGGATATACTTTGTAAATAAGGCAATATTTTTGTAGCCGGTGGAAGGAAAAGGGGAGATCTCCCACCGGGCAAGGTCTTAAGCCCGGGGAGCGGCTTACGCTTCGAGTGGTAGTTCGGAGCTATTCTATATATATTGCTTTAATTTCGGAACTTCGTTAGCGCGATTTAGGATTTAGGATGTGTTTCGCTTGTGGCGCGACGACAGTGCCGCCACATTTAAATTTTTTTTATTCATGTTTTGATTTTATTCTGTTTTGTGTACCTAAATAAAAAAATAAAGTATGTTTTATATATAGAATAATATATATTTATTTTTTTATATAATAAGTATGATAAACGAGCATACAGTCTACCTGATAGAAAGTTGATGCTGTGGTCCATAGCAATCTGAATCTATCCTTGATTAAGAATTAAAAATTCATATGCATTATCACCCTTGAGTATTAAGATGTAATATTTATTTTCAAATAAAAAGCGCCTCTGGTTTTTTACGGTCACCATACAAAAGACAGCAGTACTAAGCCGCTGTTTCACGTGGGTATATAGAGAAACATATAATAGTGGTAGAACAAATATGTCAGCTCCACCGGCGTAAAATCACGCTTTCACAGGACACCAGATTTTGAGCAAAAATTTAATATATATATATATATATACAGGGTTATTTTGCTATTACAAGTATGGTTTATACTTTTTAATTACGTTTCATCTTATACCTTCTCATCATCAGACTGTACAAGTCTACTGCAGAACATGGGCCTGACTTTATATTAAATACTGACGCCTAACTATTATTAATATATTCATTATAGCCTATTATAAGTTTTCTACTGAACCATGCCTTACATCTTCCCTATGTTGCCTCACGGGGGGGGGGGGGGGGAATATTTACCATACTTCTTAGGCGGGTTAGCATCAGCAGTTTGTTTTTCTTTTGTTGTTAGGTTGTAATCTGGAAGATGTTGCATTTTCTGTTTCATTTCTCTCTGTCATCTCTTACCCATGGCATAATTGTTAACCCAATTTCAGTCATCTCGGCCAGTATTAATGGTGAAAAGCCATCGGCGCAGGACCGGATTACTATGCTCAAGTGTATGTGCAAGCACAGTTCACTCTAATGCCCTTACTCTGATAGTCCGATGTGTCGGCAATTGACCGTAGAATAGAATAGAATAGAATGATTTTTATTCAATATGGATTATTACATAATACTTATTGAAAGTCATTATTTTATTTACCACTGGTTCGGGAAATACCTCTATCCTGGGAAGAACCAGCAAGAAACCCAGCGGGACTTTTTTTTTTAAACATAATTTCACTTAACAATAATTTTGTTTATACAATTTTAAATGAATTTTCATAGAACCAGCATGGTGGCGATCACCTTATCCCCAGGGGTTATTTTCATTCATGTATTCCTTGATATTATAATAACCCTTTTTGTACAGTTTTTCTTTAATAAAACTTTTAAACTTGTTTATTGACAAACTTTGAACATGTTCTGGGATTCTGTTGTAAAAGCGTATACATTGCCCCATAAATGAATTACTAATTCTGTGGAGTCTTGTAAGTGGCATTACAAGCTTATGTTTGTTCCTAGTGTTTAAGGTATGATGATGGTATCTTTATTCTTATTAAAGCTATTTATGTTTTTATGTACATACATTACATTTTCATAAATATATTGCGATGCCAAAGTTAATATATTTATTTCTTTAAATTTTTCTCTAAGGGACTCTTTACAATTTAGATTATAAATCGCCCGTACGGCTCTCTTTTGCAAAACAAATATAGCTTCAATATCAGTCGCATTACCCCATAGCAAAATTCCATAAGACATTACGCTATGAAAGTAACTAAAATACACTAACCTAGTTGTCTCAACATCTGTGAGATTTCTAATCTTTCTTACAGCATATGCTGCAGAACTAAGTCTGCTTGCTAATTTAGATATATGGGGGCCCCATTGAAGTTTCGCGTCAATAGTAATACCGAGAAAAACAGTGGTATCCACAAGACTCAACTCCTCCCCATTTAAGAGCACATTAGTTTTCGAATGTTTTACATTAGGTATTGTAAATTTAATACATTTTGTCTTATTGCCGTTTAAGAGCAAATTGTTGGCGTTAAGATTAAGCCCAGGACTAACGGCTTTACCCCTCTTGATGCATGCGGTGAAACACCGTCATTTTTCTGACTCATAGCTCTCTACAAAGAATTTCTTGACAGAAAAACCCAATAGTAGAAATATAAAATATTTGTTTTTAGAAAATATAGGATGGATTAATTCGAATGTTTTCTATATATACGGATATTATCGTATGGTTCATCATAATATGGTTATGATTGAGGCGTTTTAAGGACACAAAATTGCTTGACCTTGACGTGTCGAGAGTAAAGCTTCGCGTTATGAGACGTAAAATATAAAAAAATGCCTCAGTGGTTATTTAATAACTTATAACATAGAATACTATAATACACTACACACAATATAATACACTAATTACACTAATATACTATTTTCTTTGACATTAACCACGGGGAGTGCTTTGAGGAATTGTTCAGATTAATATCAGCCGCCAAATTTCACGAACACACATCGCAGAAAAACTCCCGATACTATCCAAAAGATCCCGATCCTTGGCGGTCAACCGCTGTATGTTTCTCTATGATATTTCTTCCGTGTACGACCTCTCTGTGGAATAATTTACCACCGGCGAATTTCCCGGACCAATACGACTTAGGGACTTTCAAAAAAAGTGTTTACTCCTTATTAAAAGGCCAGCAACGCACCTGTAATTCCCTTGGTGTTGCAGTTGTTCATGGGCGGCGGTAGTCAATTACCATCAGGTGAGCCATATACTCGTTTGCCCCCTCTCCTATAAAAATAATTTATAATCTAGTTGATATATTATAAGACTTAAATTTTAGAAAAAAACATTAACCCTTACCTTTTCCTATCAAATTAACTTCCCCCGCCACGAAATCTGTCAAATATTGCCAGACAAAGTCATCCATTAATAAATGTCCTAGCTTTACATAATGATGTGGCGGACCACAACGCTTAATACTAATACGGCTTTAGGGCCTTTGTGCGTAAGTCACTCGTTTCAATTGGGGACTCAGTAGCTACCATCTTTAGCGTAGGTGTGTGTTTATTACAAATATAGTAAATAATAAAGTAGTACCCGATGTCGTGAATCTGGGACGCAGCTGCCCGTTACCGGTCTGGTAGGTTTACGTCTGATGTAAACGAGAAAACTTAACTTTAACGAGAATATTTATATTATTACTAGTTGGTACCCTGAGCGTTGCTGCCGCAAAAGAAAAAAAAATTGCAGAATTATCGTTTTATATATGGAGAGTTATATTGTTTAATTCGGAATGATAATAATTCATTCATTGAAATTGAATGATATATACCTTTAAATAAATATGTACCTGCGTGCAAGTGCCTGCAATATGCAGACATCGCAATATAATTAACTGTATCACAATGCATAAGATACGAACAAACCTACATAAATTGTATATATTAGCTAAAATACTATTTAGGTTGGTTTTTTCAATACCGTTTATCAATGTACAAATAGCTAGGCACTCGGTTTAATTTTTATATATTACTATAATTTAGTTTACTGCATTAGCATTATCTTTTAAAATAATAGAAGGTGATCCTCCAGTTTTAAAAAAAATGATTCTGAAGTAAGACTCATTTTCGGCGCGCAAGAATTACATTATCTTAATATATGCATTTTAATATTTAATTACTTAACATGCGGTTGGAGATCATTATCAGATTATTGCTCAAAATATTTTACTTTGTCAGTGTTTGGTACGTTCTGCGAAGTAATGGAATATTTTTTCTGCGCTAACATTTCCTGATATCATAAATATCAATTAATATTATTGAAGTAAATTATTACAAACATAATTCTCAATAATTTCCACAACATCTAGACTATAATATTGTCTGTCAATCACTGTGTGATTTTCCAGAAGATATTGCCTCGCACGTCTACTTAATGGAAAGATTTCTTACATGTGATAATTAGACAGTTAAAAAAAATCGACCTTTTTATACTTACAATTTTTTATTTCCTGATATCATAAATATCAATTAATATTATTGAAGTAAATTATTACAAACATAATTCTCAATAATTTACACAACATCTAGACTATAATATTGTCTGTCAATCACTGTGTGATTTTCCAGAAGCTATTGCCTCGCACGTCTACTTAATGGAAAGATTTCTTACATGTGATAATTAGACAGTTAAAAAAAAATCGACCTTTTTATACTTACAATTTTTCCTGTGTTAC
Organism: Parnassius mnemosyne; assembly: GCA_963668995.1. Classification (NCBI taxonomy): domain Eukaryota; kingdom Metazoa; phylum Arthropoda; class Insecta; order Lepidoptera; family Papilionidae; genus Parnassius; species Parnassius mnemosyne. The sequence goes on along the minus strand of CAVLGL010000104.1, from coordinate 52,839,372 downwards.
ATATGCTGATAGTTAGCAACGATCACTTAAAATCAGATGACGAACATGGTTATTTTCCCCCTTAGTTATTAAAAAATATCAGCGTGACTCCTGGACGAAAAAATTACATTTTTAAGATAAAATTAATAATGAAATATGTTTATAATTCTAAGCTATTAAGTTAGCTATTAACTCGTAATATTGTTTTAAACTTGGTTTAATCATAACATAAAATTAAACACAAAACGGCCGTGTAGCATTGATGCAAGGAAAGCCACTACCTCGTACCATTCCGTGGCTATCGTAAAAGCCAACAGAGAAAAACTGAGCCACGATATAGGAAGCATCATCAAGCATCTTCTTGATAACAAATAAAAATATTATAAAACTGCGTTTTTCAATTCACCTGTCAAGCGTGGTATAAGTAAATCAGAAATTACTTTAAGAAAGTCTGAGGAGGCCTATGTTCAGCAGTGGAATTTTGATGGGCTGTTAGGAATGAGTGAATAAATTAACATAAGACTTTGGTTTAGAATTACGCGATTTGGTTGTTTGGGTTTTGCTTTACCTAAGGATTGGAGAAATATAATGGAAAGTCCATAGGCTCGATCCTGCGCAATAATATCAGTTTAATTGTTGTTCGAGGTGTATGGAAAATCCGATCGAAGGCCTTCGTAATATTCAAACTAACAATCGATACCTCCCCCTTGGACTCTACTGCCTGCGCCCATGTATGAGTCATGTGGACCATAAGATCACAAGCTAAAGCCTCAAAGCCTCATGAGCTGGTAGTTTATAATGGATTCCATTATTTTGGAGAACAAGGAAATGATGGCGATATTCCTGTAGTTAGACGGATCTGAGCAGTTTTTTAAGGATTAAGTGGACTAAATCTATCTTTCACGAATTCAAGAGTACGCCTAGGAGTAACGGAAAAGACGCGTTATAATGTCGAAAGTAAGAATATTATCGTTAGATTGTTTCTGGAGACCCATAAAACTGTTCGCTATTGTCTGTCTATTAAATTAAACGACAACCTTGTGATTCGGTAATTTGATGCCCTCAATTATTGTTCTAAGTTTGATCTAGTTCGAAATTTAAATTATATAAACCTTTTGAAGAAAAAATCTAAGCTACTATATACACACACACACTTTCTTTTTAATTCGAAAATGTAGTATTCTTTATTTGAATTTGGTTGCAGGTGACCATGGGTAGCAATAGCCGCTCAATATTAGGTGAACTGGAAGTTCGTGTAGGGAATATTTTCTAAACATCGATTTTTATGATGCAGTACTTAAATTTATACTTATCTTCATATATGTAATTCTTCTGTTCGTGTGTATGTAACTGAACCACACGAAGTTCGTGTAGGGAATATTTTCTAAACATCGATTTTTATGATGCAGTACTTAAAGGACAATGGCAGAATTTCATACATAAAATTAGTTGAGAAGAAATGGTAGCGTCTATATACCAAAAATATCTTAAAATATTAAGCGTCAGTCCCTTAATAACTCTGTCAAAGAATTTTGTCCTGAGAAGGCGTCAAAAAAAGATATTTACATTTGAATCTTTTAAGGTTATGTCCTATGTCACTTGGAAAAAGTCATGCTTCCTGTGGTTATTTGATGTTAGCTTAATACATAATACATAATTGAGAGTTTTTAGATTATTGTATCTCTATTATATATTTGCATACTATAAATGTATATTTCTGGCATGGCTCCAGGACCTTTGTATCATAGTGACATTCTCAGAAGGGCTAGAACCTAGAGCCGTTAAGCCAGTAAAAAAAACAGTGACATTTTATTTTAGCTAGTGTTGCCATAACATTAAATGGAATTGTTACATAGTACTATGATTGAGATAATGTATTATTGTAGGAAATTCTTTGTAAGAAACTTATTCTCAGCCATATCACTTTTATATTTATTATTACTGATAGACAGTTATTACTAATAAAAACTTAATATAAAAATATTTTGTGTGTTCTGTTGGTAGTCTTACAAAGTGTATACGAAAATAGTATGAATATACTAAATGGCAACATTTGAATAGAGTAAAATGATTGAAGTCATTTGATATTCCCAAAAATGTTTGTTTTTTACTGTGGCTTTAATTAAAATACATTTTTATTTGTAAAATCATAGAAAAATAATAAAACTCATTTTATATATAACTTATTTCTAGACGCTATAATTGTTGTCAACTATTTTTCTGCCATTGCTCTTTATACTTATCTTCATATATGTAATTCTTCTATTCGTGTGTATGTAACTGAACCACACCTAAACGTATAGACTGTATTGATAAAAAAATCTGTGTGTGATGAAGTTTATTCGAGAAAGGTTAAGATTTACAATTGGACTGAGTAGGTGGCGCCGTTGTCGAGATCCAGAAATCACCCGAGCGAATCTGGGGCGGATTGCTAGTTTTCCTATATAATCATTGGTGCGTCTGTTAGTGGCCATGTAAGTTCTGGCTTGCTTCAAGTTATTAATATGAGTAGTATTAGTATACCTATAATATACACGTTACATCATGGATGTGGATACGTTTATTGTACATGTTCGACGTGGACACATTGAGTGGCGCTGTGGTCGGGTTATTAATATTTTTATATACACTGTAAAAACATTACGCAGTTGATGTATTATTATAAAGTCTTTGAAAAGAACCTTCATGACAGACAGACTCACTGACGGACAACGAGGTGATTCCGAAAATTGGATTTTAACACAAATGTTGTAGGGAAAGCAAAGGTTATGATTGATCCCGATAAATTGATTAGTAACTGTTACAACATTTACCGCCTTTCCACTAAAACTTTTAAGACAGTACGCAGCATTCATTTCTGTATATTTATTAATAACGTAGATAACTTTATGTACTGTAAATATGATAATTCAATATGGTAAGAATTCTACATGTAATTACGTCAGCCTTTAAGTTTACATGTTCAGTTACACATTAAGTTAACATTAAGTTAAAAGCTTTTACAAAAATTTACTTCGCAAATATCCGCGTTATAAAATAAAATGATGTGTCTTACCTAGTATGAAGAAGCACCTCCCGCCCTCCCTCAATTGCGTGCACTAACCCCGTCACCACTAATCCCAGCACCGCTACTTCCAACACCACTACACTAGGCAAGACACACCACTGACGATAATACGACACGTGTTTCGCCTCTACACGAGGCATCCTCAGGTGATATAGACTCTACGGTGGCTAACCGCTAAGTAACTTAGTAAGTAACTTAGCGGTTAGCCACCGTAGAGTCTATATCACCTGAGGATGCCTCGTGTAGAGGCGAAACACGTGTCGTATTATCGTCAGTGGTGTGTCTTGCCTAGTGTAGTGGTGTTGGAAGTAGCGGTGCTGGGATTAGTGGTGACGGGGTTAGTGCACGCAATTGAGGGAGGGCGGGAGGTGCTTCTTCATACTAGGTAAGACACATCATTTTATTTTATAACGCGGATATTTGCGAAGTAAATTTTTGTAAAAGCTTTTATATAATGGATTTCCGCAAAGTAACGCCTGATTCTATTAATTATAACATTAAGTTCTTGAGGTCACGTCTATTAAAGTCAACGCTCCGTCTCCATCAAGCTCTAATAAAAAATAGATGATTTTAATAAGGAAGACAGTAATATCAATGACAACCTCGTAATACTGTCCATGTAATCGGAGCTAAATTAGCAGAGCTTAGCGCAAAACTTCTCGAGAATCCAAAATCCCGCCTATTACAATCTTAATATCATGTCTGTTAGACTGGAAATAGCCAGCTCATGCGGTACCTTGAAGATCACCAGCTGATTAGTGACCGCCAATACGGTTTTCGTCGGGGTCGATCAGCTGGTGATCTTCTGGTCTACCTGACGCATAGATGGGCGGAGGCAGTAGAGTCAAAGTGGGAGGCGTTGGCCGTAAGTTTGGACATTGCGAAGGCCTTCGATCGGGTTTGGCACAAAGCGCTTCTTTCGAAGCTCCCTTCCTATGAGCTTCCCGAGAAATTGTGCGATTGGATCACCAGCTTCCTTGCAGATCGGAGCATCAAGGTCGTTGTAGACGGTGCATACTCCGACTACAAGCCTATTAGCGCTGGTGTTCCACAAGGCTGTTTGCTATCACCAACGCCCTTTCTTCTGCATATCAATGATATGTTGCTAACTGGTAACATTCATTGCTATGCGGATGACAGCACTGGTGATGCTCTATACACCGGCCGTGCCAATATTTCTCGGGAAAACCTCGCCGAGTACCGGAATAAACTTGTGTCTGAATTCGAGTCTTTGCTGAACAAAGTCTCGGATTGGGGGCGACTAAATCTAGTCCAGTTTAATCCTCAGAAGACACAAGTTTTTTTTTTATAGAATAAGGGTGACAAACGAGCACACAGTCCACCTGATGGTAAGTGGCTGCTGCGGCCCATAGACATCTACATTTATCTTCGTTTGCAAATTAAAATGCAGATGCGTTGTCAGCCGTGAGGACTATGATAGAATGCCTCTTTTCCAGTAAAATGGGTCTCCGGCTCTCTACACTCACCATACGAAACACAGCAGCATTAAGCTGCTATTTTACGCTGGTATTCTGTGAAAGCGTGGTCCTATCCCGGTCGAGCCGACCCGTTCGTGCTACAACTATACTATTAATATAGCTGCAGCATGGCTCTATCACGTAATGATTTTGCGCATTTACCGCTAAAATGAACCCCTCTGTCATATCTCCTCAGTTTCAAGGCACTCCCCTTCTTGCCTTAGCCGGTATCGGAATCCTCGGAGTCGACATATCGAGTGACGTGCAGTTTCGTGGTTACTTGGAAGAGAAGGCCAAATTGGCCTCTAAAAAGCTTGGCGTGCTCAGCAGAGCGGGACAGTATTTCATGCCGGCACACCGCCTGTTCCCATCTCTGGGCAGGGGCTCCCCAATGCCAGCTCCTTCAACTTGACCGCATCCAGCGCAGAGCGGCTCGAATCGTCGACGACCAAGTCCTTTCCGATCGGCTCTATTCATTGGAACTGCGAAGAGATGTTGCATCCCTTTGCATTTTCTTTCGTATCTACCACGGGGAGTGCTCTGAAGAATTGTTCAGATTAATCGCAGCCGCCAAATTTCACGAACGCATATCGCGGCAGAACTCCCGTTACCATCCACACCATCTGGATGATTGGCGGTCCACCACTGTGCGATTTAGAAGATGTTTTCTTCCTCGCACGACTTCCTTGTGGAATCGATTACCATCAGCGATTTTTCCGGACCGATACGACTTAGGGACCTTCAAGAAAAGAGTGTACCCTTTTTTAAAAGGCCGGCAACGCATGTGCAATTACCTCCCTGTTGTTGCAGTTGTTCATAGGCGGCGGTAGTCACTTATCATCATGTGAGCCGCATTCTCGTTTGCCCCCTCTCCTATATAAAAAAATAAAGCTGCAGTCTTCAGTTCACTCAGTAATACACATACGCAATTTCATTATAACATTTATTAAAGAACCCAGTTTTCAAAAAAAAAAAATTTAGAGCTCTATCTGCCAGAAAGAGCCAACTCTCTAGGTTGAATATCGACTGTGGTTCCATCATTTTTGTAATACCTGAGATTTTAAGTGAGATTGAGAAGATCTACGGACAGCTGTACACGTAATCGTTGGAGACTCACGAGTGTGAGTAACAAAACTAGAGCAATTCTTATCCGAAGCTATTCCGATGATATCCCGGACTTTAGTGTGAACGGGGTTTGAATAGCCTTACAAGACCTTAAAAATGGCAAAGTCCATGACGACGATCGAATCATAGCTAAGCTTCTGAAAATAGGTGGAATATCGCTATTTAAAGGCCTTCAGCAGCTTTTTAATTCCATAATCTATGGTAGCACTACTCCGGATAACGTGCCATACATTCAAATTTAAAAACAAAATTTTACTTACTACTAATGTGTGTTGTCAGTAAAGATATATGGTTCAGAGACTTGTTTTTGAGTGCAGGCCGTGTGAGGATGCTCAAGGTTGTTGAGCGAGCCATGGCGAGGACTGTTTTCGGGGTTTCTCTATGTGAGAGACTTAAAAATGAGGAGATCCGCAATAGGACGAAAGTATTCGACATAGTCCAATGGGATAGTAAGATGAAATGGCAATGGGTCGGACATGTAGCTTAAAGAACCATGAACTTGTGAGGAAGAAAACTTCTCGACTGGCAGCCTCGTACCGTAAAGCGCAGTATTGGGCGACCCACAACTAGATCAAGTATTGACAACAGTGCAAGCACAGTTGTTTGACGGCAGGCATAGAAAAAAAAGAGTAAATTGTGTCCTACTTCAAAGTGTATTATAAGTGATAACACGTGAAGATCGCACGGGACGAATAAAAAGTCATCTATTTATACATTAATATGGGTATTTTGTGACCAATTATTCTTTAATCCGTGTTATTTTTATGTTGCATGGACAGGAATAGATAAAATATCTCTCAAAAATACATCCCTTAAAATACTGCAAAACGATTAAATTTATGTCTATGCTTACAATAATTACTTTCTCTAGCGATCATAATTACCTTGAGTGTAATAAAGACTTCGGATTAATTAATGAACAGGCTTTACCTGATGTAGCAAATGATTGGGTACATGTTTCTTAGAATTTAAAAATAATTTTTGAAGTCATTTCAAAAAGGTGTTTTAAGATGGGTAATTTTTTTTTAAATGAAACTTGGCAAAATCACTTTGCTATTAGATTTATTGCAAAATTTTAAATTTATCTGAAAAGAAAGTTAAATAAATTTATGTTGATTAATATTTTTCTTTCATATATTCATTGTCATTTTCTTCACTATCATTATAGATCTTCACAAGTCCACTGCTGAAGAAGGAAGCAAAGTCATCGACTTTCTGCATATCTTATCTATAGAAATAAATACAATTGAATTGTCGTTTGTAATGTCAAGATAACAGCTTTTTACTAGAACTATATTATATAAAAGTATATTCGGTACTAGTAACAAAAAACAATTTTTCAAATTTTGTCTGTCTGTCTCTTTTTTCAGGCTAGTCTCCAAAACGGCTTGACCGACTTTGACGAAACTCATTGGCAGATGCTTATGTTACTCGTATAAGGAGAAGCTTAGGCTACTTTTATTTTAGAAAAAACAGCAGGTTAATAAATAAGAATGACTCATTATAACTGCAAAGTTGTTGGCAGATTTAAAAAATTTACGTAATTTTTTATACCATGCTCATGTATAAAAAATGGAATTTTTATTTCTGTAATATAGTATAAATTTGTAAGTTATAGTAGTGAAAAATAGTATGTAGAGTAAATTGTATACATAGGCGTAACAGGCATAAAAGTTGACAGAGGGAAACAAATCATGAGATGGTCAGCAGCGTTTTTATTATAACAAATTAAAATAAAAGCTGCGGTTATCAACTGGACTGCCAAGCGTGGTAACTATAGCAAATATCCCCCCTATGAGGCAATCCATAAAGAAGGTCTATCTTGAGAAGTGGACTTTTGATAAGGTATAACGGTATAAGGTAATATTTTGAGAAATGTATACGTAGTAGAGACATGCTGCAGCTATATTAGTAGTATAGTTGTAGCACGATGGGTCGGCTCGACTGGGGAAGGACCACGCTCTCAGAGAATACCAGCGTAAAATGACAGCTTGACACTGCAGGGTATGCTATATCGCATGATGTGTGTAAAGAACCGGATACCCATTTTACTGGAAAAGAGGGATTCCATCTTAGTCATCACGGGTGACGACGCATCTGCAATTTGATTCTTTATTGAGGATAAATGTAGATGTCTACGGGTCACAGCAACCACTTACGCCTATAATTTCTTAAATTTACGCATTTCTGTTACACAAAGCTTGCAAAATATAATCAGAATAATCCTTCACTCGGGTGTTATATAAAAAGAAAACGTTTTATAAAATAATTGAATTGATACATTAGTAGAACGGAATAAATTCTTGAGGAAATAAAAAGTTATTCTGAAATATTTTTAATCATAATACCAACGACCTACCAACTTCTTCATTAAACGGAAAGTATGTCTCAAATTTGGTCTAAATATACGTTAAAAATGAACTCTCCCTAATTTAGTAATGAATCCAAGGAAAAACAAGCAGTTTAATTTGCAGTTGTGTAAAGCACAAATTATTTGTGTGGGTTTCACAGTTCGCAATATCCGGGGATGTACTGCAAATTCCACAGTATTAACGTGTGCATAATGATTTCATTGTGTTTTGTATGTGAATAATAAAACCCATAAGATTAGTACAAATTGTTAATATAAAATTATTCCCTCTTATGATTAATGACAGCACGTAATTTTTATTACTGATTCAGGATGGATCAACGTATCCGAATAGTCCGGATTTAGGCACGTTTTTCACTCAAATACAATAAAAAACTCAAAATGTACTAAAAGGAAACCAATTATTTTAATATTATATGAAAACTAGGGATGGGGGAAAATGCAAAATTTCACCAGTTATCAAGCTAACTTTTCCACGAAATATAGCTGGGATTATCTATGAAGAGCCTATGAGCAGAAGTGGACTTAATACAGGTAGGTAGTTGTTAATAGTGATAATGATAACTAAAATTTAAACACGAAAATGCATTATTTGTAAGACATGCTCAATTTTAGCATAAATCTTACTTACGTCATATTTTCAAATATTTTAGTAAATCAACGTAGGCGTTATGTTATTGATAAGGACAAGCCTGCATATTAGCAACAAAGATATTGATTTTCATGTCTAGATATTATGTGATAATTGCCAAATCTCTGATACCACAACAAGTGGGCTACTTCTATTCTTATCACATTATAAGCATTATCAGATACTTAAGGCTACTACTAAATGCCTTAAAGCTAGTAATTAAATTTTTTTACCACTTTTTTTAATGGCTTGCTTTCGTGTATGTCTGTTTGGATCGAATTTAAATTTCAAATTAACTTCCCAATGACCTAGAGCCATAGGAGAAAATAAACGTGGTACATAAAAATGGATATACCGCGTAAGGCTTAAAGTACAAGCTCCTCAGATTGATGCATATTACAACTATTTCTGATAACCATTGTAACTAAGCAGAAAAGCTATAAGTGATAGTAATTGGATGGCGGATGGAACCCATGACTAACTAACGATGGAAACAACGATTAAACACTATATATTAAAGTCATGACAAATAGCCTGAGACATGCTATGGGATCTATATAGTCTGTTACTTTATACTCTACTTTACCCTTAACGATATGGCTACTGACCTTTATTAAGAATGAAAAAAAACAAATATTCAAAAACTCAATATTAAAAAAAAATACATTTAAAAAGATAATTAGCACGAATTCCTCCTACGCTGACGTCAGTTGCGTACGGTCGGTTGCGTACGCATACGTAGCAAACTACGCGCCGCTGTCGTCAGCATCGTAGTGTGGGGCTATATAGAACACTATGTACATTAGTACGCGTGACCGACGTACGCGACCGACGTCAGTGTAAGAGGAATTCAGGCCATAAAGCCCATCGGTCCTTAATTTCCTGTCGTCTAAATTATAAATGAGGATAACAAAGATACGACATTTGTCAGAGTTATATTGATAAGGGTGAGGGTATTGGTAAGGGGAGGATATCTGAGTTTTGAAGCCGGGCTAATTATATTACATGTTTAAGGCCTTAACTAATATCAATCGGATATCTAATTTAACATTTAATCTCTGAATCCCAAAAGGTCAAAGGTAGAAATAACGGACTTACACTTGGTGCCACAACTTTCTTGCTTCTTTCACTGCCTTGGCTTCACCTGGATAGTGTCACACAGTGTAAAGTTTGACATGACAACGAACGACATGAAGTTTGATCTGACGGCTCCGTGGCGCAGTGGCTTAGCAATCAGTTGTTGCTCTGGGGGCCGCGGGTTCGAATCCCGCACGGAACAAGTACTTGTATGGCCTACAAATAATTGTTCCGGGTCTGGATGTTTGTCCTTGTTCAATTTATGTTTGTAAACTGCCTCCACGACACAGGAGAAAATCCTAGTGTGGGGGTAACGTTTTTTTTTTAAAAAAGAAAAGAAAAAGAAAAAAAAAAAGTGGTGGAGAAAGGTATTCTATCGATTATTGAAAATGGCGATAGTCAACTCTTGGGTAATATATAGAGAAAAAGTAAACAAGAAATGCGCTATGAAGGACTTTTTAGTTGAATTGGCTCCAGAAATGTTGGAATTTGGCAAAAGTAATACAAATAAATGGAAACGAAGACAAACCCTAGCAACAAGTTCTGTTGAAAGAGGTGTAATAGGAAATCACTTGCCCCTGCAAATGAATTGTCGTAAAAGGTGCGTATCTTGCACTCAAAAGAAAAAAGACACACGCACATACACCTCATGTATGACTTGTAATAAATATTTGTGTAAGAATTGTTTCACACCCTGGCATTTGGCCTGAGTAAAGTAATAAAATAAAGTACCTAATTTTGCTACTGATCTCTTAGCCTATAATAAAAAAAGTATATTTTCCCACAAATTTATGTTTTTTTTTCTCTCTAAATTGATGAAAAAATTATTCAATCACGTGTCTTTCATAACGAAAGTACTTAGAATTAATTTGGTGAGTGTTTAGTTTTTTATCCCCTGAGAATTCAATTAGTCCAGTAATTTATATGAAATAGCAATGAAAATTTTATAAGTTTTCAGACTGATGGGACATATTGTACCACAGCAAAAAACCAATTTTTCAGCTTCAATAAAAATATCTGAATTATTTTACATATGCCTGGCGTTAAATTTAACATTATTAAATAGATTTTTTAAATAATCTACAAATTTTTATCTCCAGTCGTGACACTGCACCCCCTTGCCGGACCGAAAGGGTTAAACTATTTTCTTTTTAGGAGATTTTCAACAAAGGTATTTTTAGTTTTAATTCATAATAGATAAAACGTAACGTCAGCGTAGCGTCTTTGGATTTGGTCGTAATTTTACTATGACTGCTAATGTCAGTCATTACTCTTTAAGTAACAACAGCACAACTATAATTGATTATAAATTGTAACTGAGAATGTGTAATTACATATTCATCTTTACACAAGTTTTGAAATAAATATGTGACACGATTGCCTGTGCTGATGCAGATGGAAAATTATTTTACCTATTTACTTAAGATGATGTTGATAAATAAACACTTCTATTACAATAGAATGGTTAGTGTTTTCTCGGTTTGTTAAATATAGTAAATATGTCATAATTTTTTAAATTAGTTGGTAAGACTCGTTTTGTGTCTAGAAGTCCGTCTGGCTACGTACGCTTTTACCTAATTCTGTCTCCAAGCACCTAAACACGCACCAACTCTTCACATCGGTGCACGCACTATTATGTTCCGGTGTGAAGAGTAAAGAGAGTCAGTATAGATTACAGGCTGTGAGGCATCTGTAGCCTTTCTAATTTGAAATTGGTTGCAAATGTTCATGGGCTGCAGTAGCCATTTACCAACAAGTGGTCAGCAAGTTCGTTTATCATTTAATTTTTTTAATTTACAAGAACTTTCCCTGTGAAGAAACCATGGTTTAGTAATACTTGATAAATATTATAATGGAATAGCAACTTTGAGCTCAAAACTCAATCAAATTGTTTTAAAATTACGGTTAAATTAATAAAATTAAATCTATCATGATTCATGGGTTTCGGCACAATCTGTATATATAATGAACTAGTGACCATCTCCAACTTCGTCTGGCTTGGATCTATTAATGTGGTATCATATAGAATTAAGATAATAATCAGGTACCATTTATTTTATAATTGTTTTTTTTAAGCTCCAAAGTATTTAGATAAAATATAGCCTAGATCACTGATACTAAAGTGTAAATGAAATTTAACACAGGGGTCGGATTGCCATTTTATCAAATTTATATATTTTCTGTTCAGCGATGGACTTGTGATGGGCTGTAATGGATTAGATAAATGGATATAATTTCTTTAAAAGGAAGGAAAACGAAAAATGTCTGTCTCATTAATGAAATTTTTACAGAAGGTAATTCAATAAGCAAAGTAAACAGGGAAGTTCGCCGTATTGATTAAACGAAACGAGTTCCATCGGAAATATTTTAACAAACATTTGGTATTTTCTGCGTTATACACATTTATGCTTCTTCCGTTTTTGTTGGTTTTTGTTTTTTTTTTTCATAGTTTTATAACAACTTTTATGGATCTGTTGAACGTGAATAAAAGTAAAGTGACCCCCCCCCTGCCACAAAGCGGGTTGGCGAACTTCACATTTCTTATAAATATAATTTTTTCTTAGTTCTCAGACATGCAGTTTTCCTCACGATGTTTTGGTAAATCAGCAATTACAATTACAATTAACAATTTTATTTGTGCCGCGGGGATCGAACCGTGGTTGCTCGCGTATGGTGAAATTTACAGCAAGCGCTTAGCCCCTGATCTACCACGTTTCATATTATAATAATTTCGTTGTAAGTAAGAATTAATAAAAATGAATCAGAATAAAAATTAATATTGCAGCCGGGACAGTTATTAGTCAAAGAAAAATTTTAAGAATTTTTGATACATTTTCTCTCACGTATAAAGTGAATTGCCAGCCTTATGGTTTTCTACAGGATGCATTTCGGTGAGTGTGCGCAGGAATTGCTTAATTTAATTCCTCCCTCTTCCTTTCACCATCCGACAACCAGAAGTTTGGCCAATGTTCACACTTTCGTTGTTGACATACCACGCACTGGAACCAAAGATTTTGCTGCGTCGTTCATCATCCGTACAGCAAAGGAGTGGAATGAGTTGCCAGCATCTATGTTTCCATCCGGTTACAATGTGGGTGTCTAGAGTGGCAAGAGTAAATAGACTTTTGTTAAGTCAGAGCACTTCACCGTCTTAGGCTACATCACCACTTACCATCAGGTGGGGTTGTAGTAAAGCGCTACAACCCCACCTGATGGTTGGTAGCTGGCTTAAAATAAATGAATGTATATATATATATTGTTCACGCCCTGAGTAGCCCCAACAAACGTTGACTGGACTAGGGCCCATGAGTAATCCCATCGACGGGCAACAGAGGACGGGGCACAACGGCCTATGAATAAATGTACAAAAAACGGCTGACAAATAAGCAAGCACTTACCTATTTCAGGAGATAGGGTTGACCACAGGGTACCAGTCAGGTGATAAGTGAGGTGCATGTGAGTAGTGTATAGTAGTGTGTACAATGTGAGACCTGACTTAACCGTGGAAGTCGAACCGCAGATCTGCAAGCGCTGCATTTCTCCAAATATGCGATCCTCCAGTGATAGTTCACTTTATCTGAACTCAAGTCTGATGTCGCTTCACTATTTCAGTCTATTAACTTGTTGTACATATAATTAACTTCAAAGTCAACCAATTCAACGTTCATCGAAATCAAACACATGACACGCGACACAAGTAACGAACAGTTGTTCAAAGTTCAATATTCAATGTTCCGGGTACATTTAGTACCAAATTACAAACAGGGGACTCTTCTCGAGTCACAAAGTTCAGCGTTCTAAACAACAAACTAAATTCCTTCGAAATCCTTCATTCGAATTCAAAATCCGCCTCGTTGACACGTAAAACGATAGAAAACAGTCTACACACAAGCTGGCACCCCCCCCCCCTCCCCCACCCCCCCCGGCGGTGCCTACCAAATTTCAAATGCCTACTTTTGGGCCTAAACATATATATATATATATATATATATATATATATATATATATATATATATATATATAAATTTATATATATATATATATATATATATATATATATATATATATATATATATATAAATTTATATATATATATATATATATATATATATATAAATTTATATATATATATATATATATATATATATATAAAACAAATATAAAATAGATGGTACCTGATTATTATCTTAATTCTATATGATACCACATTAATAGATCCAAGCCAGACGAAGTTGGAGATGGTCACTAGTTCATTATATATACAGATTGTGCCGAAACCCATGAATCATGATAGATTTAATTTTATTAATTTAACCGTAATTTTAAAACAATTTGATTGAGTTTTGAGCTCAAAGTTGCTATTCCATTATAATATTTATCAAGTATTACTAAACCATGGTTTCTTCACAGGGAAAGTTCTTGTAAATTAAAAAAATTAAATGATAAACGAACTTGCTGACCACTTGATGGTAAATGGCTACTGCAGCCCATGAACCCTACCCATATTTTACATCGTCTTTTCCTACCCAGGGTGATCGAGCACCATGTTATGTAATAAGACATATTTTTAAGAATTATAATAAAAATGCAGTTTTTTTTATAAACAAATGTATTTATTCGTTCTTTTAGAAACGAACTTGAAAGAAAAATAATAATATTAAATGCTTTTAACAAATTTAAAACAAACTTTTATCTGATGATCTCCACACATAGGATATTACAGCCACAGATAGGTCTTGCTTTTTCTTTGTTTTGAATAAGGTCTACAACTTCCTTGTTTATTGACATTAGGAGCCGGTCCATCAGGCTCATTGGGCATTTTGAAAATGCTGTTTATCATTTGGCAGATATTGTACGTCAAAGTAAGCCAATATTTTCTTGTGTCGCTGTTGCATTTTTGACGTTGTAATGTGATTTCAGCATTAGTGAAAGACACGATATATCATAGTACATCTTCATCAAAAAACCAAGCTTTTAAGCATATAGAAATTTGTTTATCGTAGAGTATTACTATATTTCGCCTTGGAGTACGTCTCAACCATCATTCACAACAACTGTCTTCGCCGCTCCATCTGTATTTGTTTGCATCGTACAATCTTGTGGATACTTTCAACACTTTTAGAAAGTTATCCGTCCTTGCTTAAAAGTTGGCTAAAGTCTGATGGACTTGTAAATTTCACGAAAATTCATCGTGGTGAAAGATTTCAAAGATTTCATCAGGTTCGCCAACTCATTCCACGCCTACAACGATCTTATCGTCATCAGAATCACATTCAAGAAACAGCTCAATGGTTCATTCTTCAACTTCCTTCTAGAACCCGCCATTTTCTTTACAATACTTTCGAAAGAAATGCACTTCTAAACATAAAAATATAGATATTACAATTTATTTTATAGGATAAGGGTGACAAACGGGCACACAGTCCACCTGATGGTAAGTGGTTGCTGCGGCCCATAGACATCTACATCTATCCTCTTTTACAAATCAAAATGTAAATGCGTTGTCACCCGTGAGGACTAAGATAGAATGCCTCATTTCCAGTAAAAAGGGCCTCCGGCCACCTGCAATCTTCAAGCGAAACGCAGAGGTAAACCTACCTCTACTTCATGCTGGTTTTCTGTGAGGTCGTGGTACCACCACGGTTCGAGCCGGCCCATCCGTGCGACAGCAAAAACTGCCGCGTGGCTCTACCACTGTTAAACACAATATTTATAGTTAAATATAAGGAATTGATTTTATTTCAATATTTGCGTATTTTACTACCCATAGTTGCTACAGCACCCTGCATAGATTATTTACATTGCTTACTGTTAAATATGCGAACGGGGACAAGTGGAACGATGTATAGCTGAGTACGCACTGACCTTTTATTTGAATGCAACTAATTATAAGGTCGACGTAGCCATCACTATAGCTACATATAAATATATAACAATCCTCTAATTCTACAAATATACACACTTAAATTTTAATCATACATCTATACAGAAAAAAGGTTTATAATTAACTTTAGGTATTGGACGCAATACTCTTCCCGATGTATCCGACCTCGAAATGAGAACGTGGTCATTCCGGGGCCCTAATGTCTCCACGATCTCATTATCTGCGCTGGTCTCTGAGTATTTTTCACCCTCTTACAGCTCCGACGGTAACACGCTTCCCGTTAATTGTGATTCCGTTGATGATGGAGACTGATGACATCCCCTTTCCCCTTCCATATTTTGGGTCTCCTAGACGCCTTCATCGTCAGAGGGTGCCTGTTGTGTCGACACGTTTGTAGGATGCGCATGCGTGTTAGTGATAGCTGATGTAAAGTCAGATATTTCGACAGAACTAAAGTTATTGTAGTCTTTGTAAAATTTTGTACCCATATAAGGAATTATTTGATTTTTGTGCTTTTTATACACTAAAGAGCTTGCAAGGTCTTTTATTAAATATACCTAGTCAGGTCATAAATTCTGTCACATGTTTAATATAAAATAATTGAAAGAAGTTTATTCATTATGTAACCATTTATATACAAAAATGAACTTAACAAAACATAGATTCTTATGACATTAAAGTTTATTCAAAATGACCTCCGTAATTTTGAATACAGGCCTTCAATCTGCGCGGCCAGTCGTCTATCGCAGCACGAACGAGGTCCATGTCAATATCGGCGTCTGCCTTAATCAAGGATGTCTTGAGTGACTCCAAATTGGGATGAGGCTTTGAGCACGCTTTTTCCTCCAAGTGTTGCCATATCTTGTAATCTAACGGATTCAAATCTGGACTGGAGGAGGGCCAGTCTTCGTGCCGGATGAAGTCGATTTCACGCACCGCCAGCCAGTCTTTTGTGCTCTTCGCTCTATGAGTTGGCGCCGAATCTTGTTGGAATACCCAGTGCCTGTTATTGAACATGGTATGAGAAACAAGTTCCACAAGGTTCGTCAGGACTGTATTTTGATACACAACTGCATCGTTTTTACACCTTTCTCACAAAAATGTACCTTTGTTAAGCCCCAATAAGAAACTCCCAACCATACCATGAGCGAGGATGGAAAATGACCTCGTTGGACACGCGGAATACGGTTGCTCGCTTCTTCACTACTGTATGCGTACACCTTATCATTTTATTTGTTGTAGCTCTCTTCTACGGTAAAAATTTTTTCATCCGAAAAAATAATTTCCCGACATTTTTTTCCCGCATACCGCTTCAACAAAGCGCGGCATCTCTTCAGTCTCAGGTCCATTAGACGAGCATTCAAACGATGTCCTGTTTTTCTTCGATATGCCCGAAGCCCTACGTCTTCATTTAACACCCTTTTCACCGTGGTTCTGCTTAATCCCATCTGAAGGGCCAACAGTTTCTGCTTACGTTTGGGATTTCTTTGAATTCGCGCCTTCACAGCTTTTATTACTGCTGGAGTCCTAACAGACCGAGGGCGACCACTTCTTGACCTGTCATCTACTCTAGAGTCTTCATTGTATCGTTTGATGGAACGATAAACGAATCTTTTAATTATATTAAAATTTTTCAGTATGTCAAAAATTTGAATTAGCGCGTAACCGCAACGATGCAACGCAATAACTGTAACACGGTCTTCTTTAAGCGTCCACTCCATATTTAAAAATCAGTAAAATTCTAAAAAGTATACAGTTTTATTTTCATGAACAATTCGAAATTTGAATTCTATAAACTTTTTTGTGGCCAGCATTCTAAAAGAAAAGTTTTTACTGTGTGACAATACTTATGACCTGACTAGGTATTGTTTTACCTATTTTTTTATTACCGTGCCTCTTTCCCACACGAACCGTTTAGTCACATTATTTTTTTTATAAAGGACACTGTCCCCTTCTTTAAAACACTTTTTATTTGTTCCTCTATACGCTTTAATCTGCAAAGACTGATTGTTTGACCACTTCAGCGAGAGTGTCAGGTGAGGACGGCGGTGTTATAGGATTAATTAACTCCAGGCGCGACCGAAGTGTCCGACCAAAATCCAACTCCGCCGGTGAAAGCTCTGTTGTAATGTGCACTGAGTTTCTATAATCGAAAAGATATTTTAACAAGCAAAGGTCTTTTTAAAATTGTTGTTACATAATAAACAAGATTTAATAAACTTCTTTATAACCTTTACATAGCTTTCTGCCTGTTCGTTACTAGCCAGATGATAAGCTGGTGATGTCACATGCGATATTCCGTTTGACGCACAAAACTGCGAAAATTCTTCTGATACGAAGCATGTTGCATTGTCACTAACCAGCGTATGAAAGAGACCGAACCTAGACATAAATTCGTATAACTTAGATATCATGGCAGATGAGGACGTACTATTCATTTTGTATGCTTCGACCCATTTCGAATACGCATCAACGATTACTAAGTATACTTGGTTATAAATGGGACCAAGAAAATCAATGTGTATTCTACAGAACGGTTGCGGTGGGTGTGGCCACACAGCCAGCGGTGCCCGTACCGGTGATGGTCGGAGTTATGTGCATACCACACAGCTGCCGATCATCTCTTCGATAGCTTTATCTATACCGGGGAACCAAATCCTACTCCTTGCTTCAGATTTACACTTCACAATACCTAAATGTGATTTATGAAGTTCGGACATGACCTTTTTACGCAAAGTTATAGGTATCACTACTTTATGGCCTCGCATGACTATACCGTTTTCGTAAGAAAGTTGAGTTTTACACAAAAAGTAAGGGCCTATTTTTGCATCCGCTACTTTTTTTGGCCAACCCTCTATAATGTGTTGAGCTACCCTACTTAACTCTAAATCTTTTTTTGTTTCCTCACGTAAATTTTGTAACGTTACAGGTAAATTCGAGTCTATCACGAAATTAACATATGAGGCCCTATCCTCAAAAAAGTCCGGCGCTTTGCATATTTCATGGCCCTCCTTGGCGCGTGATTCAACGCTACTTACGCTCGCGCGGAACAGATAATCGGCGCAGTTATCGGCACTGCGAACGTTGTCAATTTTGAAATTTTATGCGCTTAAAAACATTGCCTAACGCTGCAACCTGTTAGCCGATACCTCTGGTATACCGCGATAAGACCCGAATATACTTATTAACGGCTTATGATCTGTTCGAAGTATAAACGGGACAGATCTTTCGTATAGGTATTGGTGAAAGCGACGTACCCCAAATATAATTGCTGTTGCTTCCCTTTGTATTTGCGAATATCTCCTTTCGGCTGTATTTAATGTGCGCGACGCGAAAGATACAGGACGCTCCACTCCATTGTTACCGACTTGAGACAATATTGCACCTAATCCACTCGGTGAAGCGTCAACCGTTAAAATAATTTTCGCATTAGTGTTAAAATGAGCTAGAACTTGATCGGAAACGAGAATATTTTTAATCGCATTAAATGCATTGCTATGTTCAGCGTTCCACTGTCACTTACAATTTTTTCGTAATAAATTATACAAGGAACGGAAATTGAAGATGCGTCGGGAACAAAATTCCTGTAATAATTAACAAGACTAAGAAATGATTGAAGTCCTTTTATATCCTTTGGGACATGTGCATTTAAGATGGCATTTACTTTCTGAGGCGATTTTCTTAACCCGTTTTTATCAATAACGTAACCTAAATATTCTACCTCATCTTTAAAAAAATCACATTATGTTTTTTGGAGAAATAATCCTGCATCTTGATGCGGTTGGAGAAGAATATGTAATCTATTTAAATGTTCTGATCTAGTAGATCCTGTTACCAAAACATCGTCTAGCAAGCACAACACTCCTTCTAACTCTGAAAGTACACATTCCATTACGCGGTGAAAAATAGCAGGGGCTGGAGCTAAACCGAAAACTAATCGGGTATATCTAAATAGTCCTTTATGAGTGTTAATGCAAATGAGTTTTTGTGAGCATATGCTTGCGAAAGATCTAGCTTACTAAACTGCTACCCCCCGTGTAATTTTGTAAATAACTCCTGAGCTGTAGGCAATGGATACTGATCAACTAATAATTGCTTATTTATAGTTACGGAGTAATCTGCACACAGACGAATCGAACCGTCACGCTTCAACACCGGCACAATGGGTGACGCATAATCGGAATACTCGACCGGTTTCAAAATGCCCACACGCACTAATCTTTCTAACTCCTTATCTATCTTATCTCTTAGTGCAAAAGCTACAGGGCGCGGCTTGAAAAATATAGGTTTCGCATCTTTTTTTATATTTAGTTTTATCTTACATTTATTAAATGTTCCTAGCTCCTCCGAAAAAACACTAGGGTATTTGGCTTGAAACTTTTTAATGAGGTTTAATTGATTGGTGGAGTAGTTTACGGGCAACAATTTTAATTTATATAACGATAAAAAATCTCTGCCTAAAAGAGGTGGGCTGCCGTCGCGAATAATATATACATTTAAAATATAAGTTATAACTGTATATGTGAAAGTTAGTCGCGCTATACCTATACAGTGGATATTATTGCCAGTATACGTCAGTAGTCGCTTATTGGCTTGTGTCAATGGCGCATCCTTAAAGTACTTTAAATACGTTTGTTCGGAAATCGCAGTGACAGCCGACCCGCTATCAATTTGGAATTTCATCGGTATCTCTCTAATATAAACTATCACAGTCATTGGCTCTCCTTTAAATGTGCGAATGTTATAAAACTCACCATCATCGCCGTTCTCATCAACATGCTCGCCGTTTATGAAATTAATTTTTTTACACATACGACGCAAATGCCCTTTTACGTTGCACTTTTTGCACTTATAGTTAGCAAATCGACATTGTGTAGCTGTATGATTTTTGAAGCCGCAGACAGTACACAACACTTTATCACTAGCACCGCTTTTGGAGTTGATCTTGAACAGCTGCTCGGTTCGGAGCGGCCCCGGCAGCTGTGCTGACAACGCCCCCGAAGACGCCAATGCTCCAGCGCGCGCACACCGCACGTTTTCCGCTAACTCCACTGCTTTAGCCAGAGTCAAATCTTTTGGATCCTAAGCGAACAATTTTTCACACTCCGCTCCCGGTAGCATTCCCATTACGAAATCGTTCCTTAATGCTTCCTCCACGTTTAGGAATCCACAATGTGCTGTCATCCCACGCAGTCTAGCAGCCCATTGTGTGCAGCTCTCGCCCTCTTCTTGCTCTACAGAATAGAAATTGTACCTCTCGCCGAACCCACAACTTTTGGGCGTAAAGTGACTGTACAAAAGCTTCAATATATCTTCGAATGGTACTGACTGGAGGTCTTTCGGCAATGCTAAATCTGTTGCTAGCTTATAAGTAGCTTCGCTGAGTGCATTCAACAAGATTGCTCGTCGCTTAACACCAGAGCAATCTGTAGTTTATTCTTATAAGTCTGCAGGTAAAATATCTTTCTAGGAATTCGGGGATTGCGCTTTGTAGTTAAGTTTAATTTACTTAAGAGGTAATCGGAATCGATCTTATTATGGGGAATTTTATGTAAATGTATAAGGTCATATTCTTTACGGCGAATAAGTAAGGAGGTCACTTTAAATTTGTCGAGTAATTCTCGACTCCGAGGATACCGATATGAATTACTCGACAAATTTAAAGTGACCTCCTTACTTATTCGCCGTAAAGAATATGACCTTATACATTTACATAAAATTCCCCATAATAAGATCGATTCCGATTACCTCTTAAGTAAATTAAACTTAACTACAAAGCGCAATCCCCGAATTCCTAGCAAGATATTTTACCTGCAGACTTATAAGAATAATACTTACTTTTATAACCCGGTAATAAGAATGAGTCAACTTTACAACGAGAGATCCATGAAAAGCTTCGGCTTGAATATTTTTGACTCAAGATCCTGGATATTCAAAAGAATTGTGAAACATTTTACACTTATGCACACTCATTCCCATATCACATAGATTTTAAATTTCTTATTTGTATATTTTTATTTGTTGTATAATGTTAAAGTTGATCTCCTGTATTTATGATCATGAATTCAATATAAAATGATGTTGACACATCATTTTTATATTAGATAACAATCTGGCACAAAACTGTTATATTTATATTATGTTTTAATGTATTTTGATTGTTGTCTGTTTTGTTGTCCATATAATAAATAAATTAATAAATAAAAGAGAATCTTTACTCCAATTTTTCCCAAGCTTTCAATAACTTCAATATAGTTCACATTAGTGCACAGATTATTTTCGCTCACTATACCGATATGTTAACTAGCTTTCAAAGTGATTGAAAGTTCATACAATTCTCGTTTCAGAGTCATGGTCAAAGCCATGTCTTCCATCCATATCCTAATCAATTCCACGATTCCAGTTAATCCGCAACGACCGGACTGCGCGAAGGGTGGTGGTAGTAATGCCATTTACCTTCATACTCACATACCTTTTTGTATTTTTCGCTTATTATCTTAATCTTTAGCTGAGAACGAAGCGGAATACTTATTTATTGAAGTATTTCTTTCGCAAAACAAATTACTTCTCGAAGTTTTATATAATCCTTCTTCCACAGTGAACTATTTTACTACATTCGTTAAATTTCTTGTACATTCGTTAAACTCCATTATATACACATCCAGTTCTAATGGGCAATTTCCATATTTACCTTCTTAAGAATGATGCCTCTTTCTGAAACTATTTTTTTCCTTACTCTATCCCATCCCTCCTTGATTTAGTTAACGTTTCTTCCCCCGTCCATGTTGATAAATTTGGTCAATGTGCTGCCAATACTTTTTTACATCATGATCTCCTGATTGTATCTTATAAAATAAGACCATCTGAAGCCAAATCAAATACATTTTTGCAGCGTAATTTTGAGAAATTGGATTTGGAAAAGCTACAAGAAGATTCGGCTAATATGGACTGGAGTGTTAACAAAGGCTTGCTCTGTTGACTAACAGGTAACATTGTTAAATTCACTTCATGTTCAACTCTATGATGCATATGCTCCTGTCCATCCAGTGTGAATACGTCATTCTCCAGTCCCGTGATTGACTTAACATCTTAAAAGATAGATAGGTAGGAAGAATAAGGTAAAATAAAGTTACAGGTCGATCCAACGAATGACAGGATTCGGGAAAAGTACAGACTCCTGCGGAATCAATGTAACAAGATGTGTAGAAATTTACGACGCCGCCATATCCATAAATTAATACACCACAAGGATCGTGTCGTATTTGGAACTTCCTAATAGGAGTTAAAAAAAAGTTCATGCCCCATACTATATAACGTCGATTTAAATTTGTGATGATAGAGAGTATTCTCTATCCATTTGTCCATCCACCCATCTGTTTGAAGTGATGACGTCAGTCGTAAAATAATCATTCCGTTGCAAAATATTTTAACACCTATTATAACCTATATCTTAAACTTTTCCATATCCTAATCATCTTTTCCTAACCAATAGAAGGGCGCCCAAATCATATTTATACCCAAAAAAGCATATCCTTCAAATTTTTCTTAACATCGTCCTTTTTAGATTCTTCCTTTCCATTCCAAAGTCTTAGAACGCCTTGTGCAACAATGAATTAATTCATTTTGTTTAAGAAATAGCATCCTCAACCTTCTTCGATCCAGTTTTAGATCTGGTAATAGTACGAGTATGGCGTTATTGAAAATCACGGACGGCAATTGCCGCGGTATGTAGAATCATCTAGTCACAGTATTGGTGTTGCTGATTTGAGCAATGCCTTTAATACTATTGATCATGATATCCTGTTAGAGATTCTGCTTTCTATTAACATATTTCCAACTGCAATTTCCTGTTTTCATAGTTACTTGTATGGGCACAAGCAACGTATTCGTGTCCAAAATAAACTTCCTTCATGGCTTGATATCGTAACTGGCCTTCCACAAGATGGCGTTTTATCTCCTCTTTTATTCGCAATGTTTATTAATACAATTACATCCCAAATATCTTCTCTCTACCAGTTATATGCAGATGATCTCCAATATATTTACAAACAACCATTAAAGATCTTCCTAAAGTAGTTAAATGTATTAATAATGATCTGGCTTGTATTTTTGTCTAGAGTCGATTAATGGTGAACACTTTAAAATTACAAGCTATAATTATGTGGTCGGCTTAACAATTATTTCAAAAATGAAAAAATGACAATTATTGTATTAAATGCATAAAACAGCCTTCAACTACGTCTGCCATGTATATTATTTATCGTTCGCCCTCACATACGTGATTGGGTCGCGTACAGTTTAACTTTCAGTATATAATGTACTATCTATATTTTTGATAATGTTCCGCTCCCGGTCTCCCGACATCCGCCTACAAGCAGTAGGAACCGTCTCTCTCTACATTCCATTATTCCTATACATATACTTATCACACTTGTCGGCGCATGGTGTATCTTGTGTATTACAGGTGCAAAATCTCCGTGCGAAATTTGAATATCTTTTTATTCAATTAAATCTACCACTTTTAAAGTAATGATTTTTTTTAATTTATTGCTTATACTTTTTATTGCTTTCTAATTATAAGTACATAAACTTGAATCTTTTATATAAAAACACTACCGCATTGCATAGCGCAAGCTGCACTTGAACGCCATTGAAAAAATATATACTAAATGTTATTCTAGGGTATAAGTTATAACCATGCCAATCATCAACCAATTACATTAAAATCCATTTAGTAGTTTCAGAACCTATTGTGGTCAAAGGAACATACAGACAGACAGACAGACAGACAAAAAAATAATTAATGTACAAATGTGACCTGATAACAGCTCTTTTATAGTATAGTATATATGCATATAGGTTGTAATAAATGTTTTAAGGAGCTTCAGTGGAGACGCATCTGTGTGTAATAGAATTAAAAGCACGAATGTATGCACAACCACACTCTCTTTTTCATCACTCTCATACTTACAGTATCATATTTATGCAGCACCGCCTATTACAATCAACTAAATATCAAAACATATACTTAGAGATAACAATAATTAGACTATAGACTAAAATCTTCAGCATATTGCAGTTATTCACAAAACTAATTTCATTTGCTCGTAACAGCAGCACTTAGCGCTATCTGTCAACGTGTCAACGTGAACCTGTAGTGTCTAAAATTCCATTGTGAACTTAACTGAATTCACTATGTTGTAAATTAAGAGTAAGAGTAAATTTAAATCACCGATTAAAATGAAAAAGAAATTCTATTCAACATTGTGTCCAAGAATCGACGATTATACGAGTAATATCTTAAGCCAATCCTTTGAATATTTCTTAAACTATATTTTCTTTTAACTCTGTAGCGTTTGGCTGTGGCACAGCTACAAATTGTTGTTACAGATTTGGATTATTTCACGTGCAATTTATGTATTTACCTAAATCACGACCATAAAATTTTATTACTTCTGGTTTTGCCCTCTCAAACATTAGCCTGGACAGAGAGACAGACAGACATAGAGACAGACAGGCATAAACACATACAGACTTTTTTAAATGGTATTTTATGTCTTAATAGCTTGCAAAGAATAACCTGATTTTAATAAAACAGACAGACACTATTACTTATATGTATATATCTATAGATAGATACTATATCCAACATATTTTGTCATCTTGTTATTATCACTTTGTAATGTGAAAATAATAAGATAGAATATAAGCAGAGTCGGCAAGTTTGGGCTCTACGGACTTTCATGTAAGAAAAGCGCTGGTAGGTTTTTAGGGCACGGTTCTTTGACCGATGTCATCCGAAGGGCTCTTGTCTCTATAAATGTTCTCTCGGTTTTAGAGCCTTATGGAATATTAATAGACAATGGCAAGAGACCCGACGGTATGACATTGGTCCCTTGGGAGAGATAAAGCCCTAGTGTGGGATGCTACTTGTGTATGTCTCATCTCAGGGGCACCTCGTTTGGAGCCGGGCGGGATCAGAGGCAGGAGAACTGAATAAGTGGGCAAATATGAGTCTCTGAGAGATAACTACATATTTCTTCCATTTGCTGTAGAGACTATCGGTCCGTGGGGTCCATGTGCGGTGAAGTTCCTAAAGTAACTCCATCCGCGGCTGGTCGTTGCTGCTGGTGATAAGAGGTCTGGTTCTTTTCTCACTCAAAGGCTATGTATAACCATTCAGCGCGGAAATGCAGCTAGCGTTCTTGGCACGATACCGCGGGGAGTAGGACTGTATAATAATTTAGTTACTAGATTTAGTTTTTTTTAATTATAGTTTTTAATATAATTGTATATCATAAAATATTGTATACTCGTATTATGTTACGTAAATAAATTTTAAACAAACTTTGTGTTGAAATAAAATGTCGAGACCTACATCAATTATCTGTGTTGCTTTTAGATACAACTATTTTAATTAACTTAAATACATTTTACAGATAATTCGCTTGATTGAAGTTATAGTAACTGTTAATTCCAGTTAACCCAAAATTTCTAAATTTCCATCATTCGCAGTTGTGGATACAGATTGTATCAAATAAAATAATGCCGTATAACTGAGTCTCGTTTGCTTTCATACCCTTTTACAACGACTAGTTTTGAACTGAGTTTAAAATTTTAATAAATTCTGAAATTCAATATTCATTTACGTTACAATGTTTTAAAAGATTAAATTAAGCCACTTTTCATAACTAAAAGATAATAAGTTATATTTATAAATAATGAAAATGTGATACTAAGAAATTACGCTTTATACTTTGACAAATTTAAGTTACTCTTTACGCGGCTTTGATACATGTTACCTGCAGAAGCCACGATAATCCAAACTTCACGGCTACTATGGAACATCGTTCCCTCAAATTTTACGAGTTTTCCTCCGCCACCCCTTATGACCCAACGGGGTGATATCATCATCATCATTACCGTCCTTCACAGGTACACTGCTGAACATAGGCATCCCTCAAGGAATGCCACAAAGCACGGTCCTGAGTCACCTGCATCCATCGAAAAAAAGTTTTCGAGTGGCAGTCTCGTATCGGTATGCGAAGTGTAGGGCAACCCACACTAAATAGAGTGACGAACTGATAAAACATGCAGACTAATATAGGGTAATGGATTTTCTTACGCATAATTAAATACATTGTAGGTTGATCTAACAATACTAAACCCAGCACCACTCTTACATTTGCCTTAAGAAATACGTACAAAACACCACCTTGAATAATACGGCATGTGTCACGGGGCATCTAAGTGAAACATCATTTAGAAAAATGTACTGCGATGGTAATCGCAAAGCCTTTCTTAACGGTGCATGTGATTATAGTGAAGAGAGAGAGATTCTTCAATCATTTTTTTATTGTACACCACATTCATATCATATTCTCGTAAAATCTCAAGACCGTCATACAAAAGAGTAGACAATGAATAGAGAATTTCATTTGGTACGATCCTGACATACCATCTCCCTTCGTTTATATCCATATATCAACGCATATATACTCAACAAATTAGCGACAGCAGCCTAATAGCCAGGAGACGGCCCAGTAAAAAGGATGTTGGTTCAAATCTACCATTCCACTACTATCGTGAACCACTGCTAACACGAGCATATTCAGCTTACCAGGAGTGGTTAAAGGGGATATTATTAATGCTAAAAGCATTGCTAGGATAAAGATTGGCCCGTCTTCAATATATCGCTCTAGACTAGACTAGAAAAACCCTTGCCAGCTCGACTATTCACTTCTGCATTAATTTTCTTTATTGTTTTTTCTTAATTCATTTTTCCTGTATCCAAACCAATAAATGGCGAATAGGCTAGTACTCATAGCATACAATGATATAAAACGCAAAAAATATTGATAAGAAACCAAAACGATCACAGGTAACAAAATACCTTTTTTTGAACGCGGATATTAGCAATTTTTTCACACCCGTATGATACAAGTATTATGTGCTTGTATGATTTGAACAGAGTTACGCCCGAAAAGAGCCAAGTGGACAATTACAATACAATCAAACCAAAACAAAATAAATTGTATACTTGCTAGTACTGCATACTCATGGTAGAGCCATGCTGCAGCTATATTACTGGTATAGTTATAGCACGAATGGGTCGGCTCGACCGGGGAAGAAACACGCTCTCACAGAATACCAGTGAAAAATAGCAGATTCACGCTGCTGTGTTTCGTATGGTGAGTGTAGAGAGCGGGAGACCCTTTTTACTGGAAACAAGACATTCAATCATAGTTCTCACGGGTGACATTGCATCTGAATTTTGATTCGTAATCGAGGATAGATGTAGATGTCTATGGGCCACAGCAACCATTTTCTATCAGGTGGATTGCGTGCTCGTTTGTCACTCTAATGCTATAAAAAAAATTACAACAACGTACGGACCTGATGGAATTCCAACCTAGGATTGACACTCAGCACATTAAAAGCAAACTTTCTTATGATTAATTAAATGAAAGAGCAGCAGCTGGGTTCAATCCCGGTGGATTTACTAAAATTGTTAATTTTAATTTTAAGTGCTGACTGAGAATCGAGAGACCGTCGGTTAAGAAAAAGATCTTCCAGAAATCCGACGAAAAAACAAGTGAAGCCCGCCAACCCGCTCTGGCTCAACGCGGCTTTATTGGTTGTATGTTTACATAAGGTAGTGTCATATGAATTTTGTTGCGCGCCACGATTAATACATGGTACATGGCGACACTAGTTACCAATAGCGCTCTCTAGTATCGAGTGGCAGAACTATGAACTCGAACATTCTAGAAGTTTCTATAGTAGAAGGTTCTGGAAACTACCTGAGGCCCTTTATAAGGCCGGTATACCGAGGAGTGTTGAATTGGCGATACAAGCGATTACTCGAAGCGATACAACTGCGAACTAAAGTGATCTGTAGTACAATTGTGTTTTGTTATTAGTGTGGTTTTAAGTAGTAATTAGTGTTATGTATTTAAAGTGTCAATTTTGGTAATTAACTCGGCAGTTTTTAGTTGTCTCGAACCCCTACCTCGTAACAATATGTTATGTAATATAAACGTATGAGATCCTTGTAGTTACACAAAGCTGACTGTCGCTTTAATAATTAATCTTGGGATAAGGACATGTCAAGTCATGGTAAGTGAATTAATAGCTGGACATGGACGAATAAACATGCTTTATTAGGCAAATTTCAGTCCATTTGTTTGGTTGTAACGTCGCCAGCCTGTCCATCGTTACGATTCATCTTTGTGTTAAAAGTGGAAAAATTTAGGAAACAATTATCATTCATAATAAAAACTATGAACAGAATTAATAAACTAACGATCCACCAGGATAAGATGTCTTATGTAGGTAGCATTAGTAAGATTCTTTTACTTGTGGGTTTGTGGTCAAGCCAGAGCTTAGTCAGGATCCCACCTGGTGGTAAGTGGCGATTCAGCCTTAGATGGTAAATTGCATTAAATTAGCGTAATAAAAGCCACTCTTGCATTGAAGACGCCCAGATTGTATTCGGACGGAAAGATAGACGCCGGCAAATTATTCCACTCCTTTGCTGTATTGGCTGCTCTGCGCCTGTGCTCGAGGCTAACAAGATTGGCTTCAACCAAATCAAGGTGACCAATAAGCCTCTTATCACGACTCTCTACTGAGATTGACGTTGCCAG
The DNA here is from genome assembly GCA_963668995.1 of Parnassius mnemosyne. NCBI lineage: Eukaryota > Metazoa > Arthropoda > Insecta > Lepidoptera > Papilionidae > Parnassius > Parnassius mnemosyne. The sequence goes on along the minus strand of CAVLGL010000104.1, from coordinate 52,810,111 downwards.
TTGGCATTTTAACGCACCAGTCCATATATGAGAGCAGTATTCCAGGAACGACCGAACTTACGCTTTATATGAGGTAAAAAGCTGCCCCGGCGTAAAATACCGCCGCACTCTTGCAAGGACACCAAGTTTCTTTGCGGCTCTATGAACTCAATGAACTGCCCATAGTTGAGGTTTGGAGAAAATTCAACCCTAACAACTGAAGGCGTTTATTGTACTCCAAGAATACATTCAGGAAAATAGGAGCTGGGGTGAGCAGGCTTCTTTCAGCAGTGAAAAGACACGCTTGTATTTAGGAGATGTTAAATCTCACGAGATTGGCATCGCCCCATTCGGAGACTGCCTGTAGTGTGAGACTCACACGCTCAACCATAGCCTCTCTTTCTGACTGGATTAGATCCCGACTGGCCCGGGCACTTGGTTCGATTGTCTCCACAACTGTGATATCGTCTGCATACCCATAGATACCGGGAATGAGCAGAAAGAGAATAATGTATAATAAAATAAAAATAAAGAGGTATCGCAATCGTTTTTGCCGTTCTAAGGATTAGCCCAGAGAGACAGACAAACAAAAATTAAAATTGTTATTTATGTCTTAATATCATTTTTATCTTTAAGCTTAATAGCAGCAAGTTTTTTCAATATCAACAACACTTTAATTTTATTTAAATGTATAGATTATGTAAGTTTATTTAAGAAGATATATGTGCTGTCGTTTCCCTCGTATTAGTTCTTTGCTCTTTACACACATTATTACCCAATTCATTAATCTTATTTTTTCTTTTATAGTAGGTGTGACATTCGACACTCTTTAAATATATCGTGTGAAAATATAACTTACATAAATACAGTATTGAATAATTATGGATTAATTATTTTTACAGCAAGTTCGTCGAAAATTAATCTAAATTCAAAATTATAATTAATAATCTAATATGTAGGCAAACGATTTAGCTTCAGATAGATGGCAGTTTAGCTAACGTAAAATATCCAGACCGACGACGGTCAGCAGCGTCAAAGGTGCGAGACGATTGGTACCAACTGCGGTCGCTCTTCAGTCTGCCAAAGATAGCGATTAAGGTGAATACCTACCCGACAGGGGAAGAATTCAGCAGTGGACGTACATGGACTGATGACGAAGAGAAGAAATAAATTCATATATACGAGTACATTATAGTAAACTAAAGTAAAGTAACAGCCTGTATAGGTCCCACTACTGGGCACAGGCTTCCTCACACTTCCATCTTCCACTTTCTAATACCTGTATATTGTCCTATTCTAGGGAGCTAGTATGCTTTGAGACATTCCAAATTTGTGCTCAGATACGGGTTACACATCTGTAGCCTTCTTTGTTTGAAATTAGCTGCAGTGTGCATGGACTGCAGTAGCAACTTAATCAAGCTTCAGTTTTATAAAAAATAAAACGCCAAAGCTGTAGTATACTCATTGAAGCACCATGCATGTATTACACTTCGAAATTATGCAGTATTGGCGCGAAAAATACATAACCCTATAATGACGCAGGTCTGAATATTCATGAATACTCAGTTATTAAGAGCGTTCATCGTTAGAGCGATACACCCAAGTGTGCGCCACTCTAAAACATACGCGCTGAAATCTGGGAATATATCATGGGTAGATATCATATCATTGTACATAAAAGTTCATTTTAAAAATGTCTGCATTAACTTTATATTATATGCGGCATTGGATCTCTTACGCAGCCCTACACGAAGAACAGAGTGAAATGAAACAGAAGATGGGCAGCACCAACTTCTTGATAATAATTCTAAACTAATTAAATTAATTGCGGTTATCATTTCACCTGAAAAGCGTGACAAATTCGGCTAATATCCCCCTATGAATCAATCTATAAGAGGCGGCCTATGTTCAGCGTAGGACTTTTGATATACTGTAATGAAATTAAATGAAATGGTTGAAATATATTATATATGGTTAACTTATCAATCCTATTCTTTCCATATTCATAAGAAATTCATACATAGCAAGTAAATATTTGTTGATAATATATTTTTCATTAATTTTATTGAAGATCGCCCTGTTTTAAGATAATAATTATTTTAAACTATACTCAACTGTTTTATATTATAGTAAAAAACAATTCATTACCTCTCCCACCACAAACATTGCTTCTGAACATTCGATAGTTGAACTAGGTTTCAAAGTAGAGTTTTTTTTTGCCTACAGGTCATCTTAAACCTGCAGGTTACAATGCAACTTTAGTTTCCTTTGCTTGAAGTTGATTGGACGTAATCACTGGCTACATTTACCATTTTCTTTTTAACATTTTCCTGTAATAAATAGGAGTAATGTCTTAAAAAATAACCAAGATTACGTATTATCTGTAATTTTTTCCTTCCGATTTTATGACTTCTAAGATAATGGTAAATACAAGCTACTTTATTTACCTCATATTAAGCTAAACATAATTAATACGAGATCTAAGACAACTTTTATGTTATAAATGTTTATTGTGGGACATTTAATCGTCGTGGAGTTACCCTTAGGGCGACAATGATGGATTAATTAGTTAGTCCCTGATCGCAGGCCCATCAAATTTATTCTATTAATTATGTACATGGCCCTTACGGTGCGTACACATTATATAACATAACATTGTATAAAACGTTGTTATATAACATGTTTCAGTAATCTGGAGGCTGAATGTAATAAAACGTGTTATATAACGTGACACAAATGTTATATAGCTCGAACGGCAGAACTACAAACGACAATGTCATACGACAAATGTCATATAACATTTTTATATTGCATTGTTATTCTAATGTGTACAGTACTGTTATATGTTGCAATGTCGAAAAACCATATTACATAATGTGGACGTGTTATAAAACAAAAGTTGTACAACATGTTACTTGATCTGTACCCACCCTAAGATATATTCCAATTATAATATTTTAATAGGTCGATGAAATTAGTATAATAACATATCAAAATATATATGACGGCCTCTTTTCCTGATAATAAAAGTTATGCATAAAACGAAATTAAAAAACTAAAGAGGAAACATGAAATTCGCTTTTTTATAGATTACGCATGACAAACGAGCACACAGTTCACATGATGGTAAGTGGATGCTGTGACCCATAGACATCTACATTGCAAAGCCAAGGTGCGTCATGTGCCTAGGTGACCACGGCACCGCTAACTGCCCCCGCATGCCCAAGACGGTTGAAACCTGAGATGCGTCAATTGCCGTGAAGAGAGACACCCAGCGAATTATCGCGTGTGTTCCAAAGCGCAGCGAACTGAACTGAACAAACTTGCAAAATGAAGTGAACAATGCATCAAAGAGTTTAGACATGATACGTGGGATAATCTGCTGACAGCCATCGAGCCATCACAAAATGTCTCTTCTGGCAATTGGTCTGACCTCTGAACGCAGAACAATCCTCAACTATGCCGCCTTTCATTAGGCCAGGAAACCCCGACCTCAAAAGGCCGAATGCCTCGCAGACAGCTTAGAGAGCCACTGCCCTCCCTCCAACAAAACCACAACATACTCACCTACTAGATGTAGAAGCGGACGTCGCGCATAAGTCTGCAATACCACCTACAGGTGACCCCTTAGATATGACTGTTGACGAAGTCACAGATGTTATGAAAAGTCACAAAAAGAAATCAGCATCGTGCCCCGATGGCATCAGCAATAGGGTGCTGAAATCGCACACCGCGCTGCTCATATGTCTCCTAGTAGGCATTTTTTACTTTGCTCTTCTTTCCAGCTGCTCCTTTACAAATGCCTGGAAATAGGCAAACGTAATAAAAATCCCAAAACCAGGGAAACCTCGCAACTTAACCTCCAGCTATAAACCTATCAGTCTCCTCAGTACACTGAGGAAAGTTAACGAGGTAGTTATATTGAATCGACTACGTAAATACGTCTTCGCAAATAAACTGCATACTGACGAGCACTTCGGATCCAGACCCGAATACTCGTACACAAATCAGTTACACCGCCTCACAGAGTTCTGATAAGCTTCAATCTCCCAAAAAGAAGTTAAAGGACCACTAACACTCTTCTTTGATGTCGCAAAAGCGTTTGACAAAGTTTGGCACGACGGCTTACTTTATAAGCCGTTTAAAATCAACGTGCCAGATAGGCTCATTCACATCATCAGAGCCTTCCTTTACAGCCTCCACTTTCAATGTTGAATAGGGGGCACTTGATCCTCGAAATGCCTCCTTAAGGCCGGACTCAGTCCTCTCCCTACTCTTCTTCACACTATTCACGAGTGACATTATTTTTATAGGATCGGGTGACAAACGAGCACACAGTCCACCTGATGGTAAGTGGTTACTGTAACCCATAGACATCTAGATCTATCCTCAATAAAGACTCAAGATGCAGATGCGTTGTCAACCGTGAGGACTAAGATGGAATGCCTCTTTGCCAGTTAAAAGGGTCTCCGGTTCTCTACACTCACCATACGAAACACAGCAGCGTTAAGCTGCTATTTTACGCTGGTTTTCTGTGAGAGCGTGGTTCTTCCCCGTTCGAGCTAACCCATTCGTACTACAACCATAATATAGCTGCAGCTTGGCTCTACCACGTAATAGTAAAAACTAGCTGCCTCCACCTGCTAGTAAACAGCAAGAGCAAACTGTCCTTTAGACACAAGCTCCATCTCTACAAAACATGAATAAGACCTGACAGGTCAAACGCTAGCGTAATTTTCGCCATGAAGCTAATTTAAACAGCCTCCAAGTTGTCGACTTTTCGAATGAAGCTATTTTGGACAACTTGGAGGCTACCGGAGACCACTGGTACTATCGAAACTCCAATTTTCATAGAGTTTGTGATCTAACTTCCGACGATTTTGGAATACTTCAAGGAAATGTCTCAGCGCTACTTCAAGAGCGCCAAAACAATTCCTAACCCGTTGGTGGCAAACGCAGTCTACGTTCCGACTCCAAAAGTCACGGCCTTCCTCCAGAGGCCTCGTAACGTTTTAATTGAAAACCCGATTTCGTTAGACTCTAACGACCTATACGTCGTCATACCATCACACACCAACAATAAATTCGCACCTAGTGTCACAAGCACGATTAGGACAACTGATAGGACGCAGCGAGTCCGCACACGGGCATGCACTGCACCCTCTACACCGCGTACACACCGTACACTCGAGTCCCAGGGCGGTTGTGACCGCCCAGAACATCGAACGATACTACTTAATCAGTGTCAGAGCCAGGATCCGCCACCCCCTCTTCGACGGCCGTTGGACATCTCACCAATGTCATGTTGTGATTTTCGGCGGCATCAAGGAGTCTTTGATATTGATGTGATGATGATGTGATCACTGAACTCAATAACTAATGCACCCTCTCCCCCCCCTCCTTTTTATAGATCGCGGCCTTTCAGGCTAGAAACTAAAAATATTTCCAAGAAATTGGTGAAGTAGTAGGTCGGGGAAAAAGTTTCTTCGTAGTTTGTTTGTATGAAATTGAAGAAAAATCTCTTTGGTGTTCGCTTTTTATCTGGTTGGTCATCCTGATGTGTCAGTAAGTAGCACAATTTTGGTTCAAGTGTTTTCAGTCCGGGAGTTTTGATTTTTTTTATAGAATAAGGGTGATAAACGAGCACATAGTCTACCTGATGGTAAGTGGTTGCTGTGGCCCATAGACGTCTACATCTATCTTCGTTTGCGAATTAAAATACAGATGCGTTCTCTGCCGTGAGGACTAAGATATAATGCCTCTTTTCCAGTAAAATGGGTCTCCGATTCTCTACACTCACCATACGAAACCCAGCAGCATTAAGCTGCTATTTTACGCTGGTATTCTGTGAGACAGTAGTCCTTCCCCTGTCGAGCCGACCTATTCGTGCTACAACTTATACTATTAATATAGCTGCAGCATGGCTCTACCACGTATATTTGGTGTCAAAGATGCACCTCGCTCTGGTCACCCTCGTACGGATAAAGTCGATGCCATTTTCGAAAAAGTGGAGCAAGATATTAGTAGTGTTATGTATGAGTAGTGACGAGATAGCCGAGGAATTGTGGATTGACCATAAAACAGTTTTGACTCCTCTGAAAAAGTCTGATTATACAATAACACCACACGAGCTCACTGAAAGAAACCTAATGAATCGTGTACTCATTTTCAATTCTCTATTTATTTAAAAGTAATGAAAACAAAAATTTTAAAAAAAATTATGACTGGTGGTGGTGGTCGAGCTCCAGAGACCGTAGCGGAACCAGAATTAAGACGCAACAAGTTGATGCTGTGTGTACCATACACACGGAATTGGAAGGGCATGGTTTATTATATATATATATATAGCTCGCCAGGCAGACGTAGTTCTGCCCTTTTCGATGACCCTTCATATAGAAAATCCTTAAATTCATAATAAAAAATATTGAGTGTCACTGATCAGGATAAAAACTACCCTATTTCTCAAGTTGGACCAAACTGCACAGTGTGCAAATTTCATTGAAATCAGTTGAGTAGTTTAGGAGTTCAACGTGGACAAGCAACGTGACACGTAATTTTTATATATATATATAAAGATATATACATACATATATATATATATATATATATATATATATATATATATATATATATATATATATGTATGTATACATATATATATATATATATATATATATATATATATATATATATATATATATGTATATACCTTTATATAGGTATATGAATTAAAATTCAAATACTTTTTTCCAATATCTTAGATTTTCATTACGGTTTGCCAACACGAGGATAGGGTTTTTATTTTTCATTGGCTGTCTTTTGAAAACAGCCAAAAACAAAGGAAATCAGCAAAACTCTTTGAATAAATAATATTCTAGATACCATCGCCATGCGTTACCGACGTGATTATGTTACTTACCAATACCATGTCTTTAATAGTAGCCATAAAACGAATATGTACATTTGCATTCAGAGGAACAACTTTGAAAATTGACTAGACTTTTTCCTGCTTTTAGTACCGTATTAACAATAACACTTAAAACGTTTTATGCTGGTTCTATGTTTTTGCCTTTACCTACAGGAATACTAGAGTATTTGATGAAATCTGTTTTAACTATCGTATAAAGTCTTAATGCTTACGTGCTGTTTGAATGCTTCGTTGATCTAGAGACCCTAAACGCGGTTGTTAATCATGAGGTCCCGGGTTCGAATCCCGGGTCGGGCCAAAATCAGACTATGGGTTTTCTGTCAAAAATTCTCAGTATTAGTCTGAAGTTAGTAAGTTGGCACTGGTTATCTATTGTGGAAGGAGGAGTTCTACAAGCAAGTAGATGGAGTGGCGATGGGTTCACCTGTATCTCCCATAGTCGCCGACATATTCATGAAGGACTTTCAGAAGAAAGCCCTTCTTACTGCTCCTGTAAATTCAAGATTCTACAAGCGGTATGTAGATGACACTTTCACAATTTTACCATCTGACAAAGTAACTGCATTTTTAAACCACCTTAATTCCATAAACTCAAAAATATAATTCATAATGGAGTTAGAGGCATACAATTCTTTAGATTTTCTAGTTGTTTTAGTCATCCGAAATTCTAATAACACCATTGGTCATACTTTGTATAGGAAAAAGACCCATACCAACCGATATTTAAATGGTGAATCGGTTCATCGTCCATCACAGTTAGCTACCGTAGGAAAATCTTTGTTTCAGAGAGCACGAGGGATCTGTGACAAAAAACACCTAGCCGCCGAGCTTCAGCACATCGAGCAAGTATTGCAAGACAACAAGCTTCGGGTCTCGCGCCTACGTCACATTGACCGAGTGAAGCCGACCACAATCGAGCGTGTGCCTGCTGTACTACCCTATGTCAGAGGAGTCACAGACAAGGTTGGCTACATTTTGAAACGAGCTTCTATTAAAACATACTTCAAGCCACCGAAGAATATTAGTCAATTTTTACCATCCGTCAAGTGTAATATCCCTCTACAAGATGCAGGAGTGTACAAGCTTGATTGCGAATATGGTCTCTCTTACATAGGACAAAAAAAAAGATCCATTAAAACCCGCGTGAAAGAACATATAGCTGACGTGAAGCACCGACGCTCTGGGAAGTCTGCAGTCTGTGAACATATTTAACCCTTTACGGCGCTGAATAGCAGATCTGCATTATACCAGTAGAATCCGCAAAGTAGTTCAAAGAAATGAACAATACACCTTATAACGCAGCATTGCTTATCTGCAGCAAAGCATTCTATCGAAATAAGTACCAAAGTCTGTGATAGATGGCGCTATTTGTAATTTTGGAAAGCATTTTAGAACAATGGCAAGACAGTGAGGATGGCTTAGATTTCTCAAACGACGATGATGTAGCAGATCCATCGTACGTATTGGAGGAGAATGAACAAAATTTACGTCAAGCCTCAGATGAGGAGCCCGATGTTCCCTACCCAGAAGATCAAGACGACAACATCTTGATAATGAACTCTGAGACTAATACCAGCTCTTCAGCTCAACCATGTGAAACACCGGCTGCCGTTCTACTACCCAGTACCAGCTCCGAAATAGGAACCACGCCACGAAGCACACGTGTTCCTAAAACAAGTATCATATGGAAAATTAAAAACTTAGAGCTGAATGAAGACCAGATGAGGTTTCGGGGATCTTCCAAGTTACCAAATGAAACCCTAGAATTGAAGACGCCTTATCAGGTATTTTCTTATTTATTTACTGACGACATTGTGAATCTGATTAGAGACGAAACTAACCTGTACAGCGTGCAAAAAGATGCCAGTAAACCTATAAACGTCACAAGCCAGGAAATAAGGCAGTTTGTTGGAATTACTTACTTCATGTCCATAGTTCATCTACCTAATGTGCGAATGTATTGGTCAGAGAAATATGGCTATGATCACATACGTGAGACGATGCCGCTTAAACGGTTCGAGTTTATGAGGCAAGTACTGCACTTCAATGATAATTCTAAAATGCTACCATATGGTCAGCCAAACTCTGATAGACTATATAAAATCAGACCCATAATAGAAAAACTGAACCGTAACTTTGGAAAAGTGCCACTAGAACAACATTTGTCTGTTGATGAACAAATGTGTTCAACCAAAGCACGGAGTGCTCTAAAGCAATATTTGCCAGACAAACCCCACAAATGGGGCTTCAAACTGTTCGTTATTTGTGGTGTAAGTGGATACGGCTACAAGTTTGAAGTTTACAGTGGCCAGGAGAATATATGCGCAGATGGCGAGCCTCAATTAGGTGCCGCATCCAATGTAGTGGTCCGACTTGCCAGAGAGATTCCTGTCAACCAAAACTATAGACTGTTTTTTGACAACTACTATACATCCCTACCTTTGATAGAGTTCTTATCACACCGTGGTATATTAGCTTTGGGCACCGTTAGGAGAAACCGCATCCCTAACTGTAAACTCCCAGATGAAAAACAGCTGAAAAAAAGACCGAGAGGCACGTCAGTCGAACAGGTTGCAAGCTATAACGGTATCGACATATCAGTGGTGGCCTGGAGAGATAATAAAATTGTGAACCTAGTATCCAACTTTGCTGGCAAAAATCCCACATCTGTCGTAAGTAGATTCGACAAGTCGCAAAAGATACACATCAATGTGGAACGGCCTTTTATTGTGGCGGAGTATAATCGTCATATGGGAGGTGTAGACCTTATGGACTGTGTAATGGGTCACTATAAAATAAAACTTCGTAGCAAACGTTGGTATATAAGACTCTTTTACCATTTTCTGGACATGACTATGACTAATTCTTGGTTATTATATAGAAGGATTCATGCTGACACTGAAAATACTGAGAAGCTGCTAAGTTCTGCAGATTTTCGACTTGAAATTGCTGGAACATTAGGAAAATATAAAAAGACAAACCGCCTGAAGCGCACCAGTTACGTGGAAGCACTCATCCAAGACAAAAAGAAAAAAGGGCCTTGTCAGCATATCCCACCGAAAGACGTTCGGCTAGACCAGTCAGGGCATTGGCCAGTTTGGACGGAAAAAAGGCTTCGGTGCAAATTTCCAGGCTGTACTGGAACAGCCCAAACCGAATGTGAAAAATGCGGCGTAGCCTTATGTTTCAACAGAAATAACAACTGTTTCCGTTCCTTTCACAATTCGTAAGTTGTGAAAGGACGACACCCGTTCACAACTAACGTTTTCATCTGTTTTCACACCATAATGCACATCTGCATCACGTTATTTTTTCCAAAAATAAATACTTGTTTTACATATGATTATTTTTTTATTATTTTTCCCATTATTCTACAGCTTGTCTTAACCTGTTTTCAATAAATAAAATCAAAAACTTGTTTTTGCGCCGTAAAGGGTTAAGATCGTCCCCGCCATTACATCAGATTTGATAGACCACAAATCCTCGCATAAGAACACCGATTCCTTTCAAGGATAATTCGCGAGGCTATTGAAATTAAATAACATTCTAATTTCAATAAAGAAGATAGATGGTGGCTGCCATCTGCTTGTGATCCTATAATTAACAAAACTAAATCCAAACCCAAGCATACCACTGCAAGATTTTAAGATACTGTGAGTTCATTCTGCGTAAATCGAACCAAAAATTAATATTAAAAAATTGAATGTAGGTGGGCTAACTGTGATATCAGGACGTTAAATTGTTATTTAGTTAACAATAATTTTCTAGTAGTTTTTACATTTTTTATTTTAGTTATCACCTATCTGATACTCATGGGTTCAAACTACGAAGCAAATACCAAGAGGAATTGGCATAAGCAACTGTGCACTGTGATTCTAACTAGGTCCTGATGTCATCACAGTGGGCGTGGCTTTAATATCTCAATCCCACCGTGACCATGGGTTACTGTAAAGTACCTAAAACATCAGGAATTAAAATAGTAAATTAAACGCCATAAAATTCTTAAAAATAGTTTTATTCAATGTGTAGTGTTAGCGTAAATATAAGAAACCATTTCGAAAAGAAGTTGCAACATGCCTATATGTTCTCAAAATTTCCAATTAAATTGAGAAATACCAGAATAGATACCCCGTTCTTAATTAAAAAAAAATCTCTTCCTGACTTGTCTGAAGTTGTCTGGGTTCATAATTCACGTTTCGTCAAAGAGATAGTTTTGACGAATTTTTCATAAAAAATCCAAAATAACTGTCAATTGGTGATGTCCAAATTTAATATGTATTACGTTTTAATAAATTAATCAGTAATATACACAATTATATTGACGTAATCCTAAATAGTAGTAAATACTTGAATACCTGGTCGCTGTCAACTCCGAATACTCGGGGCTTGTTTCACATTTGATAACAGGTACACTAAAATCACCAGCAATGACAGATTTGTTATCCCAATAACAAATTTGAGATAACATAAAGTCCTTAAGATTGTTATAAAAGTAACGTAATGTAAGTCAAATGAGTTACCTATATTTTCTTAACATAAATAAATAATACATACGTGTATATGAAATTGGTTAATACTTATGCTCAGCCAAATGTATTCCATAGACGATTGCCAATCGGTTATCTCTACAGAGAGAAAATCATGTTTAATCGTTTGTAAGACTCCAACGCCTAATTTTTGTACTGTCTGTCAAATAAACGTAATCCCGCCTCTAAATATACCTATTAGCGAACAGCTCAGGACTAGACATTCTATCAAGCAGCCAGGTTTCGGTCTACCTGGCTATAATATTGAAACTACTAAATTGTTTATCTCTACAAAAATAAGAAAAGATGACTTTGATCGGAAGATCGAAGTCATCTTTTCATTCTGATAGTACACACTTAAAAATATTATTGACAATAACAAAATCAATGTTTAATGAATTATCTGACTATAATAAAATGTTTAATTCTTAAGACGGTACGTTGATATTCAAGTCATATGCATGCTTGCGGTAAAATATGTTGCTTTTGATAACAACACTCGTAGCTGATTTCTGCTCTGTGTAAGAGATGGTACCTTTATAACATAGAAAATAATAGAAAGAAGTTATTATAATCCAGTTTATAGGTCGCAGCATACCCCTTTCTGTACATTAGTGCGCTTATTCGGACATGATAATATGTATTTATAAAAGGAAATTTGAAGTTGTGGCGGTAATATAACTTTCAAATGATTTGTGTTTCCCAAATTAGTGTATAGCAAAAGTTCCAATAGGAAAAGTGTTATCTGTTTGTATAGAACTAACATGTAGCAAACTTTGATATGATATATCATCTTTACTGTATAACTTATAATACGTGGTAGAGCCATGCTGCAGCTATATATAACAACTACATCTATCCTCGTTTGCGAATCAAAATGCAGATGCGTTGTCACCCGTGAGGACTTAGATGTAATGCCTCTTTTCCAGCAAAAAGGGTCTCCGCTTCTCTACACTCATCATATGAAACAGAAGCATCAAGCTGCATTTTACGCCAGCATGCTGTTAGTGCGTGGTCCTACCCCGGTCGAGCCGACTCATTCACACCTCAAACATAATATAGCTGCAGCTCTACCGCGTAAGATGCTGCATTTACTGTTTCATATCCCTCTGTCACATCATACCCATGGTATAATATGGAGTGGTAGATTCTCTTACGCTGCTACTACATGGACATTATAATGTATTTCAAATTATGCTACATTTTATTTGATAGACAGAGTTTCCGTTATTTGATAGTTCGAGCAACACAAAATTTTTCTAGAGGAAAGGTAACAAGTAAAAACAGTCCACTTGATTATAAGGCTATTGTGGCGTATTTACACAAAATATAAATTTGATTATATGTCTATTAATTAAAGATTAAGGAGAAGCGTTGTCATCTCATGAGTGTCGTAAATCTGTGCTAATGTATGTCTGATTGTATTTACGACCTGCTATCGAGGCGATGAAATCATCTCTTATCACTTATTAAAATACCCAGACAATCATGTCCAATGGGTTTTAAAAAATAACCATAATTTTGAACTACAGATTATGACAGTCTCAAAGACTGTAACAAAAACAGAATCTAGCTACTTGTTTGCTATAGTATGATTTCGTGTATTGGCACACGACTATTTTTGTATTTAATAAAAATGAAATGCTTAAGTTATGTTAAACGATTTCTTGTTTTTTTTTTTATAGAATAGCAATAACAAGACACAGATATGAAAAAAGATCGTTAATTTCGGTCACTACGATCAGTTTTAATGGTGGCCAGCCATCGGCGCAGGATAGGATTACTCTGCACAAGTGTATGCTCAAGCACAGGTACACTCTCTATTCCCTTAATTTAATCGTCCGATAGGACGGCAATTCGTCACGACCGGAGAAAGATTAAGCCCAGGACCAACGGCTTTACATTTGTTATCTTTAGTCTTAGTTTTAGTCAAATACTACGTAGAGATATAAAACACCTATAGTTATTTTCATGGTTCGTTTGTAGACCGGTCCGTTAATTCGTTTATGGGCAGTTCGGTGGTTCGTTTTTGCGCCTGTCTACTTGTTTGTTTGTTATTTTGTCTGATTGACTACCTAAATGTTTTTATCCAAATAACTAGGTACTCAAGACAGTTCCAAGAACAAATAAATCGTCATCACTTATCATAACAAAAGTACTAATTCCACGCGGAGAGACGAGGACACAGCTGTTTTTATTATATTAGCTGACCCAGCAGTCTTCACTCCAATTATCTTGTATTAATTGAAGTGTATTACGAGTAATTGAAGTGAAGATGTTCACTATGGACTTTTTATATTTTTATAATTATACATATTTCTTCTGTACGTGTGTTTGTCACTGAACTCCTAAACGGCTGGACCGATTTTGATGAATTTTTTTGTGTGTTTGAGTGGGTCTCGAATGGTTTAGATTTATTGGACCCGGTAGGTGGAGCTGTTTTCGGGACCCAAAATCACTTGTTCGATTTCGATTCGACGCGAATCGGTAGAGTAAATATAAAAAAAAAATATAAATCCAAGTTTAGATATTTTGTTTTTTGGCGTTAAATCAACTTGTTTTGTAAATGTGTAATTTTAGTCCATAAAGTACCGCCTATAATATCCTAACCACTACCTATACTCGTATGAACTACCGTCTTTACATACCAAATATAATTTGTCGTCATCGATAAATTTTGTGAAAGCAATCCTGTTAGTGATCTTTCACACACAATCACATTGAAAATATAAAATATATAAAATAACACACATGTTAAGTTAGTTGGAGGAGGCCACAAAATTTTACTGATATTTCCTCAAGTCAGCTTATTGGATTCTTTTGGACTTTAAAATATAAAAAAAAATTATTGACACGACTGCATGGAATGGAAACAAAGAACTTTATGTTACTACAACGGTCTGTAATTGATTTCGGGACTCCTAAACCCTGTAACAGCTGCTCCGTCCCAATTGATCCCAGTAAATTGGTTCGTAAATGTTACAAGACTTACCACCTTTCCGCTAAAACTTTTAAGGCTTTAAGTAACATATATTTATAATACATTTATGTATAATTATTAATATCGTAGTTAACTTTATGTATTGTAAATTTGATAATTCGATATGGTAAAAATTCTACATGCTATCACGTCAGCCTTTAAGTTTACATATTCGAGTAAACATTAAGATCTAGAGGTAACGTATATTACAGTCAACGCTCCGTTGCCATCAAGCTCTAATAAAAGACCCTAAAAAACCTTCGGTCCACATTAATTAATTATTTTCAAAAATTTAATACGTTTTCAGTGCCTAGAAGTTTGTAATACGACAGATAATAATATGAATGACAACCTCGTAATACTGTCCATGTGGTCGGAGCTTAGTTAGCAGAACTTAGCTTAACAAAGCTTCTCAAGAATCCAAAATCTGCCCAATCACAATCTTAATCTTATGTCTGTTAGACGGGAAATAAAGGTTCAGATGTCAGCAGATATGACAACACTCAGACAAATCTCGGAATGCATGTAGCGAGACTTACACAATTTCAATCCAACTCTTATTACCAAGGCTTCAAAATTTTATTAGAGCTCTATCTGCCAGAAAGAGCCAACTAAGTTGTATACCGACTGTAGTACTATCATTTTTGAAATACCTGAGATTTTGAGAGAGATTGAGAGGTTCTACGGACAACTGTTCACGTCGTCGTTGGAGACTCACAAGTGTACTCACACGAAACAAGAGAAGTTCTTATCCGAAGCCATTCCGATGATATCCCGGACTTTCATGTAAACAGGATTAGAATGGCCCTACAGGATATTAAAAATAGCAAAGTCCCAGACGCCGGTGGAATTATAGCTGAGCTTCTGAATGCGGGTGGAATGTCGCTGTTAGTGAAAAAGTCTGGAAAAGTTGAAAGTCTTTCAGAAGTTCTTCAATAGGGTATTTTACACCGTGTTAAATAAATGAAAAAATATATGATTATGATAGACTGTAAAATGTAAACGAAACATATTTATTTCTGTTCATAAAAATGCATTAAGAGTTTTATAATTCAATTTTAAGAATAATTATTTATCTGTGCCTCAAATCTCCAAAACGCTATCCGCCATAATAGATTCCGTCGTGACGTCACTGGTTAAGTAATCTAGCTAATGTGCTTAGTGTTATTTCGAAAAAATTTCAAGTTATCATTACGATTGTTGTGATTTATTCCGAATTTTATTGAAATGCATCATGGGAGACGAATTCGTAAAAGCAGAAAATACTAATCTACTATGGAAAAATACATTGACAGCGGCAATTTTTTTTGCATGCAGATTTTTGTTCTGCCGAGTAGTGGCATGTTAAAACATCGATGTAAGTACCTATTACCAACTTTTGTTTCTACAATAACTTAATCCCTTCCGCCCATTTACCCTTC
Source organism: Parnassius mnemosyne (assembly GCA_963668995.1). Classification (NCBI taxonomy): domain Eukaryota; kingdom Metazoa; phylum Arthropoda; class Insecta; order Lepidoptera; family Papilionidae; genus Parnassius; species Parnassius mnemosyne. The sequence goes on along the minus strand of CAVLGL010000104.1, from coordinate 52,794,277 downwards.
TAACCTTTTGCATTAAGTACTATATAGTAAATAATATGTATAACAAACATCGGCCATCTTGGATAGTGGACACAGTTGTTTATCATATATTTTAATGCGGACTTATCACATTACAACAAGATATATATTGTAAACTCGTCAGTCATATAATGCACTTTATATTATAAAATATTCGCTTGATATTATTTTATTGATTTAAATAATTGTAGTTTTAGTGCATTCAATTATTTAAAGTAATTAATTTCAGGCAGCCTTTTTATATTTGCTACAGAAAAGGTAATAATTATATTTTTAGTAGATCCATGGTGTCAGAAAACAAAAGTTTTACGTCGTAAAGCCACTCGGTGCTAACGCTATTATGGTAGCAGTATAAATAGATCGCCTCGAACGGTAAAGGACTATAGCAGGGCTATAGCAACAATAGGTCAGAGTGTATTTTGATAATATTAAGTTATGTTCATCTATGATTACATTCATTAGCAATCATAGTTATAATAAGATGACCTGATGTATTACGAAATTTGACCTTCACTATGTCACCTCATGATGTTTGTTTTGTATAAACGACAGTTTATGGAGCTGAATAGTGGAACCGTTTGGTCTCACCTGCCGAGGGCTTTCATCTGGTTGGGTATTTATTTATATGTATTTTTTATCTATTTATTTTATCTTGCTGATATATTTTTCATTTTCTTTTACAATTATATATTTATACAGTCCAACCAGATGAGAAAACTTTATAGATACCCATAATGATAATGATAATGACAATTAAAATTTAAGCACGAAAATGAATGATGTGTTACGCATGCTCAATTTTAGCATGCTCGTAAGTCTTATTTACGTCATATTTTCAACTATTTTATTTAACAAAAGAAGGCGCATATTATTGAAAAGGACAAGCCCGCAGCATGTTAGCAACAAAGATATTAATTTTCATGTCTAGATGTTGTGTGATTATTGCTAAGTTTCAGATACCACAACAAGTGGGCTACGTATATAAGTAAGAATAGTCTTATCATATAGGTGTTATCAGATACAAATTTAGTTTTTTTTTTCATTTTTTACTGACTCGCTTTCGTGTATGCCTGTTTGGAACGAATTAAGTAATAGATATTAAACTAACTTCCCAATGAGCTAGAGCCATATAATAAAATATAAGTGGTACATTAAAATGGATATACCCCGTAAAGCTTAAAGCGTAGTACTATTATTTATTCTGTGCTTAAAGTAAAAGCTCCTCAGATTGATGCATATTACAAGTATTTCTGATAACCATTGTAATTAAACAGAAAACCTATAAGTAATAGTAATTGGATGGCGGATGGAACCCATGACTAACTAACGATGGAAACAACGATTAAACACTATATTATAATCTCTCTTAGGTATGACAGGAGGCCGGAGCGCAGCTATGGGATGTATGAGGGTTGTTACTTTACTTTTTACCCGCGACGGAACGGAGAAGGTGTATGCGTTTAGGGTGAGAGGTTGTTTGTTTGTTTGTGTGAGCAAACGAATGTTCCCATTTATCACCAAAATGGCTTAACCGATTTCAGTACGGTTTTTGCAAAGGATTTGTGACTCATCAGCGATGGTTCTTTGGTAAATGTTATGGTGTTAGCTCGCCAGGGAGCGCTTCAATAAAAAATCACTCATTAAAATTAATTGTAGCGAATTTTTTCCTCGAGTCGGTTCCATCGATTTAGACGTGGTTATCGATATCTTATAACATACTAGCAATCTGCCCCGGCGTGTGATTTCTGGATTTCGTTAACAGCGCCACCTACCGAGACTGTTGTGAATCTAAACGGTCAAATCAATTTAATCACACACACAAAATTTCATCAAAATCGGTCCAGCCGTTTAGGTGGAGTTCAGTTACATACACACGAACAGAAGAATTATATAAAAAGCAGCCCCGACGATTTTTTTTCGATTTATAAGTATATTACCTAATAGGTAGGTGTAGTACCTATATTTTGTATTATTGTTGTGTATATCGCTACAACAAACTAATAGGTACACAAAGGTAGGAAGGACTAAGAAAAGACATAATTAGTTGTTTATAATGACAGACCTCGCGGTAAATCAACCCTTTTAAAAACTCCTTTTATTTTTATCTTCCCTGACTTACTTTCATTTTAGTCAGGGGTTTATCAATATGTTTATTAAATCCTTTTTTTATTAGAACTTTTACATCCGTCGTGGGTTTTTTCAAAATTTTCAATTTTGCTTTTATTACCCTTAACTATACGGCTACTGTCTTTCATTTAGACTGCAAAAATACAATTATCTAAAAACTCAATTATTTTGTGTTTTTAAAAAGATACAAATTGGTACAATTAAAAATGTATAAAGTAAAGACCATCAGGCCTTAATTTCCTGTCATCTAAATTATGAATGAGGATAACAAAGACATGACATTTGTCAGAGTTGTATTGCGTTTGATAAGGGTGAGGATATCTGACTTTTGAAGCCGCACAAATTACATATTTTTAATTGCCTCAACTAGTATCAATCGGTTGTCTTAACCTCTGACGACTAACGTCCCCCAAGGTTATGGGCAGAGATTACGGACTTATACTTGGTAGGTACGATCGTGGCACAATTCTCTTGCTTCTTTTATATCTAACTAGCAACCTGCCTCGACTTGGGTAGGATCCAGCGAAGTCGAGGCAGATATTATGAGGCATCTATTCAGTAATCAATGAAAATTTTACAGAGAAATTTATTTTATCAATTTGTCTTTTTTACCAACTGCAAAAAGGAGACGGTACACAATTCGACTGTTTGTTTTTTTATGTGTGTTACCTCAAAACTTTTTTGTGGGTTAACCAATTTCGATGATTCTTTTTTTGTTTGAAAACTGGTGCCTCTCATGTAGTCCCATATAAATTTGATCAAGGTTCTGACTAATAGTTTTTAAGTTATTCTTAATAATTTATTTTGAAGTCGGTTGTACAAAATCAACTTTAAATTATTTATTACAAAATCGTATGAATTATAGACTAAGTCCCTACTGGAATTGCACACTATACAGATAGTAAAGCTTCATTACAATCGGTTTAGCGATTACGAAGATGAGCCGAGAAAGACCGAGAAAAATGGTTATTTATGACTTAAAATAGCAATCAAATAACCCCCAGAGTTTAAAAAGAGTAAGGAACTTAAATAATAAAGACATACACTTCAATCATATTTATGTATATAGATATAAATACCATATTTCAACAAGTGCTATTTTTTAAATAATTTGAAGACTTGCTACGAACTTAATATGAAGATAAAGCATCCCACCATTATATTTCAATAGTGGTCATCACATGTATCATAAATACATCATGATAGGAGTCATGAATTAATTTGCTACGCATTGGTTTACTTATCATACATAATGCGACCTGCTACTTGCGCACTACTGAATAATAAATGTTTATTCATATAACCATATTATTTACCACTGCCGACAGTCACTATATTTTCTATAACTAGCTGTGCCCCGCGGTTTCACCCGCGTCATCACGTGTCCGAGGTGTGCGACATGACATGACACCTAGTTCAAGCATTTTATAATTGCAATGAAATATTTTATTTGATAACAATGTATGGAAAAATTGGCATACCGTACACGATACATGAAAAGTGTGTAGGCATGAAATGATTCTTGATAAATTTGCTATGTAATATGTAACGTGCAATGAAAGAGTTCAGAAATAAAGATGTAACTAATCATTGTCATAAAAGTACTCAATTAATTTTTAATTTATTTTAGCTATAATGATTGAACTAAACATGCTTAAAGAAGCTTTCAATACTGGCATCGCGCAGTTCTCACCGGGCGGCTAGGGTTTATGCGCGTTCGCGCGCCCAGCCAAGTATTGAATTATTTTAATTTTACATTATCTCTTAAACTATGCGTCCAAATAACATGGTATAAATAACAAAGTTTATCTTCATAAAATTATCTTGATGATGAAGTAACTTTCGTTCGTAAGGATAAATAGGCCATGCCTAATAATAACGCTTATATATCACTTTTTAATTATCAATATTTTTTGTCACAAAATACCTAATTATGGCTTATGTATAAGAAATAGACATATGGTATCGCGGACATTTTTTTAGAAGGAGTAAAGATCTATATTTTTCTAGATTATTGTATTTACGTATCCATTACACCAGCTTACGCGGATAAATCATTTCGGCAGCGCTTTTTCTTCTGACTTGCTTAACAAATATCCATATTTAAGGCTAGCTGAGTGATAAAGCTTAATGCTAGATAGGCTATACTGTTCCACATGAATCTGGCTATAATATACAAAAAGAATTTTTCAAATCAGACTGATAGTTCCAGAAATTAGCGCGTTTAACTAACAAAAAACAAACAAACTCTTCCGCTTTATTATATTACTAGTATAGATTACAAATTAAAGGAATATTCATCATTCCTTCCTTTATCATAGCTTTCTGACTTATCGTAATCGTAATTATTCATTCAAACACATTTAATATTTTCTGGGAAATTTTATTTAAAATATAAAATAAAATTAATTAACATTATTCACATTTGCTTCAAATGTCTTGAATTAATCAGAATTTTATAGGAGTGAAATTAATTAGTAAATAAATTATGCATGCAAAATTATTTTTTACCAATATAAACTTTTATAAGTATATAATATATATTTAATTTTTTTCCAATAAAAATGGTTTTTAACCTTTTTGTATTATATTACAAACGGTTTTAGGGCATAAGTTAGTCTATTAAATAGTTTTGTAGCTTGATTCCTAACGTTATACTCAACAAAAATTAGACAGATTGGAGAGATGCTCAAATTGTAGCGGTAGATGCGATGTTAAAACTGATTTTTAAGGAGATTTTCAACAAATTTATTAGTAGTTATAATTCGTGCTAGTTAAAACGTAACGACAGCGTAGAGTGGTTGAATTTTGGCGTAATACTATTATGACCACCATCGTTATTACTGTTCTAGTAACAACAGCACAAGATATTAAAAATATATAATTGGAACTGAAAATGTGTAATTATATATTGATTTAAACAAGTTTTGAATTAAATATATGACACGATTTCATGTGCCAATGCCGATAGAAAACAACTTAAGATGATGTTGATAAATAAATACTTCTATTAAAATAGAACGTTAAGTGTTTTATTTGTTTGGCAAAGAAAGGTATCATGTCACAAGTTTTAAACTAGAAACTTTTTGCGTCTAGAAGTCCGTCTGGCTTAGATACCCTTTTACGTATTTCTGCCACCAAACACCTAAACACGCACACACTTTTCACACAGTGTCAGTACAGTCACAAAGTCAGTATAGATTACATGCTGTGAGGCATATGTAGCCTTCTTAATGAGAAGTTGGTTGGACATGGACAACTGCCAGGGGCAGCAGTAACCATTCACCATTAAGTGGAGAGTAAGATCGTTTGCCACTTAAATTTTTATGTTACAAAAAATTTTTCTATGAATAAAACATGGCTTAGTAATACTTCACAAATAATATCATGGAGCAGCAAATTTGAGCTCAAAACTCAATCAAATTCTACTATAATTACAGCTGCTTCATGGGTTTTGGAACAATCCGTATATATAATAAACTAGCAACTCTCTCCAGCTTCGTCTGGCTTGGATCTATTATTGTGGCATCGTTTAGTATTAAGATAATCATTAAGGACCAATTATTTTATAATTGTTATTGATAAGCTCCAAAGTATATAGATAAAATATAGTCTAGATCACTGCTGGCATTAGTCTATATCTGTTAGTGAAGTTTCATCACAATCGGTTCATCCATTCTGAAGATTAGCGTGGCCAAACAGGCGGACAAAAAATTATGAGCATGAACTCAATAAAAGGCAGTTATTTCGATATTAAATACGTCAGAATCATCATGGCCCATTTACTATATAATTTTTCTATTTCACATACATACACAAAAGCTACAAAATTTTTAGATAAAATATTGCCTAGATCTCTACTGGTATTTTCCTATATCTGTTCGTGATGATTCACGACAATTGGTTCATATATTCCGAAGATTAGCCCGGCCAGACAGACAGACAAAAAATTTAAAAATAATAATTTATGAGATAATTTCAGATAACCCCATGAACTCAATAAAAATCAGTTATTTCGATATTACCGACAAACACTTCAATTTTATCTATATGTATAATAAACGTAGCCGTAATTTACACAGCACTTTAACCGTTACGGAATGTTATATTACTTTACTAAATTATAAATGAAAATTAACAAGAAGTCAAAAGGACATTTTATTAGTTATATAATTTCTGTTCAGCAATGGACTTGTGATGGGCTGTAATGGATTGGATAAATGGATATAATTTCTTTAAAAGGAAGGAGAACGATGTCGACATCTCATTAATGACATTTTTACAGAAGGTAATGCAATAAGCAAAATAAACAGGGACGTTCGCCGTCTTTATTAAACGAAACGAGTTCCATCGGTAACATTTTAACAAACTCAACGAATTTTCTCCGTTATACACATTTATGCCTATTCCGTTTTCGTTGGTTTTGTTTTTTATTTATATTTATTTTTATTTTAACTGTTTTATAACACCTTTTGTAGACCTCTTGAACGTTAATAAAAGTAAAGTTCCAGACTGTATACGTCCCACTCCTGGGCACAGGCTTCCTCTCATTTCTGAGAGGGTTCAAGCCAAGGAAGTTTCCACCGCGCTGCCCCAATGCGTGTTGGCGAACTTCACATTTCTTCGAAATATATATTTTTCTTAATTCTCAGACATGCAGGTTTCCTCACGGTGTTTTCCTTCACCACCGAGCACGTGGTAAATCAGTTATTAAAATTGCAACAATTCTAATGGTGCCGGCGGCGATCGAACGCTGGTTGCTCGCGTAGTGTTAAAGAACAATGGCAGAAAAATACTTGACAAAAATTATCGCGTCTAGAAATAAGAAATAGATTTTTCAAATAAAAATGTATTTTGATTAAAGCCACAGAAAAAAACAAACATTTTTGGAAATATCAAATGACAAATCATTTTACTCTATTCAAGTGTTACCATTTAGTATATTCATACTATTTTCGTATACACTTTGTAAGACTACCAACACAACACAAAAAATATATTTATATTAAGTTATTATTGGTGATAACTACACTACGAGTATCAGTTATATTAAAAATAAAAGTGATATGGTTGAGAATGACTTATTCTCAACCATATCACTTTTACTTTTAATTTTAAATTTTTCCTTCTTGGCTATCTCAATCATAGTACTCTATAACAATTCCATTTAATGTTATGGCAACACTAGCTAAAACAAAATGTCACCGTTTTTTTTTTACTGGCTTTACTGCTCTGGGTTCTAGCTCTTCTGAGAATATCACTATGACACAAAGGCCCTGGAGCCATGCCAGAAATATACATTTATAGTATGCAAATATATAATACTCGTAGAGATACAATAATCTAAAAACTCTCAATAATGTATTATGTATTAAGCTGACATCAAACAACCACAGGAAGCATGGCTTTTTCCAAGTGACATAAAACATAACCTAAAAAGGTTCAAATCTAAATATCTTTTTTTTGACACATTCTCAGGCCAAAATTCTTTGCCAGAGTTATTAATAAATATTAAGCGTTTCCCTTAAGGGAATGACGCTTAATATTTTAGGATATTGCATACCTTAAGCGAAATCGCAAGGTATGTTCTACTATCGCCTAAAAATTAAGTTTCCAACGTTTTATCGAATAAAATCGTATTTAGCAATCATATTATACATATAAATGATATAAAAAGCACATTGTTAGAAAGATAAATGATTGTTGAACTTATTAATGTTTTATTTTAAATCGATTAATTGCTATTTTTAAATAAAAAAACGGCTTTTAGTAGTTTATGGCGTGGATTTATCATGTCTCCAAGGCTTGTAAACACGATAACTTTTGAAAATATCACTTGTTTAACTCAATCTATTTTTTAATCTCTTCATCTATCATGTGGGAAGGCACTGAATGTAAATGGCAGTGTAATTTTGTTTTGTTTAACTATAATTAATTTGTTTCGGCTACAAAATGACGATATTTTCGTTAATTTGGTAGCCTTGTATGTAAATTATTTCTGTAAATGGGGAGCTACAGCCACAGAGTAGTTTAGTTCGACTCACAGAGTACTTTTTATAAACTGGAAGTTCGGCTTCAGTCGCCGTCGTGAGTGAACATTGTTTCGGTTGTTTGCAGCGGCTCAAAAAGATCGCTGTACAAATACACAATATTCGAATAACCAAATTTCTTAAATACATGATTATAATAATAATAAGAGATTTTTTATTAAACAATATTTTAAAAGCACAAAATAAATAATAGTAGTACGTACGAAAAGTAAGTAGTATAATTTTTTTTTTGTCATGGGTGACACTTTCATGGTTTTCGAGGGTGTTGAAACCGATAGGGTTGTCAAAATGTAAATCCAAGACGCGGCCGCAATAGATTTTAATTTTTTCATCATGGGTGTCATTTTCATGGTTTTCGAGGGTGCTGAAGCCGATAGTGCTGTCAAAATGTAAATCCAAGGTGGCGGCTGCGATAGGTATAAATTTTTTGATCATTGGTGTCATTTTCATGGTTTTCGAGGGTGTTGAAGCCGATAGTGCTGTCGAAATGTAAATCCAAGATGGCGGCTGAATTAGGTACCAATTTTTTCATCTTGGGTTCATTTTCATAGTTTTCGAGGGTGTTGAAGCCGATAGTGCTGTCGAAATGTAAATCCAAGATGGCGGCTGCAATAGGTATCAATTTTTTCATCATGGGTGTCATTCTCATGGGTTTCGCGGGTGTTGAAGCCGATAGTGCTGTCGAAATGTAAATCCAAGGTGGCGGCTGCAATGGGTATCAATTTTTTCATCATAGGTATCATTTTCATGGGTTTCGAGGGTGTTGAAGCCCATAGTGCTGTCGAAATGTAAATCTAATATGGCGGCTGAAGTAGGTACCAATTTTTTCATCGTGGGTGTCATTTTCATGTTTTCGAGGGTGTTGAAGCCGATAGTGCCGTCAAATTTAAATCCAAGATGGCGGCTGCAATAGATATCAAATTTTTCATCATGGGTGTCATTTTCATGGTTTTCGAGGGTGCTGATGCCGATAGTGCTGTCGAAATGTAAATCCAAGGTGGCGGCTGAAGTAGGTGCCAATTTTTCCATCTTGGGTGTTATTTTCATGGTTTTCGAGGGTGTTGAAGCTGATAGTGCCATCGAAATGTAAATACAAGATGGCGGCTGCAATAGGTATCAATTTTTTCATCATCGGTGTCATTTTCATGGTTTTTGAGGATGTTGAAGCCGATAGTGCTGTCGAAATGTATTTAACCTACTTTAAAAATTCCAAATCAAGTTATACGTAATTTTTTTTATGCGCTTAAGGTATGCCCAATTGGATTTACCAATATTTATTTTTGATATATTGACGCTACTATTCCTTCTCAACTAATTTTATGTATGAAAGTCTGCCATTGTTCTTTACAGCAGGCGCTTTGCCCCTGAGCTACCATGCCTCATATTATAATAATTTGATTGTAAGTAAGAAATAATGAAAATGAATGAGAATAACAAAAATATTTCAGCCAGAACTGTTATAATTCAAAAAATAATTATAAAAATTTTTGATACATTTTCTATCACATATAAAGAAAAATGTACCTCGGAATTTAGAGTTAAGTAAGGGAAAATATATTATTTTTCTTGATATGTTGCGTTCCAAAAATGTTGGACAAGTACTAACAATTTAAAAGAAACAACAAGTTTTATGTCCTAGATTGTGTTGTTTCATTCTTTGGGGGAGGCCTATGTTCAGCAGTGGACTTGTGAAGGGCTGTAATGATGATGATGATGATGATTCTTTCTTCCAAAAGAACAAATTTTTTTTTCTTTATTAACTTCCTCTTGCTTGGTTTTGAGAATTAAAAGGAAACTCTTCAGGCTAGAATTTGATAAAATTTTACAATACACGTTCAATTTTTAAACTATGTAAAATCTTAGTTGTAACTCAGAGCATTCAAACATTAGAGGTATCTCAAAAATATGATACTGCCGTTATAATAAAGAAGGACGTAACTATCAAAAACATTAAATGGAAATAAAAAATAAATAGATGAATTTTTCTTTCTGACCCTGCTGTGTCTAAAGTATGTTAAAAGGTATCAATATGAAAATTGAAATGAATAGGTAGAGACATGAAGATTTTAAAGACGAATTTATTTTTTGATAATTAGTTTATTTATTTAAATAAAACGAATTTTCCTTTTCATCTTAGCTTAAAAAATACACCTTACACCACTTTCTAACCTAATAAATTAAAAAAAAAACTGCCATTCATTTAATATTTTTACATATTTCGGAAAGGTCATTTGAAGTTGAAAGGACGCTAATAGTAATTTACTACTTTTCTTTTTAGTAAGTATATTACAAAATCATTGGTAGTGAGAAACAAAAAATAACAACCCGCAATACTTGAGTTAATGATTTTAAAGGGGGTATCATACAAGAATTACTACGATAATAATTAAAAATTTTGTACTACCGACTTCAATGTAAATAATTAAGAATAACTCAAAAACTATTGGTCTGACCTGGATCAAATTTATATGGGACCACATGTGAAACACCAGCTCTTAAATAAAATAAGAATAATCGTAATCGGTCCCCTAGAAAAAAATTATGAGGTATCACTCATAAAAAAAACATACAGTCGAAATGAGTACCTCCTCCTCTTTGAAATCGGTAGAAAAGCGGCAAAATAATTACGAATAGTTTTACATCAGAGTAAGTACTAATAATTACAAAACCAAAAACAAAAAGGAACACAAATTATTTTAAAAACATCGAAATAAAATATATACCTCCAAAATTTAATCATAAGTTTTGAGTAACAATTACATGACTAAAATATACCTAAAAATTATAATAGTCCAAAATTTGCTTTCACAGCATCAAAACCAAAATTATGCCTATAAAACTCAAGTGTCACTTATTCGTACATTTTTAAATGTGCAATCAGTGAATTCAAATTATAAAATTAGTCACAAATTGCTTTTAATCAAGATTTTACTAAATTACTATAATTAATATTTGAGTTTGAGCACCAATCACTTTCGTAGATATCTTAAAATTAAAAGAACACAAATGTATTTTATCCCTAACTCATACTAAATCATTCTGTCAGATTCATTCTTGTAATAAATACTGTAAAAGAGAAGTATCACAGATATTTGTCACTTAAAGCTAAACAGAGATTGAAGCTATCTTTGGCCTTTATAAAAACGTGAGATCAAAATACCTTTAACTATAAAAATAATAAGAAGATTTGTACGTTCAGTTTCAATTCTTTGTAAACTCAACTGCATCATGTTTTCCGGCATGAGTGGCCCTAATTCCCTAATTATTTTATTTCTTCGTTCAGATGTAATACCTCTGAAAGTAATTTTTTTTTGGGGAGCAGGAATCTTAAGAAATCCAGTAAATGTTCATCACCATCGAAATTTGTTATATAAAAAATCTTGTGTTGATTACCACCGCGAAAATAATTTGCGTCGTTAAAAGTCATTTGCGCCTAAACTATAATTCTTTTATTCGCTGTGAGTACCAAGATGATTGGACGTAAGAAACCAAAAGTGTCTTTTGATTTAAGTAATCGATGCAAATATTATTAAAGATGACGTAGCAACTGGTTAAAATGTCTTTTCTTTTATGTTGAATTTGAATGCGTCTTTTCTACTAAAAAATGTCATCATTGATTAACAGTTTCGTCTAAAACTCTTACGATATTTTCTAAAATATTGATATTTTTGAATATTAATAAAATTGAGTAGATGATTCATTTTATCTTGATTCGAATGGTATATTTAACTCATTTTTTCACAAATCGTTAGATGCGTCCTTTTTTTATGACGGCAGGATAGGTTTCTATAATATCTTATTTTAGACCTATTGCTCTTATCCCAATATTAGCTAAAATATTTGTAACAGCCATGCATACTAGACTTAATAGTTTCCTAGATAAATATAAAATAGTACGGGAGGAACAAAACGGTTTTCAAAAAGAAAAATCAACAACACTAGCTGCTTACACACTACTTCAGCACATAACGGAAAACATTGACAAAGGTATGAAAGTAACTGGTGTCTTTTTCGATATGAGTAAAGCATTCGATTTTGTAGATCATAAGGTTTTGCTTAGTAAAATTCAAAAATATGGCATAAGAGGGCTTGCATTCCAGTGGATAAAATCCTATTTAAATAACAGAACCTAATGCGTTAAAATAGCTATAATAAATGAATTTAATGAACGAGTCACACATAACTCTAACTTTCAACCCACCACAAGAGGTGTGCCACAGGGTACAATTCTTGGTCCTTTACTTTTTATTTTGTATAATAATGACCTTCCACTGGCAATCGATCAACATTGTACTTTATATGCCGACGATATATCAGTTGAATTGAAAAGGTTGCTGATATAAAATTTCTCGGCCTTATCTTGGACCAGCACTGTAGTTGGGCAAATCACATAAATTTAATGTGTGACAATTTAAATAAATTCGTTTATGCGCTCAGAAGACTAAGTAACTTAATAAGTAAAGAAGCCGCTATCACAGCATATCATGGATATGTAGCGTCGGTGTTACGGTATGGGCTTTTGGTCTGGGGCAGTTTAAGTATTTTTAAGAGAGCATTTCTAATGTAAAAGAAACGTATAAGGGCAATCTGTGGATGTGGACCTTTCGATTCTTGTAGACCACACTTTAAGCAGCTAATAATTATGAATCTGTGTTCCATGTACGTGTATGAAATCTGAACTTTCGAAAAAAAATATCCACAATTATTTCAGAGGTGTGTTGATAATACAGATAAAAGATTCCCACATAGAGACGTAACAAGATTAAATTTTAGATTATGTAAAACTGCCTTTTTCCAGAAAAATTGTCCCATTATGTGCATAAAAGTATATAATAAACTTCCTGTTGAAATTCGAGAACTTCCATTAAAACATTTTCAAAAGAAACTAAAACAATATCTCATCCAAAATTGTTTTTATACTCTAGATGATTTTTATTATTATAAACCAAAATGATAAGTATTTTATAAGACATTTCGTGTAAAATTGACTAAACAAATGTATATAAAATTAATAACTATTGACATGGATACTTGATTATTTTTTAATTTCTTTTTTGATTTGATATAATATGAATTTTTAATTTAGGACTTTTTCAACTTTTTTTTTAAATTAATTATTGACATCCATGTTATGTGTATTAAGAGTTTTTAATCGTGAATTTATCATAAAATTATAATTAAACATATTTTTTCTTAATAGAATCATGTAACCACCATATTTCTGGCAAATAAATTATTATTATTATTATTATACCATACACGCTAGAACAAAGGTCGATTGGGACGTAATCACAATAAGCGAATATTGCTTTCCCAATACTCATAATATTCCGAACTTAACAGGTTATAAATACTTTTAGACTGCTAACAATCTAACATAAAACTATGGTGTATACATATATGAAAACCTGTACAGGTTTCTGTTGAGGAAACCTCATTTCTAGCAACAACCATGTCCTGTTCAATAGACGCACTGTATCTACTACGTCACACAATTCTTCTGATGGAATAAGTTTGCCTGACTGCGAATCTATAGGATAGGTGCCATTTTCAATTTTTAACACATTTTCAGCAAACTATTGTGCTTTCGGATCTCCAGTAATTTTTGCTCGCATATATTTTGTTAATGATAATTTGTAAATACGATCCCAGTACTTTAGTATAGCTTCAAACATGTGTTTATTTCATCAGGTGGGGTTGATTTTGGGATAACCGGCAGCATTTGTCAAGTCTCTGGATAATAATAATAAAATTTTTCCCATAATTTTTGAAGTTATACTTCTTTTGGGGCGTTGGGGAAAAATTATGAGAGTTTTATTTATATGATGCGCGCGGTCACCGACAGCTAAAACCGACACCATAAAGTTATTACGATGCGTTTGCACACTGACACCTCAAAGTGACAACTTCATTGGGTAACTGTCTCTCAAGCCTTCGTGGCAACTGATAACTATATCTAAGGTAGTTATTTTAGTTTTGTTACTCAAAAGAAGTATTACTTCCTATGTACGTACATAAGTACACACATAAGTTTTTTTTTTATCCTGTAATGTTTTATTTAACGCTTCAAGTGATTTTCTATAAGCCATTGTACATTCATCGTATAATTAATTGTACATCCCATCAAAACGTTACGCCACGCATAGAAGATCTTGAATCATTACAGTCTATAAATTCTTGTTCGGCTACATTTAAAGGTAAACTTAATGCAGTATGTGCCGTTTTTCAGTCTTGCATTAGTGTGGCGGCAATTTCTGATGAAGTTAACGCTAATTCAATTTTATTATCTGCTTGAATTTTAGCTAAGAACAAATTAATAAGGAAAGTTTTGCCAGTTCCTCCTGGTGCATCTAAAAACTGATTTCTCCTTCGCCTGTTTCAATACAATTTATAATTGTGTATATATCATCCTTTGTGTTAGTGTTAATTTTGATTCATTTTCTTTGATATAAAACTGTAATTATTTCACATTGTAGTTAGATTGTTTTGATGATTAAAAATTAATCAAATCTAAATTGTTTCTTATGGGAGATTATACTCCAAGTTCCATCAAACTTTGATAACTTATTGCTAAGCAACGATTTTCCAAAATATCAGGGCTTCATCATAAATATTTTCATAAAAAGTAATACCCATATTATCATTGTCTTTACGCAGTCTGGCCAGAATGTCGTCACTCATGCTATCGCAAAATTCCAGCCATAGGTTATTTGGATTTGAAGGATTACACGATGTTAGAGTTATAGCAAAAACTTCTCGTAGTTGTTCAGCTCTTGCTGCTTAAGCAGCTTCTCTTTATAATTTTTTTAATCGTATATTCCATCATGTGGGGTATCGTTGGATTGGTTTTTCAAAAACACTGAGGGCATGGAACATAATATTTTCGATTCAGAGGCCCGTGTACTAAATATTTATATTTAGTTTAAAATGTATATAGTATATATAATAAAGTTAAAAGGCAAAATATTTAAGCTAAGTAGAATTAAAAATTTAACGAGTAATAGTCGACCAGCTTATTTCTATACACTTATTTTATAAGTTATTTTGTTACAACTCTATAGAAAATGACCTAAATCTAGCTGCATTAATAACTTTGTAATGTTATTAATGCAGCTAGATTTAGGTATCTGCTAAAATAAACATTTTATGGAGAAAACGACTTATATGCATAAATACGTATGCATAAATATAAGCTTTACTAGGTAGGCTGGATACCTAGGGTATTATTATCAAAATTAAAAAGTTTTTTTTTGAAAATAAGCCCTTCAGTTACGATCTTCCTATTTGGGCCCATTTTTAGTCAAACCGCGAACTCAATATGTTCGTTATCAAAGAAGCCTACATATCGTGACGGGCAACTACGAAACCCCCTCTATATTGTGCGTGGCCTATATATTTATATATAAATAGTCAAAAAGATAAATGTATTAATTGCAGAGATTGTAATTTTTTAGGACAGCAGTGTATATAAATTTTAAAGTTTGAACCGTTAGTATGTAAAGCTGAGTAGTGTAACGTATTTTATACTTCTGGTATTACTTAGGGTATTTATCTGTTATACAATTAAATATAAAGAATTGTTCTCAACTATAAAAAGTACTGGGAAATACTCAGTAACATGAAAATTACATTCACTTAATAGTTTATCACTTTCACTTATTGCATTTATGTAGCTATAGCTTAAGATTTTCAATGATTATGTAATTATTAGAAATTAAAATTATTAAATTAATATATTTATTTTTATAACAACCTAAATTGTATTGTAAATTTGGTACCAATTTTAGGTTTTAGGTGTCAATTGCCTATCATTATAAAACAAAGTTTATGTGAACTTCAGTACTCATAGATAAAGTTGTTTAAAGTTACTTAATACATTTTGTAATTTCTATCATGGATAGATAAGCGACAACGATTCTTTTGCCTCGTGCTTCACGTTTCTTATTACAAATGTACTGTTTCGGTTTGGACCGAAAGAGATGGAATTATGGCTTTCCGATAAATGCAGGAGATGCAGCCTTTGCGGATTTAGAATGCTTGGCATTATAAATTGTAAACCACAAAATTTTGCATTTAGCACATTTGTCTTCTAGAACATCGATATATTAAACATAGAGTTAATTAATAACGCTGTTGATTCTGCCATTTTATTTCCAAGAAGTTTTCGAACTTTGGACTTAAACAAAAACCGATTTTCAGCCTTTCTGATTTCGGAAGGAAGAGCGTTGCTAAAGTAATAAATGTCAGACGAAATATTGTTCTCATAACTTTGCGGAACTGAATACGATATTTTGAACACAGAACAAAAACTAAAAATATTTTACGATTAAATTATTTTTATTAGATAAACAAGCACACAGTCCACCTATAGCTGTCAGGTGGACTGTGCGATTGTATGTCACCCTTGCTCCATACAGAAGTATATCATAAGGTTCTATTTACCGTATCTATTGTTTTATGTTAAGACAAAATGCACGAAGTGCAAGCATGACTTGGATTTCAATGGTTTCAATTATGATAAAATAGTCGCGCTTTGCTTAGCGTTATGCGTTGTAAGCATGGTCCTGGTAACTTATGTATCAGCTATAAGCGTGGCAACTATGGCAAATATGTCTATGTCAACTATGTCATAGTAGCAAATATGGTCGTTATTAGGATTACACTGCTACCCATCTCCTGATTTTTTACCCCTGTCGCCTCTTACGACACCCACATGATGATATATATGTTAGCAGATACTTCTTGCGTGTAAGTAATTGTGACAAACTTTTTGCAGGCTCCCAGCGGGAAATCGTCTATTAATATATTTATTTACAGAGAAGCTATTTGTAATAAACCTTATTTTACCTAGTGACCCTCGCCGGCATTTCCTGGATAGGGTATAGATCTTATATCTTGAGTTTAAATAACGCCACATTAATATTAATGTGGCGTTCTTTAAGTTCAAGATAATCATACACAATTGTAAAATAAAAATTGATAAAATAATAAATTTTTACAGACACTTAAATTTTATTTATATGTATTGGTGGAAAATATATCAAAAATATTTCATCTTATTATTTTCACTTTGTATATCAATAATCTGTACCGGGGAGTTTTAGATACAACTATTTTAGTTAACTAAAATACTATTTACAGATAATTCGCTTGATTGAAGTTTTAGTAACTCTCAATTCCAGTTAACCCAAAATTTCAAAATTCCTAGTATTCGCAGTTGTAGATACAGATTGTATGAAATGAAAGTATAACCGTGTCTCGTTTGCTTTCATACCCTTTTAAAACGAGTACCTTTGAATCGAGTTTAAAATTTTAATTAATTCTCAAATTAAATATTTATCTACTACAATATTTTAAATTAATCCGCTCATTACAACTATCACAGAATTTGTATTATTTCTGCCACTCGAGAACCTTTTTTCCCCATCGGTTGTCGATACTTCGAGCTATATTGCCGGCCCATAATATTTATCTACTACAATATTTTAAATTAATCCACTCATTACAGCTATCACAGAATATGTATTATTTCTGCCACTCGAGAACCTTTTTTCCCCATCGGTTGTCGATACTTCGAGCTATATTGCCGGCCCAGTGCCACTTCAGATTACTAATACATTGGGCTATGTGGGTCACTCTCTTTCTACTGCATATATCCTTATTTCTAAGTTAATCACGCAGAGAAACTCTGAGCATAACCCTCTCCATAGCTGGCTGAGCGACCTTGAGCGTCTTCATATGGTCAGAAGTGAAGGACAATGTCTCAGATCCATAAGTCATCACTGGCAACACGCACTGTTTGTACAATTTTCTTTTCAGGAGATAGTGCTCAGGTCCCCCAGTGATTCTGCCATAAGAACTATATCGTGAGCAAATCGAAGGTGAGTGATGTACTCGCCATTGATATTAATATAATATCCTTTCCAGTCCAGTAGCTTCAAAACGTCTTCCAGTGCAGTAGTGAAAGTTTCGGGGATATAACGTCACCCTCTATAATGCCTCTCTATAGTAAGATAGATTTCGTACTCTGGTTTTGTACTAGGTTAGCCATCAGTAGCAACATTTAGTAAAATTTTTGAAAAAAATTATTTTAGATCAGATGTTAAGTTTATTTAATCTTCAATATTAATAAATTGCTACATAAATATAAAATCGGTTTTACAAGGGGTCGCTCGACAACTGACGCTATTTTTGAGCTTATTAAACATATTTTTTGTGCATGGGAGAATTCAGAGGATGCTTTGGGTGTATTTTGTGACCTTACCAAGGCCTTCGATTATGTTCACCATGAGACATTAATCAGGAAGCTACAGCACTATGGTGTCAACACAGCGTTTAAACTTATTATTTTATATTTAAGTAATAGAAAGCGGAAGGTTTATTATCAATGGTAAAAGTTCTTTCGGGTCACCTGTACCAATTAGTACTTTTACCATTGATATAACAACTTTTACCATTGTCCCCCAGGGCTCGATTCTCGGCCTATACCTGTTTCTAGTGTATATTAATGATTTACCTTACGTTGTAGGGGATAGTCATGATATAGTATTATTTGCTGATGATACTTCCTTGATTTTTAAACTCAAACGTCAATCAGTTAAATGTAACAAAGTGAATAATGCTATATCAAAATTAGTGCATTAGTTTAACGTTAATAATCTACATTTAAACGGAGTTAAAACTAATTGTGTTAAATTTAAAACAACGAATGTTAAAAACCTGAATATCAATTTGTTTTTAAATGGGGAGGTACTGAGCCCTGTTGTATCCACTGTTTTTCTTGGCATCACTCTCGCCGCAAAGCTTCAGTGGGGCCCCCATATATCCAAATTAGCAAGCAGACTAAGTTCTGCAGCCTATGCTGTAAAAAAGATAAAAGGTCTCACTAGTGTCGAGATAGCTAGATTAGTTTATTTCAGTTATTTCCATAGCATAATGTCTTATGGAATTTTGCTATGGGAAAATGCGGCTGATTCAGAAACTATTTTTGTTTTACAGAAGAGGGCCATTAGAGCTATTTACAACCTAAAACTGAGAGTGTCTCTTAGAGATAACTTTAAAGAAATAAATATATTAACTTTGGCCTCTCAGTATATTTAGAAAAATTTAATGTATGTTCACAAAAACAAAGGTAGTTTTAGTAAAAAAAGTGATATACATTCTGTAAACACTAGGAACAAACACAAGCTAGTGATGCCAGTTTCTCGACTCCACAAAATCAGTAATTTTTCATTCTTGGGGCAATGTATACGCTATTACAACAAGGTCCCGGAAATTGTACAGGTTCTCTCTATTACCAAGTTTAAATGTTTTGTTAAGCTGAAATTGAATAAAAAGGGTTATTATAGTATAAATGAATACATGGTTGATAATAACCCCTAGGAATGAGGTGGTCGCTTCCAAGCAGTTTCTAAAATATATTATGTAAATTGTTCGTAATCATTTATATTGTAAAATTTATTTAAAAAAAAGGTCCCGCTGGGTTTCTTCTTGGTTCTTTCCAGGACAGAGGGATTTTTCGAACCAGTGGTAAAGTAAAAAATGACCATCAATAAGAAGTCCTCGGTTTTCTGTATAATTTGTCGAAGGGTATGTATGTTATATATGGCGCTAAAGTGTTTTCCGAAACCGCCTTGTTCGAGAGGCTGGAAGTCGTCGAGTTTGCGTGCGAGCCGATTCGTAATGACTCTCGAAAACAGCACGTAGACGTGACTGGCGGGTTTAAATTGGTCTAAATTTCTTCAAGCGTGTATTGTCACCTTGTAGAACAAACCAGACTTCTTCTCCATGCTTTCGGAGTAGTCCCACCAAAGAGGACGGAATTAAAGAACTTCTGAAGGACTTCCAGTACTGGTTTTTCACCCGCTTTCAGAAGCTCTGTTGTAATTCCATCTAAGCCCGGGAGTTACTGTTTTAAGGTGTTGGAGAGCCATTCTGATCTTGCAGAGACTGACTTCCGGTATGTCATCGAAATAGTGTCAGATAAGACTTGCTCTTGAATTATTACTCACATTTGTGCGTGTCTCTACGAGAAAAGATGACGTGTACACCCATAGAACCTCTCAATCTCACTCAAAATCTTAATTTTCCCGGAAACGATGCTACCACATTTGGTCTTCAGCTTCGACAGTTGGCTTTTTCTGGCAGACAAATCTCTGGGGAAGATGTTGGAGCCCTGGTTCCGTTCGATCTTTTCTTCAATACGAGCAGTATTAAAATTGCGTAAGTCCCTCCGCATGCATTTAGAGATCTGTCTATTCAATTACCTGTATGGTATGAAAACAACTGAAGACTGCAGCTTCACTTAAGGTCTAACAGTCATGTTTGTACAGTGATGCTGCGATAGCTTTCCGAGTAAAGAACCAAAGCACGAAACCTATCCAACTGCAGGGAGGTGTAAAACAGGGTGACGTAATATCCCCGAGACTCTTCACCGCTGCATTAGAAGACGTTTTTAAGCTACTCTACTGGAAATCTCTAGGTGGAGGACAGAGTGCAGAGTTGGCACGTGGAATGTTAGAGGAGGCATGAGAGATAAGACGAATGAGTTGATCGAAATAATGAAAGAAAGAGAATTAGATGTCGTGTGTATGTCGGAGACCAAACGGAAAGGCAGTGGTACTGAAGAGCTCCCTGGCGGAGCGTTAGCTCTATGGTCAGGAGTCCCGGAGAGCGAGAACGCCTGCCAGGGAGTGGGGGTGCTGCTGTCTTCTCGGTTGGTCGATGTTATGACTGAATATAAGGTTGTGAACTCAAGACTTCTCTGGGTTCGCTTTAAATTGGGACTGACGAAGTTATTCCTTTTGGCTGTTTATGCGCCGGTAGCTTCGTCGTCCAGGGCTGAGCTGGAGGAGTTTTAGGAGAATGTAAGAGAAGTTCTAGATTTGGCTAGGGGAAACGAAAGAATTGTTGTATGTGGTGATTTGAATGGATGGGTTGGTACCGCCCGACCAGGGTACGAGTCGGTACTTGGAAAGTTTGGCGATAAAAGGGTTAATGATGCTGGCAAGCTTATACTGGCGGTGTGCAAGGAAAAGGGTCTTCTTGTGACAAACACTATGTTTAATCACAAGAAAATCCATATGTATACTAGAGAACGAAAGAATGAGAGAAGTATGATTGATTTGTTCCTGGTGGATGACCGACTGCGAAAACAGGTGATGGATACGCGAGTGTTCAGGGGTGCTGACCTGGGAACGGATCACTATCTAGTGATTACTAGATTTAGGGGTCTGTTCGCGGGTTGGCGCTACCGGTCGGCAGTAACAGAACCACAGTCGGTCTGTCGCATCCGAAGCTGGAAGCTTCAGGAAGCGGATACTAGGGACAAATATCATGCGAGGGTAGCCGAAAAGCTTGACACCATCGATGGCAGAAAAGAATGTGTAGAAAGAACATGGCAGAACCTTAGGGATGGAATGGTAAGTGCAGCGGAAGAAGTGTGTGGAACAATAAAAAGAGGCAGTAGTAAAAGAAGAGATGCATGGTGGAATGATGAAGTGAAAGAAGCTGTAAAGAAGAAGAAGAAAGCATGGTTAGACTACTTGGCCTCTAGTAATGATAAGAATATGAGAGAGAAGATGAAAGAAAGATATAGGCTGCAGAAAGTTCACACGAAAGCACTGATTGAGGAAGTGCGTGAAAGGTGTAGAATGGAAGCGGACGAAAGGTTGTCGCACAACTTCAAGGAGAACTCCAAACTCTTCTGGAAAGAGGTTGGAAGGACCTGAAGTGGTGCGACGGCCTTAAGAATGAACAAAGTGCTTTCGAGAACTAATGACGTCCTCTCAGAAAAATCGGACGTCATGCAGCGATGGAGCGAATTTTATAGAGAAATGTATGCGTGTGATGATCTTAGTGAGGGATCCGGGGATGACGCCGTGACTGGTACGCCAGACCCGGACCTCGATGACACTGAGGTCATCAGGATGAAAGAGATTGAACGTGCGATTCGAAGTTTGAAATGTGGTAAGGCTGCGGGACTAGACAGAGTTACTGCTGAAATGGTCAAGTATGGTGGGCCTCGCGTCTGGGACAGCTTTCATCTGCTGTGCAATTTGTGCTGGCGGACGGGGGATGTCCCGGATGATTGGCGATCCGCAGTCATTGTGCCTTTATATAAAGGTAAAGGTTCACATTTTGACTGCGGGTGCTATCGGGCGATCAGCTTGACCAGTTTAGCAAGTAAAGTTTACTCGAAGATTTTGACACGTAGGATGCAAGAGAAATCGGAAAGATTTCTATGGGAGGCACAATGCGGATTTAGACCTGGAAGAGGATGCACGGATCAAATGTTTTCTCTCCGCATGATCACGGAGAAGCTTCTGGCTGCTAACCAGAAGATTTTCTGTGCTTTTGTGGATCTTGAGAAAGCATTTGATAAGGTTGTAAGGAAGAAAATGTGGGAACTGTTGCCGGGGTATGGTGTGGATGGCCGATTGCTAATTGCTGTGCAGTCTCTTTACTGTGACTGTAAAGCCTGTGTGCGGGTAGGGCATGACCTGTCACCCATGTTTAACGTCCAAACGGGCGTAAAGCAGGGTTGTGTTATGTCTTCCTGGCTGTTCATACTGTATCTCGACAGCTGTTTACAGAAGCTGAAAGATAGTTGTTTGGGTGTGAAATTGGGTGACATTAAAGTAAATTGTCTGCTGTATGCTGATGATGCAGTGCTTATTGCACCATCAGAGGCAGAACTGCAGGCATTAGTCACGTGTATGAAAGAGGAATGTGAAATTAAAGGTCTCCGTTTGAATGCTAATAAAACCAAGGTTCTGGTATTTGAAAGGGACGAAGAGAGAACGAAGTGTGAAATATGGGTAAATCAGGAATGTCTAGAACAGGTAAATGAAATTGTATACTTGGGGAGTGCTTTTAGCCGGGATGGAAGATGTGATTAAGATGTGGACAGGCGTGTCGCTGCCGGGAACAAAGTCAATGGTGCCCTGACTGCGTTAGTCAAAAGGCAAGGCGTAGCGAAGAGTGCACGCCTTGCAATACATAACGCAGTGTTGGTACCGACTTTGTTATATGGCAGCGAAACCTGGGTATGCCAGAAGAAGCATAAAAGTAAGTTGAATGCAGTGGAGATGCGATCTCTTCGTAAAATGTGCGGCGTTACCATGGCCGACCGAAAGCGAAACGAAGAGATTCGCAATATGGCAGGTTTGAAAGATGACCTTATCACAAAAATTGATAAGGGCGTGCTTCGGTGGTTTGGGCACGTTGAGCGAATGAGTGAAGACCGAATGGTGAAGAAAATATATAGCGCGAAAGTTAATATTAAAAGGTGTCGATGTAGACCGAGACTAACTTTCGAAGACCATGTGAGCAAATTGCTCGAAGAGGGTAGGGTCAAAAGTACTCGGATACCTAGACGTGCATGCATGAAGAAGATAATGAATCTGAAAGAAGCGAAAGAGGTTTGTAAGGATCGTGACACTTGGCGATCTGTTCTCTCTGGCTACCCCGTCAGGGATTGTGCGTGAAGATAAGTAAGTAAGTAAGTAAGTCTACTGGAAAGGATACAGTATTAGGGTCAATGGTGAGTACATCACTCAACTTAGATTTTCCGAGAATATAGTCCTTATGGAAGAATCGCTGAAGGACCTAAGCACTATGCTCAATGACCTAAATTGTGTCTCCTAACGGATAGGTCTTTTTTATATGATAGGGTGACAAACGAGCACACAGTTAACCTGATGGTAAGTGGTTGCTGTGGCCCATAGACATCTACATCTATCCTCGTTTGCGAATCAAAATGCAGATGTGTTGTCACGCGTGAGGACTAAGATGGAATGCCTCTTTTCCAGTAAAAATGGGTCTCCGGTACTCTACACTCACCATACGAAACACAACGTGAGAGCGTGATTTTTCCCCAGTCGAGCCGACCCATTCATGCTACAACTATACTTCTAATATCGGTGCAGCATGGCTCTACTACCTATAAAAAGAATATAAATATCTTAAGATAAACATGGACAAAACAAAGATCAAGTATAACGTCCATGTCACACTTATGCCGGTATTTGTTTTGAGCACTAAGGTCGTAGTAGTTGACGAATATTTTTACCTGGGACAAATAGTCCGACTAGTTAAGTCCAACTTCGACCGAGAGATCAATCGACGGATTCAACTCAGCTGGGCAGCATTCGGTAGATTACGACCGAATTAGTTTTGTGGTTTTGAGGTATGTCTCGTCAGACATACCTCAAAACCACAAAACTAAATTGTACAACCAGTGCGTGTTGCCAGTGATGACCTATGGTCCTTCACTGCTGGTCGTATAAAGAAGCTCAAAGTCGCTCGGCGAGCTATTGAGGGGGCTAGGCTCAGCGTGATAGACTTAAAAACAAAGATATCCGCAGAAGAACCAGAGTAACCGACCGACATAGACCAAAGAATTAGTATGCTGAAGTGACAATGGGCTAGCCATATAACCGATGGAGAAGAAAGGTTCTCGAGTGGCAGCCTCGTATCGGCAGGCGAAGTGTAGGGCGTCCCCCCTCTAGATGAAGTGATGACCTGGTAAGACATGCAGGAAAGCAATGGGTGAAGGTGGCTTAGGACCGTGCTTTGTGGCATTCCTTGGGGGACACCTATGTCCAGCAGTAGACTTGTGAAAGGCTGTAATGATAATGATGATGATACAATTATTATGTGCTTGTACGATTAGAATGGAGCTACGCACGGAACCAGCCACGAAGACATTAATTACAATACTATCAGAACAAACATCAAATGAATTGTATACTTTTTTTACGGGGGGAAATCTTTATAGACTGCCTCCGCCTGGCGAAAGGCGGAGGGGCGTGCCGGACTCTTACCGGCTAAAATCACCCCGTTGTCTCCTCGCACGTGCGCGCGGGGGGCCGCAGGAATCCAAATTCTTCCGCAGCCCCACACTAGTGCTGGCCTGGTCTGTCCGGGCCTCGTCTCCTGCACGGGGTAGTGAGGTGTTCAACTACCCTGTGTATCATCTCAGAGGCGCGTGCCGACACCCGCACGCGCTTCCACCTCGAGTCCATCGAATAGGGGGGGTGGGGGCTTCCCCAAGTCCCTCGCCCCTGGACCCATTCATGGGGGCCGGAGAAGGACGTTGTCCGCCCTTCTCCTGCGCCTGGTGCGCTTTCTGTGGCCGGGGAAGGGAGTCGAGATCTCCTTCTCCCGTTCCGCAGTTTCCTTCTGCGACATCACGTCCTCACAGAAGGACACCACCGCGTCCCACGACTCTGCGCTACCGACCATCCTCCGCACTAAAGCCGGCAGCGACAGATCGCCTCCTACTTCATTTGTGAGGACACGGCGCTGCTCCTCCCAAGCTACACACTTGGCGAGCGTGTGTTGCGCCGTGTCCTACCCACAATGGACGCAGTGGTGGCACCGAGCGTCCGGCACCCTCTCCTACAGTCTCGTTTTCAAGTTTTGAGGTATACCTGACGAGAAGATGTGCCGTAATTTCCCGAACGCTGCCCAACCGAGTTGAATCCGTCGATTGACCTCTCGGTCGAAGTTGGACTTACCTAGTTGGACTATTTGTCCCAGGTAAACATACTCGTCAACAACTTCGAGCTTAGTGTTCCCAACAACTACCGGCATAGGTGTGACATGGACATTAAACATGATCTTTGTTTTGTCCATGTTCATCTTAAGACCTATCCGTTGGGAAACACTTTTGAGGTCATTGAGCATAGTGCTTAGGTCCTCCAGCGATTCTGCCATAAGGACTATATCGTCGGCAAATCTAAGGTGAGTGATGTACTCGCCATTGATGTTGATACCGTATCCTTTCCAGTCCAGAAGCTTGAAAACATCTTCCAATGCAGCGGTAAAGAGTTTCGGGGATATGACGTCACCCTGTCTTACACCTCTCTGCAATTGGATAGGTTTCGTACTCTGGTTCTGTACTCGGATAGCCATGGTAGCCCTACTATACAAGCACTTCAACACTTCGATATACCGACAGTCAACTTGGCATCGCTGAAGGGACTGCAGCACCGCCCAAATTTTGACGGAATCAAAGGCTTTCTCATAGTCCACATACGCCAGACATAGTGGCAAATTGTACTCCTCGGACTTCTGTACAATTTGCCGAAGGGTATGTATGTGGTCTATGGTGCTAAAGCCCTTTCGGAAACCGGCTTGTTCGGGAGGCTGGAAGTCGTCAAGTCTGCGCGCGAGACGATTCGTAATGACTCTCGAAAACAGCACGTAGACGCGGCTCAGAAGGGAAATCGGTCTGTAGTTCTTCAAGAGAGCGTTGTCGCCTTTCTTGAAGAACAAGACCACCGCACTTCTGCTCCACGCCTCCGGTGTAATGCCACCATGGAGGACGGAATTAAAGAGCTTCTGAAGGACTTCAAGTACCGGTTTTCCACCTGCTTTCAAAAGCTCCGCTGTAATTCCATTCTCGCCTGGGGCTTTGCCGTTTTTAAGGTGCTGGAGAGCCATTCAAATCTCGCTCAGACTGACGTCCGGGATATCATCGGAATAATGTCGGATAAGACTCGCTCTTGGATCGTTACTCACACTTGCGTGCGACTTTAACGATGACGTGTACAGCTGCCCATAGAACCTCTCAATCTCACTCAAAATCTCAGGTGCCCCGGAAACGATGCTGCCACATTCTGTCTTCAGCTTTGACAGTTGGCGCTTTCTGGCAGACAGATCTCTGGCAAAGACTTTGGAGCCTTGGTTTCGCTCGATCGCTTCTTCAATACGAGCTGTATTGAAGTTGCGTAAGTCCCGCCGCATGCATTTGGAGATCTGTTTGTTCAGTTGCCTGTATGCTGTTAAATCTGTTGAAGAATGTAGCTTCATCTCCCGTCTAACAGCCATGAGATTAAGAGTGTGATCGGAGAGTTTTTGTGTTCTTCTGCGACGGGTCTTGCAGAACTTAGCTCCGACCGCATGAACAGTTTCCACGAGCTTGTCATTCAAATCGTCCACTTCATTGCAGTCTTCTAGGCACTGAAAACGGTTTTGTAACTCGAGCTGAAAGGTTTCGGGACTTTGGATTAGAGCACGAGGGGACGGAGCGTTGACTTCATTAGACGAGACCTCTCTAATTTAACGTTTAGGTTCAGTGTGCCTCAAACCATTCGGTGATCGCTGCCGGTTTTCACCCTCGCGATCACTGAGACATCACTGAACAGTTGTCGTCTGGTCGTCATAATGAAGTCAATCTCATGTTTTGTCGAACCGTCGGGGCTCGACCAGGTCCACTTCCTGTGGGGCCGCTTCTGGAAGAAAGAGTTCATCATAAAGAGTCCCTCTTTTTGTTATTGCTCATGGGGGGTATATTGCCATAGTTGCCACGCTTGGCGAGCGGGTTGGCAACCGCAGTTTTCAGACAGCACCTGCTTCACCCTAAACGAAAGGGAGCCGTGCCTTCCCCCGAGCCAGTCGTCGAGTACTGGCCGGATCGCCTCGACGGTAGCGTGGCCAGCGGTAGGGCGCAAAAGCCTTTGCCGACATTCCACCACCAAGACCTGACGGAACTCCTCTCGGCGCAACGCGATCTGCTGCTGCACTGGCCTCGAGCCCAGTGCCCACTCTTCCTCGTGCCATCGATATAATGACATGAGTACTTTCACCTCTAGTTCCCAGGGTGGGGATCCGGCCAGGACGCAAGCCGCCTCGTAGGAAATCGTGTGATACCCGCGGACGACTCTGAAGACCATCGCCCTCTGCGGTTTGCGCAGAATGCAGAGAGTGCTGGCCGTCATGTGCATCGCCCACACAGGGGCCCCATACAGGGCCATGGACTGCACGATTCCCACGTACAACCGCCTACAGGCGGCGCTCGGGCCCCCCAAGTTGGGAAGCAATGTTGAAAGCGCGCCCGCTGCACCCATCAGCTTGGTCGCCAGCCGCCGGAAGTGGGATCCGAATTCCCATCGGCTGTCGAGCGCCAATCCCAGATACTTCATGGTGGAGTCGACAGCTATAAGGGCCCCGCTGACCACGATGTGTGATCCTGGCGGCGGCTGTGATCCTGGCGGGGGCGGTGAATTGTATAGTTGCGGCAACATTTCCAAACCAGGGTCGACACTTGGCGTGTTAAAATCATACTTTTTTATGGCTAATTAAATGAAAGGATAGCAACTGGTTACGATATCTGGCGGCTTCACTAAAATTGTTAATTTTAATTTTAAGTGCTGACTGATAAATGAGAGAGAGAGCAGGTGATAAATTTGTTCAGCGCTTAAGAAAAAGATATTCGAAGAAAAAAACATATGAAACCCGCCAACCCTCTCTGGCTGAACGCGACTTTATAGGCTGTTTGTTTACATAAGCTAGTGTAATATGAATTTGTTATGTAATGTAAACGTATGAGATCCTTGTAGTAACACAAAGCTGACTGTCGTTTTAATAATTAATGTTGGGGTAAGAGCATGCCAAGTCATCGGACGTGAATTAATAACTGGACATGGACGAAGGAACATGCTTCATTAAGCAAATTTCAGTCCATTTGTTTGGTCTTAACGTTGCCAGCCTGTCCATCGTCACGTTCCATATTTGTGTTTAAAAGTGGAAAAATTTAAGATATAATTATCATTCATATTGAAAACAATGAACAGATTCATAATAAGCTAGCGATCCCCCGGCATAGGATCTATTAATGTAGCAGTAGTATGATCTAACATGTTATCAATTTCTCATATTTCAAAAACATCTTTTATTTTTTTCGGACAAAATATAGTCTAGATACCCCTTGACATAGCCCCCTAAAATAAAAGTAAGGTTGCATCGCAGTAGTTTCTGCTATTCAAAAAATTAGCCCGGACAGACAAACAGACAAAAAAAAATTAAAGGTAGTTGTTTATGTCTTAATATCATTTAGCCTCGAGCTTAACACAGGAAGTTTTTTTCAATTGTAAAGCCATAATACGTTAATTTTATTTATATATATATATATATACATACACATTAATAAAGTAACTTGATTTTAGATTTCATTATTTTGATGGTGCCATCTTTTTTCTCATATTAGTTATTTCAACTTTACATCCATTATCATCTTCTCTGCTTCTTTTTAATTTTTTCTGGTAGTTGTACGTTAGTTCGCTTTAAATATATGGTGTGCATATATAACTTGTAACTACACTATAGAATAATTATGATTCAAAATTCTTTACAACATTGGCGAAAATTTAGCTTATTTCAGAATTTTAATAAATATTGCAATATGTAGAAAAAATGTTTAGTTTCAGATAAATGGCAGTTTAGGTAACCAGACATAAAATATCCAGACCGCCAACAGTTAACAGCGTCAAAGGTGTGAGACGGTTGATAACAACTGCGACCGCCCTTGCGCCTACCAAGGAGGGCGATTAAGATAAATTCCTATCCCACTCTACAGGGGAAGAGTCTAGCAGTGGTAAAAATAGAAATACATGTACTATTATACTCATTCCTGTTCTAGAGAGCTGCTTTGAGACATTCCACGTTTGTGCTCAGAGACGGTTTACATATTTGTAGCCTTCTTTGTTTGAAATGGGCTGCAGTGTGCATGAACTGCAGTAACAACTTAAACTGGCTTCAGTTTTATAAAAAATAAAACGCCAAAGCTGTAGTATACTTATAGAAGCACCATGCATCTATTACACTTCGAAATTATGCAATGTTGGCGTGAAAAATACAAAGCCCTACAAGGACGCAGGTCTGAATATTAATGAATTTAGAGTGCCCATCGTTAGGGCGATACACCCAAGTGCGCACCACTCTAAAAACATACGCGCTGTAATCTGGTACGGGAGAAATGATTTTAATAAAATTTTGACATAAATATAATATTAATGTACATAAAACTTCATTTTATTCATTTCTACATTAATATAATATTATATGGGGCAGATCTCGTACGCAGACACTACACGATGAAATGTAATACACAGAGTGAAATGAAACAGAAGATAGGAAAGACCATCTTCTTCATAATAACTCTATATTAATTAAAATAATTACGGTTACCATCTCCCCTGCAAATCGTTTCAAATTTGGCAAGTAACCCTCCTATGAATCAATCTATAAAAGGTGGCCTATGTTCAGCGGTGGACGTTTCATAGACTGTAATGAAATGGTTGAAATATGTTATGTATGGTTCCATCAAACATATTCTTTTCATATTAACAAAATAATTCATACATAACAAAGGAATATTTGATGAAATTACATTTTTAATTCATCTACATCTACATCTACATCTACACTAATATCTACACTTAATATTATAATATTATAAAGAGGAAAGATTGGTTTGTTTGTTTGTTTGTTTGAATTGAATGGGCTCTGAAACTACTGAAACGATTTGAAAAATTATTTCACCATTAGAATCCTACATTATTTCTGATGAGCCTTTGTTTATCAGAAATAATGTAGAATGTTTTAAAAAATATTAGACATCCGTATGAAAACTTCGTTAATGTAACCCAAGGTGTGAAAAAAAATACCAAAAAAATCCTTATATCGCGTACGCTGCTGAAATTATTGACAATAGAGTAAAGTAGTATGGTACAGTTTCATGAAGGACATCA
This sequence comes from Parnassius mnemosyne, assembly GCA_963668995.1. Classification (NCBI taxonomy): domain Eukaryota; kingdom Metazoa; phylum Arthropoda; class Insecta; order Lepidoptera; family Papilionidae; genus Parnassius; species Parnassius mnemosyne. Next base: position 52,763,544 of record CAVLGL010000104.1, on the reverse strand, counting down.
ATATCTACAAAAAAGTCCGCGATACCATATGTCTAACTATTACAGTTATCTCACAATAACTACTTTTCCATGTTAAAATATTCAATAGTAATGCCGAAAAATCCTTATATCGCGTACACTGCGAGCACTATGCGATGCGGGTGTCACTGGGGTGTGGGAGGGGAGTCTATGTCAAAAAATAAATTGCCGCGCAGCTCACTCGCGCAGTCGGCCCCCTACGCAGCGGTTGTGTGCGGAATCCAATAATTTTAATATTTGGAATTCGCCTTAAATTCGTGTATTGATGAAGTTAAACAAAACCTAGACCTAAAAAGTTAAATAAAAAGCTAAATTGGCTGCCTATCCGTCAGCCCATGAGGGCATTAAAAATACGTCGTAAAGGAGAATCTTCATCAGAAACTGAAAATCATCTTGCAAGTCAGAATGAATATGCGTCGCAATCGCGTGCCAGAGAGTTGAGTATCGAGCGTTCGCAGCGGCTTGCTGAACAAAATTTGAGAACCTCTCAAGTACGCGCTCGAAAGTCGAGTGTAAAGAATTCCCAGTGGCTTCAATATCAAAGAGAAAGACAACAGACGTCAATGACTAGAGTTCGCAATCGAGTTTTAGCTCACAGTAATATATCGGCTTTCAGATATGATCCACAGATTGATTATGCTCAACAGTCTTCCGTCCAAATCGGAGCCATGAATAAGATCTGCTCTAAGTGTTCTGCCAAAAAATGGGCCTATGAACTTAATTATATGTGCCGTGCTTCTGGAAAGTTAGTCTCCCTAATATTCAGGAGCCGCCACAGCCAATATCTTATCTTTTAATTAAAAATCATTAACTATGTGCACATTTTTAAGCAACATACACTAAGGTACAATAGTCTATTTCAAATGACTTCGTTTGGCGCTAAAGAAATTAGAGAAGGAATATTTATGCCTACTTTTAAAATACCGGGACAAGTATATCATCTTATAGGTAGCCTTTTACCACCATTAGGGCAAAATCCACAATAATTGCAGATATATTTCACTTCAGACTCAGATCAGCTATCGCTGCGGTCAAATACAGCTCCAACGCTAAAAATTGATTTAATTAGTGAACTACAGACCGCACTGAATAGCCACAATGTATACATACGAAGTTTTAAACAAAACTTAGATCGAAACTCTTCGGACAATTTAAAGTTAATTGTTCACTCCAACCGCCCACCACAGACAGCACACCCGGGGCAGATATAATGCTCCAGCTGTAAACGAAGTAACCGTTCTCTTAGTTGAAGAAGAAAAAGGCCCCAGAGATATAGTGATGCACTGTAGAGACGGCCAACTTAAAAGTAATCCACTACAGTATCTCTTATTGTTCGTGATGGGAGAAGACGGTTATTATTTGACCATTCCTCAGCAAGGTATAGTGCGTAACAAAACTGTGACGTACATGCAATTTTATGCATTTAGATTGATGGTTAGAGCTAACTGTTTTAATCCACTAAATTATTACAGGGACTTATTTAGTCAATATATTGTCGATACGATGGCAAAATTATATCAGAAAGATTGAATTACATAAGTCATAATCAACAAAGACTGAGGGCTAATGAATACATTCATCTCAGAGACGCTTTAAATCAAGACGTAAATGTTGACCCATCAAATATCGGTCAACACGTAATCTTGCCATCTTCATTCACAGGTTATCTGCGTTATTTGCATGAAAAAAACCAGGATGCGATGACTTATATCCGAAACTACGAAAAGCCAGACTTATTTGTGACTTTTACGTGTAACCCGGAATAGCCTGAAAATAAAGCGGAACAATTATCTGGTCAGCGGTCTTTCGATCGTCATGACATAAATTCAAGGGTATTTCATTTAAAGATGAGGAAATTCTTAAAATTATTCACCAAAGATTAAATATTGGACAAAGTGAAATGTTACATGGCAAGTGTGGAGTGGCAGAAGCGAGGTTTACCACACTGTCATTTGTTGTTTTGGCTAGAAAGTAAAATCCAGCCAGACGAAATTGATAGTATCATAGTTGCAGAACTGCCCAACCAACAAAACGACCCGATATTTTACGATACCGTAACAAAAATATGGTGCACGGACCATGTGGAGAGTATAACCTTACAGCACCATGTATGAAAAATGGTCTCTGTACAAAAAGTACCCTCGACGTTTCGTCAACGATACCCAAACTGGAGAGGACGGATATCCAGTTTATCGACGTCGTGACAACGAAAATGGAGGACAGAGCGCTACGCTAAATATCAGAGGAAGTGGGGTCAATATAGATAATAGATAAATTGTCCCTTATTCTCCACTATTGTGTAGGACGTTTAACGCTCACATAAATGTGGAGTACTGCCACTCAGTTCAAGCCATCAAATACATTTGTAAATATATCAATATAGGTTCTGAACAGGCTACTTTTAGCGTAAGAAACCCAAACGATGAAGTGGAAAACTACGTGAATGGCCAGTACATAAGTAGGTCCGAAGCTGTTTGGTGGTTATTAGAATTTTAGATCAACGAGCGACATCCTACAGTCGTGCAGTTAGCCGTCCACTTACAAAATGGCCACAAGGTGTATTTTACCACAGAAACGGCTGAAAAAGTGGCTCAGTACCCACGTAAAAGTACTTTGCTGGCTTTCTTTGAGCACTATAATGAAGGTGAATTCGCAAAGGCACTTCTATATCACGAAGTCCCGCAATACTACACATGGGCCAATAATAAATTTACAAGAAGGAGGCGTGGTGAGGTCATAGTTGGGATGGCCAACTATGTCCTCACCACGCCGCAGGATAAAAAAAGATGCCGCTTTAGGAAGAGTCTACGGTGTACATCCTTCTCAATCAGAGTGTTTTTATCTTAGGATGTTGCTACATCACGTACGCGGTCCAACCTCATTCGGGTACTTAAAAACTGTTAACGGAGTTCTCAAAGATACCTATCAAGCAGCTTGCCGTGACAGAGGTTTGCTACAAAACGATGACCATTGGGAAAATACTCTGAGAGAAGCATCGCTTTTGCAATGTCCAGCACAACTTAGAGAATTGTTTTTTTTTGTCAGCCATCGGAACCATTGAAATTATGGCACAATTTCAAGACGATTTATGTGAAGATTTAGACACAAAATCAGACAGCAAAATTAAGACTTCGCCTTACCATACAGTGAGGACATTTACAACAAAGGTTTGATACAAATAGAAAATAAACTGTTGCAATTAAATGCTAAAAGCCAAAGTTATTTTGGATTACCTTCTTCAGTTCGTACAGAAAACAATGCTACAGATACAATGGCATACAAATAATACAAATGATGAGTGGAGAGAATGGGAGACCCTTTTTACTGGAAAAGAGGCATTCCAACTTAGTCCTCACGGATGATGACGCATCTGCATTTTGATTCTTTATTGAGGATAAATGTAGATGTCTATTGGTCGCAGCAACCACTTACCATCAGGTGGACTGTGTGCTCGTTTGTCACCCATATATATATATATATATATATATATATAGATTTTAGACAGGCACTTCCCGTCATTAATAGAGGTACGCGAGCAGATATCATCAAAGCATGCTTGGAATCGACTCCCTTATGGACTTCGATTGAATTAAAAATTATGGACGAATATGAGAGCTCATCTGCATGGAATCACAGATAGTGATTTCCCACAACAACTGCTAAAACTTGGGGAAGGAATTTTTCCCAATCCAAATTTAAGCAGAAATTGTGACGTCCTTCTGAATGAGTCTCTAGGCCAAATAGTCCATAATTCAGAAATTTTAATGGATGCAGTATACCCTGACTTCGAGAATTTGCACGAATAGGACTTTTATTGGTTGTGTTCTAAAGCAATAGCTTCGTCTAGGAATAATACTGTCAACGAAATAAACAATCTGAGTATTCAAAAAGTCCCCAGCCAAATAAAAAATTACAAAACGACCGACACTGTGACTGATATCGAAGTCCATTAACCACAGGAATTTTTAAATTCACTAAACCCTTCTGAACTGCCACCACACGAATATACGTTAAAAATCAGAACGCCAATCATGCTTCTGAAAAATGTAAGCCCTCCAAGCATGTTCTGTGTGCATGTGTTGGTCAACTAGCTCATATACCGAGGATACTGATGATCCCAACTGATCTGCCAATCCCGTTTAAATGGCTTCAATTTCCGGTAAAACATCTTTCACGTTAACTTTTAACAAGTCCCAAGGCCAAACCTTCGAATTAGTAGGGATCAACCTACGAAAAGAGTGTTTTACTCATGGTCAATTGTATGTAGGCCTATCGTGGGTCGGAGCTCCAAAAATCAATTTATTTTGCTGCCACAAAATAAAACAACATCAAATATCGTTTACAGGGAAGCTCTGACCCATTAATTTTAATGGTTTATGTTTTGTAGATATTATCTTTTAACAAATATTAGAAATAAAAATAAAATAATCAAATATTAAAAAAGAACAAAAACATAAAAAGATACGTAAAAAATAATAAAAAAATCATTATCTATACTTATAAATAATATTATAAGTAGGAAAGATATTTTTATTAGTTTGTTTGTGCCAAATAAGCTCCGAAACTACTGGACCGATTTTAATCAATTTTTACCAACAAAAAGCTAAATTACGGGGGGGGGGGTTGGGGGAGTGGATAAGATTAAACTTTTTTGTATAGCGTGTATATGCCGATAGCTATTTTACAAATTTTTTAGCTAAAATGATTGAACTAAATGAGCGAAGGGTTATGTCATGCACTCACGCATACACGCACGCACGCACGCACGTAATCACAGCCGCACGCACGCACGCACGCACGCACGCACGCACACGCACATGCACACGCACACGCACATGCAAATGCACACGCACACGCACACACACGCGCAAAAACGCACGCACACACACGCTCACACACACACACACACACACACACACGTGTGTGTAACGAGGCATACCACCTTACGACGCATCTGCAGTTTGATTGTCATTGGAGGATAGATTTATATGGCAATGAGCCACACAGCATCCACTTGCCATCAAGTGGACCATGTGCGTGTTTCTCATCCTTAATGTAAAATATCTTACATTACATTTTTGTTTAAAGTTACCCCTGAAGGTTATTAAATAAAAAAGAATAATTTAAATAATATATATATATATATATATATTCATGGTTATTTTTCAAAGAGTAGTCAAATTTTATATTTACGTTCAGATAAAAAAAATATTATATACTGATATTACAGTTTTTGAAGATACGAGTAAATAAGGCTTTTACTTTTAAGGGCCTATACTACCTCAAATGGCTTAGCATGATCCTCCGTTATGCGCAAAATACTGCAGCATTGATTTTGAAATAAATATATGGTGAAGTTGAGGATTAATGTTAAGTACTATCTTAGACGAAAACACGATTCCATAAAATTTTCTCGATAGAAAAAAAATCCAAAGTTACCTCCAAACCGAAAAATAAACCGCTGGTATTCAAAAAATACTTCAAATTAGATCATGAAACTTTGCATACTAACTGAAATAACTATAAAGTAATGCTTATCTTTTTTACTTTTTTTTAATTATCATTATTTTCACCTTAAAAAGAAATTACCTAAACTATAGTCGTTTTAAAGCTTGTTCCCTGCCGCCCAACACCGCCGCTCACTCCCGCTTCGGCTTTAGAACGGGAGAGCTGTGTCGCTTGCACCCAGAACACACATTACGTAACAGGACGACGTAAATTTAAAATATTGAAATAGATACTTAGGTTTATAGTGTTGGCGCAATGGGAAATAAGCGTAATAAAAAAAAGATGCGACTGGGTTGACGTAAAGAAACGGACAAACATATGATAATCGTAATGAAGTATCTACTTACAGTGTTAGTGATTACGAATATGTAGAAATTTAGTTTATTTATTTTTTATAACGTTATTAATTTAGTTTTTTTTTTATAACGTTATAACTCCAGGATTTCTCCTGAATCGGAGACGGTGCGATTACAAATACAAATTTCCACAACTATCTGTAGGCCATAAAAATATTTGTTCCGTATGGGAATCGAACCCGCGACCCGAACTTCAGAAGCCAAGCACTTAGTTAGTAATAAAAAATATAAGTGTGTTCCGTAAGTACCTACCTACCTAACTATAAAGAAATGAAACTGTAACTTGTTTATCCGTCCTTACTTTATCGTTACTCCGTGGCGCACAGGCTTAGCAATGAGTTGCTGCGCTGGAGTCCGTGAGTTTGAATCCCGCACGGAACAAGTATTTGTATGGCCTACAAATAATTGTTCCGGATCTGGATGTTTGTACACAAGTTTAAATGTTTTATTAAAGAAAAATTGTACAAAAACTGTGATTATAATATAAATGAAAATAACTCCTGGGAATGAGGTGATCGCCACCATGCTGGTTCTAAAAAAATTCTTTCAAAAATTGTAACATAATAAATTTATTGAAAATTTAAATATGTTTAAAAAAAGTCCCGCTGGGTTTCTTGCTGGTTCTTCCCAGGACAGAGTTTTTTTTTTATGCAAACCAGTGGTAAATTAAAAAAATTACTTTCAATAAAAATTATACAATAATCAATATTGAATAAAAAATCATTCATTTCATTTCATTCATACCTATCTATCTACGCTGCCCTACCTATCCTACTTACCTTTTTTTTTTTATAGGAGAGGGGGCAAACGAGCATGCGGCTCACCTGATGGTAAGTGACCACCGCCGCCCATGAACAACCGCAACACCAGGGGAATCGCAGATGCGTTGCCGGCTTTTTAAAAAGGAGTACGCTCTTTTCTTGAAGGTCCCTAAGTCGTATCGGTCCGGAAAAATCGCTGATGGTAATCGATTCCACAAGGAGGTCGTGCGAGGAAGAAAACATCTTCTAAATCGCACAGTGGTGGACCGCCAATCATCCAGATGGTGTGGATGGTATCGGGAGTTCTGCCGCGATGTGCGTTCGTGAAATTTGGCGGCTGGGATTAATCCGAACAATTCCTCAGAGCACTCCCCATGATAGATGCGAAAGAAAATGCAAAGGGATGCAACATCTCTTCGCAGTGCCAATGAATCGAGCCGATCGGAAAGGGCTCGGTCGTCGACAATTCGAGCCGCTCTGCGTTGGATGCGGTCAAGTGGAAGGAGCTGGCACTGGGGAGCCCCTGCCCAGAGATGGGAACAGTATTCCATGTGAGGCCGAACTTGCGCCTTGTAAAGTAGCAGGCGGTGTGACGGCATGAAATACTGTCCCGCTCTGCTGAGCACGCCAAGCTTTTTAGAGGCCAATTTGGCCTTCCCTTCCAAGTGACCATGAAACTGCACGTCACTCGATATGTCGACTCCGAGGATACCGATACTGGCTGAGGCAAGAAGGGGAGTGCCTTGAAACTGAGGAGATACGACAAAGGGGTTCTTTTTAGCGGTAAACGTGCAAACTTGTGTCTTCTGAGGATTAAATTGGACTAGATTTAGTCGCCCCCAATCCGAGACTTTGTTCAGCAAAGACTCGACTTCAGACACAAGTTTGTTCCGGTACTCAGCGACGTTTTCCCGAGAAATATTGGCACGGCCGGTGTATAGAGCATCACCAGTGCTGTCATCCGCATAGCAATGAATGTTACCAGTTAGCAACATATCATTGATATGCAGAAGAAACAGCGTTGGTGATAGCACGCAGCCTTGTGGAACACCAGCGTTAATAGGCTTGTAGTCGGAGCATGCACCGTCTACAACGACCTTGATGCTCCGATCTGCAAGGAAGCTGGTGATCCAATTGCACAATTTCTCGGGAAGCCCATAGGAAGGGAGCTTCGAAAGAAGCGCTTTGTGCCAAACCCGATCGAAGGCCTTCGCAATGTCCAGACTAACGGCCAACGCCTCCCCCTTGGACTCTACGGCCTCCGCCCATCTATGGGTCAGGTAGACCAGAAGATCACCAGCTGATCGACCCCGACGAAAACCGTATTGGCGGTCACTAAACAGCTGGTGATTCTCAAGGTACCGGATGAGCTGGCAGTTAATAATGGATTCCATTATTTTGGAGAACAAGGAGGTGATCGCGATAGGCCTATAGTTGGATGGGTCTGAGCGGTCGCCTTTTTTAGGGATCGGGTGGACAAAAGCTGTCTTCCATGAATTCGGGACTACGCCTTGGGAGTAGGAGTACCGGAAAAGACGCGCTAGGACCGGTGCCAACTCCGGAGCACACGTCCTCAGCACAATTGGGAGGATTCCGTCAGGCCCACTCGACTTCTGGATGTCCAGGGAGAGCAGTGCTTTGCGAACCGAGCGCTGTGAGAACAGCACATCCGGCATGGAGCACTCACACCGCGGGATGGTCGGCGGTGTTTTCCCCCCGTCATCAAGAGTCGAGTTGGACGCAAAAAGGGAGCCTAAAAGGTCGGCTTTGTCTTTTGCGTCATGGGCCAGTGAGTCATCCTCCCTGTGCATAGATGGTAGTGATGGCTGACAGAAATTCCCTTGAACAGCCTTGGCGAGAGACCAGAATGCACGGGTTCCCGAAGGAAGGCGAACTAGTTTCTCGCCAATTCTACCTATGTGCTCTGACTTTGCCTTGGCAATAACTCTTTTGAAGGACCTGGAGGCGAAGTTATACTTCTTTTTAAGTGTGCTGGTATTTACATTCCGAGTCGCCGAAGCCGCAGCCCAGGCTTGATAACACTCCTGCTTACTGCGTAATGCAGTCTTACAGGAGCGACCAAACCAAGGCTGAGATCTGCCTCCGATGGGTACCACAGATAATGGAATAAATAGTTCCATTCCCTGTAGCACCACATCAGTGACAGAGTCAGCAACAGCGCTGGGATCATCCGGCGAGAAGCAAACCCACCATGGGTAGGATGCAAAGAAGGACCGCATTCCGTCCCAATCCGCCGACCTGTAATGCTAAACACGGCGGCAACCTGCAGAACGCAACCGCGAAGGGAGCGTGAGTGGCACCACACTCCGGATCAGACAATGGTCCGAAGAGCCGAGAGGGGCATCGACGGAAACCTGATATCCGTCCGGATGAGAGGTCAGCAGAAGGTCCAACAGGGAAGGTGTATGATCCTCCACATCTGGAATCCGCGTAGGCGAAGTAACCAGTTGTGCCAGACCATATGCCAAGGCAAAGTCATAAACAGATCTCCCCGCATGATCGGTTAGACGTGAACCGAGCCATTCGGCATGGTGGGCGTTAAAATCGCCAAGGATCACGATCTCTGCGGATGGGACCTGTTGTAGCAAGAAATCTGTAGCCATTTGGACGTGGTCGATGAGTCGGTCTGTTTTGGCATTACCGCTATGGGACCTATAGAGGCACCCGTAGACGCGCGGATGGTCGTCGCTGTCTACGCGTAGCCAAAGGATGGACAGGTCCGAACCTTCAAGACTGCCGAGGCGTCTAGAACAGATGTCCTCTCTGACATACACGCAAACTCCAGCCCGAGGCACAAAGGAATGCTCCAATTTGTACCCCGGGCAGGAGAGATACGAAATATCAGCCGGAGAGGAAACCTGCGTCTCGGTCAGAAAGAGCAAGGCCGGCTTCGCCGTCTCGAGATGGTATTGGACAGCGTTTAGGTTAGAGTAAAGTCCCCTGATGTTGCAGAAATTCACGGATAGCGTGGCAGGGGTCGCCTTGGTGTTCTTGCTCAGTTTGCCCCTAGCAGTAATGCTTTTGAGCGGAATTTTGCCCCCCCAGAATACGCGGGGCAGCCGCTCAGGCTCAGGATCGGAATAACATGGTCGTGGATGCTCAGCGAGGGATTCTCCAGGGGTGCTGGTACCCTCCTGGGGTAGTTCTTCGTGTAATTCCGCTACCATGTTGATGGGGGGGGGGGGGGGGGGGGGAATTGGGCCTCCGGCTACCTGCACTCACCAGACGAAACGCAGTAGCAAAGCTTCTACTTCACGCCGGTATTCTGTGAGGTCGTGGTACCAACCCGGCTCGAGCCGGCCCATACTTGCAACAGCAAAAACTGCTGCGTGGCTCTACCACCGTTGAAAACCGTACGTACCTACCTACCTACCTACATACTTACCTATCTATCCATCTTATATTTATACAAACCTTGTCCTAAAATCACGATTCATTTATATATATAATATATACTAGCTGTTCCCCGCGACTTCGCCCGCGTGTTAATTGGGGTTTTAATATATCTGCGCGGAACCCTAATACTGTTTCTAAAATAAAAGTAGCCTAAATTACTTCTTGTGACATCAGCTATCTGCCACTGAAAATCCCGTCAAAATTAGTCCAGCCGTTTCGGAGATTAGCTGGAACAAACAGACAGATAGACGGACAGACAGACAGGCAGACAAAAACCTTAATAAAATATTTTTGTTATTAGTACCGTATATTCTTTCATATGCATTTAGTAAAAAGCTGTACATACAGACACTTCAATTTTATTTATTTGTATAGACTAGCAGTTCCATACGACTTCGCCCGCGCGTAATTTATGACGATTAGATTTCATGGGTTTTAATTTTTTTGCGCGGAACCCTAATTCTTTTTCTAAAATAAAAGTAGCCTATATTACTTCTTATAACATCAGCGATCTGCCAGTGAAAGTCCGGTCAATATCGGTTCAGCCGTTTCGGAGAAGAGCCGGAACAAACAGACAGAGAGACAAAAATTTTAAAAATCGTGTTTTTGCTATAAATACCGTATATACTTTCATATGCATATATTAAAAATCTGTTATTTCAACATTACAAACAGACACCTCAATTTTATTTATTTGTTTAGATATAAATGACTTAGGGTTTCTCTGCGTGATAAACTTAGAAATGAGGATATCCGCAGTATAACCAGAGTGACCAACATAGCCCAAGGGATTAGTAAGCTGAATTGGCATTGGAGTGACGACCTGGTAAGACAGGCAGTAAGTAGATGAAAGCTGGTGGTTCAGGACCGTGCTTTGTGGCATTCCTTGGGGGGGAGGTCAATGTTCAGCAGTGGATTTGTGAAGGGCTGTAATGACGTTGATATACACACACACACACACATATATATATATATATATATATATATATATATATATATATATATATATATATATATATATGTAGTATGTAATACAAGGCGAAAACTATATTGTTAAAAGTTTTTAAGATTGTAAAATGCAAAGCGTAAACTTACTACCAAGCCAATGTATATATATCTACCTACAGAACTTTCAGTGCAATGGTGATTCGCGCTTGACTAGTTTTTTGTAGCAGTAGAATTTATACAGTGGTTTAGAATCGGTTTGCAAAATTTCTTATAGGTATGTATATGTAGATACTTGCATAGACCTACTGCCAATATAATTACATACGTAAATGGCTGTTACATTACAAATATACAAAAACTATAATACCATAAAACTCAAGCTTACTACTAAACCAACAATGGGCGGATCCTTTCACAAGATGATATACCAGTATAAGTTGATCTCGTATTGTATAGGCTTTCCATACAATGAAGGGTCAACTTATATTAGAATTAGCTTTATGTACAATGAAATAAAATTTGCGACATATAATTTTATGTTCATTTAATGACAAGTTAATATTAAATTATGACTGAAAATTTTATTGCTTTATGCTCGTCCGATAATAGTTTGTTTTACTCTAACAAAATCGGTTTGACCTCATGTTCCCGCGTGACCGCAAGCCGTAGTGTGCGAACGAATGGCGCGGGGAAGTGGGGGCGAAATTAGAATTTGAGCTGAGGTAATATAGGCCCTTAATGGGGTTGTTATAAAGACTCTGCGGAGGCTGGCCGCTAAGACAGAGTCTACTTCACCTGAGGATGCCTCGTGTAGAGGCGAAACACGGTGTGTCGTGCCTAGTGTGCTGGGATTAACGGCGACGGGTATAGTACACGCGATTGAGGGAGGGTGGGAGGTCCCCTTAAAACTGAGCAGGACACATCATTTTTTTCTTTACGCGGAATTCAGCAAATTAGTTTATAACAACCCCATTATAATGAATTTCCGCAAAGTAACGCCTGGTTCTATCAATTATCTTTTACTTTTATATTGAATAATCCCAAATTGAATGTGCTTTATAGACAACAACTACGCACGCTCCTGCGTGTCGTATTCAATCCACGTTTTTGCTTCTCAAATTTTTACTTACTGTTTACTTTCTTAGTAACAAGCTTCTCGCTAATTGCCCTTCACTTTTAATGGGCTTAGAATCGTCATAAATATAATAATAAAAACTATTTTTGCTTATCAACGACGGAACCAATGACTGCCATTATTATGGCGCCTTTAGAAAACGTAATAAACTATTTACAATTAAATTAGGCAAGTAGTCCCAATATCTAATATTGGTACTTCAAAATGGAATCCGTTTCTCTTGTGGGGATATGAATAACGAACACAACTCATATGAACTAACCGTTTATTCACAAAGTAAATTCAAAGTAGGGGATCGGAGTGGATTATTTTATCTTCAGTTATTTACTATAGTAAAAGATATCATCATTCATCATCATCATCACAGCCCCATTCATTCCACTGCCGAAAACAGGCCTTCCCTAAGGAATGCCTCAAAGCATGGTCCCGAGCCACCTGTATTCATTGACTTCCTGCATGTCTCACCAGGTCGTCTCTCCATCTAGCGGGCAGACGTCGTACAATTCGTCTGCCGGTACGAAGCTGCCACTCGAGAAACTATTTTCCCCATTGGTTGTCGGTTCTTCGAGCTATATGGCTGGCCCATTCCCACTTCAGCATACTAATTATTTGGGTTATGTCGGTTACTCTGGTTCTACTGCGGATATCCTCGTTTTTTCGTCATAATAAAGTCAATCTCATTTTTTAACGAATCGTCAGGGCTCGACCGGGTCCACTTCCTGTGGGGCCGCTTCTGGAAGAAAGAGTTCATCATAAAGAGTCCCTCTTTCTCCATGAAGGCGGCCAGCTGCCGGCTCCTTGGGTTCCGTTGCCCTATTCCGAATTTCCCCTTATTTTAGCTCTCTGTTCTCTTTTGTGCCTAGTTTTACGTTGAAGTCTCTCATTAACACAGTATAGTAGATTTTGGAGGAATTCATGGCTCTAGATATATCCTTATACATTTCCTCCACCTCCTCATCGGGATGTGCCGAGGTTGCTGCGTAAACCTGTATGACCTTCAGCGAATACCGTTTGGTCGTTCTGAGTATAAGATACGCAACTCCCGTCGACACACTCCCAATCTTTACAAATTTGTTAACGAGTGACTTGTGGACGGTATATCCGACACCTCCTTGGCACAGATGGTCGCCCTCCCGGTGATAGAACAAGTTGCCGGATTCGAGGATTACCGTGTCCTCATCCTCTCTTCGGGCTTCGGATAATCCTATAATATTTCAGCGCAACTTATCTTTGTCTTCTTCCAGCTCCAGGATCTTCTCGTTAGTCCTCAGGGTGCGTGTATTATAAGTTTCCAGGTCGAGTCATCGTAGGTCGCAGCCGAACCTCCATCGGAGATTCTTAGCACCCCTGCCGCGCCGTTACCATGGTCGCCACCGTAGCCAGGAATAGCGGGGCCGCCGGGGACTGGGAGCCTTTTATGAGTGTCTTTGCTCATGAGGGGTATATTGCCATAGTTGCCACGCTTGGGAAGCGGGTTGGCAACCGCAGTTTATTTATTGTTTTTGCTGTTATCAGAAAGATTCTGCTGGCCATATTCTGCCTCAGTTTCCCTCTATCGCCTTATACGACACCCACGGGTAGATATGGGGTAGTGGGTATTCTTACCCGTCACTACACGGGAAAATGATATATGAGATCTGAATTGAATTTAAATAAATATTTTTTAAGTATTATTGTTGGTTTTTCAATAGTTTTATTTGTAATTAGTTTTTTATCGTTACTTTTTACTGTTAAAGTAAAAAAAAAATACTTCATTTGTTTGAAATTAAAGACGTTATGATACAATTCTAGATTAGAGTATTATTGGTAGCTCAATGTTTTCAGAACTCGATACATTACTTGGTCTTACTTTTTTTATTCTTTCTTAATTGCTTTAAACTTGTAATAAATAAAGGACAATGTTCAGAATCACCCCGTGTAATAAAAGCATCGGACATACACGATAATTAATTTTCTATTTTATTATATTAATTGCAAATACTTTTATAACACGGACTAGCTGCGTGCAAAAATGAACAACAAAAAGTATTATACTCGACTAATAACATTAATCTCCGCCATCTTCGCCAAACATCATGTGGTGTTGAAAAATGATTAGGGATGCCCAATCAATTGTAATCGATTTTTGAATTTTTAATAAACTGTTGTATATTTTTTAATCTGAATATCATTTTGAATTTATTTCGAACAAAGTTGCAAAAATAATTTGAAAAACCTACTACACCTAATGAATGAGATCATACTCGATTTTGAATAGGTAGTTAGAATAATGCTGAAGAAAAATATTCGTAGTCAGGATTTTCAAATGATCGTTTAGAAAGGAGTGTATTTTACGTCTTACTAAACAATAACTTAATGAGTTTACGATAATTAATATTAAAAAAACACACGTTACTGCATTAATTATAAATGTGTTCTTTAAAAAGAGCAATATTGCAGACTAGATACAGATGTTATTATTAATATTGTTACAAGTATGGAAGAAATGGAGACGTACGTATTATTATAAGTAAAGTATGATATTGTCATATTTATTATGGTATTAATATTATCGTATGACAAAAGATGATGTATTTAATACTGTTTGTAACGTATGGCTATAATAAATCTTAGGAAATATTCATAAATCGTATTGTATATCGCGTTCCTATTTTTGATGTCATTAAATGGTCACTTGTCACTTGTCACTTGTCAGTCTCTCATGAAAAAATACGATCTCCAAATCGATTCAAATCGAACATACTAGAATCGATTCTCGATTAAATCAAGCATTAACAGATCTTTTTTGATCAACCGCGGTATTTTCAAACATGCCTAATATAGACAGAACATTATTGACGTTAATTTACCGTAAATACAAGTAATGAACTCAGGAATTGCATAATTTAATTCCCCTCTCTCCCTTCCACCATCGGACAACCAGACGTTCGGTCAGTCTCCACCCTTTCGTTGTTTACTTACCACGCATTCGAACCAAACGGTTCGCCACGTTGTTCATCATGCGTATATGTCATGTTATACGTCCCGTGTAATAGGGGCTGCGCGTATTACCAAACACCGGACACAAATCCAGACTACTGGGAACAGTGCTACTACTGGGAATTTCAAGTTATGAAAACCCAATAATAATTTGCCCGACCCTGGGATCGAACCCAGAACAGATAAGTATTTCTGTCTGTCACAAGGAACAGATGTTCCAACTATGCAAAAGTATTTCTTGAATGGTTTGAAATATAGCTAGTTCTTGAATAAGTCCGATTCGAGAGGTTTTTGTATCGACATCGGACAAGGATTCTTCAGATCTATATCGATCTGGAAAATCGTTTATTTTACTATAAACAATCGATTAAACGATTTCAAATTGACATGCCTACTTTGTACTGTCATCTCTCATTCTGTCAAAATTTCATTGGTTGGCGTCGTTTGCAATTGTAATTGCCTTTATATCGGTGTTGTGGTGACTTTCGGGACTATATATTAAACATTACAACTTGGCTATTTTAACGGACTCTGATTGCTTTCAAGAACGACTTACCTTGCTGTGATTTTTGGAACTGTGTACCGCTCAAACGATAACCTAGCATTCATGCACGGACTTACGCATACGCAATTGAAAGTGTATTTTATGTAAATTGCGGCTCTGCTGGTGGTACAATATTGTTGAAAGATGAGCAGAGAAGTAATCGTGCAATATTGCTGTAATTGCATCGTTGTACGCAGAACCGTCGGTTGCTGCGCTCATGTTATTACCATTATTTTGTACTTGAGCTTTGCGAGACATCAAAATAATATCGACATCCCTGCACAGTTTTTAGACAATATTCTAATTTCCAATTTAGAAGATGAACAATAAACATGAAATTATCTCTGTGTTTTATTTCTGATTCAAACATAATAAGTTAGGTACTAAGTTGGTAAGGCTGGTTTCATAGCCAAGCGTTTGAGCAGCGCCTTCCAGACGCGCACGCTTGCAGAGGCACTAGATAGTACTCGATAATAGTCACGCCGTTCAAGCGCGCTGTTGAAACTTGGTTGACACCGTGGTTGATACGCTCGCTGTTTGACGGCATGTCTAGCGGCGTGACTGAAACCAGCCTGAATCCTTATACATTTTTGTACTAGGTATCTTACCGTACCGTATATGCTAATGACAACATCTAAATGATAACTGCCATTATAAACATACATTTTTATTTTTACACACTAATATTATCTCTCATTTCAAAACCAATGCTCAGAAAGCAGGTTTGTTAACTAGATTTTATGCTTTTATACGTTGTACTTACATACACTTAGGCTTTAGAACAAAAACTGCATACCTAATTATGTAGATATGTACTAAAAATAGCTAAATGTTTTAGGACATCGATTTTCAGTTTGTCAAATATCACTCAGATCTATGAAAAACCGTAATATTCATGGTTCGATTATAACCTCAAAATCTGATACTTTTTTTGAAATATATCTATTATGCAGCTAGTCCGCTATAAAAATAAGATTAAATAGGAATTTACTAATGATCAACAATAAACTACACAATTTTCCGATGCTCTTGGTTCCAGGGCGAACAATGTATGGACGCAGAGCAATGTCCTTTGAGCTCGTTTGAATTTAGTTTCTGCTATTATTCTGTCTGCATAGAAAAAGAAAAAGTTTCAATATAAATTTTCCCGTGTTTTTTTTTTAAATACTTTATTCGATGCGTTAGAATCAATAGAAATGTTAAAATGAAAAATGAAGTTGTAAAAGAGCAGCTGAATTATCCTCATAACATGCCAGGCGTGGCAACAATAACATCGATAATATAGCATACCTCAATTCATATTTCACATAATAATTTAAGTACAGAAATAGTATTCTTAAGATATGTGGAAGCAATAGGACATATTATATAGATATACATTGCTACAACGTGGTTGATGATTCCACGGTTCTTACCATGTACACGAAAGGAGGTACTACTGGGAGTAGGACGTATAGAGTATGTTTAAATACTGTTCGAGCCGGAAAGGGCACTTATAAGTACCACAACGACGTTGCAAAAAATCTAATTATTAATAAATATGGAAATGTTATTCTGATTTTTTGAACATAACTTGTTAATGTTTCGTAGGATCAGGGAACATATATACATTTACTTACATTAACGGATTTGTTAACACTTATAGCACATAATATTGCTCCAAGCCAAGCTGCTATAGTAAGCTTAGTTACAAACGGAATGGTTGGGACAATTGCCACTATTAGCCTGTTATGTAATCAGCGTTAAGTTTGATGGCCACTTAGTAAAACGAGTCAAAGGAATTTGCTTACAATTTAATAATAACAAACTAACAACAAACTTAAAGTTTTGCGTGCTGATTAATGAATGTCTGCGGGGTGCTCAGTCATTAGCGCTAGGGAGATGGGAGGGTTTAGGGTCTATATCTTATTTAAAAAAAATGAAAATGAGCGGGCTCAGTATTCCCTCACCCGGTTGCTGGGCAGGCTCTATCAAAAGGCTGTATCGACTCTACCACCGTTTAAAACTTGAAATCCCTCTGGATTGTCGTAGATCATGTCTCGCGGTACCTTAGGAATTAGGAATCTTGACTTAACTTGCGAAAATGACAACCTCTGTAAAAATCACCCAAAACTCAAGCGTGGCACACCGTGAGGAGCTGCATGGCTGATATGTGTCATGTGTATGTGATAAATGTCAATCGCATGTGTTGTACCCGTAGGGGTACCGGCCGACACCTTTGACGGGTTATGCTAGCTTTATCCCGGTACTGGAGGCACTGCCTGGATGTACTTTTATTTCCTCCACACTCATGAAATAAAAAAATCATAAAGAAAAAATCAAAAAACAAGAAGTCGAAAATAGATCTGGGTCTGAATTAGATCTCAGACTGAAAAGAAAGGAGACGGTGAGTGCCTGAGAAGCCAAGAGCAATCCACCACAGAGCGAGGATTTAATAGCACCAACCGTTAACATCCCAACATCATCTGGAAACCATGCTAATAAAGGAGCTTAGTCAGAGGGACCAACATTATTAATGCGAAATAGGCAGGGGTGTTTTGTACGCCTTAATACCAATCATAGTATCGTCGATGAAAGCGATGGAGTTGGTTCTGATAACCCCCTCATTTTCCCAGCATCGGTCACTGACGGGCCCTACACTGGGACAAGAAAAAGAAGAACGGGTCGCCTTGCATATGTAGCCACCAAATATCAGGCAGTTTCGACTGCAACCTCAGATGAAGAGCAAATAGCCACGGAGGTGTAAACAGAGGTGGAAACCCTCGATCTTCCTCTGGCAACTTGCAAAACTATCACCCTAGTAACAAACCTACCTAGCCCCGAGGAGTTATCCAGCGAAATGGAGAAGTGCACTATTAACCAACTTCATCATTCATCATCATTATAGTCCTTAACAAGTCCACTGCTGAACATGGGCCTACAACAAGTATTGCCACAAAGACTTCTTACATGTCTTACCAAGTCTATATAGTGAGGGGTCGCTCTACACTTCGTCCGCAGGTACGAGGCCGCCACTTGAGAACTTTTTTCCCCAACGGTTGTCAGTTCAGCTATATGGCCAGCCCTTTGCCACTTAAGCTTACTTATCCGTTGGGCTATGTAGGTCACTTCAGTTCTACTGCGGATATCCTAATCTAATATTATCTAAGTTTATCACGCAGAAAAACCCCGGGCATAGCCCTCTCAAAAGCTTGTTGAGCGACATTGAGATGCCTCATACAGCCAGCAGTGAAGGACCACGTCTCAGTTCCGTAGGTCATCACTGACAAAACGCAATAGTTGTACAATTTAGGGATTGCCTCCACGAGCGAGAGAAACGCAGCGATATTATCGTAGTGCCACGTATTTCTATACACTTTCTTAGAACGTGTCTACACACGGCGACGTTATCGCGGCGATGCAACGAGGGGCTGAGTGCGAGTGAAATGTCACCATATCGCCGAGCGCTCGCCACGGAATGTGACACTTTCGCATTGAGAGCGCGGCGAGCACGTTGTCAAACGCAGCCGTCTCGCCCGCATCATTTCTGCGTTGCCTGTATGCCAAGTAAGGACGTTACCTATTGACAAGTTTTTCATTCACTAGCGTACTTGCACGAGTACCCCACAATACTACATCCATAAAAAATAATAATTTACTATGAATACATGTATATTATGACACTACTTATTTCGCTCTCGTCTGGCACCTAACTGAACTTTTTCAACAAAATTATTGCATTACGCCTCGTCGCAGAAACGAGACGATTCCGTTACGAGTCGTCGCGGACACGCGGCGATTCCGGTGGAATAATCGCTCGTTCGTGGAGACTACCCGGCGATAGAAACGCGGACTCGTCTCAATTCTCTCGCTCGTGGAGGCAATCCCTTAGTTTTGAAGTTTTTATGTCTGACGAGAAGATGTATCGTAATCTCCCATACGCTGCCTAGCCAAGTTGAATCCGTCGATTGAACTCTCGGTCGAAGTTGGACTTATTTAGTCCAATTATTTGTCCCAGGTAAACATATTCGTCAACAACTTCGAGCTTAGTGCTACTGACACATACTACTGGCATAGGTATAATATGGACGTTATACATGATTTTTGTATTCTCCATGTTCATCTTAAGACGACGGACAGCAAGCTTACTCTTGAAAACAATTCCGATCGATCGCAATTGAAATTATAACGTTTCGTACTCTTGATAGCGACTCTAGCGATAAATTAGTTTAATATTTTGTGGTGATTGTGGGAACTAATTGAGATTGGAATAGAAATAATAATATCCGATTGTAAGCATAATCGGCACTCTTGACGCAGTTGTGATAGTTAGTTCACAGCTGCGTATTGTGTTTGTATTGCGTTGAAATTGAAAGCAGAATGCCAGATCGTGCCCTACCTTGTACAAAAAAGGTAAAAATGTGAAAAGTTATCTAATAAATTTTGAAGTTTTTAGTAATACATCGTTATTTTGTATAACTTGCGGTAAAATATTATTGAAAAAAGGAATTCAACGATTAATATTTACATTTCCAGTCTTTTATAATAACATCTGCGTTTCTTTGTACGAATAAGTAGAAACTAAATAAGTACACGTTAAACAGAATAGAATAAGTACATGCTAAAGCCTTTTCGGAAAACGGCTTGCTCGGGAGGCTGGAAGTGGTAAGTCTGAATGCGAGAAGATTTGTAATTACTTTCTAAAACGTCACGAGACGCAGCTTAGAAGGAAAATCGGACTGTAGTTATCCAAGAGACCGTTCTCGCCTTTCTTGAATAACAAGACCACCGCACTTCTGCTCCACGCCTCCGGTGTAGTGCAACCATGGGTTCGGTATTGAAGAGCTTCTGAAGGACTTCAAGTACCGGTTTTCCACCCTCTTTCAGAAGCTCCGCTGTAAGTTTATCCTTGCTTTGCCGTTTTTAAGGTGCAGAAGAGCCATTCTAATCTCGCTCAGACTGATGTCAGGGATATCATTGGAATATTGACTGATAAGACTTGCTCTTGGATTGCTTCTCATACTTGTGTGTGGCTCTAAAGATCATGTGTACAGCTGCCCATAGAACCTCTCAATCTGACTCATAATCTCAGGTGTGCCGGAAATGACGCTGCCACACTCGGTCTTCAGCTTCGACAGTTGGCTCTTACTGATAGACATATCTCTAGTAAATAATTTTGAACCCTCGTTCCGCTCGATCGCTTCTTCAGTACGAGCTGTATTGAAGTTACTTAAGTCCCACCGCATGCATTCGGAGATCTGTCTGTTCAGTTTCCTGTAAACAGTTTCATTTACCGTCTAACAGCCATGAGATTAAGAGTGTGATCGGAGAGTTTTTGTGTTCTTCTACGGTGGATTTTGCAAAGCTTAGCTCTGACTGCATTTTTTTTTTATAGGATAAGGGTGACAAACGAGCACACAGCCCACCTGATGGTAAGTGGTTGCTGTGGCCCATGGACATCTACATCTATCTTCGATTACGAATCAAAATGCAGATGCGTTGTCACTCGTGGGTACTAAAATGGAATGCCTCGTTTCCAGTAAAAAGGGTCTGCGGTTCTCTACATTCACCATACGAAATACAGCAGCGTTAAGCTGCTATTTTACGCTGGTATTCTGTGAGAGCGTGGTCCTTCCCCGGCCGAGCCGACCCATTCGTGCTACAATCATAATATAGCTGCAGCATGGCACTACCACGTATGAAATGCATGGATAGTTTTCACGAGCATGTCATATCGTCCACTGCATTGCAATCTTCTAGGCGCTGAAAATAATTTTGTAGCTCGAGCTGAAAGATTTCAGGACTTTGCATTAGAGCACGAGGGGCACATAGTGTTGACTTCATTAGACGACACAACTTCAACTTAACGTTTAGATTCAGTATGCCTCTCACCATTCGGTGATCGCTGCCGGTTTTCTCCCTCGCGATCACTGAGACATCACTGACCAGTTGTCGTCTGGTCGTTATAATTAGGTCAATTTAATTT
Organism: Parnassius mnemosyne; assembly: GCA_963668995.1. NCBI lineage: Eukaryota > Metazoa > Arthropoda > Insecta > Lepidoptera > Papilionidae > Parnassius > Parnassius mnemosyne. The sequence goes on along the minus strand of CAVLGL010000104.1, from coordinate 52,741,913 downwards.
TTTAACGAATCGTCTGGGCTCGACCAGGCATTTCCGTCCGTCTATTCCCTGTGGGGCCGCTTCTGGAAGAAAAAAATCCTCATAAAGAGTCCCTCTTTCTTCATGAAGTCAGCCAGCTGCTGGCCCCTTGGATTTCGTTGCCATTTTCCAAATTTCTCTATCTTCAGCTCACTGTTCTCTCTTGTGCCTTGTTTTTTGTTAACCACAGTATAGTAGGTTTTAGAGGAATTCATGGCTCTAGATATAACCTCATACATATCGTCCACCACTCATCGGGATGTACCAAGGTTGGTACGTAAACCTCTATGACATTCAGCGAATGCCGTTTGTTGATTCTGAGTATAAGGTACGCAACCCTCTTCGACATACTCTCAATCATTACAACGGTTGTTAACTAGAGAATTGTCGACGATAAATCCAACACCTCTTCAGGACAGATGGTCACCCTCCCGGTGATAGAACAAGTTGCCGGATTCGAGGATTACTGTATCCACCACCTCTCTTCGGACCTCGGATTCCAGCGCAACTTATCTATCTCGTCCTCCAATTCCAGGATCTTCTCGTCAGTCCTCTGGGTGCGTGCGTTATATTTTGACAGGTTGAGTCGTCTTAGGTGGCAACCGAACATCCACAGGAGATTCTTATCACCCCATACCCAGCCATTACCATTTGTTGCCACCGTAGCCAGGAATAACGGTGTCGCCGGGGACTGGGAACTGTTTCTTCGTAACTCTCATCATGAGGAGATATTTGCCATAGTTACCACGCTTGGCGAGCGGATTGGCAATCGCGGTTTTTTATTGTACTATCGCTATTATCAGAAAAATGATGCTGCCCATATTCTGCCTCAGTTTTTTTCTGCCGCCTCTTACGACATCCACGGTAGTGGATATTTTTACTCGCCACTATGCGGGGCAGATTAACCAGCATAGCTGTCAAAATAGTATTCGGATCGTTCATGAAACATAAAATAGGAATTACCTCGCGGCTAAAGGCTGTGTGCAACGTAAAATCTGTGGCCAAAGAAATCCTAAGGTGGACCAACATCGAAAAACACATTGCGAGACTGCAAAGAGAAACCGCAGACCTACGTTCTTAAATTTACGATCTCTAAATGCGGCTAAAGAAAATAACAGATGATCTGAAACTCTTCCATAATCAAGGATGGGATCCAGTTATGGCAAATACGAGCAATATCATCTCACCAGCTCGGAGTGTTCCTTTTTTCCGAAATATGACAGAGGCGAGGATGAGCAAATGAAGCGGTTATTGAGAGAAATCTGGCTACTTTCGAATCTTATTTTTTTCCATATAAAACACATCGACCTACTTTAGGCAAAAACCCGGTATTTGCCCAAACATGCAACTGATTTCACAGCAGTCGTCACCGCCGTCGCAAGTACCGCTGGTAGAGTTGAATCGACCGCAGTCGAATAAAAGGAGGAAGACAAGGAAATCAAATAAAGGAAACTCCTGCCATTCCGTTGAGGAGTTGCCGCCAGTGACATCACCGGAGTTGAGAATAGTATCAATACCTAAGGAGACAACGTGGGCAGAGGTGAATAAAACCTTGAAGAAGTTGAAAAGACACGAAAAACAGCCTTCAGCCAATAAATCTCAGCCCTCACTCTGTGACAATTGCAAGAAGATCAGGTTACTCCATGCACAATAATCTGGACCGTAGTACACCCTGCTACGCCCTTGGTGAGCCTGGACATAGGGCCAACCAGGGCACATCGTCAGTCCTAAGGTTTTCATTATGTTTGGGCCTCGGACATCCTTCTAACCATAGACTGGGTAAGATGTGCGCCCAGCCTCTTAAAAGTACCGGGAGGAAGAATAGTCTCTCTCCTACCTTTATCAGTGAGATCGTCACAACACAACTTAGAGTGGCACAGCCAGCTCGGATATGGAAGCAACGAATCCTTAAAATACACTCCTCTAAAGGTCCTCCAGGGCAATCTAAACCACTTCCGTAATGCACAACATCTGCTTATGCAGATTATTGTGGAGTGTCGGGTTTCCCTTGAAAAAGTAGCGGAGTCTTATGTTGTCCCTAACCACTCTCGCTAATTTAGTAATGAATCGGGCTTCTTTGCCATTTATACGGGGGGGGGGGGAGGGCGGAGAGGGTTCTCCACCTTGTGCTCTTTTGAGTAGGGGTAGGGACTTGTTGCAGTGCAATGGGGCTCTCAATATGTCCCTAGCTGACAACAATGCGTACCTGAACGAGGTGGCAAACTGCGTTTGCAGGTGCCAACCTCGTTCGTTGATCGTCCTGGAGATTTTAACGCCCAATCTAGGGCTTGGGGTAACACCTGAGATGATCCGAATGGAGATACTGAATTGTTGTGGGTAAACTCCGGCCTTAATCGCCCACTTGACGGAGATTCTCGATCTGGACCTGCTGGGAAGGGTGATCAGCACGCTATTCTCAGACCGGTCCAAACCCTCAAGCCACCCACCATAATCATGGCACTGGCAAGATGAGATAGCGGTTACCGTGGAGGAGCTGGATCGAGCCGTTAGCCGCTTAAGAGCCCGGAACACTGTACCGGGACCCGAAGGTATCCCGGGTCGAGCCCTAGTGCTGAGTCTGACTGCCCTGGGGGGACAGCCTTAGGCTTTGGTTGCCGACTGTCTACGGAGTGCGAAGTTCTCCACTACATGGAAAGAGTCCTCTTGAAGAAAGACCAATTTTCCCTCTGCGAACCGTCCCGTGCGTGGTTTTATACGTGATAGAGACATGCTGCAGCTATATTTGTGGTATAGTTGTAGCATGAATGGATCGGCTCGACCGGGGAAGAACCATTCTTAGTCCTCTCAGGTGAAAACGCATCTGCATTTTGATTCTTAATTGAGGATAGATGTAGATGTCTATGGGTCACAGCAACTACTTAACATTAGGTGGACTGTGTGGTCGTTTGTCACAAGCTCGTGAACAAAAATTAATGGATGATAATAACCCCTGGAAATGAGGTGATCACTACCAAGAGCGAGATACCAGAGAGAGATTTTTTCTAACCAGTGGTAACTAACCAAAAGAGTTATTTTAATAAGTATTATTTATATTCAATATTGACTGAAAAAGTTTCTGTTTTTGTTTCTGTTTTACTCGCCACTATGCGGGGCAGATTAACCAGCATAGCTGTCAAAATAGTATTCGGATCGTTCCCGAAACATAAAATAGGAATTACCTCGCGGCTAAAGGCTGTGTGCAACGTAAAATCTGTGGCCAAAGAAATCCTAAGGTGGACCAATATCGAAAAACACATTGCGAGACTGCAAAGAGAAACCGCAGACCTACGTTCTTAAATTTACGATCTCTAAATGCGGCTAAAGAAAATAACAGATGATCTGAAACTCTTCCATAATCAAGGATGGGATCCAGTTATGGCAAATACGAGCAATATCATCTCACCAGCTCGGAGTGTTCCTTTTTTCCGAAATATGACAGAGGCGAGGATGAGCAAATGAAGCGGTTATTGAGAGAAATCTGGCTACTTTCGAATCTTATTTTTTTCCATATAAAACACATCGACCTACTTTAGGCAAAAACCCGGTATTTGCCCAAACATGCAACTGATTTCACAGCAGTCGTCACCGCCGTCGCAAGTACCGCTGGTAGAGTTGAATCGACCGCAGTCGAATAAAAGGAGGAAGACAAGGAAATCAAATAAAGGAAACTCCTGCCATTCCGTTGAGGAGTTGCCGCCAGTGACATCACCGGAGTTGAGAATAGTATCAATACCTAAGGAGACAACGTGGGCAGAGGTGAATAAAACCTTGAAGAAGTTGAAAAGACACGAAAAACAGCCTTCAGCCAATAAATCTCAGCCCTCACTCTGTGACAATTGCAAGAAGATCAGGTTACTCCATGCACAATAATCTGGACCGTAGTACACCCTGCTACGCCCTTGGTGAGCCTGGACATAGGGCCAACCAGGGCACATCGTCAGTCCTAAGGTTTTCATTATGTTTGGGCCTCGGACATCCTTCTAACCATAGACTGGGTAAGATGTGCGCCCAGCCTCTTAAAAGTACCGGGAGGAAGAATAGTCTCTCTCCTACCTTTATCAGTGAGATCGTCACAACACAACTTAGAGTGGCACAGCCAGCTCGGATATGGAAGCAACGAATCCTTAAAATACACTCCTCTAAAGGTCCTCCAGGGCAATCTAAACCACTTCCGTAATGCACAACATCTGCTTATGCAGATTATTGTGGAGTGTCGGGTTTCCCTTGAAAAAGTAGCGGAGTCTTATGTTGTCCCTAACCACTCTCGCTAATTTAGTAATGAATCGGGCTTCTTTGCCATTTATACGGGGGGGGGGGGGAGGGCGGAGAGGGTTCTCCACCTTGTGCTCTTTTGAGTAGGGGTAGGGACTTGTTGCAGTGCAATGGGGCTCTCAATATGTCCCTAGCTGACAACAATGCGTACCTGAACGAGGTGGCAAACTGCGTTTGCAGGTGCCAACCTCGTTCGTTGATCGTCCTGGAGATTTTAACGCCCAATCTAGGGCTTGGGGTAACACCTGAGATGATCCGAATGGAGATACTGAATTGTTGTGGGTAAACTCCGGCCTTAATCGCCCACTTGACGGAGATTCTCGATCTGGACCTGCTGGGAAGGGTGATCAGCACGCTATTCTCAGACCGGTCCAAACCCTCAAGCCACCCACCATAATCATGGCACTGGCAAGATGAGATAGCGGTTACCGTGGAGGAGCTGGATCGAGCCGTTAGCCGCTTAAGAGCCCGGAACACTGTACCGGGACCCGAAGGTATCCCGGGTCGAGCCCTAGTGCTGAGTCTGACTGCCCTGGGGGGACAGCCTTAGGCTTTGGTTGCCGACTGTCTACGGAGTGCGAAGTTCTCCACTACATGGAAAGAGTCCTCTTGAAGAAAGACCAATTTTCCCTCTGCGAACCGTCCCGTGCGTGGTTTTATACGTGATAGAGACATGCTGCAGCTATATTTGTGGTATAGTTGTAGCATGAATGGATCGGCTCGACCGGGGAAGAACCATTCTTAGTCCTCTCAGGTGAAAACGCATCTGCATTTTGATTCTTAATTGAGGATAGATGTAGATGTCTATGGGTCACAGCAACTACTTAACATTAGGTGGACTGTGTGGTCGTTTGTCACAAGCTCGTGAACAAAAATTAATGGATGATAATAACCCCTGGAAATGAGGTGATCACTACCAAGAGCGAGATACCAGAGAGAGATTTTTTCTAACCAGTGGTAACTAACCAAAAGAGTTATTTTAATAAGTATTATTTATATTCAATATTGACTGAAAAAGTTTCTGTTTTTGTTTCTGTTTTACTCGCCACTATGCGGGGCAGATTAACCAGCATAGCTGTCAAAATAGTATTCGGATCGTTCCCGAAACATAAAATAGGAATTACCTCGCGGCTAAAGGCTGTGTGCAACGTAAAATCTGTGGCCAAAGAAATCCTAAGGTGGACCAATATCGAAAAACACATTGCGAGACTGCAAAGAGAAACCGCAGACCTACGTTCTTAAATTTACGATCTCTAAATGCGGCTAAAGAAAATAACAGATGATCTGAAACTCTTCCATAATCAAGGATGGGATCCAGTTATGGCAAATACGAGCAATATCATCTCACCAGCTCGGAGTGTTCCTTTTTTCCGAAATATGACAGAGGCGAGGATGAGCAAATGAAGCGGTTATTGAGAGAAATCTGGCTACTTTCGAATCTTATTTTTTTCCATATAAAACACATCGACCTACTTTAGGCAAAAACCCGGTATTTGCCCAAACATGCAACTGATTTCACAGCAGTCGTCACCGCCGTCGCAAGTACCGCTGGTAGAGTTGAATCGACCGCAGTCGAATAAAAGGAGGAAGACAAGGAAATCAAATAAAGGAAACTCCTGCCATTCCGTTGAGGAGTTGCCGCCAGTGACATCACCGGAGTTGAGAATAGTATCAATACCTAAGGAGACAACGTGGGCAGAGGTGAATAAAACCTTGAAGAAGTTGAAAAGACACGAAAAACAGCCTTCAGCCAATAAATCTCAGCCCTCACTCTGTGACAATTGCAAGAAGATCAGGTTACTCCATGCACAATAATCTGGACCGTAGTACACCCTGCTACGCCCTTGGTGAGCCTGGACATAGGGCCAACCAGGGCACATCGTCAGTCCTAAGGTTTTCATTATGTTTGGGCCTCGGACATCCTTCTAACCATAGACTGGGTAAGATGTGCGCCCAGCCTCTTAAAAGTACCGGGAGGAAGAATAGTCTCTCTCCTACCTTTATCAGTGAGATCGTCACAACACAACTTAGAGTGGCACAGCCAGCTCGGATATGGAAGCAACGAATCCTTAAAATACACTCCTCTAAAGGTCCTCCAGGGCAATCTAAACCACTTCCGTAATGCACAACATCTGCTTATGCAGATTATTGTGGAGTGTCGGGTTTCCCTTGAAAAAGTAGCGGAGTCTTATGTTGTCCCTAACCACTCTCGCTAATTTAGTAATGAATCGGGCTTCTTTGCCATTTATACGGGGGGGGGGGGGGAGGGCGGAGAGGGTTCTCCACCTTGTGCTCTTTTGAGTAGGGGTAGGGACTTGTTGCAGTGCAATGGGGCTCTCAATATGTCCCTAGCTGACAACAATGCGTACCTGAACGAGGTGGCAAACTGCGTTTGCAGGTGCCAACCTCGTTCGTTGATCGTCCTGGAGATTTTAACGCCCAATCTAGGGCTTGGGGTAACACCTGAGATGATCCGAATGGAGATACTGAATTGTTGTGGGTAAACTCCGGCCTTAATCGCCCACTTGACGGAGATTCTCGATCTGGACCTGCTGGGAAGGGTGATCAGCACGCTATTCTCAGACCGGTCCAAACCCTCAAGCCACCCACCATAATCATGGCACTGGCAAGATGAGATAGCGGTTACCGTGGAGGAGCTGGATCGAGCCGTTAGCCGCTTAAGAGCCCGGAACACTGTACCGGGACCCGAAGGTATCCCGGGTCGAGCCCTAGTGCTGAGTCTGACTGCCCTGGGGGGACAGCCTTAGGCTTTGGTTGCCGACTGTCTACGGAGTGCGAAGTTCTCCACTACATGGAAAGAGTCCTCTTGAAGAAAGACCAATTTTCCCTCTGCGAACCGTCCCGTGCGTGGTTTTATACGTGATAGAGACATGCTGCAGCTATATTTGTGGTATAGTTGTAGCATGAATGGATCGGCTCGACCGGGGAAGAACCATTCTTAGTCCTCTCAGGTGAAAACGCATCTGCATTTTGATTCTTAATTGAGGATAGATGTAGATGTCTATGGGTCACAGCAACTACTTAACATTAGGTGGACTGTGTGGTCGTTTGTCACAAGCTCGTGAACAAAAATTAATGGATGATAATAACCCCTGGAAATGAGGTGATCACTACCAAGAGCGAGATACCAGAGAGAGATTTTTTCTAACCAGTGGTAACTAACCAAAAGAGTTATTTTAATAAGTATTATTTATATTCAATATTGACTGAAAAAGTTTCTGTTTTTGTTTCTGTTTTACCAGGCGGGTTAGCAAACGCAGCATTTTATTATGTTTTTATCAGGAATTGCTGCTATTTTTTATGTATTTACTTTATCTTGCTGATATATATGTATGTTTATAATTTTCATTTACAATTATATATTTATACAATCCAACCAAATGAGAAAACTTTATAGATACCCCAAAATAACCTTTATTATTTTCTTCCAAAAATAGTATATTGCATAATTTTTCCTTTAAAAACATATTTTTTCTTATAAATAAAACAAAGAGTAGATAAATTTGTGGGAGACGGGAGTTCAAACTAAGTCTAAACTTGTCGTGGCGGGGCGGATTAGTAGCCGTAGCTTGGTCACCCGCAGTGAACAAAGAGGAACCCCTTGGCTGGCCCGTGGTGTAGGGCCGGCCCGAGGTGGCCACTCCGAGTAGGCTTGGCGAGCCCACTTCGGATGTGTGTCGGTGGGCTGCGGTGGTAGGGGTGTCCTCTCCCCCTACCGTTGCAGCCGAGGTGGAGTCGCGGGGGAAGAGGAGTGTTAATATGGAGATGCGCCACTTGCCCTATCCTACGCGACTCAGACGGGGCCGCACCGTTGATGCGGTGGACTCGGGGAGATCTGATACGCAACTGGAGTTGGAGGCCGTGGAAGGGGCGTGCCTTGTATTCTTGGTGCGCCTTACCTGAGAAGGATAAGGGGGAGGAGAGGTCATCCCCCGAAAAGGGGCTGCCATGGGGCGGCCAGCGCTAGTGGGGCCGCGGATATGTTCGAAAGCGTTCCTGTGGCCCTGCCAATATGCGGCGAAGGTGGAACATCATGGGGTTTTAGTCGGTGCGAGTCCGACATAACCCGTCCTTGCCTTTCCTCATGTAAAAAAAGGGGACCCTGAGCTATGGATCTCACGGCTCCCCATTTAGGATGATCCACATGATTTTCTTTAAATGTTGCAGTGACATTTTTTCCTCTCGTTTTCGAGAGGGCATACGCGTAAGCGAGTGAATCGTATGTGTTGTGTGCGCGCGCGTGTGTATAGGTGTGTGTGTGTGTGGGTGTATGTGTGCGCGCGCGTGTGTATAGGTGTGTGTGTGTGTGTGTGTGTGTGTGTGTGTGTGTGTGTGTGTGTGTGTGTGTGTGTGTGTGTGAGAGAGAGAGTGTGGGTGTTTGTGCGTGTATGCATGTGCATGTGCGTGTGGGTGTTCGAGGGCGTGTGTGTGTGCGTGTGCGTGTGCATGTGCGAGTGCGTGTGAGTGTGCTTGTGCTTGTGCTTGTGTGTGGGTGTGTGTGTGTGTGTAAGAGAGAGAGAGTGCGCGTCTGTATTATCACGCGCGTGTGCGCGTGTGTGGGCGTGCGTGTTGCATGCGCGCGCGCGTTTGTGTGTGTGTGTGAGAGAGAGAGAGAGAGAGAGAGAAAGAGTGTGTGTGTGTGCGCGCGTACCCGTGGCGCGTGTGTTCGTATGTGCATGTGTGCGTGTGTTAGAGAGAGATATGGAGAGAGTGCGCGTTAGTGCGTGTACGCGTGTGCGCGTGTGTGCGTGTGTGCGTGAGGGCGGTGTATGTTAAGCACTTTTCCGTAATTTTTCTGTGTTTTCATAATGATGTTTAAGCAGCCAATCTGTAACTTTTTTTATATTAATGATATAATGTAATGTGTTTGCTTTGTTGTATCATCGACTACCTATAAAATTAAAAAAGTTTGAGCATAAGTACAAGTACGTATTCGGCTCTATCCTAGATTTTTCGAGGCTAGTTTTAATATCATCTTTTGTACCTTTTTAGTTACTAGTTCTTTTGAGTTAATGCCGAAAAAGTCTTTACTTCCAAAAATAAGAACTTTTAATTTTTTATTTTTGGCCATTTTGACCCCCTAACGCTGTAATGAGAACTTTTTGCCCCTATTTAACCATGACCCCCATCACATCCTCTATATGATAGGCTATTTAATCTAACTATGCCTAAAGATCGAGCCACCCCCAATTTTTAGACATTTGCCCAATTTGTTCCCCTAGGAGTGTAATGAGAACTTTTTGCCCCTATTCAACCTTGACCTCTGGACCTGAGGATGTCATATCCTCTACATGATAGGCTATTCAAACTGACTAGGCCTAAAGTTCGAGTCACCCCCCCCCCACCTCATTTCTAGTCTTTACTACAACAGAGACTAGCCCTCTGCGCAGAACAGGATTATAGAAACCAAGTGCACAAGCAGGTGCACTCTATATTCCCTCGCTCTCATAGTCCACTGGGACGGTAAATTGACACGATTGGAGGGAGATCATGTGCAGGATCGACCGCTGTGCATACATTCCGAGGGTGAAACACCGCCAAATTTCTGACTTCGGGCAGCTACTGAGAATTTTTGAAAAGAAAACCTCAATAACTTATTTTTACTTTGACCTGATCCGGTATTCTAACTCGGTACCTTATGATCAACAGTCACGACCACTAAACCAACAAGGCTGACACGAAACAAAACATAAAACAGAAAAGGTAAAAATATAAAAACGACACAAAACAAAAATGCTTACTGAGCGAATTGAACTTGGAACTATTTTAACGTTATATTTACATACTAATAAAACATGCCGTGTAGTGGCGGTTAAGAATATCCACTACCCCATATCTTCCCGTGGGTGTCGTAAAAGGCGACAAAGGGAAACAGGCAGGAGATGGGCAGCAGCATCTTCCTGATAGTAGCCAAAATAACAATAAAAAAACTGCGGTTGCCAACCCGCTCGCCAAGCGTGGCAAATATGGCAATATACCCCCCATGAGCAATGACAATAATAAACGGCCCCCAAGTCCCCAGCGGCCCCGCTATTCCTGGCTACGGTGGCGACCATGGTAACGGCGGGGCAGGGGGTGCTAAGAATCTCCGGTGGAGGTTCGGTTGCCACCTACGACGACTCGACCTGGCAACATACAACGCACGCACCCTGAGGACTGACGAGAAGATTGTGGAGCTGGAAGAAGAGATAGACAAGTTACGCTGGCATATTATAGGATTATCCGAAGTCCGAAGAGAGGGGGAGGACACGGTAATCCTCGAATCCGGCAACTTGCTCTATTACCGGGAGGGCGACCATCTGTCCCAAGGAGGTGTCGGATTTATCGTCCACAAGTCTCTCGTTAACAACGTTGTAAAGATTGAGAGTGTGTCGACGAGGGTTGCGTACCTTATACTCAGAATCACCAAACGGTATTCGCTGAAGGTCATACAGGTTTACGCACCAACCTCGGCACACCCCGATCAGGAGGTGGAGGAAATGTATGAGGATATCTCTAGAGCCATGCATTCCTCCAAAACCCAATATACGGTGTTAATGGGAGACTTCAATGCAAAACTAGGCACAAGAGAGAACGGTGAGCTGAAAGTAGGGAAATTTGGAATAGGGCAACGGAACCCAAGGGGCCAGCAGCTGGCCGACTTCATGGAGAAAGAGGGACTCTTTATGATGAACTCTTTCTTCCAGAAGCGGCCCCACAGGAAGTGGACCTGGTCGAGCCCCGACGGTTCGACAAAAAATGAGATTGACTTCATTATCAGAACTGAGACGTGGTCCTTCACTGCTGGCCGGATGAGGAAGCTCAAGGTCGCTCAGCGAGCTATGGAGAGGGCTATGCTCGGAGTTTCTCTGCGTGATAAACTCAGAAATGAGGATATCCGCAGTAGAACTAGAGTGACCGACATAGCCCAACGGATTAGTAAGCTGAAGTGGCAATTGGCCGGCCATATAGCTCGAAGAACCGACAACCGATGGGGAAGAAAGGTTCTCGAGTGGCAGCCTCGTATCGGCAGGCGAAGTGTAGGGCGTCCCCCCACTAGATGGAGTGACGACCTGGTAAGATATGCAGGAAGTCGATGGATGCAGGTGGCTCAGGACCGTGCTTTGTGGCATTCTTTGGGGGAGGCCTATGTTCAGCAGTGGACTTGTGAAGGGCTGTAATGATGATGATGATGATGAAAACAGCTTTGCTCCACATTCCTATACTATGCATCTAATATCTTCTCGTAGGGGTCACAACAGACGATAGAGCAAAACAAACCAGGAGATGGGCAGCACTGTTGCACTTCGATGTGGTTTTCCAAAAGGGTATCAATTTTCTATCTATTTTGGTAAAGCGATAAGTAGACTTTATGTATTATTCTGCCTTTATAAGGCAGGGTATCTTTGGCGAAGATTCGATTATGGAATTAAAATCCTGGAAGAGAAAGCGTGTAAAATAAGGGGAAAATATTGTTAAGTAAAAATATTTTAAGGGGCTTAGATACCTAACTGTTAGGATATATTCGTTATTACATAAAACGACTAATTTACAAAATTTCTTGCTTCCAGTGTAACGCCTCTACACTATTCCTTATTGTCGTTATTTTTACTGGCTGTATTATAAGACAAAACTATTTAAAATTGAATACTATCTTTCACAACGTCACGTTCGTAGTGTTAGTATGTAATTTATAATGATAAACTAGAGTAAATGACACAAAAAAAAAAAACATAAGGTTGCAAGTCTTAAACAAATGGAAAACATAGAATAACATTTAAAATTTTAATATATTCATCAATATATCACAAAATATTTAAGAAAAACATCCTCCATTTATCATCCATGACTCTCTAATTAATGATCATTTTAAAATGTGATTTATTTTTTTTTATAAAGGTAAACATATAATAAGAAAGCACCTTTTTCCCAACCGCATCAGAAGGAGAGAGTATATATGTCTATTTCTTTGGCACGCACTGTATCCTAAACGGGTTGATGGTTCTAACTAATCGGATGTCGTTATATTTGTCTTAGTCTTGGAAGTGACATAGCGTACATTTTTTTTCTTTTCAGTACACTTTTAACACAGTCGAGATTTTTTGAATTACTGTTGCAACCTTTAAGCTTGTTTCAAAATCACAGTATTATGACCGTAATTAATGTTTATTACGGGTACACTGGTGAACTTCACCTCCCCTAAATATTGCCACTATTGAAATACTTTCTCTTCCATTTGTTACGTCCTCTACGGTTATCATTTTTCTGATTTTGCAATCTTTGATCGGCCTTGTGCCGTTGGTAAAGAAATATCAATTTCTGTAATCAAAACTTAATCATTTAAAAATCGTTTCTGTAATTTACTCTTTAATATCCATTCCAGGTTTAAGTTACCAATGTTCGATTCGAAGGCTGCCGGCAATAAATCGCAGCTGGTGCCGGATCGATGCCCCACTTATGATACATGGATTCCTGCGCCGGACTCAAGCGATAAAACATTGATTTGTGATCTTCGACGGATGCTCAATGCTACTAGGTTTTCAGAGCTGTTGAAAATGATGGCCATTGTGCGTAACTTTGTGGATAGGAAAATTATTGGAATTTTCATTTTCTTATTCTTCATTGAATTTATTTCAAACTACTTAAAGAAGAGGTTATCAATTAGATAGTAGTTGTTCAATGCCATGACATATTACAATATCTTCGTGGTGAATTACCTAATGTATCTGTTTTCATTATCTTCCTGTATTTTTTAATTAAAAAGTAATCTTCTTTTTTTAAGAAAATATTATTTGTGTAATAATTAAAGTAGGCTTTTTTTTTAATAACAAAATTTTCCGTGTTTATAATCTGTCATTATCTCATACATTATCACACAAATTTATACATTTTAATACAATCACACTCTATGCTTACTTTATGTAGTTAAGTCTTTTCATGCCTCTCATTTGTATTCTAATAATTTATTTCAGACACATACAATAGTCCTGTAAATTGGAAGAGCGGAACCAACAAACACAATCAATTTTTTTCTTAACAAGTGGTGGAACCACAAAATTCGCTTATGAAATTTTAGATTGTATAATCTAGCGAACTTAATTTATTGTTATGTAATAGGTGTAACGTAAGTTACTTGCAAATCCAATTTTAAATTCCTACAATATTTTGAATATCGTTTATGCAAGTATCATACGATAATATTTTAGATGATAAATAATTTAAAATTAAAAATTTTGTACAGCCGACTTCAATATAAGTTATTTAAGAATAACTTAAAAACTATTGGTCTGACCTTGATCAAATTCATATGGGACCACACGAGAAGTACCAGCTTTCAAATAAAAAAAGAATCATCGAAATCGATTCACCCAGAAAAAAGTTCTGAGGTAACACACATAAAAAAAAAAAACATACAGTCGAATTGAGTACCGGCTCCTTTTTGGAAGTCGGCAGAAAATATCGTACAGAGAGTAAATTCGAGTAATAGCGATATGTCCCGCATTGTTACCAGAAATAAAATATCCCCACCGGCGATGGGACGCAATGCGTTTATTCCAGTATGCTACGAGCAAAAAGTTCAAACTGTTCAAATAGTCCTACTGATGAGATATGCATGAGCCATGGGGCATCTCGGTGCCATATTGCTTAAACCGATTTTTTTTTCAATTACAAGAAATAGCAATTTTAAAACGAGACAATTTTTTATATTATTTGATGAAATACAAATAAAATAGATCGTATGACTTTTTAAGATAAAGTTAATATTTACCGAGTTATGAATTTTTAAATGTTTGAAAAATCCCAAATTCGGATACTTCTAACCCATTTAATAGATAAATAAACAGAATAAAGTATAAATTTTTTTTATATCTTTTGATAAAATAAAAATAAACATGGTCCTAATTTTTTTTTAAATAAAGTTAATATTTTCGGCGTTATTAATTTTGAAACGTTTGAAAAATTCGAAATTTAGATACTCTTTTATCGTAAACAGACATAGAACCTTTTTTATTCACTTTTTTTTAGAATATAAAAATATCTTTTATATATTTTTTTTTCTATATTTATTTTTAATAAGTCAAAACATCCGAATTTGAGATTTTTCTAAACTTTAAAAATTTATAACTCCGAAAATATTAACTTTATCATAAAAGTCATATAACTTTTTTTTTAAAACGTTACCCCCACATTACGAGTTTCTCCTGTATCGTGGAGGCAGTTTACAAACATAGATTGCACGAGGACAAACATCCAGACCCGGAACAATAGGTGACGGGGATAGTGCACGCAATTGAGGGAGGGCGAGAGGTGCTCTTCATACTAGGTAAGACACATCATTTTATTTTATAACGCGGATATTTGCGAAGTAAATTTTTCTAAACGCTAAAATATAAAATATAGCTAGTAGTACAGAAAGAAACATTAACCTTTATATTTTTCGGACAAATTAACTTCCCCACATTGAAATCTGTCTAATATTATATCTCACTTTTAAGCGGCGCCGCCCTCGTGGCAGAAAAAGTCATGGATTCCCTCATTATGCATACACTGGATCACTATAATACTTTCTAGTCTGGACTAGTCTCTGTAGGGATTGGCCACCTTGACCAAAATCAGTAAAGGAGAGCATTAAAATTACATTTAACAATTACGGTACTAGAGGAAATAGAAATTTGCTCACGTAATATGAAATTAACGAAAACATAACATTATAGCTTCGGACCTAAGCTACTTGTTAATTCGTATGTAAAGAACCACCATTCTAACGATATGAAACAGAATATTCTCATTTATATAACACAACAATGTTTCAAAATTTACACGTGATAGAGATATGCTGCATCAATATTATGGTTGTAGCACTAATGGGTCGGCTTGACCAAGGAAGAACCACATTCTCAAAGAATACCAGGATAAAATAGCAGCTCAATATTGTTGTGTTTCGCAGTTGTAGAGAACCGAATACCCTTTTTACTGTAAACAAGGCATTCCATTTTAGTCATCAGATGTCTATCACAGCATCTACTTGCCATCAGGTAGACTGTGTTCTCGTTTGTCACCCTTATTTTATAACAAGAACAACTCAAAAAGTAACAAAGTTCTTATAAATTATTCTATTTAATTAAAGTCCAAATTATACGTGAACGTTACTTGTTAGAAATTGATAATTGCTACCGAAATAAACTGTTGGGAAACAAAAACATGAAGTCGGAAATTTATTAGACTGTTAGGCTAATTTCAGATTTAATTAAGCAGATCCCTGTGAGTAAAATTACATAAATGTTTTCTCTGTTTAATCAACTGTTTGTTTTTATATAGTTCCGAATTTATGTAAATATACTTTTAAAACAAGTGAGTTCAACTAATTATTAAGTTCAGCTTAATAAGTCTCTATAAAATTGTAGTGTATACTATAAAGAGATGTATAAATATAAAAATAAATGTATCTTATGATTTTTTATGTTCAATAAATGTGTATTTACATAACATTAAAACATATGAAATATTAAAAACCAAAATAAAAACAACTAAAACTAAAAATTTAAATGATCATACAGTCCTACATTTCGCGGTATAGTGCCAAGAACACTGGCTGTGTTTCCTCGCTGAATAGCTATGCTTAGTCTTTAGGCGAGAAAAGAACCAGCTTTTTGGTCCCTTGGGAGACTGGTAAAGCTTTTGTGTGGGATGCTACTTGCGTAGACAGTTTGGCAGCCTCTACTCGCAGTGGGCCTCGTTTAGAGCCGTGGTGGTATCAAAAGCCGCTAAACTAAGTAAGTGGCGCAAACATTACTGAGAGATGACTTAATAATTGTGTTATTTGCTGAAGAAATCACGTGCGGTGAAATTCCTAAAAACTGTTGATTAATTAGATATAACTCAATAAATAAATAATAATAGTACATTACGTGGTGGTAGAGCCATGCTGCAGCTATATTAGTAGTATAGTTGTAGCACGAATGGGTAGGCTCAACCGGGGAAGGACCACGCTCTCAGAGAATACCAGCGTAAAATAGCAGCTTAACGCTGCTGTGTTTTGTATGGTGAGTGTAGAGAACCGGAGACCCTTTTTACTGGAAAAGAGGCATTACTTATTAGTCCTCAGGGGTTACAACTCATCTGCATTTTGAATCGTAATAGAGAATAGATGTAGATGTATATGGGTCACAGTAACCACTTACCATCAGGTGGACTGTGTGCTCGTTTGTCACCCTATCCTTTAAAAAAAACATAATATATACTAAAACACATTAAAGATTTTTGGTGTTTGGTTGGGTTGGTGATATCGCGGCCTATGAGTCCATTTGGTGAAACGAGCTAGTCGGTAGTGCCGGATAGACCATCCGGCACTACCGACTAGCTCGTTTCGTACTGCTGAAAATATAAAATGGGAAACGACATGCGTAAACTTTAGGCCTGAGACTAGCAGGAGTTGGCGCAAGGCAGACCTAAGTAGAGTCTTTAATTAACGATGACAATATCTTTTGACTACATTGGGTTACTGTGCCACGCTAGTTAGTTAGGAGTGCGTCTGGTTGGTACCACCCGCTTATCATTAGTAACAGTACACCAACTGCTGTATTCCCGGTTGAAATGTAAGCAAGATAGTATCTTTAAAGGTTGACAGCATTTCATTTTAGTCGACGGGAGTGACATCGCATCTGTGTTTTCATTTTTGTAGTTATTTTCACTTTTCGATCCATTCCATTACATTGTCTTCTCCTCGTTTTTCACTTAATATTATATTAAAAATATGATTAGCTAAAACAATTAATTATTAGTTATTACAAATTTTTAATTGGTTTTCGAAAAAAAAAACTTTATTTAAAATTTCATTCAATTTAAATGTCAATTTAAAATTGTATAGGTAATATTTTACTTTAAAAATATTTCTTTCGTAATGTGGTTTTTATAAATTGACATAGCATAAAGTCAGTGAAAGATGAATTTTAACACCATTGCTTATAATATACACCTAATTGGCATAATCGATTTAAATTATATAGCCAAATAATTAATGCGATGGTTTCCTTTTTAAATTCTTTATTAGCCAGAGTAAAAGTCCACTGTTGGGCAAGGGCCTCTCCCGTAGTAGGGAGGATTTGCCTTTGCGTTTGGCACGTGGATTGACGATCGCAATACTAAAGACCTTTGAATCTTCTGACATTTGCCATTTTGTGTAATTAACGGATAA
Source organism: Parnassius mnemosyne (assembly GCA_963668995.1). Lineage (NCBI taxonomy): Eukaryota > Metazoa > Arthropoda > Insecta > Lepidoptera > Papilionidae > Parnassius > Parnassius mnemosyne. The sequence goes on along the minus strand of CAVLGL010000104.1, from coordinate 52,724,428 downwards.
TAATAAAATTTATGAAATAATGAAATTTAATTGCTTTTATCTATTACTTACGAACGATCAAAATGTTTTTTGTATGCAAAGTAAAAAATATATAGTGTATATTCAATACACTTTTATAGATGCTATACATTAAAACTTGTTGGTGTGTTATATGTTCCGCGCTTCGTCGCTATTTACACGGCAATTAAACTTTTTTCTATTGATAAAGTTACGTGAACTATATTGATATAATTGGAGATTTTAGAATACTATTTCATGACCATACAAATCATCACCATCATTGCAGCCCTTCACAAGTCCACTGCTGAACATAGGCCTCCCCCAAGGAATGCCGCAAAGCACGGTCCCGAGCCACCTGCATCCATTGATTTCCTGCATGTCTTACCAGGTCGTCACTTCATCTAGTGGGGGACGCCCTACACTTCGCCTGCCGATGTGAGGCATCCTCACGAAGAAAGAACAAAAAAAAACCTTAAAAAATGTATAGTTAGATATATTAAATATTTTAAAACCATTACAATTACAAAAAAATAAAAAATTATATTCCAATAAGTTTAGGTGGTGGATCCACAATTCACTATATTAGATTGCAACACAAACGGATTAACTCGACCATTGAAAGAACACGTTTCCACAGAATACCATAGTAAAATAGCACCATTATAATGCTGTTGTATTTCGTATAATATATGTATAAGATTTCGAGAACAGTTTTACTGGTAAGTAGGAAAACAGACTAGGACTGTATGATTTGAATGAATGAAGAATTTAAGTTTTTAGTTTTAGTTACTTTGTAATATTGTATATATTTCAATGTTTCGTAAATAAATGAGTATATATTATTTGTATATTAAAAATAATAATATATAATATAATATTTAAATGTACTATGTGCATTATGAACAAGCATGTATGTTAGTTAAATTTAACCGCATAATTGTTTAACTAAAAACGATTTATATTGCGTGTCAACTAACAGTAATAAATAGCTGTTTAAAGAAAAATGGAGTTAGGTCACTTAAAAACTGGACATGTTTTAAAGCGAGTTTCGTTCGTATCACCGACAATTATTTATAATTATAGCATATATTTTTCATTTTACAAAAGCGAGGCAAATATTATTAGTAGTGGTAGCTCAGTAGCAAAGCGTTCGTTGTTAATTTCACAGCAACCCATGTTCGGTCCCCGCCGGCACCAAAGAAATTGTTAATTTAAAGTGCCAATTTACCACGTGTTTAGCAATGAAAGATTTTTCTTTGTGAGGTTCATGTCTAAGAAATAAAAAAATGACGACATTTAAATTCCGCCATCACGCTTTGGGTCAGCGTGGAAGATATTCCCCTGTCCAAAAAATGATATCAGAGAAGGCATGTGCCCAGCTGTGGGCTGTAACTGAAAAGGGGAGATCTCCCGCCGGGGAAGGTGTTAAGCCTGGGGAGCGGCCAACGCTCCGAGTAGTAATTAGGAGCTATTCTATATATATACTGCTTAAATTTCAAAGCTTGGCTAGCGCGATTTAGGCTTCGACGTGTTTCGCTTGCGACGCGACGACAGCGCCGCCACATCACCCCCCTGCTCAGAACGGAGGTCAATAGTGCAGTCCGATTGCCGGTGCGTCTGTTATTGCGAATGCATGCTGTGTGCATAAGGGCAAGTGACGCCGGTGCGAACGATATGGCGGTGTGTAATGCATGCCATACTACGCACTTGGAAGTGATTCCGGTGAGAACGATGAGCCGGAGCAAGTGCCAGAAGTCTGCCTTATAAATCTGCAGTGAGTCGAGATGAAGACAAATTGGGCTGGCTTGCAGGAGCTGAAGATTGCAGAAGACAATACTTGGGAGTGAATGGTAGGGGTTCTTGAGGATAATGACGAAGGCTTGAAGTTGTAGTTTTCTGAAGGTTGTTGGTTGCGTGTTCATATCACGTCGGGGTCACCACTGTAGCCGGTGGAAGGAAAAAAGGAGATCTCCTGCCGGACAAGGTGTTAAGCCCGGGGAGCGGCCAACGCTCAGAGTGGTAATTCGGAGCTATTCTATATATACTGCTTTAATTTCGGAACTTTGTTAGCGCGATTTAGGCTTCGATGGGTTCCGCTTGTGGCGCGACGACAGCGGCGCCACAACTATTACTTTTATAAACTTTACTAACACTTATTATTTCTTATCTTTAATTTTATAATAACCTTCTAAACTCTGTTTTGACTGATTAATACAGAGACGCTGAGCAAAAATAGCTGTTATTAATATAACTAGCTGTTCCCCGCGAATTCGCTCACGTGTTAGGGTTTTATGTCTTTGCGCGGAACCCTAATTCTTTATCTAAAATAAAAGCAGCCTAAGTTACGCCTTATAAAATCAGCTATCTGCCAGTGAAAGTCCGTCAAAATCGGTCTAGCCGTTTTGGAGATTAGTCGGAACAAACAGACAGACAGACAAAAATTTTAAAAATTAAGTACCGTATTTACTTTTATATGCATTTAGTAAAAAAAGACTCTTATTTTGACATTACAAACAGACACTTCAATTTTATTTATTTGTATGGTTTATGAAGTTAAATGATTACACTGAATCTCTTATATAGAGATTCAAAAAAATATAACACAGAAGTTCCTTAGACATCTGCCCTTCTCGTACAAAAAGGGTGCATTTCAGTCTCCTGAGAAAATAAAGAGGTTAGCAAAAACTTACACTAAAGCCATCCATATAGCTACATAGGGAGCATTGCATAGCAAGACAGATACTCAAGCCAACGGGGCACTTAATTATTGATCAAGGCACATGGTCTTAGACAAATTCAGATTTATGTATGTAACATAAGTACTTATCACAGAAGATTAGAAGAGCATTTTAAGTAATCATATCTTGGAAAAAATGTATGTGAACATTGCGCTGAGTTATTGATATATATTCAGTAATCAGATAATATAGTCAGTTTGACTGCTAAAAGATGCGTAGCAAAAATCAAAAATGGGCATGTTTGTTTATTTATGGTCGATTAATGGCCAATTTGGATGAGGATGGTTTTTATTATTATTAATAGTTATTTTTAACTATCCGAAATATCCTACATTCAAAATAACCTGATATATACGTAAATTTTATAAAATTAAATTAAATCGGTCTACGCTCCCGTTGCCTCTTATACACTCACAGGACACTTATAGGGTAGCGGATACTCTTGATGTGACATAAGGCGGGTAGCAACAACTTCCTGAGGACACCTAGAAATAATTAAAAAAAAGCTTCGGTGGCCAATCAGCCTGCCAATACTCATAAGTCCTCAGCAATCTATGGGAAAGGCTTGAGGCAATCTGTCGGAGTTATGTTCATCAGAGGAGTTTGGATTGACTGTAATGAATAATGAATATTGTACCATGTATTGAATAAATATTCAATGAGTAGCTGTTTAAGTTTGTATAAAAGTATTATTTTATATCAACTAGAACTTTCTTTTAATTTTTTTATTTGATTGTAAAGAAAAGCAAGCATTGTTATATGAATTTAAGTTATATTCAATTGAGATGGATAACATGAAAAATGTTATGAATCTAAAGTAGAGTGTCTTAAATCAGAAATATTATTACTTATTAACTCCCTTCAAACTGTATCCAATAAATATAAATCAGTCCAAAATGAAATAAAAGAACACATATTGGCTATGGATAATCTGGTAAAGACTTGTCAATATAATGAGGAGCGGTTTGAATCTTTAGTTAAATATCAATGTGAGTGTCAGCGTTAAATGCCAGATTCTTCAGAGTCAGTGTGTGCTGATAATATTATACCACCACCAAAACTCTATGACAGTGCCATAGCAGAGGATATTTAAATAATGAATAAGTCAAATATTACTAAAAATAATATAATTGTGTATAGCGATGGCATGGGACAAAATCTAGGCATAACTTTAAATAACTCTTTAAACGGACAAAAAGTTACAAATTGCTGCATGCCTGGAGCATCTTTTAGTGACATCCTAAATAAAATTATTGTTACTAAATTTTGCCCAAATAGTACAAAAATAATTTTTGTTGGTAGAAGAGGCAGTGTAAACAACAAACAGTTATTAAGATATATTGAACAACTTAATAACTTAAATGTAGATAAAATTGTCTTGTTCACACTGCCTTATATACAGAGATTGCCACAGGAAAATAATCTAAGACATAATTTAAATATACAAATGCATAATTTAATATGTAATAATAATTTTAATTTGACATATAATTGTAATGATAGTAATGACAAATTTCATGTAATTGACATAAATAATTTAAAAAAAAAGTTTTGGCCAAAAGATAGGTATTACCTATCCAAATATAATTTAAGACTGGTAGCAAATGTGCTATCTTATTATTTACTTTTTAACTCAGCCAAGTTTTGTGCTACCAAGACTGCTTTTAGTGAGCATAATCATTTTACAAGCAATTAGTGAATGTGACAATAGAGGCAATCTCTAGCAATAATAAGAGTTTAATTAATTTTGAATACAGCCCACAAATAAGTAATAAAAATTGATTACACCTGGTACATCAAAATATACAAGGCATGATGGGCAAAGAATTGGCAGTTGAATTATTTTGAAATAGTAACAATATACACATCCTTTGTATTACTGAACATTGGCTAAAATATTATAATTTCATGTTTAATTTCATAAATCACCAGGTGGTCAGTTCCTTCAATAGAGAAAAAAGTTTACGTGGTGGCTCCTTAATATTAGCAGATAAGTCATTATTATATAAAGAACGTAAGGATATTGTGAGCCTCTCTGTTGAGCGAACTGTAGAAATGGCTTGTATCGAGCTCGAGCACCCCATTGTTGTAAGTGTTACAGACCAACATGTGCTACTTATGACTATTTTGAAAGGATTGTGAAAGAAATTTTACTCAAACTTAGTAAACAGAACAAGTCTGTTGTAATATGTGGAGACTTTAACATCAATCTCCTTGAAACTTCTTCCATTAGTATTAAGTTTAGCTCATTGTTTAAATCGTATAATCTAGTTAATTTATTCTTAGAACTAACAAGTATTGCTGGTTCTAGTGTGACCTGTATAGATAACATTTTTACAGATGTTAAGCCCTTGAATAAATCAATTATTCCAAATTTAAGTTCAGATCACTGTGGACAGTTGGTACCACTACCTTACATACACAAAAAACAGAAAAATATAAAAGTTGTGTTTGTTCCAATAAATTAACATCGCTTGGAGAGGTTTAGAAATAATATAATAAAAACACTTCCATCACTTTCGTTTAAAAATAGTGCTAATTATTTGTATGCTACATTATTTGAAATTATACGTTGTGAATTTAGTAGAATATTTACTTCTAAAACTGTCTCTTTTAACAGTCGCAAATCATTTAATGAATGGGCGACAGTAGGAATTTATAAAAGTAGGCGAAGGTTATACGAGCTTAATGATGAAAGATCATATAATAATAATGTTATATTTAGAGATTATATAAAACGTATTCTAAAATATTTAAAAAAGTGAGCTCCACTGCTAAGGCTTTACATTTAAGCAACAAAATTAAAACTGCATCCGACAAAATTTAAATGACCTGGAGAATAATAAATAGTGAAACGGGCAAGGTGAAACCGCGCAACTCGGATTTTCAATTAAATATTAACAATAATTTAACGCGATCTGATCAAGAAGTTGCTACTGATGTTCCTTTTTTGACAAAAAATCATTAAATTCTTCTCCTATTGTCGCCGAATCATTGCTCAAACAAAATGTAATGGCTTGTTCAAATACTTTTAATTTCCATAGAGTACTGCCAAAAGATATCGTTACATATTTTAAAACTATTGATGTTAAGAAAACGGCAGACTTATCGAGGATTTCCATTAAAGTTATTTTATCTATAATAGATATATTAGCACCTTATCTAGCCACTATATTTAATATAAGCGTCGAATCTGGTGTGTTTCCTGATATAATGAAACATAGTAAAGTCATACCTATATTTAAATCTGGTAGTACATTAGACCCTGCCAATTTTAGATCAGATCGGTTTTACAAGGGGTCGCTCGACAATTGACGCTAGAGTTGAGCTTATTAAACATATTTCTTGTGCAAGGGCGAATTCAGAGGATGCTTTGGGTATATTTTGTGACCTTTCCAAGGCCTTCAACTGTGTTCACCATGAGACATTAATCAGGAAGCTACAGTACTATGGTGTCAAGAACACATAGAAGGTTATTATGAATGGTAAAAGTTTTTCCGGGTCACCTGTACTGATGGGTGTCCCCCAGGGGTCGATTCTCGGCCCATTTCTGTTTCTGGTGTATATTAATGACTTACCTCACCTTGTAGGGGATAGTCATGATAAAGTATTATTTGCTGATGATACTTTCTTGATTTTTAAACTTAAACGTCAATCATTTAATTGTGACGAAGTGAATAATACTATATCAAAATTAGTGCATTGGTTTAACGTTAATAATTTGCATTTGATCGGAAATAAAACTAATTGTGTTAAATTTACAACAACGAATGTTAAAAATCTGAATACCAATGTGTTTTTTAAAGGGCAGGAATTGAGCCCTGTTGTATTCACTGTTTTTCTTGGCATCACTCTCGACGCAAAGCTTCAGTGGGGCCCCCATATATCCAAATTAGTAAGCAGACTAAGTTCTGCAGCCTATGCTGTAAAAAAGATTAGAGGTCTCACTAGTGTAGAGACAGCTAGATTAGTTTATTTCAGGTATTTCCATAGCATAATGTCTTATGGGATTTGGCTATGGGGAAATGCGGCTGATTCAGAAACTATTTTTGTTTTACAGAAGAGGGCCATTAGAGCTATTTACAATCTAAAACCTAGAGAGTCTCTTAGAGATAAATTAAAAAAAAATATATATATTAACTTTGGCCTCTCAGTGTATTTACGAAAATTTAACGTATGTTCAGAAAAACAAAGATAGTTTTAGTAAAAAAAGTGATATCCATTCTGTAAACACTAGGAACAAACACAAGCTAATGATGCCAGTTTCTCGACTCCACAGAGTCAGAAATTCATTCTTGGGGCAATGTATATGCTATTACAATAAGGTCCCTGAAAGTGTACAGGCTCTCTCCATTACCAAGTTTAAATGTTTTGTTAAGCTGAAACTGTAAAAAAGGGTTATTATAGTATCAATGAATACATGGTTGTTAATAACCCCTGGAAATGAGGTGGTCGCTTCCAAGCAGTTTCCAAAATAAATTTTGTAAATAGTTCGTAATCATTGATATTGTATAATTTATTTTTAAAAAAAGTCCCGCTGGGTTTCCTGCTGGTTCTTCCCAGGACAGAGGGGTTTTTTTCGAACCAGTGGTAAAGTAAAAAATGACTTGCAATAAGAATTACACATGTAATGTATATTGAATAAAAATTATTTTATTCTATTCTATTCTAATAAAAATCACTAGTTTTTGGGCGGAAAGCTCGCCTTGAACCTATTTTTGCAAGAAACCAGCGTCCAGTTCCTGTCGGCGCTAATGTAACTAATAATAACAATTATTATTAAATGCTGCTTTGAAGTGTGCTCAAAGACGAGGGAAAACACGCACGAATCTGAAATTAAAAATAGTTTGTGGACTTTATTCACCGACACACGTCGAAATAGCGCGATGTACTTTGACACTAACGAACCCTCGTTAGTGTCAAAATACATCGCGCTGCTGAATTATATCCCCATATATTTGTGACTAGCAGAAGGGATTATAAAGGGTACATTACAATTCTATCCATCTATGTATTAAAGTCTATAAAGACCACTGCTGAAAATAGGCCTCCCCGAGAAGATTGCTTCAAAGGAGGGATTTCGCCATAGTTGCAACCCATTATTTTATACGTGGTAGAGTGATACTGCAGCTATTAACTAGTATAGTTGTAGCACGAATGGATCGGCTCGACCGAGTAAGGACCACGCTCTCACAGAATACTGACGGAGTGGAAAATGCCATAAAAATGGAGACCGGGTATATATTCCGTGTAGTCCGGGAATATTTATATTATTTTCAGTTGCCGGCTTCCGACGGATGGCGGCATTACTATCTCAATCTTCGTCAGACCAAAAATGCCTAGGCCTGTGATGGGCAGTTGCGTTACAGGTGCAATATGTTTGGCACTGCGATCGCCTACCCGCTTGCCCATCGTGGCGATTAAGGACAAATCCTCCCATGTAAAGCACCACAAAAACGCGACCGTCAGTTCGCAGTCACCCCATTTTAGCAAGGTAGCTGGTAGAAACTGGATTCGTGGAGTCGAAGATGGGGCTAAGTGGTGCGCCTTGGGAGAGGTCTACGTCCAGCAGTGGACTGTCGCAGGCTGATTTGTCACAGGCTTCCATTTATCCATCAGAACGGAACAAGGTAAGATGGTGGTACCTAGTTAGTATGTCAGTGTCAGTTAGTTTAAACCAAAAACACAAAGTGTTAGCTGTTCGTGGCTTAAACTTGACTATATTACTAACGAAAATACGGAAATCTACATAGTACCTAACGTCATTTTAGTACGCGAATAAATTCTGTTCATAGATAATTTTCTTAAGACTTTCAAAATAGTATAAAATAAGCCTTAAAAACTTTGTCGTTATATATTTAAAAGTAGCTATTCCTCGCGACTTCGCCCGCGCGTAATTTATTACGATTGTGTTTCATGGATTTTAAGTTTTTGCGCGGAACCCAAATGATTTTCTAAAATAAAAGTAGCCTAAATTACTTCTTATAATATCAGCTGTCTGCCAGTGAAATTCCGGTCAATATCAATCCAGCCGTTTCGGAGATTAGCCGGAACATACAGACAGACAGACAGAAAGACAGACAAAAATTTAGACATCGTGTTTTTGTCATAAGTACCGTATATAATTTCGTATGCATATAGTTAAAAGCTGTTATTTCGACATTACAAACAGACACCTCTATTTTATTTATTTGTATAGATAAAGCATCGTGATGCCCAATTCTGCATATCCCAGCGAACAAATGCGTCGTTTAACAAAAATATGGCTTGTACTCCATTTACGATTGACATTGATGATCATTGGACGTGAATAATATCAAAGTGGAGAATTTATTTGTTTATGACGGTAATTTGTTAAATAGACGTTTTTATATTTAAACTCCCTTTACCAATAGTATTTTCATAGGCGCAACGTTTTATATGGTGATGGATACTCTTATGATGACACAACAACAAAGAGGCGAATATGTGAGATGCCAAGAAATGTTTATAGCTACTTATATATTTCTTTCTACACTAATCATACAAGGAAGTATTATGCTGCAATTTCACTGGTAATCTGTAAGAACGTGGTCCTTCCCAGGTCAAGCTGACCCATTGCTGCTATCATTAAACTATGATTGCAGCTGCAGCGTGACTCTACCACGTAATGCATAAATTAAATGGCAGTTTATCATCTCGTTTACGCAAGGCGTATAATACCGAGGCAGGTGAAGTGGAACGATGTTTAAGGCGCGAGACGTCTGGTACTGTGATTTTTGACCCTCCGTGCACCAGGTGGGGGTTGACAAACCCCATTCTTACAAATTTCGCAATAATTTTAAAAGTGTGGACGCATCAAAACCAAAGTTCTCAGTAGCTGGAATTGCACCGTTGCTGCTCCGATCAATGGTGCTAAGTCAGTGCAGCAGCAACTTCCAAACGAGCTACACGCCCTTAAAGTACGCATGGGCGTCACACACCCCACCTCGTACGGCACATTGATAAAGAGGTAAGATTTTTATTTGATGTAATTTATGTATTTTTTTATTTATAAGTGTTTAATTTATGTATGTTTAGCATTTTAAATGGATTTTAACTCATTACAGTTAACAATTTACAAGAAAAATGTCGCATATCAAGAAAGCTGATATATTACAAGCATTTTTAGACGAAGGAGACAACTTTGAGTTAGAATCTGGAGGTTTAGAACCGGATCTGCAGGTGAATCTGAGTTTTTATATTCAGAGTGACACTAACAGCAAAGTTGATGCAGAAATACTTTCTTTCGATTTTGACAGTGACGACGATGTATCACTTTCAGAGCTTCGCCTGTCTAGACAAAGGTATTATATTGGCAAAGATAAGACAGCGAAGTGGCAAAAAGAACCATGCAGAAGCAATGTTCGCTGTAAAACAGAAAGCACAAACATTTGCCTGGCGGTATTGCTTTGATAAAAGGCCTCCAAATCCAAAAGGCAGAACCAAATCTTCCAAGTAGCAAAATATTTTGATGTTTCGCTTGAAAATTAAACTCAACGCCCAGCAAGGTCTAATGTTCAAAAAGAATATTTAAGTTGCCCTAGAAATAAACATCGTAAAACAAAATACTCACGTAAAAAATGTTACGTGCCAATGCATGGAGCATACTGATTTTTTTGTCAAGACTGTGGTCAATTGAACACCGATGATCTCAATTCAAATTTATCTTTCCTGTATTCAATTTATGTTTAATTACTTTAAAATATATTGTAATTTAAAAAATTAAAATGATTGTGATAATTTAAAGTGCCATTTTAAATTAGTTCGTAAGAAAATGACTGGTAAGTGGCATAAATTACAGAAGTTGTGTTTTTTTGTTCTTTTATAATAATAAAAATTTAATACATACTTTATATTCTGAGTTGTACTTAAACCTAAAGTTTTGATTATTATTATGTATTTATAAACACATAATATTTAATTCCGCCAAAAAAAAATATGTAAATTTTGTCACTTTTTAGTTTGGAGTTTTTCACACCCCACCTAGTATGGGACGAGACTTGTAGTCACCTAGTACACGGAGGGTTAATCAGCTACAAAGCTTTCTACGTGGTAGAGCCATTCTGCAGCTATATTATATATTGTATATAAAAAACCCTAGACCAGTTCCTAAATATATAAGTTACAGACCATTAAGAAATATAAATATTGAGGAATTTAATGTCTTAGTTGATAGTATTAATTGAGAACGACTTTTTCATGAAGATGTAAACGTTTTTTTAATGTCTTTTAATTCCTGTATCAATCATATTTATGAAATACATGCACTTGTTAAGAAATCCTACATTAAAAAACAAATTTACCCCTGGATAACACCAACTATCAAATGTATGATGAAACTAAGGGATCAAGCCTACGCAAGGAGTCATTCCTCAAAAGTTGAATCTGACAAAAAAGTCTTGATTAACGACACGTTTTAGTTCTTTGTAATACACAAAGAACTAAAACGTGTCGTTAATCAAGCCTTATTCAACGAAAAAACAGCATACTTCCGATATAATATCAATGAACAATCAAAAAACCCTAAAGAGTTATGGGAAATTTTCAAGTTAAGTGTCGCTAATTTTAAAAACAAACAATACGATTTACCTGAAAATATCAATGATCCTAATCTTATCAACAACCATTTTCTTAATATAGACGTAAATCATAACATTAGCATTTCGGAACTTACCTATTTTAAGTCGAATCGGTGTACCTCTGCAATATTTAGACTTAAAACTGTGGATGAAATAGAAATTTCTAATATTGCGAGTTATGCTCAAGGAACTGATGGCATTACACTTGATATGATCCAGTTGACATTACTTCGTACATTAGCGATCATTACTGCCATTGTTAATCAGTCCATCAAAACAGGCGTTTTCCCTGACATTTAGAAAAGAGCTCTGGTCAAACCAATACCAAAGAAAAGCAACCCAAACGAGTTAAAGGATCTCCGTCCCATTAGTATTCTTCCCTTTATATCTAAGATAGTTGAAAAAGTTGTATCTCAGCAACTTTTGGAGTTTCTGAATGTCAAAAACAGTCTGATTTCAGAAACGGTCATAGCACGGCCACTGCTTTATTAGATGTAGTGGATGACGTAATATCCGAAGCTGATTCTGGAAATAGAACAATATTAGTACTGCTGGACTTTTCCCGTGCTTTTGATACAATAAACCACGATTTGCTTATGTCAAAACTCTCATATTATGGATTTGATAGTATCACATTAAAATGGTTTTCAATTTTTTTGTACGGACACTCTCAAAAAGTTGAAGTAATTAGTAAAACAAATACTAAAAGACTCTCAGATATTTCAATTGTCAGTCCAGATGTACCACAGGGTTCAATACTGGGTCCACTCCTTTTATCCTGTATAGTGCAGATATCATCGCTTCATGCATTAAAAATTGCAAATTTCATGCTTATGCTGATGTCTTACAACTATACTATTATTTCAGAACTTCAGAAACTTTACTAGCGGTGACAAAAATAAATCAGGATTTAGCGCACTTAGTTGAATGGTCTAATAAAAACAGCTTAGTGCTAAATCCACAAAAGTCTAAATTTCTTGTGCTAGGGTCCAAAAATCAATAGGTTTACTTTTATACGGATTAATAGGTTTACTTTAGAGCTAAAAATAGAGAATAAACATATTGAACAAGTGACAGAGGCTAGAAACCCGGGTGTACAAATGGACAGCAAATTAAAATTTCATAATCATGTCCGAGAAGTTGTTAAATATTGTTGTTTTAGGCTATAAATTTTATAATTAGTACGTAAATATTAAAGGTTAGACCTTAGGGTATACTTTTGTGGGTCACTAATTCTTTCTAAGCTTAATTACGCTGATGCGGTTATAGGCGAGTGTCTCCTCTCTCATACAAAGAAATTTATACAAATGGTGCAAAACGCTTGTTCACGTTTTTGTTTTGACATACTGAAGCGAACCCATGTAACACCTTATCTCAACAACAGTAATTTAATGAATATGCAGTCTCGACGTTCTCTTCATTTTGCCAGTTTATTGTTTGGTATCATTATGACACACCACAGTATTTTTATAACAAATTACACTTTTCACGGCGACAATTTAGAAAAGCAACTCGTTTAATATGTCCAAGACACAGTACATCGGCATTTCGAGGTAGCTTTCGTTATTCTGCCACGAAATGCTGGAACAACATTCAACCACCAATTAGAAATCTAGCTTCAATCGGTTTGTTTAAACTACAAATAAAAAAAAATACTTACTCAGTATTCAAAAGTCAATTTATTGAAAATTATTTACTGTGTCTTACATACTTTCCTATTCCGTTTATTCGTTTCTCTTTAATCGTTTATTTAAGTAATTGCTATTTTTATTATATTAATTTATTATAAGTACTTATGTATGTTTTATTACTTATATCATAGTGTAATCGTGTAAATGGTTTAAATATACTATATGTGCATATTGACCTAACATTGTATAATAATGAATATTGTTAAGTTTTGTTTGTGTTAAATGTTATTGGCACCCACGGAAGATCAGTGTCGAAGTATTTTGTTAGTACCAAAACTATGCTGAGTTGGGTACCTTTTTATTAACCGTTTATCTTAATATGTTATTATGGTTAGCAAACTTCTAAAATGTGTTACTAAATAAACTTATTTTCTTTCTTTCTTTCTTCTTTCTATATATTACTGGTATAGTTGTAACATGAATGGGTCGGCTCGACCGGGGAAGGACCATGCTCTCACAGAATACGAGCGTGAAATAACAGCCTAACCCTACCATGTTTCGTGTGGTGAGTGTAGAGAACCAAAAACACTTTTTACTGGAAACGGGGCATTCGATTTTAGTATTCACGGGTAACAACGCTTCTGCGTTTTGATCCATAATCGAGGATAATGTAGAGGCGTATGGGCTACAGCAACCATTTACCATCAGGTGGACTATGTGCTCGTTTGTCACCCGTATCCTATAAAAAAATCGTGTCCATACAGACGATTCCTTCCTACAAAAAAATAAGCATATATCCTGCAATAAACTGTTACAAGCTGATAACAACTGAGCTTTGTCACTAAGTACCAACATCACTTGCACTCTGATACCCTGATTGATGGGGATTTGGCAACTGAAAAATGTTAGAAGGTTCATCAAAACCCAAATTTCAGTGACTGTTGTTGGGGACCAGCATTGATGATAATAATAATGTCTCCCAGACCGAATTTCGATCACAACAGCCAGTCTTAACCGTAACTAGGCATCTGCGCAGGTCATATTTGAGGTGATTGAGTGTGTCTGATAACATGATGATTGGCGGTCCACTAGTGTGCGATTTAGAAGATGTTTTCTTCCTCGCGCAACTTCTTTGTGGAATCGATTTCCACCAGTGATTTTTCCGGACCGATACGACTTAGGAACCTTCAAGAAAAGAGTCTACTCCTTTTTAAAAGGCCGGCAACGCATCTGCGATTCCCCTAGTTTTGCAGTTGTTTAGGCACTTTTCATTAGGTGAGCTGCATGCTCGTTTGCCCACTCTCTTATAAAAGACATCACAAGTGTACTCTTTATTTCATTAATCTCATAGTCTGAGGGGATGGTAATCTGACACAACTGGCGAGAGATCAGGCCCGGGCCGACGGTTTCACTCTGACATTTTCTTGACTCCGGGCTGCTACCAAGAATTTCTTGACAGAAAATCCTAATAACTTACGTTAGGCTCTACTCAGGATTCGAACGCGTGACCATTACAACCATGAGGTACGTACCATCGAAGTAGTTAAGCCATCTCGGTTACCAGTGCGAGTGTACTGGAACTGCGTCGAACAACTCGTTTGCCTGGCATGGCGAGCGTTTATCTTTACTTACTTAATAAATTTAAATTAAGAATTAATAAAATAAAACGCGGTAAAATCCGTAAAAAATAGTTTTATGTAAGTAAACAGTTGTGTTAGATCATATACCAAGGCAAAGTCATAGACAGATCTACCCGCACAATCGGTTAAACGAGAACCAAGTAATTTTGCGTGGTGGGCGTTAAAATCACCGAGTACCACGATCTCTGCAGATGGGACCTGTTGTAGCACGGAGTCTGCAACCATTTGGACGCGGTTGATGAGTCGGTCTGTGTCAGCATTACCGCTACGGGACCTAAAGAGGCACCCGTAGACGCGGGGATGGTTGTCGCTGTCTACGCGCAGCCATAGGATGGACAGGTCCGTACCTTCAAGACTGCCGAGGCGTCGAAAACAGATGTCCCCCGGGTAGGAGATATTGAAGAATCAGCCGGAGAGGATATTTGAGTCTCGGTTAAAAAGAGCAAGGCCGGCTTCGCCATCTCTAGACGGTAATGGACAGCGTTAAGGTTGGAATGAAGTCCCCTGATGTTGCAAAAATTCACGAATAGCATGACAGGGGTCGCCTTGGTTGTTTGATTGATTCTGACTGTTTTTTTATATTTAAGAAATCAGTCAACTATTTTTGTTTTATACAATATGGGACAAACGAGCAAGCAGCTCACCTTATGGTCCCGATGGACCTGACTACTGCCGCCTATGAACAAGTGCAACACCAAGGGAATTGCAGTAATTGATAAATTTTATGTAAAGGGCTGTTTTCCAGCTTGACGTGTGTAATTCAGCAAGACTATTATCGAATCAAGAAATAATACAAAAATCTTCTTTTTCATCAGCCCCTAAAAGTCCAAAAACTTCACTGCTGGAGATGAGCCTGAACCTCTCCCATCCCCGTCATGCTTGGCAGGTATATGACGACTGCAATACCAGATGATTTAAATATTTAACATTCATATTTTATTATTCATTATTTATTTATTATTTATTTGTCAAAATATTACCTCCATGCTAGGATTTTCTCATGTATCGTGGGGGCTATTTTATTAGTTTACTATAAATTTCACAAGGACAAAAATCAGACCCGGAACAAATATTAGGAGCCCATACAAATACTTGTTCCGTGCGGTATTCGAACACACGGCCCTCAGTGCCGCAACTCATTGCTAAGTTAGTGTTCTACGAAGCTGCCATATTAAAAGATTTATCATAGTCTCTTCAAACGTCACACAGTGGGCGAAATGAAAAATGTACACCACACGGTAAAATATAAAAATATTTCACTGAAAAAATATCTTATTCATACGCTTATTTAAAAAAAATAACGGTGTCCTAATCCATGATTTAGCCTCGGAAAACCTGCACGTAATATTGACATCAATATTCAAATTTAAGTAAGGTCCTAAGAAAACATGTGGTTCGTACCGACGTTTATTTAGAGCGGCTTAGCCGAAAATCAAGCTTGTACAGACTGGAAATGGTCAAATTCACATATTTTTAAAGAATTGCTTTTTATTAAATAGCAAGTACGAATATGTGGAGAATAATAAAGAGTTTCCTTTTTACCCTTTCTACTCTTTTTACTGGTAAAGGGTAAAGAGGCATTTCATATTAGTTTTCAGGGGTGATAACGTATCTGCATTTTTATTCTTACTCGAGGGTGAATGTAGGTGTATTACATACAATACTATAATACATATTTATAATATTCTATGTTATATTATGTCTATAGTATCGAATTACCATCACGGGTTTGTTACCTTTACTTCTATGAAAAGTTGAGACTCATAATCATCATTATTACAGCCCTTCATAAGTCCTACTGCTGAACATAGGCCTCCCCCAAGGAATGCCACAAAGCACGGTCCTGAGCAACCTGCATCCATCGACTTCCTGCATCTCTTACCAGGTCGTCACTCCATCTCGTGGGGGGTCGCCCTACACTTCGCCTACCGGTACGAGGCTGCCACTCAAGAAACTTTCTTCCCCATCGGTTGTCAGTTCTCCGAGCTACATGGCCGGCCCACTGCCACTTCAGCTTACTAATCTATGTCGGTTACTTTGATTCTACTGCGGATATCCTCATTCCTAAATTTATCACGCGGAGAAACTCCGAGCCTATGCTCGGAGTTTCTCTGCGTGCTATGGAACTATCTCAGCGAACTATGGAAAGGGCTATCCGTGCGATCACGGTACGAATTTGACGGATGGGGACTAGGCGAGAAAAAATGTAAGATTTTTCCGTCACGACGCCCTTACTTTAGTGCGAGGGAGATGGAATAATATCCATCTCCCCCGGACTTCTTCTTATCTTGCCATTAAAATAAATATTATTTTAAATGACGCTTAATTTTAATAGACGCTAGTAATTCATTGATTTGTATTTTTAATCAATAAATACATTTATCAATAATAACATACTACGAAATTATTTCGTTCCAACCGACTGTCCCACGACACTCACGCATATTAGTTTTTTTTTTTGTTTTATTACTCTGGTGTTCTGTACAAGCATGGTCCCTCCTCGATTGAGTCGACGCGTTTGTGCTGCTACAGTATACGTACGTATATTACCATTGACCCAGTTAAATACCAACTCGTAATTTCTCTTATCTTTCCAAGCATGGGAAGCAGCTTTGTAATAAAATTTTACGATTATATCCTACATGTCATATTATCTTCTCTAGGGTAAGATGAATTTATTACGCGCGCGATATTGTTTCTTAATATGAATTTATTTTGCTTAGTGCTACTGTTGAAGTAATTAGTAAGTTAAATATTTTTTAAATTATAATATTCATTAAAAGAAATAAACTAACCCATTTCCTGTCCTATGGGCCACATATGTACATTGCTATTGTCTTATTATTGTGTCTGAAACCGGACAGTGAATGTGTGAGCCTGTACAGGGTTATTTTTCAAAGAGTAAAGAAATTTTAAACCTAAGTTTAAGTATATAAATTATAATATACCGTTATTGCAATTTTTGAACATACGAGTTAATAAGACTTCTACTTTTATTTGAACAACTACGCGTACGCGCGCTCCTCTGTCCGTACACAGAGGGGCGTGCGTACGCGTTCAAAACACATTTTTGCCGACCGATCGACCATAAAAACATAAACAAACACATAACGTGTATGATTATCATTTATGATGGCCATACACATTAGGGTTTGCATGATAATTTTACCCTTGCATGCATAACCAACAGACAAACTTCACGTGTTTGTGATAAAACTGTACAGTTATCGGCACATGTACAACAACCAACCAAATATCAAAATTGATATTTATTGCCGCTCAGTTACGTTTGCGCGCATGAATAACCGAGCGTATTATGCATGCGCGCAAATGGAAAGCTTATATCATAGACTTAGAATATACCAGTATATTCTAAGTCTATGGCTCACATACATAGTTCTCAGTTTTATATAACCTGCGACGGTGGAACGTCACACACACACACACACACACAATCGCGTCGCTTGAGAAATGGCGATCCGCAAGCACAATGCCGTATTAGAAGAATTCATAGAAATTTATAAGGTTGCAAAAAGTGCATACGAATTAGTTGTGTGCTCCATTAGAAAGTTATGCAAAACGCGTGTAGCCATCACCACTTTTTCTATATTGTTTGGTTCTAAATTAACTTGAGTATGGTAAATGCGAAATCTTGATGCAAGTATGCCGAAAGGGTTTTCAACTATTCTTCTTGAGCGAGATAACCCATAATTATTTTTGTTTCATAGATTCTCAAATCCGCTTGACGTTATGGTTTAAGCATGTCGCGCCTCAACGGGAATGCATCATCAGCAATAAATACGTATGGCAAATACCTTGAACTGTGTTGAAACTGTTTGGTGTTTGGAAGATTTAAATGTTTTATTTGGAGCTTTTCAATAAACGTTGTATTCAGCAAAACACCTTCGTCAGAAAATCTTCCACTAGTACCAAAATCTGCTAAAAGAAGAATGCTATTTCGTCCTTCATGCTTGTAGTAATAAAATCCACTATCAGAAGGTAGAGCTTTGTTAATGTGTTTTCAATCGATGGCACCCAAGCAGTAAAGAAAATTTGCGTGATTTGCTTCCAATTTTCCTGTGAATCTGGAAACTAAATAAAATATTAATTTGTATTGTTATAGGATGATAAGAACTCTACAGAAAATAACATAGCTAATAAAATATAGACGATATTATGATACCTAAGAAGACTCAATTACTTACTACAAGACCGGGAAGAAAAAAAGTATTACTATCAATGAAGGACCACCTTAAGCGTACTGATCCTGTTTCAACACCAGAAGATCGGTACGATATTTTGGGAAGATCTATCGCAATGAAATTAAGATCGTTACTCGTAGATAAGCGTCAACGCTTGATTGCGGAGACGATAATTAACGACACCCTGTTCGATGCCGAGATTCGATGCAAGCAATTCTGAATCGTCGAAATTTAATTTTTATTTCTACACCAACTCCTAGTTTCTAACGAACTCCAAGTCGAAGTCGTTCGCTCTCACTAGTTCAACAATATTATACACAACCGTATACTCACACTGCTTCTGTTGCGATCCAAATTTAACCCTGCGTATCTCCGATACAACAGTACAACACTCAACAACAGAGGTACATGATTTCTTCTGCACCTCTAAGTCAGCCCTGCGCATATCCGATTCAACAATATAACACTCAACAACAAACTACTTCTCCTGCACCACAACGTTAGCCCTTACCAGCACTACATAAAGAATTTGGCACACAACCAGCAATAGCAACTCTATATAGAATTTATTTAAATATCTAATTGGTTATTCAAACTAGGTATTTAAGTTGTGTAACAATTTCAAACTAGTTTTACTGATTAACTCACCTGTAAATAGCCCCATTCAAAGCTTCATAAATAGCACATGTTTCTGGTATTATTCGACAATGTTTAAGATACTAATATGTTGTTTCTATTGCTCGAAATCTTAATATTTCTGTTAGTCTCTCATGTGCTGATATTGCTTTTCTTATAACAGTATCTTGTACTTTTTGTTAACAGAGTGATCAATGATAATATTTTATGATTTATCATGCAATATTTATATTATTTAGAATAATAATGTTCAATCTTGGGTTAATGCACAAAATCAATGAAAGGTATAAGAATCCGCTGCGAAGAATATACTCGTATCAGGCAGTTGTTTCATAACCGCCAACAAGTGAATAAGTGAAAGAGGTAACTCTACCAGTCTGTTGTAAGGAGCCGAAAGGCAACCTATTTTATTGGACCGGAATACTAAAGCTAAGTAACTTTTGTTATTTTGTTATTTTACTCTATCTTTTAAATGTTAGTGCCATTTTGTGACCTGTGTATTAAGGAATTTTGTATTGTTGATTTTTTTCATACTAATTGTATAAGAAAACACATTGTAAATATATTTCATTTAACAGAAATATCCCGCTGTGTTTCTTGCTGGTTCGTCCCAGGACAGAGGTTTTCTTGGAACTAGTGGTAAAAGTACTATATTTAATAAAATTCCATTCTATTTTATTCTAAAGACATTTTCTGTTACCTTTCATTTAATATTAAGACAATAAATTATAAGATATATTTTAAAGCTTTTCTTTGTGACTACATTTTTATAAATCTAACACGGGCGGCTGGCGGGTATAGCGCTACATGTGTCGCCAACGGTGTTCTCAAATTTTAAAAACTTGAATTTTAAACAAATTGTAATAAATAAATACATTTTATTTTATAATGATTAAATATTAAATTATCACTTACAATTTTTTTCTACATATATTATTAAAACTGTAGTCTACACTTTTGTAATGTTTAAAAAAAATCTGCTATGACGACGCATTAAAGATTTAAAGAAAACGGGACGAGATTTAGTAATATTAGCCATGTTTGTAAACTTGCCAACAGGTGGACTGTAAGTTGTTTGTTATTTCAATTTTATATAAAAGAAATGGTTGCTGTGCAAAAAGGTACTTCGCAAACCCAATATTTTTAAAAATCTGCTAACTGTTGGTAAAGTTACTATCCTCCTACCCCTACTCGTATCTTTCTCCTTAAAAATAAATGCCGTGACTTCTGTAGATTATTTATCGCGAATTTCTTTACACCAGTAATCAAAGTAATTATAATATGTCGAAGTAAATGGTGAAATAGATATGCTCACTTCGCGTTGCCGTTCCGAGAATGTGTGCGCTTGGTAATGTTTGTCCTAACATTATATCAACAACATAGATGTGGAAAGGAAACTTCTTATATTTGTACTCTAAATATGAGTACCAAGTTTTATTTACTATTCTTGCATCTAAAACATCAAGCAACAGTAGCTTTTAGGTTGACAGTGTGAACTGCAAACTCAGATAGTTATGTATTTGAATCCTCTATTCAACTACTATTATATAACCTACCTACATACAACACAAGCATTTTAGCTTTTTGGAGTGGTTAACGGAAGTATTCGTAATGTTACCAGGGCATTTTAAAGGATCGATGAGTCGTATTTATATCAAATATCTGGTAGATTAAGAAAAAAATAATTATGCCACCTAGACTCCAACTTATAAATTGTATCTGTCATCACCGTATGTGAATTGACGCTAAAAATATTTTCTGACGAAGAAATTTATCAAAGCTGCACTTAATTTTATTAATACTACTAATTAAAATCTACTATAAAATCACTATAATAATCCTGATCGTCAGTTGCGTCATTATTGTGAAATAAATCAATCCATACAACATTAAAAAGCTAGGGACCTATTCCTTTCTTTATTTTGTATTAGTTCAAAATCTCGGAGAAGGTATATTATGATTAAGTTTGTATATTTCTTAAACGAAGTAATATATTATTCTCCAAATATCAGTCTGGTTTCTGCAAATATCGTAGTATTGTGTAGTACTGCTTCTATTACAATATTGGTGGTAATTGACAAAAGTTGACAAAATATCTCATTGGGATTATGTCAATGGTACAATTCTCGTTCTGTTTGAGTATTTAACAGCATTAATATTGGCTTGCTCCTTTCCATAATTGATTGATATGGATTCGATCACAGTACTATAAAATTAATGGTAGTTACCGTTTAGTGGCAGTGTAAGAATGTAAACCATCCGATATCGTTCCGAGGGTATCGTAAGAGACGACAGAGGGAAAATAAAACAGGAGATGGGCAGACTCTTCTTGATAACAAATCAAAATTATAAATACTGGGGTTCCAACCCGCTTGCCAAGCGTTGCAACTAAGGCGAAATCCCCCCTTAGGCAATGTTATAGATTGGGAGGCCTATGTTCAGCAGTGGACTTTAATAGGTTGTAACGGTATACAATAAATATTATTAAAAACAAAATAGAATAGGTAGGTTGTTACGGGTGGCGAGACCCACTAAGATGTCCGCATCAGCACAATATTCTGATTGTAACCACAGGCATGTGCTGAGTGGAGAAACGGAAACTGCCGAGCTCCTGTGTGGGCTCTCATGCATTAGTTATTCCAGCATAGAATATTAAGTTAGTCTTAAGCGAGTTCTTGTAGCGATTAAAAATCTTTTAATTAATAAAATTAGTATTTTTAAAACGTCCTCCGGCCCCTGCATAACTTGACTAGGTACAAGGAAAGAACACAATTACAAATTCACTGAATTTAATTTCATAATATTGTACATATTAAATAAATAATTCTATCTTGTTTTATTAAACGCGTAATATGTCGAAACCCATGTCATAAAGTTTCACATAATTCCCTTTCCTCGTTTAACTTGAATATATTGAGAGAACCACTTGAATTTGTTAGTTACAAGGGTATACCAACAAAGTTTACAGGCAAAGGTACTTTAGGTAACAGATTTATTTATTTTGCTTTTCCTTGATTTATGATCAAGCATTGAATTTTAATTGAAAATGAAACAAGTAATGCAGTTCATTCAGTCATTCATCACATCCTCGGGGAATAATTGCCATTATTGGCACGCCTAGCATGCGGGTTCTATTAGAAATACTCGTACCCTGCCCATTTCCTAGTTTGTTTTCCTCTGCCGCCTCTTAAGACACTGATATATGGTATGGAGTAGTGAACATTCTTGCAACTACGTGGTATAGTAATTCATTACAGCCTTTTAAAGGTCTAATAGGTCTTCCACATAGATTGCCTTAGAGGTAGTATTTGGTACAGGTGCCACTCTTGGTAGACAGGTTGGCATAAATATAGTTGCTGTCAGGATGACTCTACTAATGTTTCAGTTTCCCTCTGTTTGGCTCTTACGGTAACCACGGAATGATTATAGGGCACTAGTAGGGTATTGGTAAATTTTATTTTTGAAAACCATTTTAACTATGCCAGTTTATGATATTGGTGATTTGTTTACTTTACTGAAAGTAAAATAAAAAAGCAAAATATACCCTTTAAAACGCTAATCCAGCGTATTGAGTTGACCATTATATTTAAAGAATTGCTTTAATATTTTCTACCGATTTCAAAAAGGAGGAGGTACTCGTTACGACTGTATGTTTTTTATGTGTGTTAACTCATAACTTTTTTTTGAGTGAGCCGAATTTGATGATTCTTTTTTTATTTGAAAGCTGGTGCTTCTCATGTAGTCCCATATAAATTTGATTAAGGTTTGATTAATAGTTTATAGGTTGTTCTTAATAATTTATATTGATTTCGGTTGTACAAATTTTTTTATTTTTAATTATGTTGGTGTCTTACGATGTGACAGAGGGAACCTAAATCAGGAGATAAACAGCATCTGCCTGATAACAGCTTAAATAATAAAATAACTGAGGCTGCTAATACGCCAAGCGTGGTAACTATAGCAAACATTCCCTATCTCTATCTGACAATCTGTAGGCGATTATTTTTGTTAGGTAACTATTGAGTTATATAGCAGTGAAAGAGTATTTAATCACTTTGTTTCAATGTTTTTATAATACCTGCGACTTAAGAAGAATTTTATTTTTAAAGAAATACTTAATGCAGACCCTCGCCGACAGACATCGCCGAAACAATATTTCAGGTTACATAGAAAATCCGTCTGGAATCTCTTGTCAGCTTCATTAGTACCAACCGTTCATGGCTCCTCCTAAGAAGAGGAAATAGTCTTTACCCTCACCCTCCTAGCTAGGCACACTGAATGCAAGATAATGCAAGAACTATTGGAATTTCCAGAAATATCAAACAATAGGTGGTGGCATAACCATCTTGTTTACGTCAGACCTAAAATACTGGAGAAGGGCAGCAGCGTCAAAGATACCGACGCCTGGTACTAACATTGTCAACCCACCTGCTAATCGTTAGAATTAAAAGAAAAAATGGAGAAATCCCATGTCCAGTAGTCTGTATTTGTGCTTGCCTTTCTCCACACTGAACGCAAGGCTTGACTTTCTCTACGACCTTCATCACTAGACTTGATAAAATATGATAGAATGGATAAACTGTAATAGTTATGGTAATGGCTATGTTATTTTAACCTCTAAGATTTATTTGTCAAAAAGAAAGGCAGTAGCAATTTCTTCCTGTGACTCTATTTCTTGACTAAATTAAGCCTTACTTTAGTAGCAACGTAAGACTACAAAATATACATCTAATTTACTTAAGTGCCTTTCCCAAACATAATATCCTTTTCAACTACTTAGGATTATTTTAATCTCGCACTTGCTGCTTTCTTGAAAACATTGTTGTTTTTGAATTTTAGCCAATGTGCTGAAGCAGTTTGAATTATATGTTACTATGGATTATCTGCTTTCATTTTAATCTTTCGTTATCGCTTAAGTAACTTAATGATAATTCATCTCTATATCGTATTAGATTTAGTAGTTATAATAATTAAAATTAAAAGTTTTAAAAACACTCGAAACAAAAAGAGCTGATTATCTTCAAACGGCTGAACAGATGTTTTCTAAATATAGATGGATACGCCAGGATAAGTAGATACACACTACAAACATATAACACGCCTATGTTTTCATTGGGGGTTAAAAAAGACTTTTGAAAAACGAAATTTATATAAATTTATTTCCTTACGACAACAAACAAAATATTGCGTCATTTCATATAACATGATTAACACTTGTATTTTCTTCAATGTATTATTTTTGTCGTTGATAAAGTCTTCCAGACAGAATTTCGACCACAGCGCCCAGTCACAACGGAGACTAGCCATCTGTGCAGTACAGGATTATCTTTATTCCCTCACTCTCTAGTCCGATAGGACGCCAAACCGATACGGGAGAGAGATCGGGCGCAAATCCAACGCTGCTTTCCGAGGCACGGAGATTAAATACGGCCAACTTTCTAATTCCAGGTTGCGAGGATTTCTTGATAAAAAAACTCAATTACAAAGTTTTTTGGCCTGAACTTATGATCAGCAATTTTGTTTACGACAACTAGACCAACAAGGCAGTCAAACATTGGTTATTGCCTGTATTTAAATGCTTATTCTGTCAAATGGGTGTGACCATTGATCAGTATTGGACTGATAAAGACGAAGAAATATATTTACACCCCATTTTAATAGGTATAAAATTATACGTATATATTACCGTTACAATGTATCAAAATTCCACTGCTGAACTAAGGCCTTCTCATAGATCACCACATAGGGGGATATTTGCTAAAGTTGCCACGCTTTATTATTTAGAAGACACTGCTGCTCATAACCTGTTTTGTTTCTGCCGTATCTTACGACACCCAGGCCAGGGGGCGATATGGGTATGGGTAGTTGATATTCTTATACCAGTACTATCCTTGAGATATAGCTTATTTAATAAAAATAATAACTTTAATAGGTTTCATTGTAACAGTTTTTTTTTTTCAATAAATATGGATAGTTGTATAAAAACAAAAAAAAATAAGAAAGGTTTTAATTATACGAAAACAGTAAAATAAATTTAAAATTTAAATAGAGTATAATGAAATTATTTACTTCATTTTTAATTTTATATGAATATAGTTTGAGAAATTTAAAAGACATGTTATGAATTCCACCAACACGCGCCAATGGCATCGCGGTGAACACTTTATTGCTCTAAAACCCCAGATGAGGCCTGAAATGAGGCCTGTACCCAGAAGTGGCACGTAACTATACATTTACTATTTTTATATTTTGTACAAAGAAAAGCCATATCGCAAAAAGGTTAGACCGGTAAGAACAACACTAGCACAAAATAACACCACAGCGCTGCGGCGTATCATACGATTTTGACGTGAACCGAAGACGCTTTTACTGGTAAAATGTATCATTACATGCCAGTTGTCAGGGGTGACAACACGTCTACATTTTAGATTCTTAATAGTTTTGGTTGTTAACATGCTTTTATTAGCTTCGCATGTATCTACATACCTATCTATGTAACGGAATATTTTAATGTAAATCTACCAATTTTAAAAATTGCAAAAATTTAATAACTTTATCCTAATACCCTGAACGGAATCAACAGATTAAAATAAAATAATTATCAGAAACATCACAGCTCATGATCACTGAGTGTTAAGTTTTTAAACTCTTATATTATTATTCCTAGGTTACAGTAACCACTTACCATCGAGTGGGTTGTGTGCTCATTTGTCACCTCTACTTCAATAAAAATAAAACTAGAACAATAGAGCAATGAAAAATCATGAAATGTTTTATGATTTTTCATTGCTCTATTTCTGCATATGACACGATTACATAACATTTAATTAACATTAGAGTTTGGCTTGTGTTGTTTGCTACTGCTCTGAAGTCATAATTAATAAAGTTCTGAAACATCCGGTGCAGAAGTGTTTTCACATATCGTATTTAAACTTAACATAAAAACGCCGTCTGTATAAATAAAGATCAATTAAAATTTACGATTTACAATATAACCGAATATAAAATCTGTTTTGTATATATAAATTAGTTCATTTGTTTCACTTTTATATTCATGAAACTATACTGCACAGCTCATCACAAGCCGACTGCTGAACACAAGCCTCCTCCATAGATTGGGTTATAATAGAGACGATATTTGCCATAGACACCACGCTTTAGTAACCGTAGTTTTTTTTTTTTATTATAAAGAGTACCTATAATTAATTTAATGAATAACTTTTATTTGATTAGTCAAAAAATTCCTTACGCCAGGCCTTAATTAAATGTATAATATTTGACTTTCGGTAGTGAAACAGTGATGCTTATTAGAAATATAAGAGAATAAAGCCCCATCTCGAAATTGATAAGCAAGACACGTGCTAATTAACACAGTTTGACGGATTATGATTTTTCATTATGGTAAGAAGATTGAAAATATTATATGAAATGTTTTGTAAATGTTTCATTCAGTTAATTTATATTCCGACGCCATATTCGTTTTTATGATTTAACTAGCAACCCGCCCGAATATGCCTGAAAAGAACCTATAAATGTGGCGTTATTTAGATTTAAGATAATCAAAGGCCATTTTATTATATCAATTTTGCGTTTTTCAAATAAAGTACTTTTCGTATAATGTATATCCTATATCTGTTCGTAAAATTTCATCACAGTCTGTTTCACCATTCTGAAGGTTATCTCGGACGATCATGTGGCGGCGCTGTCGTCGCGCCTAGCGAAATGCACCGTAGTCTAAATCGCGCTTTCAAAGTTCCGAATTACTGCGGTATAGACAGAATAGCTCTGTAAAACCACACGGAGTGTTGGCTACTTCCCGGGCTGAACACCTTGCCCTGTGAAAGATCTCCCATTTTTCTTAAGCGGCCAAAGTAGTGAATAACCGACGTGATGTGAGCACGCAACCAACAACCATCGGAAACTACAACATCAAGCCTTCGTCATTATCCTCATGGACCCCTCAACCATTTACTCGCGAGAATCGTTTTCTGCAGCTCATGCAAGCCAGTTCAACTTGTCTCGACTCACCGCAGATTTATTAGGCAGACTTTTGGCACTTGTTCCGGCCCATCGTTCTCATTGGTATCACTTGCAAGTGCGTAGGGGTGAGAAAAGTAGAGTTGAGTTGATCGACAAGTTTAGGATGTACGAGAGGTAAAACATTTGCCGCGTACATGACGATATAATGTCAGAGCGGCTCAAAATTTTGACTTTTACTACTTCAAATTTTATGTCACGTTACTCCTTAACTGTCACGTGTGACAATTAAAGAGTGGAGAAGAATAAGAGAGAACGAGGCACATGCTTTAATATCACGTCTTTTAAAGAAAAAACATTTTTTTAATTTTTTTTAAATACATATTAGGTATTTATTTTATCCATTCATGATTTATTTTGTATTTGCTCAAATAATTTGCTTATAAACAAGTTGCTTTATTTTTTTTTACATTGAAAGCAATTAGTAAAAGAATACAATCGTTATTCGTTTGTCAATCGCTTCATATTACTCTGCAACAAGTCTTACGTCATTCCACACATTGTAATGTACTATCCCTGGAGTTAAAGAATTGGAATTAAAATGGTGTTGCCTCTATTCACCTCTCGTTCGCCTGTCCCGATCTATACTCACACTCCAAAAAGAAAATACGTTGCGAAAATTCGTACGTGCTATAATTTCTATCCAACTTGTTATTGGAATCAATGATAACAAAATGCCATAAACTACAAATAAATTAACTTTGATTTTGCTAATTTGTGAGCTACGGCGGGTCCCGAGAGTTTTCTCTATAATTATTGTTGATTTTGTTTGTTAATATTTTTGTATAAAATATTTACATGCCATTGAGACACGATGAACTATTTTTTTAATTTTTCTTTGTCGTTCTGTCCGAGCTAATCTTCGGAATTAATGAACCGATTGTAATAAAAATACACGAACAAATAGATAATAATGCCAGGCATGATTTTTCCACCACATTTTATCCGAAAAATTTAGAAATTTTATTAAAAAGAAAATATTGATATGATAAAATAAACGATCTTTAATGATTATCTTAGGTCTAAATAACGCCACATTAATAAATTCCACCCATGCGAAGCCAGAACGTGTCGCTAGTAATATAATATTATTTTATTTTATTTAATATTTTTGGAAAACTTACAGCTAACATTAACAATAAATATAAACTAGAAGGCCATTTAAAAGTTTTCACCTATAAGCAATATGAACTAAAAACAATAATTGTATTCGGTAAAAGATAAACTACGATTAAGACAAATACAGTAAATTAACAAAATTAAACAGAAGAATACTCAACAAAAGAATTTTTGCGCTAAAATATTTTTTAATTGTTAAACACTGGTATTAAACAGATCCAAGTCAACGCTATTGGAAATATCATTAAAAGTTCTGCATGCACGTATCATAAAAGAATTTTGCCTGTATTTATTCCGAGCATGCGGCACGTGGAGTAAGCGAGGCTTACTTAAAAGGGTACCTCTTGTTGTAAATCCTAACTTACTCGGTAGCTCCGAACAGTCAACATTACCATTTGCCAATTTAAAAAGATAAATCAAATCTGCTATGTGCCTACGTTCATGCAGAGGCAAAATATGAAATTTTTTACATCGCCATATGTAGTTATCAGTGTAAAATTGCGTCTTAAATTGCACAAAACGTAGAAAACGCTTTTGTACTTGCTCAATCCTATCTATATAAATGATATAATTTGGGTTCCACACTTGAGAGACGTACTCTAAATGGCTGCGAACAAGAGCGCAATAAAGTATCTTATATGTTGTAATATTATGAAAATTGGTGGAAAATCTCAAAACGAATCCAAGTGTTCTATTAGCTTTTTTAATCATATTCTCAATATGTACACCAAAGAGTAATTTAGAATCGAAAAAGACACCAACATCCTTTACTAATTGTAATCTCTCTATACTAGTGTCTTGTAATTTGTAGTGACAGACAATGGGATTGGGTTTACGCGTAAAAGTAAGGATAAAACACTTGGACACATACAAGTCAAGTTTGTTGCGTGAACAATATCGTTCCAAGTTCATTGAGATCACGCTGCAGACCAAGGCAGCCAGAAGTATTTGTGATGGGACATAAAATTTTCATGTCATCAGCGTAAAGGATTATTTTGGAGTAAGTAAAGCAGGAACCTATATCGTTTATAAAAATCGCAAACAGCAATGGACCTAATAGTGTCATTTTAAAATTAATGTATAACGATATTTTCCCAATAATAGAAAATTTCCAATTAACCGTATGATATAACATTAGAACGATATATTAGTGGGTTTTCTCTATTGGTACTGTGCATGTTGACGGTACGACCTTGATGAGCCGCCTTTTCTAATCCCATTCTTGCAGTCGAATGTCACGTTACTCTAGCCTATCAAATCTAGCTATCAATGTTTCGGTGCGGTCAAAGCGTTAACGTCTTAATTTGATATACTAACGAACAGATTCTGTAGCCCGTAAGGGTCTACTACTGGACATAACCCTTTCCCGTTTTAGGAAGGATTTACCTTATTCGTTACATTTTGCAAGGGTATTGAAGATTGATATTTGGCGTAAGCGAGATGTTTATAACGCCATCTAGCGGAACC
Organism: Parnassius mnemosyne; assembly: GCA_963668995.1. NCBI lineage: Eukaryota > Metazoa > Arthropoda > Insecta > Lepidoptera > Papilionidae > Parnassius > Parnassius mnemosyne. Next base: position 52,694,358 of record CAVLGL010000104.1, on the reverse strand, counting down.
CAAAAGACTTCACTGGCGCTTTACAAAGTTGCCTCTTACGACACCCACGGGATGAAATATTTCTAATATATTAATAGTATTTTAATTTTAATTTGAACATGAATGGGGCTATGGATTCTCATATGCCGCTACTACACTTTTGAATTATTTATTCTTTCGTTGCAGAGCTACGCTACAACTATATGATAGCCTGTAAAGCATATTTCCTTTGTCTTCAACTGCAGCCGTCAGCTTTTAAATAACTATAACAGGAGCGAGTAATCATCTATGGGATTATAAAAAACAATTAAAATGTTTTATAATTTTTCCGTAAACATAGATTTAAAAATTGGATTTCATTTTTTCTATTCTCTATATTATCAACAAAAATTAACTATTTTTTTTATTTATAATCTTCTTTGTCTATACTTGCTTCAGTAGGTAGTTGAGCACGGACCAACACACCAAATGATTCTAGCAATTGTGATGCCAATGCATCTAAATACTCGGGTGAGCGGCTTTATATTGCCGGTTCTTCAAGCCTAGTGCATCTTTTCGATATTGCATGCGCCGTCCATGAGAAGATCAATATGTTCCGTTTGGTTAGCCAAATCTGATCTAAAAAACGTTCAATAACAATAAAAAATAAGAAATGATCGCGTTCTAAAACAACGATAGACTAAATCAAAAATAATTGAAATCAAAATTGAAAAATTGATAGTAAAATCGTAAGTTAAGTTCGGATTCACCATTCGAGTTCAGTTCTAGCATAAACCACTCCTAGCAAAACACAAAAAGCATTTTAGACTTCTTTGCATTGAATAAGTGAAATATTTGAGAAAAATAAAGAAAATTTTAAATTTTTATTAAAAAATAGGTAACTTAATATTACTAACATTCAAAAAATTATTTGCGTGTATTAATTTAAATAACTTACCAAGCAAAGCCAATTCTAAGACTTCATTAATATTTATATTACACTTTATTGCAAAAGTGATTCTGATCACTTTACACTCTGCTAACTTTCGGAAGGAAAATAAAAGACACTGTACTCGCCCCTAGCAGACCCGACAAAGGTCAAATATCCCGGGGCCCATCAGCGGTAGATTCGACGGACAACGAAGGGTTTGGCCCAACGGCTTATGAAGACTTATTATTCTACACAATAGATATAAGGCTAGGTAAATAAATAGTACGTACCTGGTTCCGAAGCGAAGACTGTCCCAAGGCTCGGTCAGGGGGTAGGTAGGTGTAGGTGCATGTGAGTGGTGTGTAGTATTGTTTATATATGTGACCTGACGGCCCGATTAAATCGGACGGAAAATCCACCGGAGCTGATGTTCTCCCAATGCGCGCTCCCTCAAGTCGTGGATCCCCCATGGAAAAATAAAAAAGCAAAATATACCCTTTAAAACGCTAATCCAGCGTATTGAGTTTACCATTATATTTAAAGAATTGCTTTAATATTTTCTACCGTTTTCGAAAAGGAGCAGGTACTCGTTACGACTTTATGTTTTTTATGTGTGTTAACTCATAACTTCTTTTTGGGTGAGCCGAATTCGATGATTCTTTTTTTATTTGAAAGCTGGTGCTTCTCATGTAGTCCCATATAAATTTGATTAAGGTTTGATTAACAGTTTATATGTTGTTCTTAATAATTTATATTGATTTCGGTTGTACAAAATGTTTAATTTTTAATTATGTTGGTGTCTTACGATGTGACAGAGGGAACCTAAATCAGGAGATAAACAGCATCTGCCTGAGAACAGCTAAAATAATAAAATAACTGAGGCTGCTAATACGCCAAGCGTGGTAACTATAACAAACATTCCCTATCTCTATCAGACAATCTGTAGGCGATTATTTTTGTTAGGTAACTATTGAGTTATATACTTAGCAGTGAAAGAGTATTTAATCACTTTGTTTCAATGTTTTAATAATACCTGCGACTTAAGAAGAATTTTATTTTTAAAGAAATGCTTAATGCAGACCCTCGTCGACAGACATCGCCGAAACAATATTTCAGGTTACATAGAAAATCCGTCTGGAATCTCTTGTCAGCTTCATTAGTACCAACCGTTCATGGCTCCTCCCAAGAAGAGGAAATAGTCTTTACCCTCACCCTCCTAGCTAGGCACACTGAATGCAAGATAATGCAAGGACTTTTCACTTCACTTTCCAGAAATATCAAACAATAGGTGGTGGCATAACCATCTTGTTTACGTCAGACCTAAAATACTGGAGAAGGGCAGCAGCTTCAAAGATACCGACGCCTGGTACTAACATTGTCAACCCACCTGCTAATCGTTAGAATAAAAGAAAAAATGGGGAAATCCCATGTCCAGTAGTCTGTATTTGTGCTTGCCTTTCTCCACACTGAACGCAAGGCTTGAATTTCTCTACGACCTTCATCACTAGACTTTTGATAAACTGTAATAGTTATGGTAATAGCTATGTTATTTTAACCTCTAAGATTTATTTTTCAAAAAGAAAGGCAGTAGCATTTTCTTCCTGTGACTCTATTTCTTGACTAAATTAAAGCCATACTTTAGTAGCAACGTTAGACTAAAAAATATACATCTAATTTACTTAAGTGCCTTTCCCAAACATAATATCCTTTTCAATTACTTAAGATTATTTTAATCTCACACTTGCTGCTTTCTTGAAAACATTGTTGTTTTTGAATTTTAGCCAATGTGCTGAAGCAGTTTGAATTATATGTTACTATGGATAATCTGCCTTCATTTTAATCTTTTACTGTCGCTTAAGTAACCTAATGATAATTCATCTTTATACCGTATTAGATTAAGTAGGTATAATAATTTAAATTAAAAAATTTAAAAACACTCAAAAAAAGGAGCTGATTATCTTCAATCGGCTGAACAGATTTTCTCTAAATATAGACGGATACGCCAGGATACGTAGATACACACTACAAACATATAACAAACATAACAAACATATAACCCCTCTCATATAACATTGGGGGTTAAAAAAGACTATTGATAAACAAAATTTATATAAATTTATATTCTTACGCCGAATAAATAAATATATGTCATTTCATATAATATGGTTAACACTTGTACTTTTTTCAATGTATTATATTTAACGTTGATAAAGTCTTCCAGACAGAATTTCGATCACGGCGGCCAGTCTTAACGGAGACTAGCCATCTGTGCAGTACAGGATTATCTTTATTACCTCACTCTCTAGTCTGATAGGACGCCAAATCGATACGGAAGAGAGATCGGGCGCAGGATCCAACGCTGCTTTCTGAGGCACAGAGATATAATACAGCTTTCTAATTCCAGGTTTCGAGGATTTCTTGATAGAAAAACTCAATTACATAATTTTTTGGTCTGACCTTATGATCAGCAGTTTTGTTTACATTGTTATTGGCTGTATTTCAATGTCGATTATGTCAAATGGGTGTGACCATTGATCAGTGTAGATCAGATCAGATGCGCTGATAAAGAAGCAGAAATATGTATATTTACACCCCATTTAAATAGGTATAAAATTATACTTATATATTACCGTTACATCGTATCAAAAGTCCACTGCTGAACCAAGGCCTCCCCATAGATCACCTCATAGAGGGGATATTTGCCAGAGGACGACTTTACTTTATTAGGACGACGCTGCTGCTCATAACCTCTTTTATTTCTGTCGTCTCTTACGACACCCAGGGGACGATATGTGGTAGTTAATCTTCTTACACTGGCACTATCCTTGAGATATAGCCTATTTAATAAAAATGAATGCTTTTAATAGGTTTAATTGTAAAATATTTTTTCCACAAATATGGTTAATTGAATAAAAACAAAAAAAAGTTCGCAAAAAAAGGTTTTAATTTTACGGAAACAGAAAAATTTATTTAAAAATTAAGTAAAGTATAATGAAATTATTTATCTCTATTTTAATTTTATATGCATGTAGTCTGATAAATTTAAAAGACATGTTATGATTTCCACCAACAAGCGCCAATGGTATCGCGGTGGACACTTTATTGCTCTAAAACCCTCTCAGAAATGAGATTTTAATGTCTTTTTTACCAACTTGTAGACGGCCAAATGACTTTAAAAATTGCAAAAATTTAATAACTTTATCCTAGTACCCTGAACGGGATCACCAGCTTGAAATAAAATAATTATCAGAAACATCACAGCTCATGATCAATGAGTGTTAAGTTTTTTTTTAACACTTATATTATTATTCCTAGGTCACAGTAACCACTTACCATCGAGTGGGTTGCGTGCTCATTTGTCACCTCTTCTTCAATTATAAAAAAAAAACTAGAACAATGGAGCAATGAAAAATCATGACATGTTTTATTCTGCATATGACACGATTACATAACATTTAATTAACACTAGAGTTTGGCTTGTGTTGTTTGCTACTGCTTAGAAGTCATAATTAATAAAGTTCTGAAACATCCGGTGCAGAAGTGTTTTCACATATCGTATTTAAACTTAACATAAAAACGCCGTCTGTATAAATAAAGATCAATTAAAATTTACGATTTACAATATAAGCGAATATAAAATCTGTTTTGTATATATAAATTAGTTCATTTGGTTCACTTTTATATTCATGAAACTATACTGCACAGCTCATCACAAGCCGACTGCTGAACACAAGCCTCCTCCATAGATTGGGTTATAATAGAGACGATATTTGCTATAGACACCACGCTTTAGTAACCGTAGTTTTTTATTTTATTATAAAGAGTAACTATAATTAATTTAATGAATAACTTTTATTTGATTAGTCAAAAATCCCTTACGCCAGGCCTTAATTAAATGTATAATATTTGACTTTCGGTAGTGAAGCAGTGATGCTTATTAGAAATATAAGAGGAGAAAGCCCCATCTCGAAATTGATAAGCAAGACACGTGCTAATTAACACAGTTTGACGGATTATGTTTTTTCATTAAGGTAAGAAGATTGAAAATATTATATGAAATGTTTTGTAAATGTTTCATTCGGTTAATTTATATTCCGACGCCATATTCGTTTTTATGATTTAACTAGCAACCCGCCCCGGTTATGCCCGAAAAGAACCTATAAAGTGGCGTTATTTAGATTTAAGATAATCAAAGACCATTTTATTATATCAATTTTGCGTTTTTCAAATAAAGTACTTTTCGTATAATATATATCCTATATCTGTTCGTAAAGTTTCATCACAGTCAGTTTCGCCATTCCGAAGGTTATCTCGGACGATCATGTGGCGGCGCTGTCGTCGCGCCTAGTGAAATGCACCGTAGTCGGTATAGACAGAATAGCTCTGTACAACCACACGGAGTTTTTAACCGACGTGATGTGAGCACGCAACCAACAACCGTCGGAAACTACAACATCAAGCCTTCGTCATTATCCTCATGGACCCCTCAACCATTTACTCGCGAGAATCGTTTTCTGCAGTCTTCAGCTCATGCAAGCCAGTTTAACTTGTCTCGACTCACCGCAGATTTATTAGGCAGACTTTTGGCACTTGTTCCGGCCCATCGTTCTCACTGGTATCACTTGCAAGGGCGTAGGGGTGAGTAAAGTTGAGTTGATTGACAAGTTTAGGATGTACATGACGATATAATGTCAGAGCGGCTCAACATTTTGACTTGTACTACTTCAAATTTTATGTCGCGTTACTCCTTAACTGTCACGTGTGACAATTAAAGAGTGGAGAACAATAAGAGAGAACGAGGCACATGCTTTAATATCACGTCTTTTAATGCAACGGAAATTTTCATGACATGATGAGACCATTATTTTTTTCATTCTTTTTAAAATACATATTAGGTATTTATTTTATCCATTAATGTTTTATTTTGTATTTGCTCGAATAATTTGCTTATAAACAAGTTGCTTTAATATATTTTTTACATTGAAAGCAATTAGTAAAAGAATACAATCGTTATTCGTTTGTCAATCGCTTCATATTACTCTGCAACAAGTCTTACGTCATTCCACACATTGTAATGTACTATCCCTGGAGTTAAAGAATTGGAATTAAAATGGCGTTGCCTCTATTCACCTCTCGTTTGCACACTATCCCTACACACTTCAAAAAGAAAATACGTTGCGAAAATTCGTACGTTCTATTACTTCTATCCAACTTGTTATTGGAATCAATGATAACAAAATGCCATAAACTACAAATAAATTAACTTTGGTATTGTTAATTTGTGAGCTACGGCGGGTTCTGAGAGCTTTCTCTATAATTATTGTTGATTTTGTTTGTTAATATTTTTGTATAAAATATTTACGTGCCATTGAGTCAAGATGAACTATTTTTTTAATTTTTCTTTGTCTTTCTGTCCGAGCTAATCTTCGGAATGAAAATAAAAAAATACACGAACAAATAGATAATAATGCCATGATCTTGACTACATTTTATCCGAAAAATTTAGAAATTCTATTAAAAATGAAATATTGATATGATAAAATAAACGATCTTAAATGACTATCTTAGGTCTTAATAACGCCACATTAATAAATTCCACCCATGCGAAGCCAGAACGGGTCGCTATTAATATAATATTATTTTATTATTTTTGGAAAACTTACAGCTAACATTAACAATAAATATAAACTAGAAGGCCATTTAAAAGTTTTCACCTATAAGCAATATGAACTAAAAACAACAATTCTATTCGGTAAAAGATAAACTACGATGAAGACAAATACAGTAAATTAACAAAATTAAAAAGAAGAATACTCAACAAAAGAATTTTTGCGCTAAAATATTTTTTAATTGATAAACACTAGTATTAAACAGATCCAAGTCAACGCTATTGGAAATATCATTAAAAGTTCTGCATGCACGTATCATAAAAGAATTTTGCCTGTATTTATTCCGAGCATGCGGCACGTGGAGTAAGCGAGGCTTACTTAAAAGGGTACCTCTTGTTGTAAATCCTAACTTACTCGGTAGCTCCGAACAGTCAACATTACCATTTGCCAATTTAAAAAGATAAATCAAATCTGCTATGCGCCTACGTTCGTGCAGAGGCAAAATATGAAATTTTTTACATCGCCATATGTACGCCACATCAGTGTAAAATTGCGTCTTAAATTGCATAAAACGTAGAAAACGCTGAAAGTGAACGGCAGGGTCGGGAAGGGACGCCCTAGACGAAGGTTTATCGACCAGATCGGCGATACATTGAAAATGGGCCAGATTAGGAGTACCCTTAACCGACGAGCGTGTATGCGTAGATATATGGATGTGAAAGAGGCGAGAGAGGTGTGTCAGGATCGCGCCAAATGGAAGTCCGTAGTCTCTGCCTACCCCTCTGGGTGACAGGCGTGAGTGTTTATGTATGTATGTATGTATGTAGAAAACGCTTTTGTACTTGCTCAATCCTATCTATATAAATGATATAATTTGGGTTCCACACTTGAGAGACGTACTCTAAATGGCTGCGAACAAGAGCGCAATAAAGTATAAAGTATATGTTTTAATATTATGAAAATCGGTGGAAAATCTCAAAACGAATCCAAGTGTTCTATTAGCTTTTTTAATCATATTCTCAATACGTACACCAAGGAGTAATTTAGAATCGAAAAAGACACCAAGATCCTTTACTAATTGTAATCTCTCTATACTAGTGTCTTGTAATTTGTAGTGACAGACAATGGGATTGGGTTTACGCGTAAAAGTAAGGATAAAACACTTGGACACATTCAAGTCAAGTTTGTTGCGTGAACAATATCGTTCCAAGTTCATTGAGATCACGCTGCAGACCAAGGCAGCCAGAAGTATTTGTGATGGGACATAAAATTTTCATGTCATCAGCGTAAAGGATTATTTTGGAGTAAGTAAAGCAGGAACCTATATCGTTTATAAAAATCGCAAACAGCAATGGACCTAATAGCGTCATTTTAAAATTAATGTATAACGATATTTTCCCAATAATAGAAAATTTCCAATCAACCGTATGATATAACATTAGAACGATATATTAGTGGGTTTTCTCTATTGGTACTGTGCATGTTGACGGTACGACCTTGATGAGCCGCCTTTTCTAATCCCATTCTTGCAGTCGAATGTCACGTTACTCTAGCCTATCAAATCTAGCTATCAATGTTTCGGTGCGGTCAAAGCGTTAACGTCTTAATTTGATATACTAACGAACAGATTCTGTAGCCCGTAAGGGTCTACTACTGGACATGACCCTTTCCCGTTTTAGGAAGGATTTACCTTATTCGTTACATTTTGCAAGGGGATTGAAGATTGATATTTGGCTTAAGCGAGATGTTTATAACTCCATCTAGCGGAATCCATAAGACTTCACTGGCGCTTTACAAAGTTGCCTCTTACGACACCCACGGGATGAAATATTTCTAATATATTAATAGTATTTTAATTTTAATTTGAACATGAATGGGGCTATGGATTCTCATATGCCGCTACTACACTTTTGAATTATTTATTCTTTCGTTGCAGAGCTACGCTACAACTATATGATAGCCTGTAAGGCATATTTCCTTTGTCTTCAACTGCAGCCGTCAGCTTTTAAATAACTATAACAGGAGCGAGTAATCATCTATGGGATTATAAAAAACAATTAAAATGTTTTATAATTTTTCCGTAAACATAGATTTAAAAATTGGATTTCATTTTTTCTATTCTCTATATTATCAACAAAAATTAACTATTTTTTTTATTTTTAATCTACTTTGTCTATACTTGCTTCAGTAGGTAGTTGAGCACGGACCAACACACCAAATGATTCTAGCAATTGTGATGCCAATGCATCTAAATACTCGGGTGAGCGGCTTTATATTGCCGGTTCGTCAAGCCTAGTGCATCTTTTCGATATTGCATGCGCCGTCCATGAGAAGATCAATATGTTCTGCTTGGTTAGCCAAATCTGATCTAAAAAACGTTCAATAACAATAAAAAATAAGAAATGATCGCGTTCTAAAACAACGATAGACTAAATCAAAAATAATTGAAATCAAAATTGAAAAATTGATAGTAAAATCGTAAGTTAAGTTCGGATTCACCATTCGAGTTCAGTTCTAGCATAAACCACTCCTAGCAAAACACAAAAAGCATTTTAGACTTCTTTGCATTGAATAAGTGAAATATTTGAGAAAAATAAAGAAAATTTTGAATTTTTATTAAAAAATAGGTAACTTAATATTACTAACATTCAAAAAATTATTTGCGTGTATTAATTTAAATAACTTACCAAGCAAAGCCAATTCTAAGACTTCATTAATATTTATATTACACTTTATTGCAAAAGTGATTCTGATCACTTTACACTCTGCTAACTTTCGGAAGGAAAATAAAAGACACTGTACTCGCCCCTAGCAGACCCGACAAAGGTCAAATATCCCGGGGTCCATCAGCGGTAGATTCGACGGACAACTAAGGGTTTGGCCCAACGGCTTATGAAGACTTATTATTCTATACAATAGATATAAGGCTAGGTAAATAAATAGTACGTACCTGGTTCCTAAGCGAAGACTGCCCCAAGGCTCGGTCAAGGGGTAGGTAGGTGTAGGTGCATGTGAGTGGTGTGTAGTATTGTTTATATATGTGACCTGACGGCCCGATTAAATCGGACGGAAAATCCACCGGAGCTGATGTTCTCCCAATGCGCGCTCCCTCAAGTAGTGGATCCCCCATGGAAAAATAAAAAAGCAAAATATACCCTTTAAAACGCTAATCCAGCGTATTGAGTTTACCATTATATTTAAAGAATTGCTTTAATATTTTCTACCGTTTTCAAAAAGGAGCAGGTACTCGTTACGACTTTATGTTTTTTATGTGTGTTAACTCATAACTTCTTTTTGGGTGAGCCGAATTCGATGATTCTTTTTTTATTTGAAAGCTGGTGCTTCTCATGTAGTCCCATATAAATTTGATTAAGGTTTGATTAACAGTTTATATGTTGTTCTTAATAATTTATATTGATTTCGGTTGTACAAAATGTTTAATTTTTAATTATGTTGGTGTCTTACGATGTGACAGAGGGAACCTAAATCAGGAGATAAACAGCATCTGCCTGAGAACAGCTAAAATAATAAAATAACTGAGGCTGCTAATACGCCAAGCGTGGTAACTATAGCAAACATTCCCTATCTCTATCAGATAATCTGTAGGCGATTATTTTTGTTAGGTAACTATTGAGTTATATAGCAGTGAAAGAGTATTTAATCACTTTGTTTCAATGTTTTAATAATACCTGCGACTTAAGAAGAATTTTATTTTTAAAGAAATGCTTAATGCAGACCCTCGCCGACAGACATCGCCGAAACAATATTTCAGGTTACATAGAAAATCCGTCTGGAATCTCTTGTCAGCTTCATTAGTACCAACCGTTCATGGCTCCTCCTAAGAAGAGGAAATAGTCTTTTCCCTCACCCTCCTAGCTAGGCACACTGAATGCAAGATAATGCAAGGACTATTGGAATTCCCAGAAATATCAAACAATAGGTGGTGGCATAACCATCTTGTTTACGTCAGACCTAAAATACTGGAGAAGGGCAGCAGCTTCAAAGATACCGACGCCTGGTACTAACATTGTCAACCCGCCTGCTAATCGTTAGAATAAAAGAAAAATGGGGAAATCCCATGTCCAGTAGTCTGTATTTGTGCTTGCCTTTCTCCACACTGAACGCAAGGCTTGAATTTCTCTACGACCTTCATCACTAGACTTTTGATAAACTGTAATAGTTATGGTAATAGCTATGTTATTTTAACCTCTAAGATTTATTTTTCAAAAAGAAAGGCAGTAGCATTTTCTTCCTGTGACTCTATTTCTTGACTAAATTAAAGCCTTACTTTAGTAGCAACGTAAGACTAAAAAATATACATCTAATTTACTTAAGTGCCTTTCCCAAACATAATATCCTTTTCAATTACTTAGGATTATTTTAATCTCGCACTTGCTGCTTTCTTGAAAACATTGTTGTTTTTGAATTTTAGCCAATGTGCTGAAGCAGTTTGAATTATATGTTACTATGGATAATCTGCCTTCATTTTAATCTTTTAATATCGCTTAAGTAACTTAATGATAATTCATCTTTATACCGTATTAGATTAAGTAGGTATAATAATTTAAATTAAAAAATTTAAAAACACTCGAAAAAAAAGAGCTGATTATCTTCAATCGGCTGAACAGATTTTCTCTAAATATAGACGGATACGCCAGGATACGTAGATACACACTACAAACATATAACAAACATAACAAACATATAACCCCTCTTATATAACATTGGGGGTTAAAAAAGACTATTGATAAACAAAATTTATATAAATTTATATTCTTACGCCGAATAAATAAATATATGTCATTTCATATAATATGGTTAACACTTGTACTTTTTTCAATGTATTATATTTAACGTTGATAAAGTCTTCCAGACAGAATTTCGATCACGGCGGCCAGTCTTAACGGAGACTAGCCATCTGTGCAGTACAGGATTATCTTTATTACCTCACTCTCTAGTCTGATAGGACGCCAAATCGATACGGAAGAGAGATCGGGCGCAGGATCCAACGCTGCTTTCTGAGGCACAGAGATATAATACAGCTTTCTAATTCCAGGTTTCGAGGATTTCTTGATAGAAAAACTCAATTACATAATTTTTTGGTCTGACCTTATGATCAGCAGTTTTGTTTACATTGTTATTGGCTGTATTTCAATGTCGATTATGTCAAATGGGTGTGACCATTGATCAGTGTAGATCAGATCAGATGCGCTGATAAAGAAGCAGAAATATGTATATTTACACCCCATTTAAATAGGTATAAAATTATACTTATATATTACCGTTACATCGTATCAAAAGTCCACTGCTGAACCAAGGCCTCCCCATAGATCACCTCATAGAGGGGATATTTGCCAGAGGACGACTTTACTTTATTAGGACGACGCTGCTGCTCATAACCTCTTTTATTTCTGTCGTCTCTTCACCCAGGGGACGATATGTGGTAGTTAATCTTCTTACACTGGCACTATCCTTGAGATATAGCCTATTTAATAAAAAATGAATGCTTTTAATAGGTTTATTTGTAAAATATTTTTTCCACAATTATGGTTAATTGAATAAAAACAAAAAAAAGTTCGCAAAAAAAGGTTTTAATTTTACGGAAACAGAAAAATTTATTTAAAAATTAAGTAAAGTATAATGAAATTATTTATCTCTATTTTAATTTTATATGCGTGTAGTCTGATAAATTTAAAAGACATGGTATGATTTCCACCAACAAGCGCCAATGGTATCGCGGTGGACACTTTATTGCTCTAAAACCCTCTCAGAAATGAGATTTTAATGTCATTTTTACCAACTTGTAGACGGCCAAATGACTTTAAAAATTGCAAAAATTTAATAACTTTATCCTAGTACCCTGAACGGGATCACCAGCTTGAAATAAAATAATTATCAGAAACATCACAGCTCATGAGCAATGAGTGTTAAGTTTTTTTTTTAACTCTTATATTATTATTCCTAGGTAACAGTAACCACTTACCATCGAGTGGGTTGCGTGCTCATTTGTCACCTCTTCTTCAATAATAAAAAAAAAACTAGAACAATGGAGCAATGAAAAATCATGACATGTTTTATTCTGCATATGACACGATTACATAACATTTAATTAACACTAGAGTTTGGCTTGTGTTGTTTGCTACTGCTTAGAAGTCATAATTAATAAAGTTCTGAAACATCCGGTGCAGAAGTGTTTTCACATATCGTATTTAAACTTAACATAAAAACGCCGTCTGTATAAATAAAGATCAATTAAAATTTACGATTTACAATATAACCGAATATAAAATCTGTTTTATATATATAAATTAGTTCATTTGTTTCACTTTTATATTCATGAAACTATACTGCACAGCTCATCACAAGCCGACTGCTGAATACAAGCCTCTTCCATAGATTGGGTTATAATAGAGACGATATTTGCTATAGACACCACGCTTTAGGAACCGTAGTTTTTTTTTTTTATTATAAAGAGTACCTATAATTAATTTAATGAATAACTTTTATTTGATTAGTCAAAAATCCCTTACGCCAGGCCTTAATTAAATGTATAATATTTGACTTTCGGTAGTGAAGCAGTGATGCTTATTAGAAATATAAGAGGAGAAAGCCCCATCTCGAAATTGATAAGCAAGACACGTGCTAATTAACGCAGTTTGACGGATTATGCTTTTTAATTAAGGTAAGAAGATTGAAAATATTATATGAAATGTTTTGTAAATGTTTCATTCGGTTAATTTATATTCCGACGCCATATTTGTTTTTATGATTTAACTAGCAACCCGCCCCGGTTATGCCTGAAAAGAACCTATAAATGTGGCGTTATTTAGATTTAAGATAATCAAAGACCATTTTATTATATCAATTTTGCGTTTTTCAAATAAAGTACTTTTCGTATAATATATATCCTATATCTGTTCGTAAAGTTTCATCACAGTCAGTTTCGCCATTCCGAAGGTTATCTCGGACGATCATGTGGCGGCGCTGTCGTCGCGCCTAGCGAAATGCACCGTAGTCTAAATCGCGCTTTCAAAGTTCCGAATTACTGCGGTATAGACTGAATAGCTCTGTACAATCACACAGAGTGTTGGTTACTTCCAGGGCTGAACACCTTGCCCTGTGAAAGATCTCCCATTTTTCTTAAGCGGCCAAAGTAGTGAATAACCGACGTGATGTGAGCACGCAACCAACAACCCTCGGAAACTACAACATCAAGCCTTCGTCATTATCCTCATGCACCCCTCAACCATTTACTCGTGAGAATCGTTTTCTGCAGTCTTAAGCTCATGCAAGCCAGTTCAACTTGTCTCGACTCACCGCAGATTTATTAGGCAGAATTTTGGCACTTGTTCCGGCCCATCGTTCTCAATGGTATCACTTGCAAGTGCGTAGGGGTGAGTAAAGTTGAGTTGATCGACATGTGTAGGACGTACGAGAGGTAAAATATATGCCACGTACATGACGATATAATGTAAGAGCGGCTCAATATTTTGACTTGTACTACTTAAAATTTTATGTCGCGTTACTCTAAACTTGTCACGTGTGACAATTAAAGAGTGGAGGAGAATGAGAGAGAACGAGGCACATGCTTCAATATCACGTCTTTTTATTCAACGAACATTTTCGTGACCATGAGACCATATTTTTTTTAAATATTTTTTAATTCATATTAGGTACTTATTATTCATTTATGATTTATTTCGTATTTTCTCAAATAATATAATAATTAACGAGTTGCTTTAATTTTTTTTACGTTGGAGGCAATAAGTAAAATAATACAATCTTAATTCGTTTGTCAATCGCCTCATATTACTCTACAAGTCTTACGGTATTCCACACATTGTACTACCCGGGGGTTAAAGATTTGGAATTAAAATGGCATTGCCTCTATTCACCTCTCGTTCGCACACTTTTCCTATCTATACGCATACTGCATGAAGAAAATACGTTGCGATATGCGATTTTCGTACATTCTATAACTTCTGTCCAACTTGTTATTGGAATCAATGATAACAAAATGTCATAAACTACAAATAAATTAACTTTAGTTTTGCTAATTTGTGAGCTACGACGGGTCCTGAGAGTTTTATCTATAATTAATGTTGATTTTGTTTGTTAATATTTTTGTATAAAATATTTACATGCCATTGAGTCAAGATGAACCATTTTTTAAATTTTTATTTGTCTGTCTGTCCGAGCTAATTTTTGGAATGGTTGAACTGATTGTAATAAAACTTCACGAACAAATAGAGAATAACACCGGACATGATCTTGACTACATTTTATGCGAAAAATTAAGCTTAGGTTAATACCGCCACATTAATAAATTCCACCCATGCGAAGCCAGAGCGGGTCTCTAGTAATAAAATGTTATTTTAAAATTAATGTATAACGATATTTTCATATTTAGAAAATTTCCAATTAAAGAATAATATAACATTAGAACGATATACCGTTATTAGTGGGTTTTCGCTATTGCTACTGTGCATGTTGACGGTACTTTTCTACCTTTTCTAATCCCACTCTTGCAGTCGAATGTTACGTTACTCTAGCCTATCAAATCTAGCTATCAATGCTTCGGTGCGGTCAAAGCGGTGGCGTCTTAATTTAATATGCTAGCGCAACGATTCTCTAGCCGGTATGGGTCTACTGTTGGACATAACCCCCTCCCGATTTAGGCAGGATTTACCTTATTCGTTACGTTTTGCAATTGAAGATTTATATTTGGCGTAAGCGAATTTTTTATACCGCCATCTATCGGAAGCCAAAAGACTTCACTGGCGCTTCACAAAGTTGCCTCTTACGACACTCACGGGATGAAATATTTCTAATATATTAATACCAAGAAAAATATTTCTGCCTTTTTAAAGGTATGTAAATATAGTATTTTAAATTTAATTTGAACATGAATGGGGCTATGGATTCGAATATGCTGCTACTACCTGTTTGAATTATTTATTCTTTCGTTGCATAGCTACGCTACAACTATACAAGTATGATAGCCCGTAAGGCATATTTCCTTTGTCTTCAATTGCAGTCGTCAGCTTTTAAAAAACTGATACTGGAGCGAGCATTTTATACATAACAATATGCGTAATAGACGGCATCAGTAAAAAGGGTCTCCAGTTCTCGATACTAACCATACTGTTGCGCGCCACTATTAATGTCTTGTACATGACAGCACTAGTTACCACTAGCACCCTCTACTATCGAGTAGCAGAACTAGGATAGTCAAAATCCTTCTAGAAACTTCAGGACCGATATGTACTCGAACATACTAGATGTTTCTACAGTAGAAGGTTCTGGAAACTATCGAGGCCCTATATAAGGCCGGTATAGACCACGACCGAGTCAGTATTGAATTGGCGATACAAGAGAATACTACGAACCGAAATAACTGCGAACTAAATTGATCAGTAGTACAATTGTATTTATTTTATTAGTGTGGTTTTAGATTGTAATTAGTGTTCTGTAATTAAAGTGTCTTTTTTGGTAATTCAATCGGTAGTTTTTAATTGTCTAGAACCCCAAGCTTGTAACAATACGTAACACAGCATCGTTATTTTTGGAACGAAGTTACTTATCGCATGGTATGAATTTGACGGATAGGGGCTAGGCGAGAAAATATGTAAGATTTTTCCGTCACGACGCCCTTACTTTAGTGCGAGGGAGATGAAATAATATCCATCTCCCCCGGGCTTTTTCTTATCTTGCCATAAAAGAAATATTATTTTAAATGACGCTTCATTTTAATAGACGCTAGTAATTCATTGATTTGTATTTTAATCAATAAATACGTTTATCAATAATAACATACTACGAAAGTACTTCGTTCCAACCGACTGTCCCACGACACTCACGCATGTTAGTTTTGTTTTGTTTTATTACTCTGGTGTTCTGTACAAGCATGGCCCCTCCTCGATTGTGTCGACCCATTTGTGCTACTGGTATACTACTAATATAAAAATTTGCCACTAATAATACTGTATTATTTGGTAAGTATAACGAAAAAAGTATACGTACGTATATAACCATTAACCCAATTAAATCAACTCGTAATTTCTCTTATCTTTCCAAGCATGGGAAGCAGCTTTGTAATAAAATTTTACGATTATATCCTACATGTCATATTATCTTCTCTAGGGTAAGATGAATTTATTACGCGCGCGATATCATTTCTTAATAGAAAATTTCTTAAAAGATAGTTCTACGGATGCGGCGATTTTTACGTTAAAGCAAACCGTTAGTTATTATAATAAGCGGAAAACGAATAGAGAATCGGTGCGCTAGCATATTAAATTAAGACGCCACCGCTTTGACCGCACCGAAGCATTGATAGCTAGATTTGATAGGCTAGAGTAACGTAACATTCGACTGCAAGAGTGGGATTAGAAAAGGTAGAAAAGTACCGTCAACATGCACAGTAGCAATAGCGAAAACCCACTAATAACGGTATATCGTTCTAATGTTATATTATTCTTTAATTGGAAATTTTCTAAATATGAAAATATCGTTATACATTAATTTTAAAATAACATTTTATTACTAGAGACCCGCTCTGGCTTCGCATGGGTGGAATTTATTAATGTGGCGGTATTAACCTAAGCTAAATTTTTCGCATAAAATGTAGTCAAGATCATGTCCGGTGTTATTCTCTATTTGTTCGTGAAGTTTTATTACAATCAGTTCAACCATTCCAAAAATTAGCTCGGACAGACAGACAAATAAAAATTTAAAAAATGGTTCATCTTGACTCAATGGCATGTAAATATTTTATACAAAAATATTAACAAACAAAATCAACATTAATTATAGATAAAACTCTCAGGACCCGTCGTAGCTCACAAATTAGCAAAACTAAAGTTAATTTATTTGTAGTTTATGACATTTTGTTATCATTGATTCCAATAACAAGTTGGACAGAAGTTATAGAATGTACGAAAATCGCATATCGCAACGTATTTTCTTCATGCAGTATGCGTATAGATAGGAAAAGTGTGCGAACGAGAGGTGAATAGAGGCAATGCCATTTTAATTCCAAATCTTTAACCCCCGGGTAGTACAATGTGTGGAATACCGTAAGACTTGTAGAGTAATATGAGGCGATTGACAAACGAATTAAGATTGTATTATTTTACTTATTGCCTCCAACGTAAAAAAAATTAAAGCAACTCGTTAATTATTATATTATTTGAGAAAATACGAAATAAATCATAAATGAATAATAAGTACCTAATATGAATTTAAAAATATTTAAAAAAAATATGGTCTCATGGTCACGAAAATGTTCGTTGAATAAAAAGACGTGATATTGAAGCATGTGCCTCGTTCTCTCTCATTCTCCTCCACTCTTTAATTGTCACACGTGACAAGTTTAGAGTAACGCGACATAAAATTTTAAGTAGTACAAGTCAAAATATTGAGCCGCTCTTACATTATATCGTCATGTACGTGGCATATATTTTGCCTCTCGTACGTCCTACACATGTCGATCAACTCAACTTTACTCACCCCTACGCACTTGCAAGTGATACCATTGAGAATGGGCCGGAACAAGTGCCAAAATTCTGCCTAATAAATCTGCGGTGAGTCGAGACAAGTTGAACTGGCTTGCATGAGCTTAAGACTGCAGAAAACGATTCTCACGAGTAAATGGTTGAGGGGTGCATGAGGATAATGACGAAGGCTTGATGTTGTAGTTTCCGAGGGTTGTTGGTTGCGTGCTCACATCACGTCGGTTATTCACTACTTTGGCCGCTTAAGGAAAATGGGAGATCTTTCACAGGGCAAGGTGTTCAGCCCTGGAAGTAACCAATACTCCGTGTGATTGTACAGAGCTATTCTGTCTATACCGCAGTAATTCGGAACTTTGAAAGCGCGATTTAGACTACGGTGCATTTCGCTAGGCGCGACGTGGCAGCGCCGCCACATGATCGTCCGAGATAACCTTCGGAATGGCGAAACCGACTGTGATGAAACTTTACGAACAGATATAGGATATATATTATACGAAAAGTACTTTATTTGAAAAACGCAAAATTGATATAATAAAATGGTCTTTGATTATCTTAAATCTAAATAACGCCACATTTATAGGTTCTTTTCAGGCATAACCGGGGCGGGTTGCTAGTTAAATCATAAAAACAAATATGGCGTCGGAATATAAATTAAATTATATAAATTAAGTTGGAGAGATCGCGTCTAATGAAGTCAACGCTCCGTCCCCCTCGTGCTATATTCCAAAGTCCCGAAACCTTTTAGCTCGATTACAAAACCGTTTTCAGTGCCTAGAAGACTGCAATGAAGTGGACGATATGAATGACAAGCTCGTGGAAACTGTCCATGCGGTCGGAGCTAAGTTCTGCAAGACCCAAGCGTGAAGAGAAGTTTTTAACAGTGGTAGAGCCACGCGGCAGCTTTTGCTGTCGCACGGATGGGCCGGCTCGAACCGGGGTGGTACCACGACCTCACAGAAAACCAGCGTGAAGTAGAGATTTACCTCTGCGTTTCGCTTGGTGAGTGCAGGTGGCCGGAGGCCCTTTTTACTGGAAATGAGGCATTCCATCTTAGTCCTCACGGGTGACAACGCATCTGCATTTTGATTCATAGTCGAGGATAGATGTAGATGTCTATGGGCCGCAGCAACCACTTACTATCAGGTGGTCTGTGTGCTCGTTTGTCACCCTTATATTATAAAAAAAAAAAAAAAAAAAAAAGACCCGCCGTAGAAGAACACAAAAACTCTCCGATCACACTCTTAATCTCATGGTTGTTAGACGGGAGATGAAGCTACATTCTTCAACCGATTTGACAGCATACAGGCAACTGAACAGACAGATCTCGAAATGCATGCGGCAGGACTTACGCAACTTCAATACAGCTTGTATTGAAGAAGTGTTCGAGCGGAACCAAGTTTTTGCCAGAGATCTGTGCGCCAGAAAGAGCCAACTGTCAAAGCTGAAGACCGAATGTGGCAGCATCGTTTCCGGGACACCTGAGATTTTGAGTGAGATTGAGAGGTTCTATGGGCAGCTGTACACGTCATCGTTGGAGCCACACGCAAGTGTGAGTAACGATCCAAGAGAAAGTCTCATCCGACACTATGCCGAAGATATCCCGGACGTCAGTCTGAGCGAGATTAGAATGGCTCTCCATCACGTTAAGAACGGCAAGGCCCCTGGCGAGGATGGCATCACATCGGAGCTTTTGAAAGCGGGTGGAAAATCGGTACTTGAAGTCCTTCAGAAGCTCTTTAATTCCGTACTCCATGGTGGCATTACACCGGAGGCGTGGAGCAGAAGTGCGGTGATCTTGTTCTTCAAGGAAGGTGACAGCGCTCTCTTGAAGAACTACAGACCGATTTCCCTTCTGAGCCGCGTCTACGTGCTGTTTTCGAGAGTTATTACGAATCGTCTCGCGCGCAGACTTGACGACTTCCAGCCTCCCGAAAAAGCCGGTTTCCGAAGGGGTTTTAGCACCATAGACCACATACATACCCTTCGGCAAATTGTACAGAAGTCCGAAGAGTACAATTTGCCACTATGTCTGGCGTATGTGGACTATGAGAAAGCCTTTGATTCCGTCGAAATTTGGGCGGTGCTGCAGTCCCTTCAGCGGTGCCAAGTTGACTGACGGTATACCGAAGTGCTGAAGTGTTTGTACAGTAGAGCTACGATGGTTATCCGAGTACAGAACCAGAGTACGAAACCTATCCAATTGCAGAGAGGTGTAAGACAGGGTGATGTTATATCCCCGAAACTCTTCACCGCTGCATTGGAAGACGTTTTCAAACTTATGGACTGGAGAGGATACGGTATTAACATCAATGGCGAGTACATCAATCACCTTCGATTTGCCGACGATATAGTCCTTATGGCAGAATCGCTGGAGGACCTAAGCACTATGCTCAATGACCTCAATAGTGTCTCCCAACGATAGTTCTTAAGATGAACATGGACAAAACAAAGATTATGTTTAATGTCCATGTCACACCTAAGGCGGTAGTTGTTGGGAGCACTAAGCTCGAAGTTGTTGACGAGTATGTTTACCTGGGACAAATAGTCCGGTCTAGGTAAGTCCAACTTCGACCGAGAGGTCAATCGACGGATTCAACTCGGCTGGGCAGTGTTCGGGAAGCTACGACACATCTTCTCGTCAGACATACCTCAAAACTTGAAAACGAGACTTTACAACCAGTGCGTGTTGCCAGTGATGACTTACGGAACTGAGACGTGGTCCTTCACTGCTGGCCGTATGAGGAAGCTCAAGGTCGCTCAGCGAGCTATGGAGAGGGCTATGCTCGGAGTTTCTCTGTGTGATAAACTTAGAAATGAGTATATCCGCAGTAGAACCAGAGTAAACGACATAGCCCAACGGATTAGTAAGCTGAAGTGGCAGTAGGCCGGTCATATAGCTCGAAGAACCGACAACCGATAGGGAAGAAAGGTTTTCGAGTGGCAGCCTCGTACCGGTAGGCGAAGTGTAGGGCGACCCCCCATGAGATGGAGTGACGACCTGGTAAGGCATGCAGAAAGTCGATGGATGCAGGTGGCTCAGGACCGTGCTTTGTGGCATTCCTTTGGGGAGGCCTATGTTCAGCAGTGGACTTATGAAAGGTTGTAATGATGATGATGATGATGACCATGTAGTAGCGGTGTAAGAATACAAACCACCCGATATCTCGATTTCGAAAATAAAACAGGAGATGGGCAGTCTCTTCCTGATAACAAATCAAAATTATAAATACTGGGGTTCCAACCCGCTTGCCAAGCGTTGCAACTTTTTTTTTCTTTTTTATAGGAGAGGGGGCAAACGAGCATGCGGCTCACCTGATGGTAAGTGACTACCGCCGCTCATGAACAACTGCAACACCAGGGAGGGAATTGCAGATGCGTTGTCGGCCTTTTAAAAAGGAGTACGCTCTTTTCTTGAAGGTCTCTAAGTCGTATCGGTCCGGAAAAATCGCTGATGGTAATCGATTCCACAAGGAAGTCGTGCGAGGAAGAAAACATCTTTTAAATCGCACAGTGGTGGACCGCCAATCATCCAGATGGTGTGGATGGTATCGGGAGTTCTGCCGCGATGTGCGTTCGTGAAATTTGGCGGCTGGGATTAATCCGAACAATTTCTCAGAGCACTCCCCATGGTAGATGCGAAAGAAAATGCAAAGGGATGCAACATCTCTTCGCAGTGCCAATGAATCGAGCCGATCGGAAAGGGCTCGGTCGTCGACGATTCGAGCCGCTCTGCGCTGGATGCGGTCAAGTGGAAGGAGCTGGCACTGGGGAGCCCCTGCCCAGAGATGGGAACAGTATTCCATGTGAGGCAGAACCTGCGCCTTGTAAAGTTGCAGGCGGTGTGCCGGCATGAAATACTGTCCAGCTCTGCTGAGCACGCCAAGCTTTTTAGAGGCCAATTTGGCCTTGTCTTCCAAGTGACCACGAAACTGCACGTCACTCGATATGTCGACTCCGAGGATACCGATACTGGCTGAGGCAAGAAGGGGAGTGCCTTGAAACTGAGGAGATACGACAAAGGGGTTCTTTTTAGCGGTAAACGCGCAAACTTGTGTCTTCTGAGGATTAAACTGGACTAGATTTAGTCGCCCCCAATCCGAGACTTTGTTCAGCAAGGACTCGACTTCAGACACAAGTTTGTTTCGGTGTTCGGCGACGTTTTCCCGAGAAATATTGGCACGGCCGGTGTATAGAGCATCACCAGTGCTGTCATCCGCATAGCAATGAATGTTACAAGTTAGCAACATATCATTGATAAGCAGAAGAAACAGCGTCGGTGATAGCACACAGCCCTGTGGAACACCAGCGTTAATAGGCTTGTAGTCAGAACATGCACCGTCTACAACAAACTTGATGCTCCGATCTGCAAGGAAGCTGGTGATCCAATTGCACAATTGCAATTGGATCACGAATTCAATTGCAACTAAGGCAAAATCCCCCCTTAAGCAATGTTATAGATTGGGAGGCCTATGTTCACCAGTGGACTTTAATAGGCTGTAACGGTATACAATATATATTATAAAAAACAAAATAGAATAGGTAGGTACAAGGAATGAACAACAATTACAAATTTACTGAATTTTATTTCATAATATTTTACGTATTAAATAAATAATTCTATCTTGTTTTATTAAACGCGTAATATGTCGAAACCCATGTCATAAAGTTTCACATAATTCCCTTTCCTCGTTTAACTTGAATATATTGAGAGCACCACTTGAATTTGTTAGTTACAAGGGTATACCAACAAAGTTTACAGGCAAAGGTACTTTAGGTAACAGATTTATTTAGTTTGCTTTTCCTTGATTTATGATCAAGCATTGAATTATAATTGAAAATGAAACAAGTAGGTAATGCAGTTCATTCAGTCATTCATCACAGCCTATCAAAGTCCACTGCTGATGCGAGCCTCCTCATGTGTTGCCTCTAAGGGGAATAATTGCCACTATTGGCACGCTTGGCTTGTGGGTTCTATTAGAAATACTCGTACCCTGCCCATTTCCTAGTTTGTTTTCCTCTGCCGCCTCTTAAGACACTGATATAAGGTATGGAGTAGTGGACATTCTTGCAACTACGTGGTATAGTAATTCATTACAGCCTTTCAAAGGTCTAATAGATCTTCCACATAGATTGCCTTAGAGGTGGTATTTGGTACAGGTGCCACTCTTGGTAGACAGGTTGGCATAAATATAGTTGCTGTCAGGAACACTCTACTAATGTTAAGTTTCCCTCTGTTTGGCTCTTACGATAACCACGGAATGATTATAGGGCATTAGTAGGGTATTGGTAAATTTTATTTTTGAAAACCACTTTAACTTTGCCAGTTTATGATATTGGTGATTTGTTTACTTTACTGAAAGTAAAATAAAAAAGCAAAATATACTCTTTAAAATGCTAAGCCAGCGTATTGAGTTGACCATTATATTTAAAGAATTGCTTTAATATTTTCTACCGATTTCAAAAAGGAGGAGGTACTCGTTACGACTGTATGTTTTTTATGTGTAACTTTAACTTTTACTCATTAACTCATACCTTTTTTTTTTGGGTGACCCGAATTCGATGATTGTTTTTTTTATTTGAAAGCTGGTGCTTCTCATGTAGTTTAAGGTTTGATTAATAGTTTGTAGGTTGTTCTTAATAATTTATATGGATTTCGGTTGTACAAAATTTTTAATTTTTAATTATGTTGGTGTCTTACGACGTGACAGAGGGAACTTAAATCAGGAGATAAACAGCATCTGCCTGATAACAGCTAAAATAATAAAATAACTGAGGCTGCTAATACGCCAAGCGTGGTAACTTGTAGTGTTGTGTTATGCTACTTACATATCATTTTACATTATTTTAAATTCATTTTTCCATTCTGTTTCGATTTTCTGCATTCACCTCAAAACTGGATATTTTACATCACCTTTATTTCCATAGGATCCTGTAACGATTTTAAACCATAATAACACAATAACAAATCATTTCTACTTCGTATTTTCACATTATCAGCACTTTTAAATTGGTGTCAATGGAGTCTACCTTTTTTCGATCTTTTAGCTAGTTTTCCGTAATTCTACAATCTCGGGCTTTGTGTGGGCAGCTGCGCTACCTTTTTTCCTATATCAATAATATCTCATTTTCCACTTAAATCTTACCGTTTTCTTATTATAAACCAAAAACAAAAATTTGACATGTTTTGTCTTTCTTATTTATATCGTTTCCATGGTAATTATATTCAAATTTGCTACCGATCTGTTATTCCTATTTCGATAATTCCACATAAATCCTCTTTTCTCTTGACCATTTACAAAAAATTTGCGTATAATTTAAATAATTTTTCCGTTCTCTCTAGAAAGGTATAAAAGCCGAACAATCGGTGAAGAAAGGCAGTCTCGCTTCAGTTCGCGAATTGGAAGTATCTCCTAAAGGCCTTATCCCGGGGCCGCGCTGCCCCGGGATTCTGCAAGCCTCCATTTACACGTGAAGTCTTCGGCGAAGCCTTCTTCAAACTCGGGCCGCGCCACTCCGGAATCCTACAAGCCTCCATCTACCTCGGAAGTCGCTTCGAGTCTACTACAAGCGCGGGGGCCACACTACTCCGGGCACTACTACTACTTACTCCAGGCGCCGAGTGCACCTACCGCCGGCGCTACCTTTGGGCGCTGCAACTGCTGGCTCTAAGCGTTGCGCGCCCCTTCTCCAGGCGCTACGTGCGCCGGCTCCGGACGCTGCGTGTGCTGGCTTCAGGCGCTGCGTGCCGTCGCTGCTAAGAAACCTACTTCTACAAACGCAACGTGTGTCGCTTCGACTTTTAGGCCCCACTACAACACTATATTCCCCTATTCTCTCACCTTTGTTTTTTTTATAATCTAATTGTATTCTCACTTCATTCATCATCATCCTCATTTCATTTTTTTTATAAAATTGTAAATACCTTTTATAAATTTAAATATATTGTTTTCTGGCTCTACTTTTGTTGTTTTGTTGTACTTAGGTTAGGTTCTATTTTTTTTTTAATTGTCGCTGCACCGATTGTTCGGCTTTTATACCTTTCTAGAGAGAACGGAAAAATTATTTAAATTATACGCAAATTTTTTGTAAATGGTCAAGAGAAAAGAGGATTTATGTGGAATTATCGAAATAGGAATAACAGATCGGTAGCAAATTTGAATATAATTACCATGGAAACGATATAAATAAGAAAGACCAAACATGTCAAATTTTTGTTTTTGGTTTATAATAAGAAAACGGTAAGATTTAAGTGGAAAATGAGATATTATTGATATAGGAAAAAAGGTAGCGCTGCTGCCCACACAAAGCCCGAGATTGTAGAATTACGGAAAACTAGCTAAAAGATCGAAAAAAGGTAGACTCCATTGACACCAATTTAAAAGTGCTGATAATGTGAAAATACGAAGTAGAAATGATTTGTTATTGTGTTCTTATGGTTTAAAATCGTTACAGGATCCTATGGAAATAAAGGTGATGTAAAATATCCAGTTTTGAGGTGAATGCAGAAAATCGAAACAGAATGGAAAAATGAATTTAAAATAATGTAAAATGATATGTAAGTAGCATAACACAACACTACATTTTCCCCCCGACCCTGGAAAATTTTTGACTCGGCAAAAATTTTGATATATACATTCTAAAATAAACCATAAAAACGCAGCTTTGCAGAAACAGACATCACCAGGCAAAATCAGATATACCATCTCTTACATTCATCATCTGCCATTCAGGTAAGGGTGGAGTTCACATTCAATGACTACCACTCTAAAAGTGTGTTTTCAAAACGACATTAAGGCTTATTTAAGGAGTAGTCATCCGCTCCTGCGTGGAAAAAAAATAAATTAGTCGAAGAAACACCACTCTTAAAAGTGTGTTTTCGAAAGGACATTCAGGCTTATTTAAGGAGTTGTCATCCGCTCCTGCGTGAAGATAAAAAAAAAATTATTAAGGGAGTAATCAGCCGCTCCCAAGTGAAGATAAAGATAAAGAAATACCTCAAGTAAGCTTTAGTCGCTATGACTTAAGTAAAGATTAAGAACGGCCAGAGCGGTAGGGCTCAAAGCCAGAAAACAGCAACATCACCAACGAGATGTGTCTGAAATAAAAATAAAAAGTGACGATTAACCAACGAAAGTTCGAGGTCTTAAAGCAAGATGTGTTGAAGAACACTGGATCATCAAACAAACAAACAAATTAAAAGAAATAAAAATAATAAGGTGAGAATGATGGTGATATTTATACATATATACAAATTAATAGTTAATAAAAGTTAAGAACATTTATGATTTTACATCTTTGATGTGCCACTTGCCTCTAACTCCATTAGGGTCTTCAAGTACATAGACTAGTGGTGACAGTTTAGCTATCACTTTGCACTTGATGAACTTAGGGGCAAGTTTAGCATTAAAGTATGCGCCGGCATTGCTTAAAACATGATTTTTACGCCAAACAGTATCTCCCACATTAAATTCTTTAAAAGTCCGGCGATGATCATAGCGAGCGCTATTTTTAGCGTGCGCAATGTGAAGTTTAGTTTGAACTTTGTGAAAGATAGATGAGAGGAGACCAGCATTAGACGCGTAAATATCACGAGGCATAAATATCAATTCCTCGAGGTTCTGAGTTGGAGTATAGAAGGAACCACAAGGTATTGTTTCCCTACCAAAGACTAAAAAGTTTGGAGTAAAGCCAGTAGCTACATTTGTAGCGCTGTTCATTGCGTACTGAATCTTAGTAAGATGGTTGTCCCAGGATCTATGATCGTCTCCTACTAGAAATGCTAGAGCTGTAATAATTGTACTATTAAACTTCTCCGTAGGATTAACCTGAGGACAATATAAAGCTGTGTGAAAAATAAAAGGAACGTTATAAGAATTTAAGAATGAGTGGAATTCTCGCGACTGAAATTGAACAGCATTGTCCATTATAATAGTTTGGGGAATGCCATGAACTAGAAAAACTGAATTTTCCAAAACATTAATAATATTAGCTGAAGTAGCACGTTTAAGGGGATAAATCATAGTAAATTTAGTAAAATTGCAGTTAATTACTAGAATATACTGATTTCGTCTTCGAGTCATAGGCAATGGACCCATAAGATCTAAGGATATAGTTTGAAAAGGTCTGGAGCAAAGTTTAGGTTTACCCATAAGACCATAGGGAGAATGATTAGGGTGTTTGTAGGTTAAGCAGGTTTCACAAGGTGAGATTAAATTGGCAATATCCTTAAACATACCAGGCCAATAGTATTTTAAAGATATTTTCTTGAATGTCTTGAAGATACCAAGATGGAGTTCTGAAGGGGAACCATGGTTAACTTCAATAATTGCATGTCTATCTTGAGGTAGTGGAACTTCTTTCCAAATAAAGTCATCGTTTAGACGATCGGGAGAATGGATGCAGCGGTAAAGTTTGTTATCCCTGATAGTATAGTTGGGATATGAGTCTGGGTTGTTGGAGCATCCGAGAAAAATCTTGTTGTAGTGCTCAAGTTTACGATCAGGTGGTTCTTCAATCGTAATAGGGTGTACGCCTTGAGGTGAAATTTCTCGTGTATCAGAACGTTCTTGATTCTTATGTCTTTATAATAAATCTGGAACAACGTTATCCTTTCCTTTTTTATGTTTCAGGACAAAGTTAAAGCAAGATAAGCGTAAAGTCCAGCGAGCAAGTCTTCCTGATGGATTCGATAAGTTCTGAAACCATTTAAGTGCAGCATGGTCAGTATATATTGTAAATTCTTTACCATTGTCTAGGTAACATCGCCAATGTTCTAACGCAGTTATTACAGCCAATGTTTCTCTTTCATTAGTTGAGTAGTTCTGTTGATTTTTGTTTAGTGCTTTACTCATGTAAGCAATCACGACTTCTTTGTCATCTTGATGTTGAGTAAGCATTGCTCCTATGCCATAGTTTGATGCATCACAATGTACAGAGAAGGGTAGTTCGAAGTTAGGACAAGCAAGGACAGGAGCAGTTACCAAAGCTTCTTTAAGTTTCTGGAAAGCAGCTGCAGCTTGAGAATTCCAAAGAAATTTAGGAGCGTTCTTCCCGGAACAGGTTAGTTGATTGAGTGGAGAGGCAATAGTGCTAAAGTTTGGAATGAATCTTCTGAACCAGCTGCAGGTGCCTATGAATCTTCGCACTTCTTTTCTACAAGTAGGTACAGGATATTCTAATATAGCTTTTATTTTATCTGGATCAGCACGTAGACCGTACTCGTCTACTAGAAAACCAAGGTATTTCAGTTCTTTCCTGAAGAATTGACTCTTCTCAAAGTTAATAGTCAGATTAGCATATAAAAGTTTTTCATGGACTTTCATGAGGAGTGATATGTGTTCATCAAAAGTCTCGCTAATGATAACGATGTCGTCCAGATAGCAAAATACCTTGTTCTCAAATTCAGGGGTAAAAAGCATATCCATTAATCTTTGTAGAGTTGCAGGTGAGTTAGAAAGACCAAAAGGCATTACCTTGAATCTAAACATACCTCTTCCAGGTACATAAAATGCAGTTTTATCCTTATCAGCAGGATTCAAGGAAATCTCCCAAAATGCTTTCGCAATGTCGATGCTTGATAAGTATTTGGCATTCCTCAAGTTGTCCAAAATTTCGCTTATTAGTGGCAGACTATAAGCATCACGACGTGTAACTGAGTTAAGCTTCCTGCTGTCTACGCAGAACCGCCATTCGCCATTCTTCTTCGGGGTGATGAGAACTGGAGATAACCAAGGACTTTCGCATTGTTCAATGACGTTCCATCGCAGCATCTTGTCAACTTCATTAATTAACGCCTTTTGTTTTTCAGGAGTCAGTCTGTAACATCTTTGTTTGATTGGAAGAGAATCACCAGTGTCAATCTTGTGGGTGATTAAGTGTGTGCATCCCAGGACACCTTTTTCTTCAAAAGAAATTGTCTTGAAACGTTGGATGATGTCATTAGCGATGTTCTTTTGATTAGGAGTTAAATGCTCATAAGGTAAAACTTTAGTATCTTTAGTTTCGATAGCAGAACATTTAGATTCTGTAAAGTTAAGAGAAGATAAAACACTAGGTAAAAGATTAAATTTTCTCCAAAAGTCAATACCTAATATTAGCGAAGGAAAAATTTCAGGGAAAACGTAAGCTTTAATTAAATGAGTTTGATTATTAAAATGAATAGGTAAGTCAAAATAACCCAAGGAATTAACTTTTTGATTATTAGCAGTAGAGACAGTAATAAGATCTGACTTGAAAAGTTTGCAGCCCAGTTTAAGAATTTCCAAATGAGAATTATTACCCAGAATAGTTACTGAACTGCCAGAATCTAGTAAACCAGATAAAGTTAAGTTATAAATTTTGACATTAATGAATGGACGATTAAGACCTTGTTCCTTGGAGTAGAGTGTAGAAGAGATTCTGTAACAAGAAAAGAAGTTTTGAATTGTTTTAATCCAATTAGTCCAATCGTCGTTATCAAAGTTTAAGTTACTTTTCAAGTCAGTAGTTAGTTTTTTGAACTAGTATTAGGTTTGGGAGAACAAGTAGGGCAATCTGCAGTTTTAAAACCCTTAAGACCACATTTGAAACAAATCACGAATCGTGGTTGAGTACAAGTGTTCAAAGAATGTCCTTGTTTACGACAGCGAACACAAAAGGAGGTTTGTTGAGGAGCTTTAGTTTGAGAAAGACTATTAACTTGTCTAGAAGGGTATTTGTAGGATGGAGTGAATTTATTCATGAGGGGAGGAGAGGGTCGTGAGTTATTAGAAGAATTTGGAGAGTCAACTGAACTGGAAGTGGAATGCTTGTAGTTGAATTCAGAAATAAGAGGACTTTGTTGTACATTTGGTTCTTTAAATTGTTTGTCTCTGTCTAGGAATTTTTCATAGTTTTGGCAAGTAGCCAGTAGAGAGTCGATAGAGTCAATGTCTTTTAGAGCTACGAAGACTGAATAACATGGGCGAATATTCCTTAAAATAATCTCCAATTGTTCTGTTTCAGAAAGTTTCTTCGAAAGACGAGAAAACATTCCAGACATGATGGAAATATAGATGACAATAGGTTCATCTCGACCTTGAGTTCGATTCCTAATCGCTTCTAAAAGTTTGTGATCATAATCAAAACCACCAAAGTCTTTGATTAATAACGAAGAAAGTTCGTTCCACGTTAAGTTTGGATTCTGATTATATTTAAATCTGAACCAATGAAGAGCATTGTCAGTGAAAATTTCAAACGCTTGTGAAATCAACAAGTCTTTGGACAAGCTACGAGCTATACAGTATTCTTCCAGTTTTTGAAGAAAGGATCTTGGACAGCTTTTACCATTGAAGGTGTGTCTTTTCAGATCTTTGAAGACGTTGGTTGGAGAAAAAGATTGAGGTGGTGGTGAAGGATACGGGGTATGGACCTGAATAGAATTTTGAGAAACAAGAGGGAGTTCCGTGACAGTCGGGTCAACCGTGACAGTCGGGTCAACAGGAGGGTCATTTTCAGTTGGAGCTGGAGTCAAGGATTCAAATTGTTTAGTAATATCGTCATATTTCATCTTCAAAGTATCGAAAATAGCTTTAAAGTCTGGATATAAGTCAGTATCTATTCGTTCCAATCTGTAAAAGATATGATTAATAAAAGTTTCTATTAGTCGCAAGTATTTGGTTTCGCCTTGTAAAAATTTTTTAATTTTACAGTCCAAGTAGGTCAAGGTAGAATCAATTTGAGACAAGTCATCCTCAATCGGAATTGTAGAAGTCAGAATATCTTCAGGGTGAGAATTCGCAACTAAACGCAAAACCTGTTTTTTTAGAAGTAAAACAGTATTAGCTGGTTCCTCACATCTAATCTTCACTTCGTATTCGAGTTCAGCCTTGTTAAGAAATTCGTACTTAATAACCCTTTTCATTGTTATAATTATGTGTAAAGTTAAGTTTAAGAAATAAAAATTTAATTAAAAATTATACCTCTTTAAGTTATCTAGAATAAAAATATTAAAGTGATGGATGTAAGTAAGGTGTTAAATGTAGGTCTAAATATAATCTAGATAAGTTGAAAAACTAGATGAAGTTTTGTTCTAGAATAAAAATATTAAAGTGATGAATGTAAGTGTTGTGTGAAATGTAGGTCTAAATATAATCCAGATAAGTTGAAACACTAGATGAAGTGTTGTTTTAGAATTTGGAAGGTTATCTACAATAAAAATATTAAAGTGATGAATGTAAGTGTTAAATGTAGGTCTAAATATAAGCCAGATACGTTGAAACACTAGATGAAGTGTTGTTTTAGAATTTGGAAGGTATGAAAAGGATGAATAAATGAATGATGAATAATGAGTTAAGAACGAATGGGAGAGCAATTAAATCAAAAGGGAATGGACAAGGCGCAGTAAAGGTGAAGAATTAAGAGAGAAAGAGGACTTTTACGTTGGGCGCCAAATGTCGTGCAGCGACAATTAAAAAAAAATAGAACCTAACCTAAGTACAACAAAACAACAAAAGTAGAGCCAGAAAACAATATATTTAAATTTATAAAAGGTATTTACAATTTTATAAAAAAATTAAATGAGGATGATGATGAATGAAGTGAGAATACAATTAGATTATAAAAAAAATAAAGGTGAGAGAATAGGGGAATATAGTGTTGTAG
This sequence comes from Parnassius mnemosyne, assembly GCA_963668995.1. Lineage (NCBI taxonomy): Eukaryota > Metazoa > Arthropoda > Insecta > Lepidoptera > Papilionidae > Parnassius > Parnassius mnemosyne. The sequence goes on along the minus strand of CAVLGL010000104.1, from coordinate 52,662,724 downwards.
TGGGGCCTAAAAGTCGAAGCGACACACGTTGCGTTTGTAGAAGTAGGTTTCTTAGCAGCGACGGCACGCAGCGCCTGAAGCCAGCACACGCAGCGTCCGGAGCCGGCGCACGTAGCGCCTGGAGAAGGGGCGCGCAACGCTTAGAGCCAGCAGTTGCAGCGCCCAAAGGTAGCGCCGGCGGTAGGTGCACTCGGCGCCTGGAGTAAGTAGTAGTAGTGCCCGGAGTAGTGTGGCCCCCGCGCTTGTAGTAGACTCGAAGCGACTTCCGAGGTAGATGGAGGCTTGTAGGATTCCGGAGTGGCGCGGCCCGAGTTTGAAGAAGGCTTCGCCGAAGACTTCACGTGTAAATGGAGGCTTGCAGGATCCCGGGGCAGCGCAGCCCCGGGATAAGGCCTTTAGGAGATACTTCCAATTCGCGAACTGAAGCGAAACTGCCTTTCTTCACCGATTGTTCGGCTTTTATACCTTTCTAGAGAGAACGGAAAAATTATTTAAATTATACGCAAATTTTTTGTAAATGGTCAAGAGAAAAGAGGATTTATGTGGAATTATCGAAATAGGAATAACAGATCGGTAGCAAATTTGAATATAATTACCATGGAAACGATATAAATAAGAAAGACAAAACATGTCAAATTTTTGTTTTTGGTTTATAATAAGAAAACGGTAAGATTTAAGTGGAAAATGAGATATTATTGATATAGGAAAAAAGGTAGCGCAGCTGCCCACACAAAGCCCGAGATTGTAAAATTACGGAAAACTAGCTAAAAGATCGAAAAAAGGTAGACTCCATTGACACCAATTTAAAAGTGCTGATAATGTGAAAATACGAAGTAGAAATGATTTGTTAGTGTTCTTATGGTTTAAAATCGTTACAGGATCCTATGGAAATAAAGGTGATGTAAAATATCCAGTTTTGAGGTGAATGCAGAAAATCGAAACAGACTGGAAAAATGAATTTAAAATAATGTAAAATGATATGTAAGTAGCATAACACAACACTACAAACTATAGCAAACATTCCCTATCTCTATCAGATAATCTGTAGGCGATTATTTTTGTTAGGTAACTATTGAGTTATATAGCAGTGATAGAGTATTTAATTACTTTGTTTCAATGTTTTAATTATACCTGCGACTTAAGAAGAACTTTATTTTTAAAGAAATGCTTAATGCAGACTCTTGCCGACAGACATCGCCGAAACTATATTTCAGGTTACATAAAAAATCTATCTGGCATCTCTTGTCAGCTTTATTAGTACCAACCGTTCATGGCTCCTCCTAAGAAGAGGAAACAGTCTTTTCCCTCACCCTCCTAGCTAGGCACACAGAATGCAAAACAATGCAAGGACTATGGAACTTTCCAGAAAAATCAAACAATAGGTGGTGGCATAACCATCTTGTTTACGTCAGACCTAAAATACTGGAGAAGGGCAGCAGCGTCAAAAATACCAACGCCTGGTACTAACATTGTCAACCCACCTGCTAATCGTTAGAATTAAAAGAAAAAATGGGGAAATCCCATGTCCAGTAATCTGTATTTGTACTTGCCTTTCTCCACACTGAACGAAAGGCTTGACTTTCTCTACGACCTTCATCACTAGACTTGATAAAATATGATAGAATGGATAAACTGTAATAGTTATGGTAATGGCTATTATTTTTTATTTTAACCTCTAAGATTTATTTGTCAAAAAGAAAGGCAGTAGCATTTTCTTCCTGTGACTCTATTTCTTGACTAAATTAAGCCTTACTTTAGTAGCAACGTAAGACTACAAAATATACATCTAATTTACTTAAGTGCCTTTCCCAAACATAATATCTTTTTCAATTACTTAGGATTATTTTAATATCGCACTTGCTGCTTTCTTGAAAACATTGTTGTTTTTGAATTTTTGCCAATGGGATTATCTGCCTTCATTTTAACCTTTCGTTATCGATTAAATAACTTAATGATAATTCACACTATATCGTATTAGATTTAGTAGGTATAATAATTTAAATTAAAAGGCTTAAAAACACCCGAAACAAAAAGAGCTGATTATCTTCAAACGGCTGAACAGATTTTTTCTAAATATAGATGGATACGCCAGGATACGTAGATACACACTACAAACATATAACACGCCTATGTTTTCATTGGGGGTTAAAAAAGACTTTTGAAAAACGAAATTTATATAAATTTATTTCCTTACGACAACAAACAAAATATTGCGTCATTTCATATAACATGATTAACACTTGTATTTTTTTTTTCAAGTATATATAAGTTGTATTATTTTTATCGTTGATAAAGTCTTCCAGACAGAATTTCGACCACAGCAGCCAGTCACAACGGAGACTAGCCATCTGTGCAGTACAGGATTATCTTTATTCCCTCACTCTCTAGTCCGATAGGACGCCAAACCGATACGGGAGAGAGATCGGGCGTAAATCCAACGCTGCTTTCCGAGGCACGGAGATTAAATACGGCCAACTTCCTAATTCCAGGTTGCGAGGATTTCTTGATAGAAAAACTCAATTACAAAATTTTTTGGTCTGACCTTATGATCAGCAGTTTTGTTTACGACAACTAGACCAACGAGGCAGTCAAACATTATTATTGGCTGTATTTCAATGTAGATTATGTCAAATGGGTGTGACCATTGATCAGTGTAGATCAGATCAGATGCGCTGATAAAGAAGCAGAAATATGTATATTTACACCCCATTTTAATAGGAATAAAATTATACTTATATATTACCGTTACAACGTATCAAAAGGCCACTGCTGAACCAAGGCCTCCCCATAGCTCACCTCATAGAAGGGATATATGCCAGGGGACGACTTTACTTTATTAGGACGACTCTTTTATTTCTGTCGTCTCTTACGACACCCAGGGGACGATATGTGGTAGTTAATCTTCTTACACTGGCACTATCCTTGAGATATGGCTTATTTAATAAAAATGAAGGCTTTTAATAGGTTTAATTGTAAAAGATTTTTTTCCACAAATATGGTTAATTGAATAAAAACAAAAAAAAATTCGCAAAAAAAGGTTTTAATTTTACGGAAACAGAAAAATTAATTTAAAAATTAAGTAAAGTATAATGAAATTATTTATCTCTATTTTAATTTTATATGCATGTAGTCTGATAAATTTAAAAGACATGTTATGAATTCCACCAACAAGCGCCAATGGTATCGCGGTGGACACTTTATTGCTCTAAAACCCTCTCAGAAATGAGATTTTAATGTCATTTTTACCAACTTGTGGACGGCCAAATGACTTTAAAAATTGCAAAAATTTAATAACTTTATCCTAGTACCCTGAACGGGATCACCAGCTTAAAATGAAATAATTATCAGAAACATCACAGCTCATGATCAATGAGTGTTAAGTTATTTTAACTCTTATATTATTATTCCTAGGTCACAGTAACCACTTACCATCGAGTGGGTTGCGTGCTCATTTGTCACCTCTTCTTCAATAATAAAAAAAAACTAGAACAATGGAGCAATGAAAAATCATGAAATGTTTTATTCTGCATATGACACGATTACATAACATTTAATTAACACTAGAGTTTGGCTTGTGTTGTTTGCTACTGCTCTGAAGTCATAATTAATAAAGTTCTGAAACATCCGGTGCAGAAGTGTTTTCACATATCGTATTTAAACTTAACATAAAAACGCCGTCTGTATAAATAAAGATCAATTAAAATTTACGATTTACAATATAACCGAATATAAAATCTGTTTTGTAAATATAAATTAGTTCGTTTGTTTCACTTTTATAGTCATGAAACTATACTGCACAGCTCATCACAAGCCGACTGCTGAACACAAGCCTCCTTCATAGATTGGGTTATAATAGAGACGATATTTGTCATAGACACCACGCTTTAGTAACCGTAGTTTTTTTTTTTATTATAAAGAGTACCTATAATTAATTTAATAAATAACTTCTAACTAGTCAAAAATCCCTTACGCCAGGCCTTAATTAAATGTATAATATTTGACTTTCGGTAGTGAAGCAGTGATGCTTATTAGAAATATAAGAGGAGAAAGCCCCATCTCGAAATTGATAAGCAAGACACGTGCTAATTAACACAGTTTGACGGATTATGCTTTTTCATTAAGGTAAGAAGATTGAAAATATTATATGAAACGTTTTGTAAATGTTTCATTAGGTTGATTTATATTTCAACGCCATATTCGTTTTTATGATTTAACTAGCAACCCGCCCCGGTTATGCCTGAAAAGAACCTATAAATGTCGCGTTATTTAGATTTAAGATAATCAAAGACCATTTTATTATATAAATTTTGCGTTTTTGAAATAAACTACTTTTCGTATAATATATATCCTATATCTGTTCGTAAAGTTTCATTACAGTCAGATTCACCATTCCGAAGGTTATCCCGGACGATCATGTGGCGGCGCTGTCGTCGCGCATAGCGAAATGCACCGTAGTCTAAATCGCGCTTTCAAAGTTCCGGATTACTGCGGTATAGACAGAATAGCTCTGTAAAACCACTCGGAGTGTTGGCTACTTCCCGGGCTGAACACCTTGCCCTGTGAAAGATCTCCCATTTTTCTTAAGCGGCCAAAGTAGTGAATAACCGACGTGATGTGAGCACGCAACCAACAACCGTCGGAAACTACAACATCAAGCCTTCGTCATTACCCTCATGGACCTCTCAACCATTTACTCGCGAAAATCGTTTTCTGCAGTCTTCAGCTCATGCAAGCCAGTTCAACTTGTCTCGACTCACCGCAGATTTATTAGACAGACTTATGGCACTTGTTCCGGCCCATCGTTCTCACTGGTATCACTTGCAAGTGCGTAGGGGTGAGTAAAGTTGAGTTGATCGACATGTGTAGGACGTACGAGAGGCAAAATATATGCCACATACGAGTAAATGACGATATAATGTAAGAGCGGCTCAATATTTTGACTTGTACTACTTAAAATTTTATGTCGCGTTACTCTATACTTGTCACGTGTGACAATTAAAGAGTGGAGGAGAATGAGAGAGAACGAGGCACATGCTTCAATATCACGTCTTTTTATTCAACGAACATTTTCGTGACCATGAGACCATATTTTTTTTAAATATTTTTAAATTCATATTAGGTACTTATTATTCATTTATATTTTATTTCGTATTTTCTCAAATAATATATTAATCAACAAGTTGCTTTAATTTTTTATACGTTGGAGGCAATAAGTAAAAGAATACAATCTTAATTCGTTTGTCAATCGCATCATATTACTCTATAGCAAGTCTTACGGCATTCCACACATTGTACTACCCGGGGTAAAATATTTGGAATTAAAATGGCATTGCCTCTATTCACCTCTCGTTCACACACTGTACCTATCTATACGCACACTGCATGAAGAAAATACGTTGCGATATGCGATTTTCGTACATTCTATACTTCTGTCCAACTTGTTATTGGAATCAATTATATATTCGTTATTCGATTCGATATTCGTTAAGTTTTTCAAGGGGATTGAAGATTGATATTTGGCGTAAGGGAATTTTTTATACCGCCATCTATCGGAAGCCATAAGACTTCACTGGCGCTTCACAAAGTTGCCTCTTACGACACCCACGGGATGAAATATATTCTAATATATTAACACCAAGAAAAAAATATTTCTGCCTTTTTAAAGGTATGGAAAAAAGTATTTTAATTTTGATTTGAACATGAATGGGGGCTATGGATTCGAATATGCCGCTACTACACGTTTGCATTATTTATTCTTTCGTTGCAGAGCTACGCTACAACTATACGAGTATGACAGCCCGTAAGGCATATTTCTTTTGTCTTCGATTGCAGTCGTCAGCTTTTAAATAACTAATACAGGAGCGAGCCATAGATGATAATAAAACAATTAAAATGTTTTATCATTTTTCCGTAACCATAGATTAAAAATTGGATTTCATTTTTCTATTCTCTATATTATCAGCATAAATTAACTATTTTTTTTCTTTATAATCTTCTTTCTCTATACTTGCTTCAGTAGGTAGTAATTTTGTGCACGGACCAACACACCAAATGATTCTAGCAATTGTGATGCCAATGCATCTAAATACTCCGGTGAGCGACTTTATATTGCCAGTTTGTCACGCCTAGTGCTTCTTTTCGATATTGCATGCGCCGTCCATGAGAAGATCAATATGTTCCGCTTGGTTAGCCAAATCTGATCTAAAAAACGTTCAATAACAATAAAAAATAAGACGTGATCGCGTTCTAAAACGACGATACACTAAATCAAAAATAATTGAAATCTAAATTGAAAAATTGATAGTAGAATCGTAAGTTAAGTTCGGTTTGACCATACAGTTCTAGCATAAACCACTCCTAGCAAAACACAACAAGCATTTTAGACTTATTTGCATTGGTTAGGTGAAATATTTGAGAAAATTAAAGAAAATTTTGAATTATTATTAAAAAAATAGGTAACTTAATATTACTAACATTAAAAAAAGTTTTTGCGTGTATTAATTTAAATAACTTACCAAGCAATGCCAATTCTAAGACTTCATTAATATTAATAATACACTTTATTGCAAAAGTGATTGTGTTGACTTTATACTCTGCTAACTTTAGGAAGGAAAATAAAAGACACCAAACAGGCTATATAGAATAAGGGTGACCAACGAGCGCACAGTCCACCAAATTCATGCTGTGGACCATATACATGTGCATATATCCTCGATTAAGAATCAAAATGCGGAGGCGTTGTCTCCCATAAAGACTGTGGTGGAATGCCTTATTTTCAGCAAAAAGGGTCTCCGGTTCTTTATACTAACCATACGATTACACCCAACATCATATAGCTGTCATTTTACACTAGAATTCAAATGTGAGAGCGTAGTCCTTCCCTGTTGCAGCCGATCGATTATTGCTGTAGCATGGCCTTTACCACGAAAAAGTATTCACACTGTCCACTGAAGGGTCCTAAGTGGACTGTTCCCACTTGACGGATATTGGTAGAACATTTTTAAATTGAACTGTTCATAATTCACAATAATCGGTATAAAATCCCTCTCCGGCTACCGCTACCCTGTATTCACCGCCATGGTGTCTTAGTTTTCTGGAGATGAAGAAAATAGCTTCAGCGTCAGTCGGTGTCCATACCAAGAAGAAGACATGTAGTAAAAGAAATACTTTCATTATTTAAAAAGTTTTGTAATCTTTTATTTTATCGTATATACATATAAACGTTAGTATTATTTATTACCTCAGCGTTTCTTGTATAAACTAAAAATAAATACGTTAAAATGAACGTAACATTTGCTTTTACAATTATTTTCCACATTCAAATTGATAAAATTTACCGAGTAGCGATTAATGCCTGTGACCGGTTGGCATCGTGCCTAATGGGTCACGTTTACTTATGTATAGAGCCTTAGCTGTACTAGTGTCCTTCTACATTTTAAACTGTTGTGGTAGAATTCAGTATTCGAATTACTTTAAATTCAAATTTCGTTATAATTGAAACGAATTCGGGTTCGATGTCAGCCGGCACAAATTAAATTGTAAGTTATAATTTTAAGTACTAATTTACTATATGCTCGGTGGTAGAAAATATTGTGAGGAAATCTGCATATCTGAGCAATAAAAAATAATTCGAAGACTAACTCGCATTAAAGTAGCGCGCTGAACTTATTGTTCCATTAACCCCTCATAAATGAGAAGAATCTTGTAACTAGTTGTGGGATGTGGGTAGGCTTACTTTACTTTTACCTTTACATTTATGTTTTTGAAAATTAGCATATTTATGCTTTATCTCGTAAGAAAATATTATGCTAAATGCAGTCATATAAATTTATATATCTTATGAGTTAATCATGTATATTAAAAAAGCAAGTAATTAACGAAATTAACAAAGTAAGTAAAGAAAGTTAGTAATGAATAAAATAATTCCGTTGCCAAACCGCTTGCCAAGCGTGGCACTATGAGAAAATCACCCATTAGGCAATTTATGACATAGAATGACCAATCACCTTACCAGCATAAACTACGTACATTATCCTACCATTCATCCATCCATAACAGCCTATGTTAATTCACTTTTGAACATGAGACACTGCCATAGGTCGCTTCATAGTGTGGAATTTGCTAGAGTTGCCACACTTGGCATGCGGGTTGGCAATCGCAGTTGTTTTTTATTTTGAATTGTCACCAGAGAGCTTCTGCTGCTCATTTTCTGTTTTAGTTTCCATTTGTCTCCTCTTACTACTTACTCACGAGTCGATATTATAAGGTAATGAATATTCTTACACCGCCACTACCCACTACACGGTCTGTGTCATAAACTTAATAACATATTACTCGTAGTATTGAATAAAACTACCTTTACGGATTTTATTGCGTTTATTTAACTTATTTTTATTAATTCCCGACGTTTTGGGTGCTTTCCAGCACACATGGTCACGGGGGACTGAGGTGATTGACGTCCCGATATCGGAGTTAACCCGCAGTACCTTCAGCTTTGAGCTTTTGAGCTATGAGGCAATCTATGGGGAGGACTATGTTCAGCAGTGGATTTTAATAGGTTGTAACGGTAACTGATACCGGTGCCTGCACGGCGAATATGAAAAATGCCCTCCTACAAACAGAAGAGATACATGTCCAACAATGACTATAGGGGGCTGTAGAAGATCTGCAAGCCTTTTTTTTATAGGATACGGGTGACAAACGAGCACACAGTCCACCTGATGGTAAGTGGTTGCTGCGGCCTATAGACATCTACATCTATCCTCTATTACAAATCAAAATGTAGCATTCCTTGGAGGAGGCCTATGTTCAGCAGTGGACCTGTGAAGGGTTGTAATGATGATGATGATGAAGACAAATCAAAATGTAGATGCGTTGTCACCCGTGAGGACTAAGATGGAATGACTCATTTCCAGTAAAAAGGGCCTCCGGCCACCTGCACTCACCAAGCGAAACGCAGAGGTAAACCTCTACTTCACGCTGGTATTCTGTGAGGTCGAAGTACCACCCCGGTTCAAGCTGGCCTATCCGTGCGACAGCAAAAGCTGCCGCGTGGCTCTACCACTGTTAAATGCCTAAAAAATACCTAAACCTACTCGTTTCAAATTAAGTAATCAAGTGCAACTGTGTGTAACTAGGGAGCTAGAAGAAAATAATAATGCCAGCAGAATGTTACTTTTTTCACAGAGATCGCCTCACATATTTGTAGATAACATTGGAAGGAACATCCAACAAATGGCATTTGTCCCAATCAAAAAAAAAATGGCATTTGTCCCAATCAAAAAAAAAAACAAAACAAGAACATTTTACAAAGTTATTTAAATTCTTTCAATATCTTTATTTAACTGTTTGCAGTTTCTTCTTGTTTCTTATCTTCAGGCAAAGTTTAATACGATGAATACTTTTTTAAATACTTTATTCACGCTTTGTGGGTACTTTTCAACAGTGAAATTTCTACAAGTTCATTAATTATGACTCCCGAACGCCGGCTGACTTTACAAACTACGCCATTACAGTACTAATTAAATTCTGCATAATTTTGTTTCGTAACACAATAAAACGCGTCAAAGTTCCTCTTCCTACTTCAGCGACAGTACGTTCTGTTTACGAAGTTTCGCCTACACAGAATAATTACAGAAAATAACGCAAGAAAGTAACCTAACGTTTATTTAGGAATACTTCATTTTATACGAGATTTTTAGATCTAATATACTCGTAATGTTTAGATTTGTCCAACTAGTTTTACTTATAGTGTAACTTTAGAACGAATGGATATATTGGTTTATTATATGTTGGTAGCAACTACATTTTTATACATTCCGAATTACTTAAATTATAAAATCGATACAACGTACTAATATTTTTTAAATTAATTTACGTATTAAAAGACGGAAGGTATTCCTGGACCTTCCCAAAGCCAGTTTCTAAACTTTACCTGCATTTGGTCAGTATCATTAATAATAAAAGAGTTGGTCTCACTCACTCGATAAATACTTAATTATGGGAGAGCAACCCATAATTAAAGATAACCATTTAGTGAGGAAATGCCGCCAGCGTTTGTTCTTTTTTACAAGCATGGGTGACAAACGAATACACATTCCAATTGATGGTAACTGGATGCTGTTTCTTATAGACACTTAAAAGTATCCGCGATAAAATTCAAAACGCACATTTGTTGTTCAGCCTTAGAACTAACATGGTTATTAGATGAGAGGGTTAAAAGTCTCCGATTTTTGTCACTGTCATTATACGATAAACAGAAGCATTATGCCTCTATTTTACACTGGTAGAAGAAGGGTGGAGCTATATGATAATTTCAGCTTAGCTGTTTTTTGTAGTTTACACATATGCATCATTAATAAATTAGATTTTTAAAAGTATGTATATTTCAATAAAAAAAGTCTAGAATTACATTTACATCAAATATTAAAAATATTAAAATCCATATATGTTTTATATGTGATTTTTAAATGTCGTAGTACTATGGTTTGTCCAACAATATAGAAATTCGTAAAAATTTATGGCCCAATTGGTCTATTGTTAAAATAATAAGTAATTTCGTGTTTTAGATCTAAGAAACCACCTTGATATCGTGAATTAACAGACAAAAGATGAATCAAAACTAAGTTTATAATAATAATTATTTTTCTTTTTTTAAAAGAATACGGTTAAAAAACCAGCACACGGTCATGGGGAGTAGATGCTGTGGCTAACAGACATCTACATCTATCCTCGATTATGAATCAAAATGCAAATGCGTTGTCACCCCTGAAGACTAAGATGGCTCGTTTCAAGTAAAAACGGTTTCCAGTTCTCTGGAAAGGGTCTCGTCTTCACTCTCCACACGAAACACAGCAGCATTGAGCTGCTATTTTACGCTAGTAATCTGTGAGAGCGCGGTCCTTCCCCGGTTTAGCCAACCCATTGGTGGTAAAACCGTAATAAAGCTGCAGCGTGGCTCTACCACGTAAAAATAATGTTTTATTTATAAAACATAATTTAGAAATATATTCTGTGGCATTGTTAATTTAATTTCATATATTTTTCTGAAAAGACAAAATGAGACAGTGTTTGTAAAAGTAATGATATTTAGCTTACGTTACGTGTTATTTCAAATGCATATACATTTTTATGAATAACTTTTTTCCGGGTTGCCTATCGAAATTAGGTATTTTTAAATAAAAATATTATACTTAAATATATTCTTCAAACAATTTCGTTTATTTTTTTCTTATTAAAAATTATCAATAACATTACAGATAAACACATACGTATATGTTAACTTTAAAAGTTTGGGTTGCCACTTTTAACTCGGTTGCCTGTTGAAAGAACTTATTATTCAACTTATGATAAGTGGCTACTGAAGTCAATGGAGGCTCGTAACCAACTTCAATTCATTTTTTTATTCTTCATACAGCAATGGCAGTTAACATTAAACCAAATAGGTATATTACTTTTATATAATATTTCTTAGTGTTGCGTTTATTGCAAAATTAAGTGTTCTTGTTATGGATATATTTGATAGAATTGATGACTACAATTGAGCTAGTGTTTCTGATAAATGAAATAATAAATTTGACTGAAATAAAAAGAAACATTTTCAGATCCAGGCTAGATCAGTTTACAAAATTTAAAAAAAATAATTCTTCTTGGTTCTTCCGACCGAGCCGACCATTCGTGCTGTAACCATGTTATAGCTGCACCATTGCTCTATATTTAAGATATATTTTAATATTTATTTATTTACTGATTACATAATTATAACATCATTACAGTTATATTAACCAATGCGATGCTATAATTAACCTAATTATAAAAAAACTAGTGACTTATAAATAATGACTATAAAATAATGAGTAATGAATAATAATATAAACATGACTATAAAATTAAATACTAATTAAAAAAATTACAATTTTCAATGTATTTGTATGCTGCAATCGTAAACTTCGTCTGACTACATGTAAATGTGTCAATATCCTGTGAGATGATATTAACGTAGTGTCAAGTTGTGTATAGCACGTGTCAATGGTGCATTCTGTAGTCAATTCGTCCTAGCAGCGGGCACGAGGAGTGACGGGGTGCGGCGACGAGAACACACGTAATTATCAGGTACACGTAGCTTTAGCGCAACGAGCACATCTGGGTGATGTATCCATCCACGTAATACGTTCCACACAATAAGTGCAATGTCTTTCCTTACACTCAGGCGGCTGTAACTGACTATACTCAGTACAAATAGACTCGGATACATAAGTGGAAAATTAGAATAGATTCCGTACTGCTTGAAATATATTTTTTTTCGATCATGACACAATATTTACTTTCATGTGGATTCCAAATAATGGCATTCGTTTCAAGTTGACTTCTTACGAGAGCATTGTATTAAATTCTAATAGTAAGTACATGCCGAAAATCCCTGCAGTGCCTTAAGATAAATCCGATATTCTTAAAATCTTTTTTTTCCAAATATTTAAAATTTGATTACGAAAATTAAGTTCCGGAACCACCAAGTCTAATATGTGTAACTCGAGGGATTACGAGGCCGTTCATTTGATAAGCATAACTATGAGAGGGTTTTGCACGACCATAACTCATGACAGAATATTTATTCACATTTAAGCTCAATGTGTTTTCCATACCCCACCGTGCCACTCTGTCAATGTCCCTTTGCAAACTTTGACAGTCAAAAGCATTGTTTACTTTCAAATAAATTTTAAGATCGTCGGCAAATAGCACTGTGCCTACTCTACAACCGTAGGAAGATCATTAACCATTAACATAAATGATAAAGTACCGAGATTGCTCCCTTGACTCACTCCAGAATGAAAACAGTACGGTTGCGATTCAAAACCTCCAAAATCCACGTATTGTCTACGCCCACTTAGATAATTTGCAAAAAAATCTAGTAAGATAGGTGTTAAACCTAACTCGGCAAACTTTACCAACAAAATATTGTTATCAACGGTATCAAAGGCTTTTTGAAAATCAAAATATGCGGTGGCAACTGGCTCCCAGCATTTACTACTGGCACCACATAATTTATAAAAGACATTAAATTACTCCCCGTTCTTCGACCTAACCGAAAACCATGCTGAGCTTCGGTAAACTGCGAGTACACTTGATAATAAACATATTTATAAATAATCGACTCGAATACCTAAGCGATTGCAGACAATACGACTACAGGTCGATATTCATCCACCTTGGACCCCGATCTTTCTTTTACACAGGAATCACTCGGGTCACTTTCCATATGTCCGGGTAGTAACCTTCTTTTAAACACATGTTAAAAATATGCAAGAGAGGCAATTCAAACACCGCACGGCTGTCTTTTAAAATGAATGCTGGTATTCCATCTGGACCCACGGACTTTTTGGGCTTAAGATGTATGAGGGCGTCTCGAACGTCTCCCAAAGTTTATCCGCCCGATATGAACGCGTGTTGAGCTCGTCGCGTAGTTTAACGTTTACGCGGCTATTCGCTCCGCTTCTCTCGGATCTAACGTGGGCTGCTCTTTACTATATACCGAATGAAAATATGAAGCTAAATACTCTGCACAGTCCGGATACCTGATCACTTGCCCGTCTTTAGTAATTTGAGTTCTATTAAGTTTTGACCCTTTACTCCTAACGAAATTCCAAAAAGTTTCTGGATTCTCTTTTGTATTATTATGTACCCCACACTGATAGGCCTCTTAAGCATCTTAATTTATTTTTAACTACTGCACGATGCTGTAAAAAAATTCATAATCCGTTCGAGATGCTGTTATATAAAATAATTTATGATATTTCCATTTTAGCCTTATATATAATATTAAATGAGTTGTATACCAATCAGGGTAAGTATACTTCGCATTATAATTACTTAATTTACGTTTCTTCCAAGACACACATTTATAAATATAGAGATTTTAATAGAAACAGTGCAAAATTATGCAGTACTATAAGATACTTCACACCTTGATAACAAAAGCATTAGGAGTGAAAAAAAAATGGAATCATATTGCTGAATATAATAAGAATAAAAAAAAGTCACGGTATTGTCACGCCATGTTGACTGACGTCCGATCGTAGCATAGACACCACAGCGAGTGGAGCTTCAGTCCGCCACTGGCCATTGCGGCCGCGGTGGTGTGCTGTTGCAGCGGCTGAAGCTGTGGCTTGCGGTAAGCCGCCACCACAAGCCGTTTGTGTGTGGGAGATGCTTAACACTTTGTCATATTTAGTACACTCCTTTTCAATCAAATGAAATAAATACATAATACATTCTTTAATATCACATTTTGGTGGTGTATAAACGACACAACAAAAGAATAAACATTTTTTCTCTACGGTGCACCGTTGCAAAAACAATCCCAAATAAGGTTGCGTGCACACTAGCTACGGCAACGCCTTTCAAATCCAGTCTGGAGGATGCAGCTAAGAGGATGCCTCCTTGTTTGCGTGCATCTGCTCGACCACATCGCAGTATTGCGTGGTTTGGCGGAAAACGTTATGTATTGAACTACTGAGACCTGTCCCTGTAATAGCAAACAGATGGCAGGAAGAATCCAAAAGACTGGTATACAAATCTGCTGTTTTTGTTCTCAGTTTCTGTACATTCTGATAATATAGCAAAACGAGTCTGTCTCTGTTTTAAGACAGTCAGTAGAAGTATTTAAACGCTCCGGTTTCTGCAATGTAACCCTTATCCCTAGAACGTTCCATTGCTTGTGTAAAATTGACATGATAATATTTTTGCTGGTTCATTGCAATATTTCAGCAATATCCTTATTTTTTTTAAGCAAAAATAATCTTTATGATTATAGAAATATTGCAATGAACCAGCAAAAATATTATCATATCAATTTTACACGTTTATTTAATTTTCTTGTTACAACACAAATATTAATTGTGCATTATAAACATATGCAATCTAAGAATTGAACTATAAAATGCGATAACTTCTTGCGATACACTAGGTACAAACCTATCGGAATTACAGATCGAACTGGTTTGTCTGGCATTCGTAGCCTTTGACCTAATGCTGATAGTAGTCAGTCTACAAAAGAGTGATTGGAGGGATTTACCAAATTTATGTTATAGGTATGTTATATGGTTTGAATAACAGTTACGTTTTAATTGAAGGACGTAGTTTTCTCATAAACACTCAAATTAATTTAAATCTTACATTATCAAATTTCTTACACAAAGACGAATATAATTATATTTAAAATACAGTTGTATATTCTGCAAATACTAAGAACGAGCACAAGATATAAATACCAGTTACTCGACTCATAGGAGTCAATAATTTCTTCATGGAGCAATGTATATGCTTTTTGGTTGTAAAAACAGGGAAAAAGTTAAAAAAAATATATCAATCAAAAGCTGTGAAAAGGATTATTATAATTACTTACTTACTTACTTATCTTCACGCACAATCCCTGACGGGGTAGCCAGAGAGGACAGATCGCCAAGTGTCACGATCCTTACATACCTCTTTCGCTTCTTTCAGATTCATTATCTTCTTCATACATGCACGTCTAGGTATCCGAGTACTCTTGACCCTACCCTCTTCGAGCAATTTGCTCACATGGTCTTTGAAAGTTAGTCTCGGTCTACCTCGACACCTTTTAATATTAACTTTTGCGCTATATATTTTCTTCACCATTCGGTCTTCACTCATTCGCTCAACGTGCCCAAACCACCGAAGCACGCCCTTATCAATTTTTGTGATAAGGTCATCTTTCAAACCTGCCATATTGCGAATCTCTTCGTTTCGCTTTCGGTAGGCCATAGTAACGCCGCACATTTTACGAAGAGATCGCACCTCCACTGCATTCAACTTGCTTTTATGCTTCTTCTGGCATACCCAGGTTTCGCTGCCATATAACAAAGTCGGTACCAACACTGCGTTATGTATCGCAAGGCGTGCACTTTTCACTACGCCTTGCCTTTTGACTAACGCAGACAGGGCACCATTGACTTTGTTCCCGGCAGCGACACGCCTGTCCACATCTAAATCACATCTTCCATCCCGGCTAAAAGCACTCCCCAAGTATACAATTTCATTCACTTGTTCTAGACATTCCTGATTTACCCATATTTCACACTTCGTTCTCTCTTTGTCCCTTTGAAATACCAGAACCTTAGTTTTATTAGCGTTCAAACGGAGACCTTTAATTTCACATTCCTCTTTCATACACGTGACTAATGCCTGCAGTTCATTATATATATATTCAGTTTATTATAATTAAATATTATATATATTATTACTTATTATTATTATTTATTATAATTATATAATATATATATTATATATTTATATTATATATATTCAGTTTATTATAATTCTTTTACTTATTATAAGTCAGTGCTTTACCACAATCCCACCTAGTGGTAAGTGGTGATGCAGCCCTAGATTGTAAATCGCACTGTCTTAGCGTAACAAAGCCTATTCATTCTTGCCTTGAAGACGCCCAGATTGTATTGGGACAAAAAGATAGACGCCGGCAAATTATTCTACTCCTTTGCTGTACGCATTACAAAAGACGACGGAAACCTTTTGGTTCTAATGCGTGGAATATCGACAACAAAGGGGTGAAGACCCAACCACCACCTGGTTTTCCGATGGTGGAAAGGAGAGGGAAGAAATAAAGCATGTAATTCCTGCGCACACTCACCGAAATGCATCCTATAGAATACCGAGAGACTGGCTACTCCGTGCCTATGCTTGGAGCTGACAAGATTGGTTTTAACCAAATTAAGGCTACCAATGAGCCACTTAGCACGTCTCTCCACTGAGTCCAAAGCTGCCAGGTGGCATTTTCCAGCACCAGGCCATATGTGATAGCAGTACTCTATACACGGCGGACTTGCGCTTTATATGAGGTAAGAAGCTGCCCCGGCGTGAAGTATGCAAGCACCTTTGCAAGAATACCAAGTTTCCTTGCAGCTGTTTTGACACTGGACTCAATTAAATGCCCATAATTGAGGTTCAGAGAAAATTCAACGCCTTACAAGTGAAAGCGGTCAGTTTACTCCAAGGAAACATTCTGAAAAGTAGGTGCCAATGTGAGCGGGCTCCTTTTAACAGTGAAAAAACACGCTTGTGTTTTGTAGGCGTTAAATTCTCACGAGATTGGCATCGCCCCATCCAGTGACTTCCTGTAGTGTAAGATTCACACACTCAACCATGGCCTTTCTTTCTGACTGGATTTGATCCCGACTGGCCCGGGCACTTGGTTAGTATCTCTCCACAATTGTGCTGTCGTCTGCATACCCATAGATACCGTGAATGAGCATATTATTTATATGCAGCATGAAGAGCGTTGCGAAGAGAAGAGACCCCTGAGAAACACCGGCGTTAGTCGCCACAGTATCGGATGAGCAGCCATTGACGACGACCCGGAGAGACCGTTCACTCAGAAAGTCTTTCATCCCGACAATCAGGCCAGGAGATAATTCGTACGCTGAAAGCTGGCCCAATAGACTAGCGTGCCAAATCCAGTCAAAGGCCTTGCGAAACATCGAGAGAAAGAGCAAGTGCTTCACCACTGTTCTCGAGGATTTTGCCCCATATTGTGTGTATGTGGCATACGCTAGAAGGTCCCCAGTTGATCGATTTCGGCAAAACCCGTACTGGCGATGACTGAGGAGATCATTTTGTTCTGGGTATGCCGTGAGGTGTGCGTTCAATATACGCTCCATAATCTTGCAGAGTATGAAGGTAATTTAGATTGACCGATAGTTGGCAGGGTCGGTACGGCTACGTTTTTAGGCACAGGCTGCACATTGGCCAGCTTCCAAGATTTGGAAACTATTCCAATCCTAAATGAGAGGCGGAAAAAGTGTGTCAACACAGGAGACAACTCAGGTGCACAGACTTTTAGAACTATAGCTGATATACCATCAGGTCCACTAGCTTTGTTCACGTCTAGACTTCGCAAGGTTTTAAAAAACCTCCTTGTTGGTGATACAGACCTCTGATATAGAGCTACCGCAGTGAGATTATTGAGATGGTACGCTGTTGCTACTGTTTAGACGCGAATTGCAAGCAAAAATAGAAACAAATATGTCCGATTTCTCCTCAGGCGAATGCGCCAGTGAGCCATCTGGTTTTACTAGCGGAGGCAGTGTAGACTGACAGAAGTTTGTGTCAACCGCTTTGGTGAGAGACCAAAAAGCTCTACTGCCAGATGGTTTCATAGAGAGCTTTGTACCGATGCGTTTAATGTGGTTGAAACTGGCTTGGCCTAATGCCTTTTGCAGGACTTGGCGGCTTGGTTAAAGGCTCTCTCTATATTAGAGAATCCGTGGCTGATAATAAGATATTTGAATGAGGTGATCGCTACCATGATCTTTCTAATGTTTAATTTTATTATTTTATAATTACTTTTTTCTTCTCAGTTTCTTTTCGGGGTCTCATCATAAATATATAATAGATAGACTTAAAAATGAGGATATCCGCAGTAGAATCACAGTAACCGACATAGCTCAACAGTTTAGTAAATTAAAGTAGCAATAGGCCGGCCATATGGCTCCAAGAACCAACAACCGATGGGGAAGAAAGGTTCCCGATTGGCAGCCTCGTACCGGTAGACGAAGTGTAAGGCGTCCCTCTACTAGATGGAATGATGACTTGATAAGACATGCAGGCAGTCGATGGATTCAGGTGGCTCAGGACTGTACATTGTGGCATTCCTTGTGGGAGACCTTTGTTCAGCAGTGGACTTGTGTTGAATGATGATGATAATAAAAAGTATTAGATTTTATTCTATTATAATCTAATTTATGCCACTTTTCTATATATATATACTCCGCTTCCCTCGGCCCCACTCCATTCCGCTCCAGTCTACTCCACTCTGCAACATTCCACTCCACTCCACTCCGCTCCATTCCACTCTACTCCACTGCAATCCGCTCCGCTCCACGTTTACCAGTTTATTATTTCTTGTTTATCATTTTTATTATATGCCACCTTTTGCAGGTAGATTAGCAATCAGTGCAATACGTGTCATTTTTTAAGTCTTATCTTTTAAGTCGGTCGTTGATGCCAGTTTGGGTACCTACTTTAAACCTTCATTCATTCATTATAGTCTATCAAAAGTCTACTTCTAAACATTGTCTCCCTCGTGGATAGCTTCTCTGGTGGGAATATTTGACAAAGTTGTCACGCTTAGCAAACAGTTTGGCAACTGCAGTTTTTATTACTCGTATATAAAATTTTAAAAATTTATATATTATGATATGGAATTAAGCAACCAGCTACACCTACATTTAGCCACGAATAAATTGTATTGAGTTAAGCTTTACCAAGTAGTGTGTAGTTTTAGTTAATGTTTATCCCATCAATACATAAAATGTGAAAAGGGGGCCAAGATCAGATCCCAACTTTTTATCGGAGAAGCAGACAACCCTGAACGTCGTTTGTACCGAACTTGGCCTCCTTATCACGTTTATGTTTTGGTGGGATATAATTAATTTAAAATTTTGTTAATCCTAGTAAAAGCAATAAAACAGTTTTATCAGAGAAGACAACATGCTAGCCACTGAATTTACGTTAATATTAGAAGGTATAAAAATACAAACACTGAGTTTCAATCATTTGAATTTAATTTAAACTTAAATTCAAAAGAATCGAGTAAGGTCTGTCAGTGTTGGATGCTTATTTTAATAAAATCTATTTAAAGTCGAGGCTGTTTGAGTTATCAGTATTTATGTCTGGTAAAAAATTATTAAAACGCGGAATGGTTTTCTACTTAACTTAAGGTAAAAACTGAAAGAGGTAGTTTTTACTTAAAGTTCTCTTTGATAAAAAAAGTAAAAGAGGTAGTTACTTAAAGTTCTTTTTGTGAAAATTTATTTAAAAAAATATTTGAGCAATATTTTAAATGTTAATACAATAACAATTTGTTTGTAAGACAGAATATTTTTTATATATAAATAAGGGTGACTACGGGCACACAGACATCGCGATGGTAAGTCGATGCTTTAGCAGAAGTATCCTCGACTAAATATCAAAATGCAGTTGCGTTTTTATTCTGAGGACTTAGATTAAATATCCCGTTACCAGTTTAAAAGATCTTGGTTATCGTCTCTCGGAACAAGGAACCAATACGTTACTATTTTACTATTCTGTGATGCGGTCAAGCCAACCCATTGCCATCACTTTAACAATTCCCTACTGCCAGAGACCTTGTGAGGAGAAGCGACAAGATACTCTCAAGTAGAAGAACTTTTACTCCAAAATTACTCAAACGATGTAAATAATTCTGTCTAGCTCGTTGATGGATTTTTCCAGTATGTGCCGATTGGCCTAATACTATGGAATATTTAACAAACTCGGCACGTCTAACAGACAGAATAGTGAGTGCAGAACCGATAACCTCCTACTGATAATGCTACTCCACATCAAGTATAAGTATTATAGCTTGGCCTCTTTTAAAATTCAATGCAAGTGTGAATAGGCTTTTTTAAGCTAAGTCAGTGCATTTTAGGATAGTAGTTAAGCACCGGCTTAAAATAGTAGTTATTTTCTGTTAAACTACAGCACTGTAATTATGATTCGTGGAATGATGGTGAGAACTCACACAAATATACCTACGAGTAGGTTATTAAATAATGAAAATGATTATTTTTTCTTATTTTTCAGATTAGTAAGCTGAAGTGCCAATGGACCGGCCATATAGCTTGTAGAACCGACATCCGATGGGGATGAAAGGTTCTCGAGGTGTTCGCCTCATGCCGGTAGGCGAAGTGTAAGTCGGCCTTCCACTAGATGGAGTGACGACCTGGTAAGACATGCGAGAAGTCGGCGGATGCAGCAGGCTCAGGACAGTCTTCCGTGGCATTACTTGGGGGAAGCCTATTTTCAGCAGTGGACTTTTGAAGGCTGTCATGATGATGTTGACGAATAAACGATAATTTTTTATTGTTACCTCTGTTTGTATATTTTCATTTCGTATATCATTTTTTATTATAATAACCATCTCATAAATGAGACCTGTGCCCAGTAATGGTGCATATATAGGCTGTAAACTTACTTAATATTCACTAACTAATCATTAATTCCACTGCTAAACATAGTACTCCTTCCTTCATATCTTGAGCTAGAAGATACAGTTGCCCATGCCCTGTTTCAGTTTCTGACTGTCGCCTATATGGTACCTCATAGGTATCATAGAAAAGTGAAATATGGAAGAAAGATTTCAAATGAGGTAGTGGATTATTTTAAGACGCTACTAAGTTGCGATTACTTATCTATAAATAATATTAATC
Organism: Parnassius mnemosyne; assembly: GCA_963668995.1. Classification (NCBI taxonomy): domain Eukaryota; kingdom Metazoa; phylum Arthropoda; class Insecta; order Lepidoptera; family Papilionidae; genus Parnassius; species Parnassius mnemosyne. Next base: position 52,641,461 of record CAVLGL010000104.1, on the reverse strand, counting down.
CATGAGAGCCATGCCATGCCATTATAGGCTATATTATACCGAAAAAATTAAAGTATTTTTTTAAATACGAATAATTAATAAAATAAGTGGTATATTATTACTTATCTTAAGTAACGTGAAATCAATACGAGTAGATAATATCCAGGAGAATCCGTGGTACGTCGCTAGTTTAAAATAAAAGTTTATTCCGTAAGTATTTTTAGAAGCAGATGGCTCAAAACCACAAGTTGACTAGTGCAGGTCTGTAATGATAACTATGACGGTGTTTATTATAACACTTAGTTGGAATTAAAAAAAAATAAAAGCTGACTATAAAAATTAAAAAACAAAATTCCGTATAATAGCTTCAGAAGCCGTTGTTAATACATGCACGACTTCTGAAGCTATTATACGGAAATTATTTTATTCTTTTTAGTTATTTGAAGTTACCTTTTATTATATAAAATGTCTAATTTTTGAGCCTACTGGGTGGAGTAAGAAATATCGAAAGCTCCAATGTCGTCTCAATATTAACATTAAATGAAGACGTTGAATGGAATTTTTTACCTAAATGAATATGGGAACACTATTAAAGTATAACCTATTTAGATAAAGGAAGGAAAATAAACAATGGGCCACAATTGACGAAGATATCGATTGACATACAAAAAAAGAACGTACCATCGAAATAAGATTTTTCCTCCATTTACAAGTGGGATAAAAATAGCAACAATACCATGGGCTGAAATAGAAATATGTATTATAATCCTAAATATTTAACATTTAATCGTATAAGTTTTAATCTATTAATTTTATGTACATGTGCAAAAAATATACCGTAGTACAACTATGGAAAATTAACGTATTCTTTATAAGAAAAATGGTTACACTGGGGTTTTTCCTTGGATCGGGGAGGCAGTTTACATGCCAAATTGCACAAGAACAACATCGCGACCCGAAGTAATTATTTGGAAACCATACAAATACTTGTTATTTCCGTGTTTCGAACCTACGGCTCAATCCCTAAATGCTAAACCACTGCGCCACGGAACCGTAATAATGGATCAAAGTGAATTAGAATGCATGATTTATTGTTATTTTTGTTGTTATCAGTATTCTTAGACATTATATATAAGCGGTGACTTGTACAGTAGTGTTCAATAATTCATAACCAGCGTTTGAGTACAGAGTGATATTGCATCTAAAACTTATTTAAAATGATTGAATCTATAAAACCGGGTTTTGTTCAATTAAGTGAACTTGGAAGTACTAGTGTAAGTTGTATTTTTTATTCGAAAATTTGTTATTTATATTGAAAACTATATTTTTTAGTTATGTGATGAACTGCTTGAACATGAGGTCCTATCTGATTTATGCACGCAGCTTTGATGAGCCCTTCCACTATAGCCTTTGAATCGTAGGGTTCATCAAGAACCAAACTTGCAAATTATTTTTGTCTTTAATTTTATTTAATTTGTCTTAGTCCGTTATTACATCCTCTATTTGATTTTTATTACATAAGAAACAGCTATCCTAAATATGCCTACGTCTAGCAGCCAATATAGTTACAGCATGCTGAGAAATAATGAACGCCTTAGTATTTTCGCATACACTTATGAAGCTATACTATATCTTAATGGCTACTGCTGATCTTAAATAAAATGTTTAAAATCAGCCCTAAAAATTAAACTTATTAGCATCGCAAAGTTTTAATTATAATAAAATTTTATTTATAGGCTGGTGGTAAAGTACTATTTGCCACTGATGATTTTTTCGCTGCTTGTGAGAACATGATATCTGATACCGATCCCATCTTTATTGCTGACAAATATACAGAATTTGGAAAATGGATGGATGGCTGGGAGACTAGAAGGAAACGCGTTGCGGGTCATGATTGGTGTATATTAAAACTTGCAACAAAATGTGTCATCAGAGGTATGCAATGTACTTTAATATTTTAAGGTTTTAAAGAGTAAATTATAAATATCTACCTATAAAGTATTACTTTTTATAATCTGTTTACACGTTAATCTAACAACACATTTTTTTTTATAAATTTGTTTCTCTTATAAAGTTTTTCAAGAACTTTGTCATTCATTATAGGTTTTCTAGTTGACACAGCGTTCTTCACTGGAAATTACGCGCCTAAATATTCCATACAAGCAGCTTGTTTATCTTCTGAAGGTCAGTATCTGCAGGTACCAAAAGAAATATTAATTTATTGCACATTCATATATCACAGGTATAATTTTTTTATAACTTAAAGCGTCAATTTTTAAAATAAATAATATTATTTTAAGATGAAGTATCAATGCCAGAAAGAATTGAATGTATTGGATCTGCCTGCAGTGAATGTGATTTGAAACAAATTAAAAAACTAAAATCAGATAAATGGGAAGAAATAGTACCAATCACTGCACTACAGCCCGGATACGAAGAAACTCGACACAACTTCCAAAAGGTTAGTTAGTGAAATTTAATAACCACTAATAATTTTAATGATAAGTTATAAATGATAAATATGAACATATTTACATTTAATTAATAAAATATTTATTTGAAAGTTTATTATTAATTTGAAGAGATTAATTTTCGCATTATAATTTCATAGGTATTAAGTGATGAAGCTTGGACTCATATACGTGTTAATATTTTTCCTGATGGAGGAATAGCAAGGTTAAGGGTTTTTGGTGAAGCTAAACCAGAAACACCAGCTTACAATGAAATAGTAGACTTAGTGTCTGTGGTAAACGGCGGTTATTGCGTGGGTAAGATACTTTTTGGTCAGACAAATTAATACTTATAGTAAAAATTGTCGTTGTACATTTATTGTCAATAGTTTTTATTTTATTATATAATTTATCAATTTTAGGATTCTCAAATGCACATTACGGACATCCCAGTAATATGATTAAGCCAGGAAAAAGTAAAATAATGGCAGACGGATGGGAGACGGCCAGAAGATTAGACAGGCCTACTGTTATTGAAGTTAACGCTGATGGTACTTTAAACGTTCAAGGTTGGTTTGGTCAACTGTTATTTTTTTACATTTTTAATTTTTATAAAACTTAATCATACACAGTCCCTAAAATTTATCTTTTAATGATACATTTTTATATACCACAAGTATGATAATGCATGTAATTTAAATATAAAATTATATATTTAATCCATCAGGTGAGGAGTGGGCTGTATTTAAGCTGGGATTCATTGGTAGAATAAAAAAGGTCTGCATCGACACAACTCAATTCAAAGGAAATTTTCCCGATACTGTTAAAATAGAAGGTGTTTACTTGGGAAACGCTAGCTGGCCAGAATCGAAAGATGCCCTTTGGCGTTTAATAATAAAACCAAGCAAGGTGAGAAGAATATAAAAATGTTAAAATTACGAAAACATATACACATAAAACTACATCTCCCTACTCTACCCATTTTTACCGCCAAATATTAGTGCTTACACTACTGCGTTTCGACCTGAAAGGTACAGAAAGACATTTCAATTACAGACTGCGAGATATTCCATCTTACCCCTCAGAGATGACAACGCATCTATATTTCTTTTGAAGTTGGCTGCAGGTGTCCGTATACTACAGTAGCCAATTACTATCGTGTTATCACATCAGTTTTATAAGATAAAAAAATATTGCACGACTCTAATCATTAACATACTCAATTACTATTTTCAGCTAACAGCAAACAAAGAGCATTGGTACAGCTGCGATTCAGATGTCACGTCTCATATAAAAGTGACAATGGCTCCTGATGGTGGGATAAGTAGAATTAGAATATTTGGAGTAGTAGATTCAATAATAAATTAAATATAGCGACAAAAAAACGTTAAAGAAAACATATTATGGCGATTCAAAATATGCTTCATGCTTAAATATTAATTTAATATTAGAAGTAGGTAGTTAATACTAATACGAGTATATTATAATAGTTATTATCAAAATAAATTAATACACTGCCTTACATATTTTTAATGTAAAATTGTAAATATATATTACAAATACTATGTAAATACCATGTATTTTAGATTTAAATGTACAAAAGTATTATTACTAATAAAATTTTGCTATTCAACCGTTGTGTTATTTAAACTATCAATTTGTTTTAAATTGGAACACATTTATTAATTAAATATAAAAAATAAGGTAATATTATCCTATGAACTGGAAGCTCCTCAACACTTTACATAGATTATACAGTGTAAATACGAGACCTATTCGAGACCGTATCAGTATAGAATTTCAATGAAAGAAGCATATGTTAGCCCAACCATAGAGGCCGATTTATTTTACTTTATCTTCTTAATCAGCCCATAAAAGCAAACATTTTCACATTTATGTGCCTGATGAAAAATAAGAAGAGCAACTGCAAGCGGGATTGATATGGCTGATGGAATTGAGGAACACTGCTGTGCTTCTTTTGTATTGTCACGTTTAGTATATATGTTTATTTAAAATATACATACTAAGCGTGACGATAAAAGCATATAAATATTTAAAAGCAAAAAAAAACATATCCAGATTGCTAAGCAAAATCCTATAAGTAACCAAATACAGTAATTATAGTAGTAACCAAATACAGTGTTATGTAAGAGAGTTACATTCACAATACAGCTTGTACACTCCTTCATCTTGTAGAGGGATATGACACTTGACGTTTGGTAAAAATTTACTAATCTTCTTCGGTGGCTGAAGTATGTTTTAATGGAAACTCGCTTTAAGATGTTTTAGCATTTTTAGATCACCTTAATTCCATAATCTCTAAAATACGATTCACAATGAAGTTAGAGGCAAACAATTCTTTAACTTGCCTTTTTGTAAGCCGTAAAAAGGGATATTTATTAAGCATTACTATAAACCTTATCATCATTTCAAGCATTTTTAAACTTAATCACCATTTTATGATCTTTTTATGAATTCAGCTTTTGCTGCCATACACTAAGGAACCACCGAACACTGCAGATAAGTGTTCATTATATAATATTCCATACCATTCATCATAATTTCAAGTTTTGTTTAGACGAAATATTATCTTTATTGGGTACATTGTTTGGTTTTTATCGCAAAGCCTCGAGATGATGTGGTTTATTCTGCACAAGCTTTGATTCATCGTCATCATCGTTCTCGTTAGTATGTCACAGTTTTTTGTTAAGTTTTTTGCCGATTCTTCCTAGGACGGAAGTTTTTTCTTTTCATATGGTAAAGCATAAATGACTTTCAATAAGTATTCTCGATATTAAATAAAAATCATTCTATAATATTTTATTCTATTTTTTTTTTGGTTGAACTTGAGATTTCAGACACGTACGCCTTCGTACCATAAAGGGATACATTTAAGGGAAAAAGGTGGAAAGTACCTTATTATATAGCGTTATTTTTTTTTCTAGAATAAACTTAAGTTATTTATTGGCTGGTTATATATTAAGTATTTCTGATATTTGTATGGGGTTAGATGAATATGAATAAATTATATATAAAAATCTAGTTTTGATCAATGCATTTGATCAATAATTCATTTCTATATGCTTGCAAAATGGTGTCATGACGCCGGAATGGTTCTGAACTCCTCTAAAACCAAGCTGTTACACATAAAGTCTCCTTATATCAAGTGTACTTTATCCAAGCACATTGTTGCTCACGATCATAATTGCCTTCACTCGTCTTGTAAAAACACTTGCAGTTGCCCCTCTATAGATCTCGTCAATACCCATACATATCTTGGAATGCAGATCGATAGTAAGTTTACTTGGCATAACCACATCGAGTGTGTTTGTAACAAGTTAAGACAATTCTTAGCTAATATTATAATACTGAAGAACAGAATTCCGTTCCCAGTTAAGATGATGTTATATAACTCTCTGGCAGAATCTTATATACAGTATGGTTTAGGTAGCTATGGTCGTACATTTAATACTTATTTAAACAAAATATATAACCTCCAGATAAGAATCCTTAAAAACATTGTAACAGACAAGATTCGACGTCAATTTCATGATGACGATAGTATGCTCTTTAAGCACTGCAATATACTACCAGTTCATACACAAGTCAAATATTTACTTTTAAAAAAACACTTTTTTAATGAAAAGTTAAGATTAGAAATGAAGCACCCCGTGTGTACGCGCGCCGTAAGCAGCCGCAAGCTGCAGACGAGCCAGGCAAACAATATGTACGGGGAACGAACAGCAAGTTACATTGTTCCACGACTTATAAACAAGCTACCCCCAGATTTCCGCGATAACTTAAATATAAAAAACATAAAAAAAAAACTTAAAATGTACTTTTTGTGTAATTTATAAAAAAAAAATTACTACTTGAAACAGCGTATATGCGTTTGCTCAGGTCCTAATTAGGCTGTAATGTTTCCTTTTTACAAACTATATTAATTATACTTAATGTAACGTCTACTCTGGTCGCGTCATCACAAACCTTAGTGGTTTTCTGTATGCGACTTTTGAGTATAGTTTTTTTGTAATGCTTTGTAATATGGTAAATAAATTAAAAAAATATATATAAAACATACCTATGTTATTAACATTCACATCGTTGGAAATGAAATAAAATATTGGATGAAAGACATTAGAAGAGAAAATCCAAACCCAAGCACTAAACATTTAGTGACTCTATTAAAAACAAGCAATACTTTGTTATATATCGTACCCTCAGGGAAAAAAAGCATAAGATGAAAATTGCAATTTTACAGGAGAGCAAAAATCTCTTAAAATACCTATAACTTTTTTTTTTGTAGACGAAAAATTATGTTTTATACATCCTTAAACAGATAAAAAAATACCACACAATATGAATATGTTCCTTTATTATTTAGTTTAATTATTTTATAAATATATGGAAATTAATATGTTGTGCTACTACTCGTTATTAACTCTGAATGCTCCGTTATAAATATTAGCGTTTATGTACATCTTCTCCTACAATTAACTTACTGTAATAAAAGTAAACCCTTTAACAATTCTATTGAATTTATTAGCAGTATACTTTAGGAGAGCGTAAATATTTTTACTGCATTATTTGCTTTTAATATTTGTTGTTTTTACACAATAACCTAAACTTACGATTTTATTTCATTTATATATTATATAGGTGAACTTTAGTAGACAATAATACCACTCTATTTAGTCTATGAAATGAATTAATTCTTTTTATATCTGGAGTTGGTACAAAATTAGTTAATATTATTGGTAAAGCAAAAAGGGCTCATTTATATTTTGTAACCAATTATATATTTTTTAAAAGTTACAAAAATATTTCAAAACAAAATATATTTGCATTTCTACAACCACAATCAAAATATTTAAGGCACACTATTATTTTAGTAATAAAACTACTTTAAAAGTATTACAATTTTAAAGTAGTTTTATTACTAAAATAAAAAACAAAAAAAAATACCACTTATAAAAACAAAAGTTTGCGCTTCTACAAATAGTATTAAATTGCTATTAAAGTTCTTATACCTATATACAAAATAACTATAAAAGTAACAGTGATTCGCCCTTCGACAATTCGAGCACCTAACTATCACAAAAATTCTAAATAGAAAATAGATGTTACCTGAGACTTTTTACTGGCAAAAAGGCATTCCATCTTAGTCCTCACGGGTGACAACGCATCTGCATCTTGAGTCTTTATTCAGGATAGATATAGATGTCTATGGGTCACAGTAACCACTTACCATCAGGTGGACTGTGTGCTCGCTTGTCACCCAATCTTTAAAAAAAAATACCAGCGTAAAATAGCAGCTTAACACCGCTGTGCATCGTATGGTGAGTGTAGAGAACCGGAGACCCTTTTTACTGGAAAAGAGGCATTCCATCTTAGTCCTCACGGATGACAACGCATCTGCATTTTGATTCGCAAACGAGGTTAATGTAGATGTCTATGGGCCACAGCAACCACTTACCATCAGGTGGACTGTGTGCTCGCTTGTCACCCTATCCTATAAAAAAAAAACATAAAATTGTAAAAAATTAGCCTGTGTCATTTCATTAACAATAAATTTATTTTGAATTTTCGCATTCATTATTATTTCATCGGGTGTATATAGTGTTTTATTTTTCATATTTTTTTTCTATACAGGCATGTATTGAATCGCCTTCATTTTGTGTGTCCTGTCTGTAAAAATCGGTGAATAATTTCTAAGTGTAATGTACGTGAAACAAATAGATACATCGAAAAATCATATCTATTTCTATTATGGCCAGAACGATTGTCGGAGTATAACGAAAGAGACTTTATGCTTCTACAAGCTTCCGCTTCAAAAAATTTATACAAGTAACTTGCGATTTCATTAGCACCTCTTTTTGCAATTTGTGTATACCATAAGAAAGAATAACCCTGTCGTGAAATTAAATTATATATAGTAAAATTATATGCTGGGTATTTTCTTCTATAATGAAAAATACCCCCATTTGATTGAAGCAGACTTAGTACCTTCTCCAAATCAAATACAATACGGTTTTTAATGTTGGGTCTGCTGAATCTTTTGCCTTCTTATTTCTCTAACAATATTCTTATTTTTAATATGACTTTCGTTCTGCTGCTGGAGTTGGAGTTTAGCATCTTCCGTTGCATTTTCATATTCACTGCATAATTTACAAATATCTTTTTTGGTCTGTATAACACTTTGCTCGGTGGCATTTGTTGTTCTATGAGGTCGGTTTGCGTGCTTACCCCGTAGGTCTGTTATTTGTTTACCATTATTATACTTATCAATGACCGTGTAAACAGTTATTTCTTTAATACCAAGCGTGTTTAAGAAAATTGTTTTACAAACTTTGAGTTTTGTTACGTGTCCGTGGTACGTGCGTGGTATTTTTCATTGGCAAATAATATATCAAAGTTCGATTTCTTTCCCGTTGTCTCTGAACTTTAATAACTTTAGGTTCCTTAATTTCTGTGCTATTCAAATTAAAATGCCACTGAGTCTCATGACAGCCTGTAGCCCAAAAATATTCAAATAAGTTCAGTCTATCTTCATGTTGAATAGTTTCAAAACACTTCAGCTTACAGGCGCAAGGATTTCTCATACATTTTTGTGGCTGTGCGCCTATATTTCGAAGTTTCTTTGTTTTTACTTTTGTCCACGTGTCCATGATTCTTTGTCTTTTTCTACGCTTGTGGTTACCCTTAGTTACTAATAATGGCTAAGACACAGTAGCTTCTATTTCCGAAGCTACGACTATATTATTTTCTGAGATGATGGGAGGCGTTGGAAGGTTAGTTATATTAGCTGAAGCGACAGATGTATAGCTACATGGAATAATTGGAGCAGTAATTCTTTCCTCGTGGTTGTTATTGGATATCGACTCTAGGACAATTTCATTTGGCAAAGGTGCAATACCGTATATGTAAGGATCTTCTAAATTATAATATTGGTTGATGTTTTCATCTTGGTTTAGTCTTTTATAGGAGGTGTTATCTATTTCTGGTCTAGTGGTTATGGTATTAGTGATAGGTATTGACTTTTGAGGACTTGGTAAAAAAATAACTGTCGGTGAAACTATGAAAATATTGTAATCCTTCTGGTTTTTGGTTGTAAATGGGCTTGATAAAAAAGCATCTTCGTTAAAACTGTAAATTAGATCCTTCAACAACGATGACGTCATAGGATCTTTAAAATCTCGAACAGGACTGGAACTAGGGCTTGCATCTGAATGTGGTAAATATTCGGAGACTGCTGGCGAAAATGGCTCTTCATCTGATGACACACTCAGTCTATAATTTATCGAGGATCGTCTACAACTGCGACTCGTAGAAGGTTCATTGTAAGAGTTACGAGTATCATGTGTCACTTAGTTGTTGTTAGTAAATTGATTTTGCTCATTACAACCTAAAAAAAATACTATAGTATTACATAACAAATAATATCCTTAGGCCTTTTCCCTCGTTTGTAGCTAGTAAAAATTTATTATATTAATACTTAGGCAGATTTGAGAGCGAACCTGTAGCCTTTTGCCAAAACTGATCCTAAACACAGCACAGTTCCTAAAAATTTCTTAAAACTACAATATCACGACTGGACCCGGGAATCGAATAAAGTACGTGACTGAACATGTACAGTCACGTATGTAATTATATTACGTGTACTCTTTCAGAAACAACGTGGCCCTCTACTTATTTAAGCAGGTACCACTTCATGGCTAAATCCATAAGACCAAACAAGATAACACATTAATATGTATTCATAAAATATAAGACTAATCGTTTAATAGGTCCTTACAGTTTACTATTGCAGCGCGACTGTGCCCAGCTGTGCATGAGGTACTCTATTTGAATCTCCAGTCAGGTAGTAGGTAGTTTTTCTTTCGAGAAGTTCTTAGGGCCTATGCCGAGTTTAGGACCAATTTTGGAAAATGAAAATAGGGTCACTCTCAGTTACATGTGATCTAAGTTTTACCAAATCTATTAAAATGTTAATGTAAGACCTCTACTTTTATTCAAATTAAAATACTATCTACTTTAGAACGGTTCAACTACTTACCTAATAAACCCAGAATCTTTTGATCTACTATTACGTTTGTGACTCGTTATTAAATTCGTTATTTTTTAAATATATCATCAGTTAATATTATTTCGTAAACGACACGTGCAATGCTGACAGTATCCAACATACATGCATACGCTCTAAGCTTACAGCATACCATATTCAAAGTACTCTGTGCAGCATACACTACCGGGTTACATGTCGCGAGTGAGCGCGAATATCACTCTGCCCCTTCGTCCCACACCGACTTATTCACGTTTACTCGCGATATTATAATATTGTATAGACGTATTATTACTTACTTGAATAACGTATATTTTTTTCGAACGAAATAACGCAGTAATCGTTCTTATTTAATAAAATGTTCCTAGTTAAAAGAAGTAAGTAGACATAATGATGTTCAACTATTTATTAATTTGTGGATGAACATCATAATCGCGTGTAATTAAGTAGCGAAGAAAAAGAAAAAGCGGATAAAGACCATTATCATATTTATTTTATTTGTCTATATAACTTATCGTACATATGAATATCATAAGTGTTATAACATTTAAACAAACATCAACATTTTTGCGTATATTCACTTATTCCGTTATTTAACAATTAAAAAATCTAAACTGTCAAACGATATAAATTATGTTTTCTAGCATAAAATCGCCAAAATTAATGATAAAAATCTGAAAAAAAATGAGCATATGTAACTTTAGTCGCTCTTTTCAATCATATTAATAACTAAAATTCAAAGTAATACTACTTATGCTTTTCTTCCCCTGAGGGTACGATATATCCCAACGCCCTTTAGCGGTGACGAAATGGAATAGCATTTCTATGCTGTAACGCGGTGACGTTCTTCAGTAGGATTTCTAGGTCACTGCGCATTTTTATGCACTAGCAAACCTCCATTACCGACCTGAAATAATAGTCGATAATGAATTAGAATGAATGAGTCAGAGGCTATATTGGAAGGAAATTTATCTCAAACTTTCTTTTACACATGTTATAGCCATGCTGACATTATATTATGGTTGTAGAACGTATAGGTCAGCTCGACCGGAGAAGAACCCCGCTCTCATAGCATATCAGGGTTAACAGCAACTTAATGCTGCTGTGTTTCGTTCGTATAGTGAGTGTAGAGAACCGGAAAAAATTGACCCCGGGTGACAACACAATTTCATTTTCATTCTTAATCGAAGAAAGATGTAGGTTTATATGGACCACAGCATCAATTTACCATCAGGTGTGTTGTGTGCTAGTTTGTCACCTTGTGTTATAAAAACAATACAACAGTAGTAATAACTTTTTACATTCAACAAAACTATTATGATTTATATGGCTGGAATTGACAAAACAAAGAAGCTCGGAATGTGTAGTGAAGTGTTGTATTTTTCCACTTACTAAAGGAAACACTTCAAGTTTGCTTTTATTTGTTGCAACTGTACCCAAATGAAGAGGATTCTATATAACCGCAAGACTTCGAGATTACTTTAAGCTCGTGCTGCGTAGGTTGGACCAAAATTGAAATGTCATTTGATTCAAATAATTTTATTTAATTAATCTTTTATTTATTCTTATTTAATTTAATTTATCTTTTACGTGGTAGAGCCATGCTGCAGCTATATTAGTAGTATAGTTGTAGCACGTATGGGTCGGCGCGACCGGGGAAGGACCACGCTCTCACAGAATACCAACGTAGAATAGCAGCTTTACGCTGCTGTGTTTCGTATGGTGAGTGTAGAGAACCGGAGACAAATTAGCGGAAAAGATTATCTCGATCGCTAGAATCTTTAGAAGATGCTGAACTGAGAAGGCAAGAACAAGCAGAGCGTCAGGCTGCGTTTAGAGCATCTGAGATACCTTCTCAACGTCAGCAAAGGCGTCTTGAACAGACAGAGCGTCAGGCTACTTTAAGAGCTTGCGAAACACCTTCTCAAAGTCAGGAAAGGCGTCTTAAACAGGCAGAGCGTTAAGCTACTTTAAGAGTTTCTGAAACACCTTCTCAAAGTCAGCGAAGGCGTTTTGAACAGGCAGAGCGTCAAGCTACTTTAAGAGCTACTGAAACACCTGCTCAAAGTCAGAAAAGGCGTCTTGAACAGGCAGAGCGTCAAGCTACTTTAAGAGCTATTGAAATACCTGGTCAAAGTCAGCAAAGGCGTCTTGAACAGGCAGAGCGTCAATCTACTTTAAAAGCTACTGAAACACCTGCTCAAAGTCAGCAAAGGCTATTCGAACAAGCGGAACGTCAGGCCGCCTTAAGAGCCGCGGAAACACCTGATGAAACTCAACACAGACTCATTGAGCAAGCTGAACGTCAATCTACTATAAGGACATCTGAAACACCAGAACAGACACAGGCGTGAAGAGATGCAAATGCACAGCTCCAAGCTGAACGTCGACAAAATTTTCAAAGAAACAATTGGTCGGTTTTTAATGACGCAGCATTCAATTATGATCCGTTGATTGATTATAAAAATCACAGGTTAGTTTTTATCGGACTGATGGACAAGGCGTGTAAATTTTCGAGTGCTTTAAAATGGAAAGATGAGACCGTAGGCATGTGCTGTTCCAATGGAAAAATGTCTCTTCCGTTACTTGGGGAACCAGAAGAACCTTTGAAAACTCTCTTTTTATTGATGCTAATGTGTCACGGCGCTTTTTAAACTTAACGAAATATAACTCATGCTTTCAAATGACGTCCTTCGGAGTTGACCGGTAAATAATAATGCCGGGATTTTCGCCTACATTTACGGTGCAAGGGCAAATTTATCATAGAATAGGTTCACTTTTTCCAGCTGAAAACGAACAGCAAAATTTATCCAGGGAGTTGAGAGAGACACAGTGTTCAAAATTCAAAGATTCTTGCATGATCGTAACATTTTAGTCAAAACATTTAAAACTGCTTTAGAAAACCTACCTGAAGAGGATTATAAAGTCGTCATTCATGCAGATTGGACCCCTCGAGGAGAGCATGAAAGGCGCTACAATGCACCTTTGATAAATGAAATAGCAGCCGTAATTAGTGGTGATCAATTTTTTTTACGAGACATTGTCTTGCAAGCACGTGATGATACGTTGCAACGGGTAGCCGATACACACAAGTTTTATGACGCTCTGCAATACTCATTGATTTATTGCAAAGGACAAGAGGGTTATCATTTTGAAATTCAAATGTTTCGAGAAAATGATTTTAACCTCTTAGCCTGGTGTTGTCAATTATTTCATCAATTTTTGGTAGACATGTATGTGAAGGTAGAAAGTGAACGTCTCCGTTATATATCTTTAAATCAAAATAGCTGCGCGTTGAGAATTATATACATTTACAAGATGCAGTTTCTAGCGACGCCAATGTAAACCCCAGAGATTTAGGTAAAATGGTAATTCTGCCCTCATCATTCGTTAACAGTCCCCGCTACCTACATGAGTACACACAAGACGCATTTGCCTATGTACGAACTTACGGAAGACCTGATATTTTTGTTACTTTTACTTGCAATCCCACATGGAAAGAAATAACCGAGGAGTTAATGCCGGGCCAAAAAAGTACTGCCAGACACGATTTAGTTGCTAGAGTATTTAGATTAAAAGTACAAAAATTAATGTATGTAATTAACAAAGGGAAATTTTCGGAGAGGTGCAATGGCCTCATGTATTCAATTGAATGACAAAAAAGAGGATTACCGCTTGCCCACATTCTAATATGGCTTAAAGAGAAGTTGCGGCCCAGCCAAATAGACGACATAATAAGCGCCGAGATTCCGGATCCTGAGCAAGATAAAGAATTGTATGATACCATCGTCCGAAATATGATTCACGGTCCATGTGGAGCACGAAATTCAATATCACCATGTATGAAAGAAGGAAAATGTACAAAGAAATTCCCTAAACAGCTATTAAAAGAAACAGTGCACAATGACAATGGCTACCCTTTATACAGACGCAGAGCTCCCGAAGATGGTGGCCGGAAAGTTACAATCAAATCTCGCTCTGGAGCGTTCGAAACCTTAGATAACAACTGGATTGTCCCGTATTCGCCCATTCTATGTAAAATGTTTAATGCCCACATTAATGTAGAAACATGTAGCTCTGTCCGCGCCATCAAGTATATCTGTAAGTACATAAATAAAGGAAGTGACCAAGCAATATTTAATCTCAGGAGTGAAGGTGAGGCAAATCCCGTTAATGAAGTACAGACCTTTCAAGGAGGGCGTTATGTTAGCAGTAACGAGGCAGCGTGGCGTCTCCTTGGCTTCCCTTTACACGAAAGGCACCCAACAGTTACTCACCTTGCTGTGCACTTAGAAAATGGAGAGCGTGTATATTTTACCGAAAAAAATTTCCAAGAAAGAATTGCCTCACCGCCAAAAACTACACTAACAGCCTTCTTTCAACTTTGTCAAACCGACCCCTTTGCAAAAACGTTGTTATATTCTGAAGTCCCCCGCTATTATACTTGAAACACATCTAGGAAGAAGTGGAAATGCCGTATTCAAGGCGCGCCTGTTGCAAATTTGCCCGGTCTAAACTCATCAGATGGTCGTGTGTATAACGTCCATTGTTACGGCGTGCAGCTGCCTATCCAAGAGTAGGATCTTCCCGGCCCATGAAAGAAGATCCCACAAGCAGATGCAGGTCGGGCCTCCTAAAGCCAAAGTGGAAAATCTCTAATTACAATAAACAATCAAAGGGAGCGTTCTATCCTACTGCCATTCAACAGGGAGAATATTAAAACCGAGCTTACTTACCTATATCCAAGGCGACTGGTCCCTCAGGGTTCGGTCAGGTCGCATGTGGTTGTATGGTGCATGGGAAGTCAGGGTCAGTGATGTGTATCTGTGTGTGACTGAGTGTAGTAGTAGTAGGTAGACCTTATGAGACCGTTGCCATCGGCAGCAGCTCGGACTTCAGCACCGCTCCAAATTGTGGTAATCTTCCGCGGAGTCGTCCACCGTCACTTTCTTCGTTCGTCACGAGGACAGTCCTTAACTTTATCGCACAATTAACTAACTTCCAGAAGCCACTAACTCTAATTTGTTATAAAGCGTAACACCCAACACAAATACAGAATGTCGGTCTATACGAAATCCCGTTACTATAAGCAAAAACGTAACACACCGCACTAACACGAATGTCCGGATCAAAGTTCACTACCGTTTCGCGTGGCAACAATTATTTCTAGAATATCAAATGCCGCAGTAGTAGCTAATATTGTCGAATACCCTCATACAGATTCTGAGTTAGATACAAGAAGTCCCGGGAAAAGCTCTCAAACAAGGAATGCGCGATACGAATGCTAGACAGTATATTTACTAGGCGCGCCTAAAATATTCCGCGTTCCCGCAAAAAAAAATGACAGCGTGCTGTCCCAAGCACAGCTGGCAAATGACTCCTGCGCTCGCGCGCCCTCGCCACACCGCTCAACCGAACGAAATTCCGAAACCAGCGTTCAGGCGTGAACATCCATGTAACTAATTTTGAATGTTTCTGTTTACGATTGCTGCAGCACCATGTTTGGGGCCCTACAGGGCATAAAGACCGTAAAACGGTCAACGGTAAGGAATGCGCAACTTATAGAGACACATGTGAAGCTCTGCATCTTTTAGAAAACGATAATCACTGGGATGAAACCATGGAGGAAGCTGTGCAGTGCCAGTCACCAGCCAAAATTAGGGATCTTTATGCAACTCTCATATCATCTTGCGGGCTATCTAATGCACATGAATTGTGGGACAAATATAAAGAGTACATAGCGAAAGATGTTTTGTGAAAGTTACAGCAGATACACGCGAACATGACATACAATGAACACATTTATAATGAAGCACTTGGAAAAATTGAGATAAAGTAATGGCAATGGTAGGCAAAAAATTAAGCGACTTTGGAATGATAACCCCAGCGAACAACCGAAAATGAACTAAGTGATGAAATTATACGCGAAACAAACTACGATATAAAAATCCTTCACCATTCAGGCTGCACTGCTCTGGAACTCCTTGCCCGATGACGTCAGAGATACATCTAATAAGACTGCATTTAAAAGATTGGTTCACAAGCACTTTAATGATAGTTAGTATGGTCAATTTGGTTACCTTTGTTGTTATTCTATTTATAGGTTTATGTTATATATCTATTTGTATTTATAATATGTATATATTTATGTACCTATATATTTGTATGTAAATATAATATATTGTCTGTATTATATTTTATAGTATACAAGTTTATTGTATTTTTATATATATAATATTAGTTTATTTTTAAGTTTATCAGTAGTTTTTTTTTCCTTGATTTACTCTATTGTTCATTTTATTTTATCACCTATCACCTAATTTCCACACGTCCCGGGTTGACTGGGAGAGAATGCCTAAAGGCATTAAGTCCGCCCTTTGTAATCCTTTAATTAAGGTGCAATAAAGTGTAAATAAATAAATAAATATACCAGCTTTGCAGCAACAAGTAGCCGAATTTGTACCCCGCTTGCTTCCCGAACAAAAACGAGTTTTTGACAAAGTATTAGGACAAATTGAATCTGGAAAAGGTACACTTTTCTTTTTAGATGCCCCTGGAGGAACTGGGAAGACATTTTTGTTCAATTTATTACTAGCGCAAGTACGGAAAGATAAAAACATTGCTGTGGCCGTAGCTTCCTCCGGTATAGCCGCCACGCTGCTAAGCGGGGGCCGCATTGCACATTCTGTTTTAAAACTCCCTCTAAATCTAGCCCAGGAAGAATCGCCGATCTGCAACTTTAGCAAAAATAGTGCACGAGGTATAATGCTACGACAATGCAAACTTTTAGTGTGGGACAAAAGTACAATATCGCATAAAAAAGCTGTAGAAGCACTAAATTGAACGCTCCAGGATTTGCGCAGCAATACCGATGTAACGGGAGGAACGGTGGTTTTACTGGCTGGTGACTTTCGCCAAACTTTACCTGTCATTCAAAAGGGCGCACCTGCAGATGAAATTAAAGCATGCCTCAAGTCGTCTATTTTATGGAACAAGGTGACAAAATTCAGTTTAACTACGAATATGAGAGTGCATTTGTATAATGATATCAATGCTGGAAACTATGCTGACACACTATTAAAAATTGGCGATGGGCGGTCGGAAACGTATGCTGAGGGCTGCGTTAAATTGACGAGAGATTTTTGTAATTTAGTACAGAGTCATTCCGAATTAATTGCGAGCGTTTATTCAGATTAAACGAACAACATGCATGAAGACAAATGGTTATGTGAAAGAGCGATTCTTGCACCAAAAAATGAGAGCGTTAACAAAATAAATTCAGATATACTAAGCGAAGTAGCAGGAGAAATAACAGAGTATTTGTCAGTAGACACAGTTATGGACACAGAACAGAGCACTTCATATCCCGTAAAGTTTCTAAATTCTGTAGAATTGTCAGGTGTGCCCTCACATAAGCTTCAATTCAAATTAGGCGTCCCAGTAATGCTAATGCGAAATTTAGATGCTCCTCGGTTATGTAACGGGACAAGTCTGCGTGTGACACATCTTGGACGGAACATAAACGGTGCTACAATTTTGACAGGCGTAGGAAAAGGTGAAAATGTTTTTATACTACGGATCCCTATAATTCCCACAGATCTTCCTTTTCAATTCAAAAGGTTGCAGTTTCCTATTAAGCTCAGTTTTGCAATGACAATTAATAAAGCGCAAGGGCAAACGTTACAGGTAGCGGGGGTCAACTTAGAAAAACCGTGCTTCTCTCATGGTCAGCTGTATATAGCATGTTTGCGTGTGTTAAATGCCCAGAATCTCCACATTCTTTCCCCGAATGAAAAACATATAACATTGTGTACAGTAGCGTCTTAAAATAGTGTTCAGTTAGTTTTGTATCCAAAATTCCCACAATCAATTAATCAGAATTCCCACAGATCTTCCCTTTCAATTCAAAATTTCCTATTTAGCGCAGTTTCTTTTCAATTCCAAATGCTGCACCTCTGACGGACCTATTAAGCTCAGTTTCCTATCAACTCAAAAGGCTGCATCTCTCACGGATCTTTTATTTGGCTCAGTTTTCTTTCAATTCAGAAAACTGCATCTCTTACGAATCAATTTAGCTTAGTTTCTTTTCAAAAGTCTGCATCCCTGACGGATAATTATGCTCAGATTCCTTTAATTAAAAAAAATCCCATTTCCATTTGCAATAAACAGGCTATTTTCATGCTGTCCTTTACGCTGCGTTTCAGAACATTTAAATAGGCCTTTTAATGGCTGCATCTCTAACAAATCTATAAAATTCAGTTTTCTTTCAATTCAAAAATCAATGGATAGTTTATTTCCCAGTGACCATGCGGACGGAGCCGCGGGTAACATCTAGTATTCAAATAAAGTTGCTTGCAAAGTGAAATCTGACTCAAAAATCACTGCAAAGATATATTGCAAAGAATTCCATCCAACACTATTAATAATTTGTAATCGAAACGGGACTTCGTCATAATTTTTTATATTATTATTAATAATTTAAAATATAAAATGTAGCTTTTAGTTTTTGCATAGAAATTTGTTGCAATCAGTTGTTTAAAATGTAAGTCAAGTAAATACTATGGCTTAGTTTTGTTAATGATATCGCTGTAATTATTTTTTAATTTGGCCTACATTCACAAATAAATAAACTCTAAAAGGCTATACAAAGTTTAAACCGATATATGTATGTAAGTATCGCCAGACAGTGCTCTTTACCGGTTTGATTTGGATTACAACTGGACTTTAGTGGACAATCAGTAACCACAGTTCACATTTTATCAATAATAATTGACACATGCTCATAGCACGTGTTTATAATGAATAATCAAATATTTAACATACATTAGTATATTTATTTACTTCTCTATTATCTCTTATCTTTTTTATAAATTTAATTGTATGTTCAAAGACAGATCATTTCATTCAATGGTACGGTACATTACAATTGACGCAAAAACCAATCCGAACCCATGCTCAATAACATAATATATATAATTTTATGTCATTTGTATTATATAATAATGAATTAAGATGCATATGAAATCATTTGTAACCAAGGACATGTTTTAAGGTTCTTATGTGTACGTCCAGCAGGGAGAGATCCATCTTATCTTTCTTTGTTGGCCTGAGTGAAATGTATTTAATATAAAAGAATTGAATTATTTTTTTCCAATATAGATTGTAAGTCTTAGTGACAGTATTTTTTACTTTAAGGATGATTCACGCTACAACGTGGCGCGGCCGGGCCGTGCCCCGGCCGGGGCACAGTCAAACATTATGGTGTACTTTTTGTATGAAGCGATTCATGCCTGACCGTGGCCCGGCCGTGCCCCGGCCATACGCCGCCGGGACTCGGCCGGGGCACGGCGTTGAAATGTCGGTGGGTATTGTTTCCCGGCTCCGGCACGGTCCGGCCCCGACACGTTGTAACATGAACATATGCGCCCGGGCGCCCGGAGAGCAGTCAACGTCAAATCTTAGTGAAGTGAGCAGCTCAACAGCAAAATGGACGATGAAAAATTATTAGAATGTGTGCGCAAGTACCCTGTGATTTACGATATGAGCCATCCTAAATATTTAGATAACAAATACAAAAATATTATTTGGAAAACCATTTCGGACGAAATAAAACAATCTGGTAAGTTGTAACTTTTATTTCAATTTACATTTATAATAGTTATTCAAGTGTCACTAATTACTTTACGACAACATGTAAGTACATGTGAGTGGGATTATCGGTTTTTAGTAGGTATTTTAGAATATGTTAGGTAAATTATAAGGAGTATATTATAGTGTAAGTATGTATTTATTCTTGATACTGTTGTCCTATAAAATTACGTCCCGCTGTTGACGCTAAATATTCTTTAAACGTTTCTCTTACCGCAAATGCATCATTAGCCGGTCTTCCTGGTTGAACGCTCAATGGATTTAATAAATGTGGTTGCGCATTTTGTGCACTATGATTGATAAGCCCTGTGTAATCTTTTTGTTCGCATAAAAAATTATGCAGTACGCATGTAGATAGAATAATGTAATCAATATTTTCTGGAGCAAGTTTCATTCTTCTTTGAAATATTCTAAATCTTTGTGTCAAAATACCAAAGGCATTTTCAACTAGTCGCCGGGCCAAAGACAGTCTATGATTGAAATTCGTTTTATTAGCGTCACCTGTTGCTTGGTGTCCTGGATACGGTCGCATTAGGTATGTTTTCAAAAGAAACGCTTCATCACCAACTATTACATATGGTGCAAACGTAAAGGAACCGGGTAAATTTTTACCAATAGGTACATGAAGCGTCCCATTTTCTAAACGTTTTCCAAGATTACATTGTGCAAAAATGCCACCATCACTGTTTTGTCCGTAAGCGCCAACATCAACTGCAATAAATTTGTAGCATGCGTCCACTAACGCCAATAAAACAATTGAGAATGTGTGTTTATAATTAAAATATATAGAACCACTATTGGCTGGGGCTTCAATAACAAAATGTTTTCCATCCAATGCGCCTATACAATTTGGAAAACCTCTAAGCTTTTCAAAATCTTCGGCAATTTTACGCCACATTTCTTCTGTTGGTTCTGGTTTAACGTCTTTCTTAAATCTTTTAACGATAGATCGACATGTGCTATGTACAATTTCGGTCATAGTTGAATGCCCCAATCGAAAACTGTACGAAATAGTTTTAAACGAATCCCCAGTAGCCAGGAACCTGAAAAAATAATAATGGTATAATTTCGCGGTATCTGTGTACTACAGTGAGCTATTACGTATTAACAGTACCATTTATACAGGTTGTAAAGAAAATTACTTAACTTGTTCATTCTATACTATCTTTTTGCAGATGATGTATGTAAAAAAAGGTGGGCAAACATACGGGACCAGTTCAAAAAACATAGAAACAAACGTAAAACCAAGAGTGGACAGGGTGCTGTGGCAATAAAAAAATATAAATATGAAGAGAGCTTGAATTTTTTACTGCCTCATATACAGGATCGAAATACAATAACAAGTATCGAGTCTGAGAACGAAGAGACGCAAAACGAAACGGTTACTTCGCCAGTTACTACGCCCAACGAAACAATTAACACCGATGAACAGCAGCAGCAGGAAGATCGCTCACCAGCTATTAGTGAACCAAATTTTACGCCACCTGCTGATCCGAATCCATATCCCCCGTCAACTGCACAATTCACTCGTTTCGGCAACCGCAATCGCAATGCAACCGTTGCAACTGCACACAATCGCCGTCGTATAGTGCCACAATCCCAGTCCTCTGCGTCAAGCGCATTAATGGAATACATTCTAAAAAATAAAGAAAAGTCCAACACACAAGACATTCATCCTATTGATGCTTTCTTCAACGGTTTGGCAGCCACCATAAAATCTTTTTCCCCTTACTATCAGCATCTTGCAAAAGGAAGAATATTTGCAGTAGTACAAGATTTGGAGTGGGAGCAATTGTCATCAGAGCCTTCTTCTTACACATCTCCAATGAGTGGAACAACGTCAGCGTCGTCTACTAATTCAAGGTCGGTGTATGCACCGGTTCCGATGACTACACCAACGCCAACACCGGAATCAACGCCTACGGAACCTACGCCTTCGGAACCTTCGCCTTCGGAACTTACGCCTTTGGAATCTAATAATTTGTCTACTTTATTTTCAGAGTTCACGGCAGACTAATGAAATGAATAAATACTATGCGAATTATTTAAATTTTTACTTTTTTTCATTCACAATACAATTTTGATTATTAACAAATTGAAAATGAAGTATTTAGAAAAAATCGACCCATCTTACAACCAGCTCTGATAGATGGTTGTGAGACGGGTCAATTTGTAATACTACATTTTTAAATACTATGTGATTTAGTGCATATCAATTTATTATTTACCTGATGCAGACTGCTAATCGTTCGATGGGAGATATAGGCTTTTGAAATCTTGTAATTTTTTTGGTTAGGTCTGGTTTTACTCTTTCAAGTAAAAAAGTAAAGCATTCTTTAGACATTCTAAAATAACCATAAAACTTGCTCTCATCATCTATTAATTCTTTGTAAAGTAAAGCAAATTCTCCTTCTGCTTCTCGCTTTCTCCAGGTTGGATGTACACCCCATCTTCTTTTAGTAGTTTCGCTTCGTTTTTCCAATACTTCGTCATCGATGGCAATTGCAATAGCTGCCAATTCAAATTGTGAAAATTGCATATTTATGTAAGCGTGAAGTCTATCGACAGATGAAATCACTAGCTGACAAAAACCACATAACACAGAGTCGTGCATAAGCCACGGTCGTGCAAACAGCCCGGTGTAACATGAATGACTGGCCCGGCCAGCGCACGGTGGACGTGTCCTGGCCGGGCACGGCCCGGTGGCGACACGTTGTAGCGTGAATCATCCTTTAACCTTTCGTTCGAAAAACAACCTCTGTCCTGAAAGGGCCAGCAAGAAATTTTTTTGAAGTAAAATTATACAATAAAACACAGGTTGTAAAAATCACTTACAAAAGTTATTTAAGAACAGCTTGGAAGTGACCACATCATTCCCAGAGGTTATTATCAACCTTGTATTCATATATATTATAAAAACACTTTTTATACAGTTTTTGTTTAATAAAATAAGTAAACTTGGTAACAGAGAGAGAGCTTGTATATTTTCTGGGTCTTAGTTATAATATCACATAAAAATACAGTCGAATTTAGCACCTCCTCCTTTGTTTAGTAATTTGAAAAAAATCAGGACAGGGTTTTTATTTCTGTATGAGTGGAAAAAGTATAAGAATTCTTTCAATAAGAATTACTTTTAAGATATCGCGTAACAAACTTACAAAAAACAACCTTCGCCTTTTTTCAATCCGGCTAAAAATAGAGCAACGAGTCGTTTGCTTCAGCACTTCATGGTGTGACAGTTTGAACATTAAAATAATTTATATCAAGTAGAATGCATAACTAGCTGCTCATATCTCGACATTTATAGAGTAGTAAGTACGCGATTAATATAACAAATAGTAATATTCATTATGAATCCTCGTCGTCCTCTTTAACTATATGCTTGACGATAATTTACTAACAAGAGTAAATTAATTGCGTGATCTTGGTGTTCAGTTAGATAGTAAGTTGATACTGAAATCACATTTTGATATTGCAACTCAAAGAGCTTATAAAATGCTATGTTTAGTTATGCGTATCTCAAAAGATTTTAAAAAGTCTTCAACATTAATTATACTATTTAACACGCTGCTGCGGTCTATTCTTGAGTATTGTTCTTCATATTGAAATCCTCAACACAAAGTTTATATTAAAATTATTGAAACAATCAACAATAAGTTTGTGCGTCACTGAAAGCGATATAATTCTACTATAGACTACATTATTCATAACTTAGAAAGTGATACTCTCGGGAAACGCCGTGGTATAAGAGATCAAATGTTGTTGTACAAATTACTTCATAACATCATCAACTCACCCTTAATTTTAAGCAAAGTGAATCTTGCATGTCACAAGTTAGGTGCACGAAATAAATCTCTTTTTGCATTACGTAAAGCTTAAACGAAGTGTGCCCCAAATAAATTTGTATCTCGTACATGAAAAAAATTCAAGTTTAAATATTGTGATTTAGATATCTTTCATCTTAAAAATAACAATTACAGAAATGTTTAAATTTGTAGTTTCACTATAGGTTGTATATTATATAATATTATTTTTAACTGCTGTAACTGATTAGTACTTAATGTGTAACTTAATGTGTAAATTATAAATACCATTCACTTATTTTTCTTGTTTTTTAATGTAATTTATTATTGAATTGTATGTTTCCCTTGTAGTGGCGGGTAAGAATACCCACTATCCTATATCTTCCCGTGGGTGTCGTAAGAGGCAACAGAGGGCAACTGAGGCAGAAGATGGACAGCAGCATCTTTTTGAAAACAGCCATAGAATAAAGTTACGAAGAGACGGCCCCCTGTCCACGTCGGCTCAGCTATTCTTGGCCACTGTGGCGATCATGGTAACGGCGGGGCAGGGATGCTAAGAATGTCCGGTGGAGGTTCGGTTGCCATCTAAAACGACTCGACCTACATACAACGCATACATAACATATAACGCACGAACCCAGAGGACTGACGAGACGATGCTGGAGATGGAAGAAAAGATAGACAAGTTGGCTTGAATATTAAAGGAATATCTGAGATCCGAAGAGAGGGAGAGGACACCTTAATCCTCGAATCCGGCAATTTCTCCTATCACTGGGAGGGCGACCATCTGTCCCAAGGATGTGTCGGATTTACCGTCCACAAGTCTCTCGTTAACAACGTTGTAAAGATTGGAAGTGTGTCGACGAGCGTTGCGTACCTGATACTCAGAACCACCAAACGGTATTCGTTGAAGGTCATACAGGTTTACGCACCAACCTCGGCACATCCCGATAAGTCAGTCTCAGCGAGATTAAAATGGCTCTCCAAAACCTTAAAAATGGCAAGTCCTTAGGACAGGATGGAATTACAGGGGACCTTCGGTAAGTGGGTGGAAAAGCGGTACTTAAATTCCTTCAGTAGCTCATTCATTCCTCCATGGTAGCACTACCTCGGAGGCGTGGAGCAGAAGATCGGTGGTCGTGTTCTTCAATAAAGGCGACAACGCTCTCTTGAAGACGTACAGGCCGATTTCCCTTCTGAGCCGCGTCTATGTGCCGTTTCTGAGAGTCGTTACGAATCATCTCGCATGCATACATGGCGATTTCCAGCTTCCCGAACAAGCCAGTTTCCGAAAAGGCTTTATCACCAAAGATCACATTCATATCCTCCAACAAATTGTACAGAAGACCGAAGAGTACAATCTGTCACTTTGTCTTGCGTATGTCGACTACATATGAGAAGGCCTCTGATTTCGTCTAAATTTGGTCGGTGCTGCAGTCCCTTCAGCGGTGCCAAGTTGACTGTCACTATGTCAAAGAGTCGAAGTGTTTGTACAGTTGGGCTACGACGGCTATCCGAGTACGAAACCGATCCATCTGCAGAAAGGTTTCAACAGAGTGACGTTATATCCCCAATATTCTTCACTGCTGCATTGGAAGACGTTTTCAAGCTACTGCACTGGAAAGGATACGGTGCTAACATCAACGGCGATTAAATCACTCACCTTCGATTTGTCAACGATATAGTCTTTATGGCCGGTTCGCCGGAGGACTTAAGCACTGCTCAATGATCTCAACAGTGCCTCCTAATGGATAGGTCCCAATATGAATATGGACCAAATAGAGATCATGTTTAATGTCCATGTCACAACTATGCCGGTAGGTGTTGGGAGCACTATGCTCGAATTTGTTGACGGGTTTGTTTACCTGGAACAAATAGCCCGAAAAGGTAAGTCCGACTTCGACCGTGAGGTCAATCGACGAATTCAACTCGACTGGGCAGCGTTCGGATACTTACGGAACATCTTCTCGGCAAGTATACCTCAAAACTAGAAAACAGTGATGAGAAGCGAGACGTGGTTCTTCATTGCTGGCCGTATAAGGGAGCTGAAGGTCACTCAGCGAGCTATGGAAAAGACTATGCTCGGGCTTTGCTGGTCCTCCTGCGGATATCCTCATTCTAAGGTCATCACGCTTTCTCCGCGTTATAAACTTAGAAATGAAGATACCCGCAGTGGAACCAGAGCGATCGACATAGCTCAACGGATTAGTAAGCTTAAGTGGCAAGTTAATAGCTTCATCTGTGTTGACCACAGAGTCTATTGATGTGTACCCATTTCTTTCCCTTCCAAAGGCGTTAACAATATATCGTTAATTGCCGCTGCTGGGTCGTTTTTCGGGGTTAGTATGGCACGTTCACACAAACATTTCATTGGCTTATCGTGGATATGAGCAATATCTGGATAAATTTTGGATTTTAACTCCTGTAACGTAAATACAGTTGTGCACAAATTATCAGGAATAGCTATTATTTCGTCATTTATCGGGTAATCACCGTTGCCGTTTTCAAATAGATTCGCAAATCCACCAGCAGACTCTTTTTCTCCTAAGTGTACCCGCATATTTTTCCAGAGCTTGAGGATTTTAATAAGAGGCCATAAAGTCGATGTCTTAAGACACGCCTTAACTTCATCTGCTCTAGTTCCTTTTGGCATTACTGGTAAAGTCTGTCTATGTAATCTCCAGCCAGCAAAACCGTTACACCACCCATTAACTTCTTATTTCTTTTACACCTTGTAGAGTTCTGTTTAAAGCCTCTACGCCACTCTTATGAGGCATGGTTATTTCAACCGACACTATCATTTTTGTGTGTTTTGATACTTCAGCAAAATCAATTTGTTTCGATATATTACAAATGGGAGTATCAGCTGTTGTTAAATTCAGTGGTAACTTGAAGGCAGCATGAACAGTTCATCCACTATCAAGCAGTGTAGCTGCGATCCTAAAAGAAGCCACAGCCAAAGCAATTCCGCGAGTATTTCTAACTTTTCCTAATAGCAAATTTATAGGGAATGTTTTGCCTGTTCCACCGGGAGCATCCAAAAGAATATTCCACCCACATTTGATTCAATTTTTGTGTTAATTTGATTGTAAACTGCTTCTTGTTCGTCATTCAGTGACCCTTCATTATTTTTAACTGTGTTTTATAATGATGCTAATTCGTAACTTGTCTCTTTAAGAAACTCTCTATTTTCAAATTGATGTTCTTTGCTTGGCTGAGGTAACCCATACTCTTTTAGTAGCCGACCACGCAACGCTAATTCGGCATCTTCTATTACCGAAAGGCATTTGACTCCTGACCAGCCTTCAACGTTTACTCCTCTCTTTCTCCTTTGAAACTTTCTTTTATCCCAAACGTAGTGTGCAGGTACTTCTAGGTAGAGCAATGTTTTTGCAAAGTTATCTACTTTACACGGATCGAAAAAGGTGGAAAAATGTGGTTGTTGGAGGACTATTCACTCTTTCACTCAGATTTTGCTAATTAAAATAAATCCCGTAGTCCACCTCGCTGTTCATTTTCCAAATGAACAGCGAGGTGGACTACGGGAGGGAAATGCTCATGAATGGATGATTCAAGGATTCGCCATACTGCCTCTATTGAACTTATATATCTTCCATTTGTATACGTTTTAACTTCATCCTATCATTCTCTAAAGCAAACGATGCCTGGACTGAACCTCTATTTACATATTTACAGACGTCATTTATCGGTTTCACCGAATGACAATATTCCACATTTAAGTGAGCGTTAAATGTTTTTTATAATACTGGATTATAAGGGACAACCCAGCGATTACTATGGATGGCACATATATTTATGTTCAGAAGAGTAGCAATTATGCGTACCAAAAGAAAACATATTCCCTACATTAATATAGGTACCTCGTCAAACTGTTCATAGTAGTATGTTGTGGTGGCTATATAATTGATGTACTGGGCCCTTATGCAGCCACAAAATCAGATGCTGACATTTTAAAAGATGAATTATATTATTCTTCAAAACCTATGCGACAATATAATAGAGAAGGTGATGTTATGATTTTAGACACAGGCTTTCGTGACAGCATTTCCGTCTTACAAAGTTTGAACTAGAAGACAGAGAGGATTCTAGAGTTATAATCTTCATAATACAGGAAAAAATATTTACAACTAATTCATTGCCTGATTTTGTAGAAAGAAATAATTTAAATAGAATACGGGACCAGTTTGAAGGTATTACTGTAAATAATGAAAATGTTCTAGATTTTCCACTATTGGATTTTAATGACATGATTTTAATACCATTGGGTATATATCCAATTATAGAAGCCCGTTCATACTACGTTGAACATGCTAGACGTAATGGTCCATATACGAGTTTTTAATTAATTAAAAAATTATAAGTAAATTCTGAAAGTTTGGTAGTGGCAATGAATGTCACCGATTAGATCCGCACATGGGACAAGTTTTTGTAAGGCCTACAAATAATTGGTCTGAATGTTTGTCCATGTAAATAATGTATATAAAATGCCTTCATGATACAGTGTGCGGGTTGGTGATTAATGTCGTAATTAAAAAAATGAGTTCATAATTGCTATGACGTGTAGTGGTGGCATCAGAGAATTCACTGCGCCATAATATCATAATAGTATACAGCAGTGTGAGTAGTATACGCTAAAGTTTTTTAAAGGAAATTACCCCCACACTAGGATTTTCTTCTATGTCGTGGAGCTGGTTTACATACATAAATTGCACAAGGTTAGGCTTCCGGACCATAAACACTTACGAGTATACCACACAAATTCTTGTTCGTACGGGTACGTGCGTGGTACGAACCAGCGGCTTTCAGCGCGGCAACTCAATGCTAAGCTAATGCGCTTAGGAGCCTTCAAAGAAGCTGCATCGGCCCGTGCATTTAGCTCAGACTATCGACAACCAATAAAGAAGAAAATGTTTCTAGCGGCATGGTCGTAATAGCAAGCGCACTGTTTGGCGACCCCCAGATGTAGTAACGACCTGATGAAATATGCAGGGAGATGGGTATAAATCGTGCAGGCCAATGAGTAGCAGTGGTCTTGTAATGGCTTATAGTGATATTTTTTTTTAATCCAACATTCAAACTTAAATATACCGTGCTGACCTAAATGCTGCCGTGTAGTGGCGGTCAAGAATATCCACTACCCCATATCCTCCCGTGGGTGTCGTAAAAGGCGACAAAGGGAAACAGCCAGGAGATGGGCAGCAGCATCTTCCTGATAATAGCCAAATGACAATAAAAAAACTGCGGTTGCCAACCCGCTCGCCAAGCGTGGCAACTATGGCAAATACCCCCCAATGATGAGAGCAACAAAAAAACGGCCCCCAGTCCCCGGCGGCCCCGCTATTCCTGGCTACGGTGGCGACCATGGTAACGGCGGGGCAGGGGGTGCTAAGAATCTCCGGTGGAGGTTCGGTTGCCACCTTAGACGACTCGACCTGGCAACGTACAACGCACGCACCCTGAGGACTGACGAGAAGATCGTGGAGCTGGAAGAAGAGATAGACAAGTTGCGCTGGCATATTATAGGATTATCTGAAGTCCGAAGAGAGGGGGAGGACACGGTAATCCTCGAATCCGGCAACTTGCTCTATCACCGGGAGGGCGACCATCTGTCCCAAGGAGGTGTCGGATTTATCGTACACAAGTCTCTCGTTAACAACGTTGTAAAAATCGGGAGTGTGTCGACGAGGGTTGCGTACCTTATACTCAGAATCACCAAACGGTATTCGCTGAAGGTCATACAGGTTTACGCACCAACCTCGGCACACCCCGATGAGGAGGTGGAGGAAATGTATGAGGATATCTCTAGAGCCATGCATTCCTCCAAAACCCAATATACGGTGTTAATGGGAGACTTCAATGCAAAACTAGGCACAAGAGAGAACGGTGAGCTGAAAGTAGGGAAATTTGGAATAGGGCAACGGAACCCAAGGGGCCAGCAGCTGGCCGACTTCATGGAGAAAGAGGGACTCTTTATGATGAACTCTTTCTTCCAGAAGCGGCCCCACAGGAAGTGGACCTGGTCGAGCCCCGACGGTTCCACAAAAAATGAGATTGACTTCATTATGACGACCAGACGACAACTGTTCAGTGATGTCTCCGTGATCGCGAGGGTGAAAACTGGTAGCGATCACCGAATGGTTAGAGGCACACTGAACCTAAACGTTAAGTTGGAGAGGTCTCGTCTAATGAAGTCAACGCTCCGTCCCCCTCGTGCTCTGTTTTAAAGTCCCGAAACCTTTCAGCTCGAGTTACAAAACCGTTTTCAGTGCCTAGAAGACTGCAATGAAGTGGACGATA
Organism: Parnassius mnemosyne; assembly: GCA_963668995.1. Lineage (NCBI taxonomy): Eukaryota > Metazoa > Arthropoda > Insecta > Lepidoptera > Papilionidae > Parnassius > Parnassius mnemosyne. The sequence continues at coordinate 52,611,201 of CAVLGL010000104.1, read as the reverse complement.
TGAATGACAAGCTCGTGGAAACTGTCCATGCGGTTGGAGCTAAGTTCTGTAAGACCCGCCGCAGAAGAACACAAAAACTCTCCGATCACACTCTTAATCTCATGGCTGTTAGACGGGAGATGAAGCTACATTCTTCAACAGACTTGACAGCATACAGGCATCTGAACAGACAGATCTCCAAATGCATGCGGCGGGACTTACGCAACTTCAATACAGCTCGTATTGAAGAAGCGATCGAGCGGAACCAAGGCTCCAAAGTCTTTGCCAGAGATCTGTCTGCCAGAAAGAGCCAACTGTCAAAGCTGAAGACAGAATGTGGCAGCATCGTTTCCGGGACACCTGAGATTTTGAGTGAGATTGAGAGGTTCTATGGGCAGCTATACACATCATCGTTGGAGCCACACGCAAGTGTGAGTAACGATCCAAGAGCGAGTCTCATCCGACACTATTCCGAAGATATCCCGGATGTCAGTCTGAGCGAGATTAGGATGGCTCTCCAGCACCTTAAAAACGGTAAGGCCCCAGGCGAGGATGGAATTACAGCGGAGCTTCTGAAAGCGGGTGGAAGACCGGTACTTGAAGTCCTTCAGAAGCTCTTTAATTCCGTCCTCCATGGTGGCATTACACCGGAGGCGTGGAGCAGAAGTGCGGTGGTCTTGTTCTTCAAGAAAGGTGACAACGCTCTCTTGAAGAACTACAGACCGATTTCCCTTCTGAGCCGCGTCTACGTGCTGTTTTCGAGAGTCATTACGAATCGTCTCGCGCGCAGACTTGACGACTTCCAGCCTCCCGAACAAGCCGGTTTCCGAAAGGGCTTTAGCACCATAGACCACATACATACCCTTCGGCAAGTTGTACAGAAGTCCGAAGAGTACAATTTGCCACTATGTCTGGCGTATGTGGACTATGAGAAAGCCTTTGATTCCGTCGAAATTTGGGCGGTGCTGCAGTCCCTTCAGCGGTGCCAAGTTGACTGTCGGTATATCGAAGTGTTGAAGTGCTTGTACAGTAGGGCTACGATGGCTATCCGAGTACAGAACCAGAGTACGAAACCTATCCAATTGCAGAGAGGTGTAAGACAGGGTGACGTCATATCCCCGAAACTCTTCACCGCTGCATTGGAAGACGTTTTCAAGCTTCTGGACTGGAAAGGATACGGTATCAACATCAATGGCGAGTACATCACTCACCTTCGATTTGCCGACGATATAGTCCTTATGGCAGAATCGCTGGAGGACCTAAGCATTATGCTCAATGACCTCAATAGTGTTTCCCAACGGATAGGTCTTAAGATGAACATGGACAAAACTAAGATCATGTTTAATGTCCATGTCACACCTATGCCGGTAGTCGTTGGGAACACTAAGCTCGAAGTTGTTGACGAGTATACCTGGGACAAATAGTCCGACTAGGTAAGTCCAACTTCGACCGAGAGGTCAATCGACGGATTCAACTCGGTTGGGCAGCGTTAGGGAAATTACGGCACATCTTCTCGTCAGGTATACCTCAAAACTTGAAAACGAGACTGTACACCCAGTGCGTGTTGCCAGTGATGACATACGGAACTGAGACGTGGTCCTTCACTGCTGGCCGGATGAGGAAGCTCAAGGTCGCTCAGCGAGCTATGGAGAGGGCTATGCTCGGAGTTTCTCTGCGTGATAAACTCAGAAATGAGGATATCCGCAGTAGAACCAGAATGACCGACATAGCCCAACGGATTAGTAAGCTGAAGTGGCAATGGGCCGGCCATATAGCTCGAAGAACCGACAACCGATGGGGAAGAAAGGTTCTCGAGTGGCAGCCTCGTACCGGCAGGCGAAGTGTAGGGCGTCCCCCCACTAGATGGAGTGACGACCTGGTAAGATATGCAGGAAGTCGATGGATGCAGGTGGCTCAGGACCGTGCTTTGTGGCATTCTTTGGGGGAGGCCTATGTTCAGCAGTGGACTTGTGAAGGGCTGTAATGATGATAATGATGATGATGACCTAAATAAGTGTTGGAGATATTTATTGCAGATTTATCTCAAAATTTAAGCGTTAGATTTTCTAAAATCTTGATTAATTGAGTAATACGTATTTCAATTCATTAATTTACTTGTAAAGATTTGGAATTTCTACAAAAACAGAGAGATATAGCTCAGTGGTTCACAGTATTGTACTTAACGAACCCGGGTTCAATATTCTACGCGATCAATGAAATTGTAACTAATTTACCACGAGATCGGCGGTGAAGAAAACATACACACACGTTTACAATTAGTGCCCGACACCGTTGGTAGTACATACTGTAAAATATTGTTTTGTATATATTGTAAAATATAGTAAAAAAATGTTATTTAAATTATTACACAAGTATCTCACAATTTCCATTACATAACCGAATAAGCTACTTGTTAACTTAACAACTTGTGTGTTGACTAAGGCAACCTAAGTCAATATTGTTCAAATGAACTGGGTTGGGATGCTAACACGCGGAATGTTGTTGTTGTTATTTTCTCATAATAAATCTACACGTATAATATATTTGTATGAAATTCTGAAGATTATTATGGAAATATGGAGCTCAGAACCTAAGCGTTTGCGGTAAATTCTCCAGTAAGCGATCAACCCGGGTCGATTCCGCCGGCAGAATATAATTGTTAATTGAAATTTTAAGACGTGACTTACTACGACTTAGCGTTGAAGGACATGATGAGGGTTTTCTCACTATATTCACGTCTAAAGAACAGAATATTTCAAGGACACGATATGAAGGCCGTTAAAATGCACTAGAGCAGCGAGGCGGACTAATTGCTCCATTACCCTCTCAGAAATGAGAGGAGTCCTTGGCCCAGATGTAGGACGTATGAAATCTATTACGAGTTTGCCCAAAATGATTTCACCGGGCAGTAATTAATAATTAACTTGAAATACTATAGTTCAGGCAGTGGTATTATGATATACTTTGATGAAGGTAACATCACTGTGTTTTTTAAAATGCTATGTTTAAATAGCCTAGTACCGGTAGGAGAAGTGTAAAACATGCAAAAAGTTGATGGATGCAGGTGGCTAAGGACCGTGCTTTGTAGCATTCGTTGGAGAGACCTATGTTCAGCTGTGGACTTGTATGATGACAGCTGTAATAATGACAATGTTTAAAAAATATCAAATTACAAGTATATTAAGGTAGTCGAAGATAATGAAACTGAAACTAAGATATACAAAGTAAACAAAGAATAACTAATTAAATATTCGATAAGCAGTTTTATCCAACCCATTATAAAAATTAAAGCGTATAAATAAAATATTAATTTTATTAATCACATGTTTTGAATAAAGTAGGTACTATCTAAAGTATAATAACTAAGTTTTAGTTTTAAACATCTGCTTTGATAGCAGTTTCTATTATAGTTAATTATTTAATATTTGACTTCTGAATCTCTGTAGGCGAGCTGCCTACGTCTACGTTATAAAACATAACTTGACAGATATTTGAATATCATTTCTGCCAACAATATCTTAACATCTGTCTTACCGTTCTCAAATTCACAATTATTCGCCTCTAGATATTTTGCACAACGACAATGGGCTCATAAATAACAATACATGTAAAGGAAAGAACTCACTTAACTTACAAATTCTTGTAACAAGAAATGAAAAGGGTAGCTGACACCACCTTATTATGCCTTCGGTTGTTGATTTCCATTATATTTAAATAAACATCTGTTCGCGATAGTGTAATTTATGCGCGACTTGACCGATATGGTCATATTTACACAATACAGGTATTTACTTCGTCATATTAAACATATCGCTCACTTATTGAAAGAACGTCATTTCTTAAAATCTTGACTTTTCACGAATTTATAAAAAAAATGTTTTGATGCAATAAGGACAAAAATTTATTTTACATGTGTGTAAGAACAATTTTTAAATAAATATTTTAACAAAATATGTTGTTATGTAGTGTAATGTCGTTATTGCAGTTTAAAATATTATGTAATGTTTAGTAATATTATTCAGTAAAGTGACGTTATTGTTGAAAAATATACGCAAGTTTTAGTGTTATTTGCAGTTATGACTTTATTAAACGATAATTTCTTAATTTCAACACTGGTCACTACATGTAACATTACATTTTTTTTAAATACTAGTAATGCTATTAAACATTACTATTATTCTCTTTAGTCAATTCTGGTAAGCTTAAAATGCTTGTGTTAGAAGTGGTTCACGACAGTAGTCGAATGGCGGATTCGAACCCACGACCTTTCGAGTTCGCGGTCCGCAGCCTACCATTAGGCTACTGACGCTTTATTTATAAGAATTAAGTCGTTCTTATTGAAAAATGTGTTCAACTTAGAGTATTATTTTAGGTTATGTTATTATTGCAATAAACACCGGGTGTGTTTTTGAAGTTTATTTAAAAATCTGAAATTTATATTATCATTTCAGGCCTTTCGAGGGCGAATATTAATTGACCTTGTTAACAATCGTGACGATAATAGTATACACAAATAAGATCGAGTCAACATTCAACCATTGGATACTAACATGCATCCTACAAAAGGAAAAATAAATTCAGCTTATCCAATTCCTACTTTTGGTCGTCTTAGTCTAGTTCATCAAGTTCATCTAGTGAGGATGAAATGTTCAATGTTGAAAATCGTCAAGATGAAGAAGGCCCTATGACATATTTACTGTAAACAATCTTACAATTCATTAATTACAGCGTATCAAAATTCCACTTCTGAACATTTTTAATTTTCTGAACATTGCCTAAATGCTTGCCATAGTTGATGCGCTTGACAAACGAGTAGGTAACTTCAATTTTTTCTTAGTTTATCAAAGTGGTGCTGCCCATCCCACCTGTTTCAATTTCCCTCTATTGCTTCTTGCAGGATGAAATGGGATAGTGAATGTTCTTATGCCGCTATTACGGGATGCACATTATTTTTACCTATTTATTACATTATTTAAATTAATGAAATTTTGAGATATTCGAAATTGTTATTTTATGATTTGTTAGTTAGCTTAGTTAGGAAGTCAATAGCTTTAACTAGCAGTTAACCACTTTTCTTTCCCGAAGAAGATTGCGACCATTCGGATAAAGATCGAGATTACATACCAAATACAGAAAGTAGTAGTTCTAGTGAAAAATAATTTACTTCTATACATTCCGCTACAGTTCAAAACAATACGCTAGCAGCTTTAAGTCCAGAAAAGAAGAAATAGAAAAAATATTAAAAGAAAATTATGGCAGACGTCAAGAATAATATTACATAAAGAAAGTGACAGAACAGTGTTCAGGTTACCTCACCCTTGGGAACTTCTGACCGCTGTCTGGTGAAATCTGTGCCGTTATACTCCCAATCTAACTACGATTTCCACGGAGTGCGACGAATGTGGCGATACAAGTCAGCAGATCGGTATGAGATGCGGCATTTCTTTGCATCTTATCCTTGGCGGCAGGTCTGCTTCTCCTCTGAAGACCCATCGAGCTGCGCGGATGCCATAACCAATGTGATACGTCAAGCGATAGAGTATTTCATCCCCTTTGCTGACGTGCCCATTGGTGGTAAAGCTCGCCCTTGGCTTAACGCCGAGTGCGCTCGTGCTGAAAAGCACAAACATATGGCGTACTTATCCTGGGTCGATGCTCGAGACCGTAAAGTTCCGGAAGCTCCGGCTCTTAAGAAGAGAGCCTTTAAACAAGCCGCCAAGTCGTGCAAAAAGTCATTACGCCAAGCCAGCTTCGACCGCATTAAACGCATGGGCACAAAGCTCTCTGTCAAACCATCTGACAGTAGAGCTTTTTGGTCTCTCGCTAAAGCGGTTGAGACAAACTTCTGTCGGTCAACACTGTCTCCGCTGGTAAAACCAGACGGCTCACTGGCGCATGCGCCTAAGGAGAAAGCAGACTTATTTGCTTCTCTTTTTGCTTGCAATTCGCGTCTGGACAGTAGCAACAGCGTACCATCTCAATTACCTCACTACAGTACCTCTATGTATGAGGTCCGTATCACCAACAAGGAGGTTCTTAAAACCTTGCGACTAGCCGTACCGACCCTGCCAACTATCGGCCAATTTCAATTACCTCCATACTCTGCAAGATTATGGAGCGTATATTGAACGCCCAGCTTATAGCATACCCAGAACAAAATGATCTCCTCAGTTATCGCCAGTACGGGTTTCGCCAAAATCGATAAACTGGGGACCTACTAGCGTATGCCACTCACATATGGGGCGAAGCCCTCGAGAATAGTGGTGAAGCACTTGCTGTTTCCCTCGATGTTTCGAAGGTTTTTAACAGGGTTTGGCACGCTAGTCTATTGGGCAAGCTTTCAGCGTACGGCTTATCTCCTGGCCTAATTGTCTGAGTGAAGGACTTTCTGAGTGAACGGTCTCTCCGGGTACGTCGTTGATGGCTGCTCATCCAATACTGTGGCGACTAACGCCAGTGTTCCTCAGGGGTTCTTTCTCTCCGCAACTATCTTCTTGCTGCATATAAATGATCTGCTCATTCCCGGTGTCTATGGGTATACAGACGACAGCACAGTTGTGAAGAGATACCAACCAAGCGCCCGGGCCAGTCGGGATCAAATCCAGTCAGAAAGAGAGGCTATGGTTGAGCGTGTGAGTCTCACACTACAGGCAGTCTCCGAATGGGGCGATGCCAATCTCGTGAGTTATAACGCCTCCAAAACACAAGCGTGTCTTTTCACCGCTAAAAGGAGCCCGCTCACCTTGGCTCCTACTTTCCGGAATGTATCCTTGGAGTACACTGACCGCCTTCAGTTGTTAGGGATTGAATTTTCTCCGAACCTAAACTATGAGCGGTTCATTGATTCAAGAGCCAAATCAGCCACAAGGAAACTTGGTGTCCTTGCAAAGGTGCGGCGGTACTTCACGCTGGGGCAGCTTCTTACTTTATATAAAGCGCAAGTCCGGTCGTGCATGGAGTACTGCTGTCACATATGGGCTGGTGCTGCAAAATGCCACCTGGCAGCATTGGACTCAGTGGAGAGACGTGCTAAGATGCTCATTGGTGACCTTGATTTGGTTGAAGCCAACCTTGTCTGCCTTGAGCACAGGCGCAGAGTAGCCAGTCTCTCGGTATTCCATAGGATGCATTTCGGTAAGTGTGCGCAGGAATTACACGCCTTAATTCCTCCCTCTCCTTTCCACCATTGGACAACCAGACGGTCGGCGGGTTTTCACCCCTTTGTGGTCGATATTCCACGCATTAGAACCAAACGGTTTGCTTCGTCTTTTGTAATGTGAATAATTTGCCGGCGTCTATCTTTCCGTCCGAATACAATAGAGGCGTCTTCAAGGCAAGAGTGAATCGGCTTTTGTTACGATAAGACAGTGCGATTTACCAACTAAGGCTGCATCACCACTTACCACCAGGTGGGATTGTAGTCAAGCACTGGCTTATAATAAGTAAAAAAATAACAAAACAGAATTTAATGTATTTGAAGGTGATGCAGTTCACTTATTAATTGAACGACACATTAAATGCCATAATATAACAAGTGGTCCTATATAAACACCTGTATATAAAAGAAATGGAACGTCTTGAAGTCCATGAATTGATTCACAAAAATGTCTATGACATATAAAACTATTTTCAAGTTTAGTATGTTTGAGTCTTGAGGTTACGTACATATTTTAACATATTCAGGATCGTCCCAACCATTATATCAGATTTGATAAACTGCAAATTTTCGCAAAAGAACATCGATTCCTACCGAGGATGATTCGCGAGGCTATTGAAATAAAAAAAAAACATTCCTTTTTTCAATAGAGAAGATTGCTGGGTGCTACCATCTGCTTGGGATCCCGTAATTAATAAAATTAAATCCAAAGCCCAGCATACTACTGCAAGACTTCAAGGTACTCTAAGTTATTTCTGTGTAATTCGGACCAAAATTAATGATTAAAAGTTAAAGGCAGCCTTCGTTAACTATGATATTGGGATGTCAAACACCTCAATCCCCCCGTGACCATAAGTGCTGGAAAGTATCCGTAACGACGGGAATTAAAAAAAATTGAACGCGATAAAACCCGTAAACTATTTTTATTCTATGATAGAAATAAAATTAAAGATCTCAAAAATATTATTTATTTTTTTATATTGTTTCGATTTTTTCCTGAAATATGGTTCTCATTTAATATAAATCATACGTAATTCAAATATTTATTTTCTGTAAGAACGACATATAATGGAAAAATACTGTAACTAAGCAACTTTTTTCTGCAATAATGACACAAATGAGTACCGCATGGCGTTTTTCTTTATCATGTGAACACAGTACATTTAAAATATAAATTTATTATTTATTTTTAAAGTTCATTAATCATTAGAAGCAATCTATATCAGTTAGTAAATTGAAACTGTTTTATTGTTAAAATACATGAAGTTCAGTTTAAAACTGCTCTCCTGTAAAATGACGATTATTGTGTTATGACTGTCTTGCAATAAGTGAGCGACATTAATCTGATAGTATTATATATTTATGGACCAATAAGACTGCGTGTGGCCAGTGATGAGCTATGGAATTGAGACGAGGCCCTTCACTGCTGGCCGGATGAGGAAACTCAAGGTCGCTCAGCAAGCTATGGAATGGGCTATGCTTGGAGTTTCTTAACTTAGAAATGATGATATCCGCAGTAGAAACAGAGTGACCGGCGTAGCCCAACAGATTAGTAAGCTGAAGTGGTAGTGGGCCGGCCATATAGCTCGAAGAACCGACAACCGATGGGGAAGAAAGGTTCTTGAGTGGCAGCCTCGTACCGGTAGGCGAAGTGTCGGGCGACCCCCCGCGAGATTGAGTGACGACCTGGTAAGACATGCAGGAAGTCGATGAATGCAAGTGGCTCAGGACCGTGCTTCGTGGCATTCCTTGGGGGAGGCCTATGATCAGCAGTGGACTTGTGAAGGGTTGTAATGATGATGATAATGAATAAGACTCACATTTATTATTTTGATTTTGGCAAAAAATATCACAAAATATGGACCCGATGCACCGTAGTAGAGCCATTTATACATATTTGCAAATATATTTAGATATTTATGCTCGTATGTTTTTGTGCGCGTGCTGTTTTTATTAAACTTCGAAATGGTTGGATCAAATGTAATAAAACTTTGAGAATACCTAGAATGTATTGCCGGCTGTTATTTAGGCTATTATATTTTCTATCGGAAAACATGCATCAATAATTTATGTGATGCAAAATCGATTTATATTTTTTTATTCAAAAATATTTTATTATAAAACTTTGAGTATTAAAGAAACGTTTTTTGTATGTGAAATTAATAGATATTGCTTTTATTTATTTTTATTTTTTTTAAATTTCCTTATTCAATTTAAAAAACTGAGTTTAAAGTGGTTTGTGAAAAGTCGTTCGACAGTTGAAATAAATGTGCAAATACTACTATTATAGATCTGACGGATTTTATGTTTAAGTTTTACGCGGACGAAGTCGCGGGTAAAAGCTGGTCAATAAATATATTTACACTAATGAGGCTGGCATGAATCAAGAGTAAAACTTATTGAAAAAGGCAGACCAACATCTATTGGGCCAGCTTGTATCTTAATAAATTACAAGTATCTTAATACTTGATCCATTTTTTATTTTAAGTTAAGTTAGACATTTATTATTTGAAAATATAGTGAAATTAGAAATTTTTACAGAAGAAAGGGTAATAAAGGAACACATAGTCCACCTGATAGTAAATGGATGCGCAACTTTCGCGCCATGCGCGCCCCATCTAACTTCACTCGTAATTTAGAATCAAAATTCAGATGCATTGTTACCCCTGAGGATTGAAATGAGATACCTTATTACTAGTAAAAAAGGTCTCCATTTCTTGTCTTTCTCATGAAACTCAACAGCATTATGCTGCTATTTCACGCTGGCATTTGTGTGAGCTTACTTCCTCAGTACAGCTGACTCATGCGCCCGGATGCGTGACTTTACCAAGTAAGAGCTATAATGTTACTACACTATATTCTCATCTGCTTTTTTGACTGACTTTTAATTTTGTAGCCTTTTGAGTGGATTAAAGAATTACTCAACGCCCATGATGTTACTATATTTAATTTTAAAAATTACAGCCACTGATAAAGAAACCCATTATCAGTTTACCATGAACGAATATATTTTTATGAAGGTGGCTAAAAATAAGCGATAATAATGTTGTGCGCCACTATTAATGTCTTGTACATGGCAAGACTAGTCATCACTAGCGCTCTATAGTGTCGAGTAGCAGAACTAGGAGAGTCAAGATCCTTCTAGAAATTTCGGGACCGATATATACTTGAACATTCTGGATGTCGCTATAGTAGAAGGTTCTGGAAACTATCTGAGGCCCTATATAAGGCCGGTATAGACCACGACCGGAGCAGTATTGAATTGGCGATATAAGCGAATACTTCGAAGCGATACAACGGCGAACTAGTGATCAGTAGTAAAATTGTGTTCTATTTTTAATGTGGTTTTAATTTGTAATTAGTATTTCGTAATTAAAGAGTCGATTTTGGTAATTCAATCTGCAGTTTTTAATTGTCTCGAACACCAAGCTCGTAACAAATGGTGTCAGAAGTGGGATCAAATCATGCCGATTTTACCGAAGGACGACATAGAGGGTATCCGTACCCGAAGTCAACGCCAGCTGGAGACGGACCAGAGATGATTTGGTGATGCATCGCCGCAAACGTCGAAGGGCCAGCTGCCGACCACGGAGGCCGGCCCGTCAGCAGCTCCTGCATCTGCAGCACCTGATCTAGGTGCTCTGATGATGATGCTGCAGGAGCAGGCCCACCAACAGGATGAGCAGTTCCACCGACAGGAGGAACAGGACCGTTGGTTGAAAGAGCACCTGCAGCTCGGTATAGAAGAGCAGATGCTCCTCAGGAAGGACCTTCATGCTACCTTTGGGAAAGAGATAAAGGAGGTGAAGGATAGGGTTGCTCAACATGACAACCGCCTGTCGGAAGCTGAAACCCGAATCGACCAAGTGAACAATCAGGTTGACAACGTGATGGCTGACGTGAAGAAAACGCTCTACAACCTCAAACTTGGGGATGGAATTACAGCTACCGTGGTAGCTACTACACCTTCGCTACGTGGATTCAAAGTGCCACCGTTTGACGAGACTTCTTCCTGGTCGGCCTACAAAATCTAGTTCGAGGCTGTCATGAAGGCCAATGGCTGGAATAAAAGTCAGGCCATGACTGCTGTCACCCTAAAACTGCGCGACCAGGCCTTAACTGTTCCGGAAGCTCTTGGTAAGAAAGTGACTTACGATCAGCTCCTTGAGGCGTTGGAGGCGAGATATAGCGACGATCACCTGGAACACATCTTTCTTGCGCAGCTCAAATATCGCGTGCAACGCCGCAATAAAAACCTGTAGCAGTGGGCCCTTGAGGTAGAAAAGCTGGTTTGAAAAGCATACCAGTCTGTACCTGCGCTCATTGTAGGGAACCTGGTTCAGACATTCATCGACGGCATCCATGACCTTAAAGTCAGAGCTGCTGTGAGGTTCGGGCACCACGAGACGCTTAAAGATGCCTTAACCCATGCACTGGAGGTGGAAGCCGTGCGGCAGGATCATCGTTCCTATCGCGTCAGGGAGGTTGCAGCAGCTACAGTTCGGGACCGCAAAGACGCCTACAGCCTTAGGTACTACAGCTGTGGGGGAAGGGGCCATCTCCGATTCAGCTGCCCCAAGCGAACTGTAAGAAGGGAAAGTGATCGATCTCGAGAGGGTAGTGCGGCTAACAGCACCGCCCAGCAGCAGCAGGGAAACTGGCGGGTGCTGGCTGATGTTAAAAGAGCCCCAAGGATTTCGATCTCACAAACCCGTGATGGGAACAGCCTAATCATCAAGGGCGAGGTCAACGGAACGCCGTGTAAACTGGCCATAGACACTGGAGCCTCTCGCACGGTTGTCAGTTCCCAACTTATAAGTCAGTTCCTTGGGGACTCTGCATACAACCAAGAACGCATTAATTTGGTGACAGCCACCGGTCAGCGTATACCCGTCCGTGGAGAGAAGGAGATGGAGTTGAAGCTAGGCAACATGATCTACCTGCATAATGTCATCGTGGCTGATATAATGGACGCTGCATCCTGGGCCTAGACTTTATGAGGAAGAATTGTTGTGAGATCGACGTTAAGCAAAGTGTTTTAAAATGTGGACAAGAGGAACTTTTCGTGGAAGGGGCGTTACCAGGGAATGTGTACAGCTTTAAGAAGATTGTTCTTCCGCCGAGATCGGAAACGATTGTGCGCGTTAGACTTCTTCGGAATCCTGGATAAACTCTTCGTTGTGTACTCGTAGAAAGGGTACACAATGACTTTCCATCGAAAGTGGCTCGAACCTTGGTCAGAACCGCCGACATCTCAGGAGTACGTGTGCTGAACCATTGTGATCAGGAACATATTATAGAAAAAGGCACATTGGTAGGTACTAGTGAGGAAGTGGATTGATTCCGTCGGTGCCAATATCTATCGACTGGGACCCCCAGCAAGTATGGACAAATGAGAGTGACCACATTTTTAGAAGACTATCGCAGCGTCATTACCCCGAACGAAATGGTCAAGGCGAAGAATTTGTTACTCAAATACGCTGATGTTTTCTCGTCAAACGAAGCTGACATAGGAAAGACTGGCTTGGTTTAACACAAAATAAACACAGCCTGTAGCACGTGAAAAGGCAGTGGAAGCCATGATTGAGGGAATGGTGAAGAATGGTGTTATTGAACCTTCATCTAGTCCATGGTGTTTATCTGTGGTGATGGTAAAGAAGAAGGATGGCAGCATGCGGTTTTGTGTTGACTACCGCCATCTAAACGACGTTACGAAGAAGGACAGCTATCCCTTGCCAAGAATTGATGACACGCTGGACATGCTTACAGGCGTAAAGTGGTTTAGTACGCTGGACCTGAAAAGTGGCTACTAGTAGGTTGAAATTGACCCTAAGGACAAGGAGAAAACTGCATTTTCCACATGAAAGGGTCTGTGGCAATTTAAAGTCATGCCGTTTGGATTGTGCAATGCTCCAGCAACGTTTGAAAAGTTGATGGAGCTTGTACTTACCGGGATAATTGGAGATGCCTGTCTGGTCTACTTGGATGATATTATCATCGTAGGCCATACGTTTGAGGAACACCTTCAAAACCTGGAACGCATGCTCATGAAGATCCAGAGTGCCATCCTCAAGTTGAGTCCGATGAAGTGCTCACTATTCAAACGGCAAGTTAGATTTTTGGGGTATGTAGTGTCGGAAAAAGGTATCCGCACGGATCCAGAGAAAATTGCCGCTGTCAAGGATTGGCCGGTTCCAAAAGACAAGACACAGGTTAGAGCATTTTTAGGTTTGTGCTCTTATTATCGACGATTTGTGAAGAACTTTGCAGAAATAACCAAAATCCTGCACAAACTAACCGAGGAAAAGCGACATTTCTGCTGGGATGAAAGTAGCGATATTGCATTCCAGGAGCTCAAGAACCGTCTGTGCAAATCACATATTTTGAGGTACCCTGATGCGGGCAAGGAATTTATAGTTGACATAGACGCAAGTGATATAGGACTTGGCGGTGTGTTGTGTCAACGGAATGGTGGTCAAGAGATTGTGATAGCGTACTTCAGCAAGTCGTTGTTAAAGCCGGAAAGGAACTATTGTGTCACAAGACGGAAATTGCTTGCTGTGGTAAAGTCCTTGCAGCATTTTAGCAGATATCTTCTGGGGCGAAAATTCCACTGACGAACTGACCATGCTGCACTGAAATGGCTATTGCAGTTCAAAATTCCGGAAGGACAAGTTGCGAGATGGATTTGCAGGAATACGACTTTGTGATCAAACATCGCAGCGGGAAATCTCATGGCAATTCAGATGCATTATCAAAAAGACCTTGCCCTGAATATTGCATGCATTATACTAGGCAATATAATAGGCTCAGCAATGAGTGGAAGGACAGCCTACAACATGCACAGCAGGAAGATTCGGACATTAAGCCGACTCTAGAATGGATGAAGGTCAGTGCTCCTAAGCCCAAGTGGAGCGACGTCTCAGCAATGGGTTCGACAACGAAAAGCTATTGGGCCCAATGGGACAGCTTGTTGATTCAGGATGGAGTCCTGTGCCGTAAATGGGAAAATGGTCGGGAAGACAGTTGTCATTTGCAAATGGTTGTCCCTAAGGCTAAAGTACCGGATGTGCTACAGCTGTACCATTGTGGTTGTTTAGGAGGCCACCTGGGAGTTAAACGAACTTTACTGAAGACGCAAGAACGGTTTTACTGGTTCCACTGCCGTGACGATGTCGAGGACTGGTGCCGCAAATGTACAAGTTGTGCGGCTGTAAAGGGTCCTCAAACTCGTAGTAGAGACGCATTGAAATTGTACAATGTTGGTGCACCATGGGAGAGGATAGCCATTGACGTTGCGGGACCGTTTCCGCAAAGTGAAAGTGGTAACAAGTATTTCATGGTTGTGATGGATTACTTCACTAAGTAGCCAGAAGTCTTCGCTATTCCAAATCAAGAAGCTTCAACAGTTGCAGATAAACTAGTTCATGAAGTCTTCTGTCGTTTTAGAGCACCTTTAGAGATTCACAGTGATCAAGGAAGGAGTTTTGAGTCTCAAATATTCCAGAAAACTTGCCGAGTTATGGGTACTCATAAAACAAGAACAACTTCTTACCACTCACAATCAGATGGAATGGTAGAACGATTTAATTAGACATTGGAGAGGTATCTAGCAAAAGTTGTGGAAAAACGGCAACGAGACTGGGACAGGCACATACAACCGTTTTTGTTGTCATATCGAAGCGCTGTTCACGAAAGTACATCAGTGACACCAGCTTTCCCAAACTTTGGGAGATAATTACGGCTGCCTGCAGACTTGATCACCGGAATACCACCTGATGCCCCACGCAGTATAACCGATTATGCAAATGACTTGCGGAACAAAATGAATGACATTTATGAGCACGTCAGACAGACGGGCCAGCAAATGTCTGAGAAGATTAACACGGTATGACCGCAAAATGAACAGCAAAGGGTTTGACGAAGGTTCACTAGTGTGGTTACCCAATCCAGCTTACCTGATTGTGACAAGGATCAATGACGTAACCTACCGAATACAGAAAGGTGCCAGAGGTACTCCTAAGATCGTCCATGTGGATCGACTGGCGCGTCATTATGGGGCCAGTAATGCTCGGGACGAGCATGTGTTAGGAGGGGACAGTGTTGCGCGCCACTATTAATGTCTTGTACATGGCAACACTAGTTACACTAGCGCCCTCTAGTGTCGAGTAGCAGAACTAGGAGAGTCAAGATCCTTCTAAAAATTTCGGGACCGATATGTACTTGAACATTCTAGATGTCGCTATAGTAGAAGGTTCTGGAAACTATCTGAGGCCCTATATAAGGACGGTACAGACCACGACCGGGGCAGTATTGAATTGGCGATATATAAGCGAATACTTCGAAGCGATACAACGGCGAACTAGTGATCAGTAGTAAAATTGTGTTCTATTGTTAGTGTGGTTTTAATATGTAATTAGTATTTTGTAATTAAAGTGTCGATTATGGTAATTCAATCGGCAGTTTTTAATTGTCTCGAACCCAAAGCCCGTAACAATAACAAACGGGCACACAGTCCACCTAGGTGAGTTAGTTTAAGTGTGAGTGGGTAAGTGTAACTATATGTTGTGAGCCATGGATACTTAATATGTAAACGTCCTACTTAATTTGTATACTCGGATGTATATGCGATTAAGAATGAAAATGCAGAGACTTTGTCACGCCTTAGAACTAAGAAGAAGTGCCTCATTACCAGTAAAATATTTCAGACAATGAAGCTGATAGGGTAGTGGATGTAAACGAAAGCATTTCTTTGGACCTGTCAATTCTGGCGAAGGTGAAATAGGTTCTACATGGTTTTTGTCGATATAAACCGCTCACTAGAACGGGCATGCAAAGGCCTGTGCCAATCAGAAAAAGAACGGAATTAAATGAATTTGTCTGGATGTTTTTTTTTATAGGATCGGGTGACAAACGAGCACACAGTCCACCTGATAGTAAGTGGTTACTGTGACCTATAGACATCTACATCTATCCTCAATAAAGACTCAAGATGCAGATACGTTGTCACCCGTGAGGACTAAGATGGAATGCCTCTTTGCCAGTAAAAAGGGTCTCCGGTTCTCTACACTCACCATACGAAACACAGCAGCGTTAAGCTGCTATTTTACGCTGGTTTTCTGTGAGAGCGTGGTCCTTCCCCGTTCGAGCCGAACCATTCGTGCTACAACCATAATATAGCTGCAGCATGGCTCTACCACGTAGAAAATGTTAATTATAAGTTAACTGAGTAGAGGCGGTGTAAGAATTTCCACTAAGACATGGGTGTTCTAAGAGGCGTCAGAGGGAATCTAAGGGATGAACAGCATTTATATTCCTTATAACAGCTGAAGAAAAATAAAGAACTCCGGTTGCTAGGCAACATGACCCCTGCAACTATGACAAATATCGCCCCTATGATTCAACTATAGGGGAGGCCTTTATTCAGCAGTGTACTTTTGATGGGCTGTATTGGATATACACGTAAATTCGAGACACTCTCTTAATATGTCTATATGTATATATATTCTTTAGTAACTCTCGAAATAGACAAGAAATATATAAATTGAAATATTGTATCCATCCTTATACTGATCATCATCATCATTACAGCTATTCACAATTCCATCGATAAATATAGGCCTCCCGAGCCACTAGCATCTATTGACTTCTTACACCTCTTACCTAGTAGTCACTTTATCTAGTAAGGAGCAGCCCTACATTTCGGTTACTGGTACGACACTGCCACTCGAGAACTTTTCTTTCCCATCGGTAGTCGATTCTTCTTGCCGGCCCATTACCACCTTCACTTACTTAGCCGTTGGGCTACACCTGTTATACTAGCTCTATTGCAAATATCTTCATTTTGTACTCTACCACGCAGAAAAACTTCGGCACAAATCTCTTCATAACCTGCTGAGCAAGGTTTAGGTTCCCAATTCTGTCACTGGCAAAAGACCATCTCACGTCTTAGAACCATATGTTATCTACTTGCAACGCGTACTGGTTATACAATTTTCAAGTTTTGAGGAATACGTGACGAGAAAATATGTCGTAATCTCTCGAACGCTTTGGAATAGCTAATTCTAAATATATAACGCTTCTAATAAATAATATTCTATAATTAAAATAAAACAAGTTTTAAATAAATGTAAAAATAATAAAACAAACGCGAGGTACAGTGTACCTCGCGCAATAAAAACACTACATTTTCCTAGATGAGAGTTAGAACGTGATTGGCATTATTGCGGTAAGGCACTTGAGACGAATGAAGGCTATATTGTTAAATCAAGGTATGTAATAATTGAAATAGCTTAACATTTTGATCAATTTTAATTTTGGAACACATACTAATTTTCTCCCTGCACAGGCGTCCCTCTAAGTAGCTTCTACCGTCTGAACTATGTCTACCGCCAAGCTACAGTATATGCATTGCTGTATTCCGGTCTAAAAGGTTTAGAATCCAGTATCATTTCAGGCTATAAAGCATCCTATCTCAGTCCTCAGAGATAATAATACTGCAACCTTTTTTGCTTCAAGTTGGTTGCAGGTGCCCATTGGCTGCATAAAGTCCTCTTTTTAAAGTTTTTAAAACGCGAGCAAGCCAAGGTAGACTCCCACCTATAACAATGAATGTGTTTATTACAATTTTAAGAACTGATTTACCACATACTTTTAGGTGAAGGAAATCTGTATAAACTCGTATTTCGAAGACATGAGACGTCTTACATTTTCCTTCCCTAAGAAACCTCTCAGAAATGTGAATACGCCTGCTATAATATTCTTTTTATGAGCCCTGTGCTATTTATATAGATTGTTACTTTACGTTTTAATTTTAATAGCATGATTTTATACTGTAATTTCAAGACTGATTTTCTACGTGGTAGAGTCACGCTACAGCTATATTAGTAGTATAGTTGTAGCACGAATGGGTCGCCTCGACGGGGGAAGGACCACGCTCTCACAGAATACTAGCGTAAAATAGCAGCTTAACACTGCTGTGTTTCATATGGTGAGTGTAGAGAACCGGAGACCCTTTTCACTGGAATGAGGCATTCCATCTTAGTCCTTACGGGTGAATACGCATCTGCATTTCGATTCTTTAATGAGGATGGATGTAGATGTCTATGGGTCACAGCAACCACTTACCATCAGGTGGAATGTGTGCTCATTTGTCACCCGATCCTATAAAAAGAAGGCATAATTATTTCTTAACTTTTAATTTACTTATTTTAATCCTCGACATTTCGGGTGCTTTACAGCAACCTATGGTCACGGGGGGAATGATATGTTTGACATCCCGATGTCATAGTTAGCATGGCTACCTTCAGCCAACCTTGACTGTGAGTCACAGACAAGATTGCCTACACCTTAAAGCGAGCTTCCATTAAAACATTCTTTAAGGCGCCGAAGAGTCAATTTTTACCATCCGTCAAGTGCAATATCCCTTTACAAGATGCAGGAGTGTACAAGTTTGATTGCGAATGTGGTCTCTTACATAGCACAAACAAAAAGCTCTATTACAACCCGCGTGAAAGAACATATAGCTGACATGAGGCACTGATGCTCTGGAAAGTCTTCAGTCTATGAACATGTTCATGATCGTCCCCGCCATCAGATTTGATAGACCACAAATACTCGCAAATAAAACTCCGATTCCTATTTAGGATGATACGCGAAGCTATTGAAATTAATTAAAAAAACCATCCTTATTTCAATAAAGAAGATGAATAGGTGCTGCCATCTGCTTGAGACTCTATAAATAACTAAATTAAATCCAAACCCAAGCATTCCCCACTGCAAGGCTTTAAGATACTGTAAGCTCAGTCTGCGTAGATTGAACCAAAAATAAATATTAAAAAAATGAAGGTAGCCGGGATAACTATGAAATAAGCACGTCAAACATCTCAGACCCCCCGTGACCATGGGTTGCTATAAGCATCCTGAACGTCAGGAATTATAATAAGTAAATTAAATGCGATAAAATCCGTAAACATAATTTTATTTAATTTTGGATACTATTTTTCTCATGTTAAAAAAAATAAAAACAAACACTGACGCTTGTCATCCAGCGAGGTAAGCAAATACTACGTACTTCCATTTGGCACGATTCTGGCACACCTTTCCTGCCTCCTTTACATACATGCTGTTGGTTAAGGGTGCTTTTAATCTGGCCTGTCTTCAATATATCGCACAGAACCATGCCCATTTTTCATACATTTAAAAAACTGATAGTGAAAGTTTATGTTATAAGGTATAGTAGAAAAACTTCCTGTAAGTTTAGAAAATAATGTCATGTTGTCATTTTTACGATTTATTTAAATCCGGTAGTACCCCGACCACCAAAGACCCCGCAAATTTTAGACCTATTTCTGTACTACCAACACTTAGTAAGATTTTTGAAAAAAATATTCTTGATCAAATGTTAAATTTCTTTAATATCAATAATTTACTTCATGAAAATCAATTTGGTTTCACAAGGGGTCGCACGACAACTGATGCCGGTGTTGAAGTGATTAAATATATATTTAATGCATGGGAGAATTCACAGGATATTTTGGGTATATTTTGTGACCTGTCCAAAGCCTTCGATTGTGTTCACCATGAAACATTAATCAGGAAACTTCAACACTACGGTGTAAAAAGTGATGATCTTAAATTAATTATTTCATATTTAAGTAAGAGAACGCAAAAATTCTCATTAACAGTATGAGTTCTTCCGGGTCGATGGTACAAATGGGCGTGCCCAAGGCTCAATTCTCGGTCCCTTTCTGTTTCTTGTATACATTAATGAATTAACTTACATAGTAGGAGATAACCATGATATAGCGTTATTTGCAGATGATACTTCTTTAATTTTCAAATTAAGTCGACAATTGCTAAAATATGACGAAGTAAATAATGCTATATCGTAATTAGTAAATTGGTTCAATGTTAATAATTTGCATTTAAATGGCACTAAAACGAAATGTATGAAATTTATGACTCCAAATGTCAAACAATTAAATACTTATGTTATTTTAAATGGGGAGAAACTGAGTCTTGTAGATACCACCATTTTTCTTGGAATCACACTAGACGCGAAGCTTCAATGGAGCCCCCATATATCAAAACTAGCAAGCAGACTTAGTTCTGCAGCATATGCTGTAAAAAAGATTAGAAGTCTAGCCAGTGTTGAAACAGCTAGACTAGTTTACTTTAGCTATTTTCATAGCATAATGTCATATGATATATTGCTATGGGGACATGCAGCTGACACTAGGGCCGTAAGAGCAATTTATGGTTTAAAGCCTAAAGAGTCGCTGCGACAAAAATTTAAGAAAATTAATATATTAACTTTGGCCTCTCAATATATTTATGAAAATGTAATGTACGTACACAAAAATAAAAGTAGTTTTACAAAAATAAGTGATATTCATTCTGTAAATACTAGGAACAGCCACAAGCTAGTAGTATCAGTTATTCGACTCCATCGAGTCAGTAATTAATTTTTGGGGCGATATATACGCTTTTACAACAGAATTCCAGAAAATATACAAAATTTGACCTGCTCAAAGTTCAAAAACTTTATTAAACTAAGTTTGTATAAAAAGGGTTATTATAATATTAAAGAATTTATAGATGACAATAACCCCTGGAAATGAGGTCATTGCTATAAATCTATTTCTAATTTGTTGTGTTGTTAATTTGTGTAACATACATGATTGTAAGCTGTTATTTTTAAAAAAAAAGTCCCGCTGGGTTTCTTGCTGGTTCTTCCCAAGACAGAGGTTTTTTTCGAACCAGTGGTAATTATACAAAAGAGTGACTTTCAATAAGTATTATTTATAATCAATATTGAATAAAAAAGTTTCTGTTTCTTTTTAAACGCTACGAAGCCTAAAATATTCATGATACTCTTTATTTTGCCGTTACCAAATACTTAATTTTCTATCTCTTATTAATGTTCTATCACCACTTCCTCTGAGATTATACTGAGAAAAATCTTGTGAAATCCCTACATATTTCTATTCTATATGATACATGAAAAACACACAAAATAGCACAATACACAACGAGACGTAAACGCCACGTGTGATTATATTGTGTGTTGTAACAAAGAAGGACTGCACTGATGCCAATCGTAGAACTGTAAAATGTCAAAAATCCGTTTTACTCGTGCGTGCTCAATGACATACTGCATGATACATTTATTTAATTATTATGTTATTTTTAATTAATCTGGACTATACAAAGAGTGATAAAGAAACACACACACACATATTAAATAAAACATAAAATAATGTTTAAAACTCAGAAACAAAGAAAGAAAGAGTACACTTGAGATTTTTTATTAATAGAGTGTAATTAAGCAGTGTGCAAAATGGAACATCCCAGAAAAAGGGTAGTTGAGATGTGTTCAAAATATGGTGATAATACGTTTACCGTTGACGTAGAATAAGCTTAAATATTAAAAAATATTTTTTCCTGTGCTTCTTTTGACATTTTGATAAGCGTTTTTAATTTACAACTCAATTAGCTGAATTTTAAGATTTATTTCATTTATATACATAGTTAGGTGAAAATGGGCATCTTTCTTTGGCCGATATACTTTCATCTAGGACGACCCATCTCAACTCTGTCGTTCCTTTCTGCATCATAAATTTGGTTTGTCACTCTTTTGTCGTTCATTCTTTCTCCGTGACTAAACCATCGAAAATCATTATTATCATCAGATACTGCGGCTGAACACAGACTTCCTCCAAATATTGTGGAAATGCACGATTTTCCGCTGCATATAATCAATTATTACAGCCTATATAAGTCCACTGTTAAACATAGGCATTTCCCATAAATAATCTCACAGGGGCATTTTGCCATAATTGCCCCGCGTAGTAGGCGTTTAGGCAACCGCAGTTTTTTCTCTCTTTATTTTGAGTTTTTATCAGGAATATGTTGCTGCCTACCTTCTGTTTCAGTTTCCTTCTAAAAACTCTGCTACTAAATGTATTTTTTAAACAAAATAGAAAATGGGTTAATATAAAATTTATTACACAAATATAAAATATATTACACATACATACTGACTGATATAAAATTGAAGAGTAACATGTCAAGTGAGTTATATTCCGTAAAAGGTTTCCAGTTTCAAGTTTATCGTCAATATTTACCAATTTACTTAAGTAAGCTACTGCTCTCTTTCGCTTTGCTTGAACGGCACACGACTTTTATTAGTTCTTCTTACATAATTTGTCGTATAAACAAGTTTGTTAATAAAATAGAACTTTCTAAAGATATTTTGATGTACAGTATTTTTTTTTAATAATTTTAATAAGCTTCTGTGTGACTAGTGAATCCTACATAACTTCGAGAGGCTAACTAGCTAACGCTTGTGCTCGAGGGTAACGGTTTTTTAAAATATGCATAAGCCTTAGTTGCTACTTGATATTAAGCATCACCATCCATTTTGCTAGACAGCGTCAAACAACGTGAAGTGAACTAAAATATCTTACTTCTTTTAGCATGGTCCCTTATAATATTTTATATAGTAACGATAAGAAAGGTCTTACATATTTTATTTTATAGAATAAGGGTGACAAACGAGCTCACAGTCCACCTGATGGTAAGTGGGTGCTGTGACCCATAGATATCTACATCCATCCATAATTATGATTCAAAAGGCAGATGCGTTGTCACATCTCCAGCTGCTCGCGGTACCCGTGGCCAGGACCAATTTGCTTAATAACTCACCTATAGTCCGATCAATCCTAGTAGTGAATAAAGTTCATGAGAGGATTGACATATTTTCGAGTAATCTGAGTGAACTCGCTAAGGTACTTTTATACATAGTTAGTTATGTAAGTTAGTTGTAATACATAGTATATTTAAGTAAATTAGTGACACTATCGTATTGGGTTTGTTTAGTCTGTAAGGATAGTTGTTAAGTGTGTGTGTGTGTGTGTAAATAAATAAATAAATAAATAAATCTCAGAAATAAGATGAAATGCCTCGTTTCCACTAAAGAGGGTCTCAGGTTATCTACACTCACCATACGAAACACAGCATCATTTAGCTGCTATTTTATCCTGCTTTTTTGTGATAGCATGGTTCTTCCCTGGTCGAGCCGACCTATTCTTACTTCAACTATAATATAGCTTCACCATTTCAATTTAAAGAAATAAATTAATACATATATTTACTTTAGCCTCTCAATACGAGATTTTTTTAATTTTTACAAGAATTTAATATGTGTACACAAAAACAAAAATAGTTTTATTAAAAATGGTGACGTATATTCTGTAAATACTAGGAACAAGCACAAGTTAGTTATACCAGTTAGTCGACTCCAAAGAGTCAGTAATTCCCTCATGGGGAAATTTATACGCTTTTACAACAAAGTCCCAGAAAATATGCAGACCTTTTCTATCAAAAGGTTTAAATTATCTAGTAAGGGTTATTATACTACTAAAGAGTACATGACTGATAATAACCCCTGGGAATGATGTACACGTGGTAGAGCCATGCTGCAGCTATATTAGTAGTATAGTTGTAGCACGAATGGGTCAGCTCGACCGGAGAAGGACCACGTTCTCACAGAATACCAGCGTAAAATAGCAGCTAAACACTGCTGTATTTCGTATGGTGAGTGTAGAGAACCGGACACCTTTTTAGTGGAAAAGAGGCATTCCTTCTTAGTCCTCACGGGTGACAACGCATCTGCATTTTGATTCGTAAACGAGGATAAATGTAGATGTCTATGGGCCACAGCAACCACTTACCATCAGGTGCACTGTGTGCTCATTTGTCATCCTATCCTATAAAAAAAAAAGAAAAAATATATATATATTATATTGTAAATTGTGTTTTTAAAAAAAAAGTCATGCTGGGTTTTTAACTGGTTCTTCCCAGGAAAGAGTGTGTAATTGATTCTTAGGCTTTAAAAATTCGTTGTTTATTTCATAGCAACATTAAGTAATCATGCAACAACATGTAACTCTAACTTTATCGGATACATTTTGCTATGAATATTCATGTCCAGTGTCGACTTTATTACAACTCGAAACAAGCACGTATCGAATAAATAAAAGTGCTTAACATATAAACAGTACGCGGCACTTTGTACTTGAATTCACTGAGCTCGTGAAACGTAATTGACAATTAACATCGTTGACTCCTTTTGTCAGTATTGAAAAAAAAACATTTAATGTTCGTTCAACTTAGCTATATTAAATTCTCGAATTTTCTATTACCTCTTATTCACCGTGTAGTTGCGGGTAAGAATACCCACTACCTCATAACTTCCCGTGGGTGTAGTAAGAGGCGACAGAGGGAAACGAAGAAGAAGATGGGCAGCAGCATCTTTCTTATAACATCAAAAAAACTATTTATTTTTTAAAAAAATTCGGTTGCCAACTCGCTCGCCAAGCGTGACAACTATGACAATATACTCCCCATGATTAAAGTAACGAATAGACGGCCCCCAGTAACCGGCGGTCCCACTATTCTGGCTACGGTGGTGACCATGGTAATGGCGGGGCAGGGGGAACTAAATCTTCGGTGGAGGTTCAGTTCTTTTTAAGTTGCCACCTTAGAGGACTCGACCTGGCAACATAAAAAGCACGCACCCTGAGTACTGATGGGAAGATCCTCTTTTTTTTAGGATAAGGTGACAAACGGGCACACAGTCCACCTGATGGTAAGTGGCTACTGTGGCCCATAGACATCTACATTTATCCTCGTCTGCGAATCAAAATGCAGATGCATTATCACCCGTGAAGACTAAGATGCCTCTTTTCCAGTAAAAAGGGTCTCCGGTTCTCTACACTCACCATACGAAACACATCAGCGTTAGGTTGCTATTTTACGCTGGTATTCTGTGAGAGCGTGGTCCTTCCCCGGTCGAACCGACCCATTCGTACTACATCTATACCGCTAATATTGCTGCAGCATGGCTCTACCACGTTAAAAACCTCGAGCTAGAAGAAAATTTTTGCTAGAGCAAGTTGCGATGGAATATTATAGGATTATCTGAGGTCCAAAGAGAGGGGGAGGACATGGTAATTCTCGGATCTGGCGAGTTGTCAGATTTATCACCCACAAGTCTCTTATACTCAAAATCACTAAAATCTATTCGCTAAAGGTCATACAGGTTTACGCACCAACCTTGGCATATCCCGATGAGAAGGTGGAGAAAATGTATGAGGATATATCTAGAGCCATGCATTCCTTTAAAACCCACTACACGGTGTTAATTGGATACTTCTGTGAATTTGTAAAAAAATATAGAGCAACGGAACCCAATGGGCCAGCGACTGGCCGAATCCATGGAGAAAAAAGGACTCTTTATGATAAACTCTTTCTTCCAGAAGCGGCCCCACAGAAAGTGGACCTGCACGAACTGTCCATGCGGTCGGAGCTATGTTTTGCAAGATCCGTCGCAGAAGAACAGAAAAACAGAATTACACTTTTAACCGAATGTCTGTTAGACGGGATATGAAGCTGCAGTCTTCAGTAGATTTAACAGCATACAGTCAACTAAATAAACAGATTTCGAAATGCATGTGGTGGGATTTTCGCAACTTTAATACAGCTCATATTGAAGAAGCGACCGAGCGGAACCAGGGCTTCAGAGTCTGTGCTAGAGATCTGTCTGCCAGAAAGAGCCAACTGTTGAAGCTGATGACCGAGTGTGGCAGTGTCGTTTCCGGGACACCTGAGATATTGAGTGAGATTGAGATGTTCTATGGGCAGCTGTACACATCATCGCTGGAGCCACACGCTAGTGTGAGTGACTATCCAAGAGCAAGTCTTATCCGACACTATTCCGATGATATTCTGGACATCAGACTGAGCGAGATTAGAATGGTTCACCTTAAAAACGGCAAGGCCCAAGGCGAGAATGTAGTTACGGGGGAGCTTCTGAAAGCGAGTGGAAAACCGGTATTGGAAATTCTTCAGAAGCTCTTTAATTCCCTCCTCCATGGTGGCACTTTGCTGGAGGGGCGAAGCAGAAGTGCGGTGGTTTTGTTCTTAAAAAAAGGCGACAACGTTCTCTTGACGAACTACAGACCGATTTCCCTTCTGAGTCTCGTCTACGTGCTGTTTTCGAGAGTCATTACGAATTGTCTCGCATGTAGACTCGACGACTTCCTGCCTCCCGAACAAGCTGGTTTCCGAAAAGGCTTAAGCACCATAGACCACATATGTACCCTTAAGCAAATTGTACCGAAGTCCAATTTGCCACTATATCTAGCGTATACGGACTATGAGAAAACCTTTGATTCTGTCTAAATTTGAGCGGTGCTAAAGTCTCTTCAGCGGTGCTAAGTTGACTGACGGTATATCGAAGTTCTGAAGTATTTGTACAGTAAGGCTGCGATGGCTATCCGAGTACAGAACCAGGGTACGAAACCTATCCAACTGCAGAGATGTATTAGACAGGGTAACATTTTATGCCCGAAATTCTTCACCGCAGCATCGGAAGACGTTTTCAAGCTTCTGGACTGAAAATGATACGGTATTAACATCAATGGCGAGTACATTACTCAACTTCGATTTGCCGTCATATGGTCCTTAAGGCATAGTGCTTAAGTCCTTTTGTAAGCACTATGCTTAATGACATTAACAGTGTCTCCCAACGGATAGGTCTCAAGATTAACATGGACAAAACAAAGATCATGTTTAACCTCCATGTCACACCTATGCCAGTAGTTGTTGGAAGCACTAAGCTCAAAGTTGTTGACCAATATATTTATCTAAGACAAATAGTCCGACTAGGTTAGTGCAACTTCGACCGAGAGGTCAATCGATGGATTGAACTCGGCTGGACATCGTTAGGTAAATTACGACATATCTTCTAGTCAGGTATACCTCAAAACTTGAAAACGAGACTGTATACCCAGTGCCTGATGATAGTGATGACCTATGGAACTGAGACATGTTCCCTCACTGCTGGCAGAATGTGGAAGCTCAAGGTCGTTTAGCGAGCTATGGGTAGGGCTATACTTGGGGTTTCGCTGCGTGATAAACTTTGAAATGGGGATATCCGCAGTAGAACCAGAGTGGCCGACATAGCCCAATGGATTAGTAAGCTGAAGTGGCAATGGGATAACTATATAGCTCGAAAAACCGACAACCGATGGGGAAAAAAGTTTCTCAAGTGGCGGCCTCGTACCTTTAGATAGAGTGTCGACCTGGTAAGACATGCAGGAAGTCAATGGATGCAGGTGGCTCAGGACCGTGCTTTGTAGCATACCTTGGGGGAGGCCTATGTTTAGCAATGGACTTGTGAAAGGCTGTATATTGTACATATTTACAGTTGAACTGAGGTGGTTCTTTAATAATGTTAGTATAACTTACCTTTTACACATAAGATAGTTAATTATAATTTCGTTACTGCGGGCGCAGATCAAACTCTTATCCACAAACTATCACGGCTCTCTGATCATAATAATGTAAAATTACTCTGCAGTAAATTGTGATTTAGGGAAACTACTGCAATTTTCACGATCAGAAATTTAATATTTTGAATACATTACGTAACACTGGCATATCAAAAAGAATATTAAACATACTAATGCTTCTTGAATGGACGGCATTTTTACTAAGATCTCTTGTTAATTTTTTTAACCTCCAGGAATTTATTCGTAATAGCAATCGAGCGATTAGTAAGTTTTCTTTAAATTCAAAATCTGGAGGTTTCCATACATCACCATCCCGGTTGGAAATATTTCGCACGATATTCCGTCATTGATACTGACTTAATATATGAAATGCTGATCACGCAATCCATAATAATATAATAGTCGTATAATGACATAATATTTTTCTAATATTTTTATTATTTTCAGACAGAGTTGCAATGACAATTCTGGCTAACTGAATAGATGGATGCTGCATCTCCAGTAGTATTTGTGCTACTGGAGAGATACAACCATATATATCAATTGTACGGTGTGCATTAATAGTACTACTTAGCATATATTTATGTCCGTCCAAATTTTACTTTCGGGTCAATATGACTAAGGTTTCAGCATTATTAGCAATGGAGATAAATATTGTGTATTAGAATAAATTACAACGAGCCTATTAGTTTCTTAAATTTTAGCAAAATAACTAATTTAGATCACTATATTTTGATTTTTTGATCTATGATGAAATGAAGAATAGTATAATTGTCAGCGAGGCACCCCTGTCATACCCTTGTCAAAGGAATGACGTTATTACCTTGGAAAATATATCCTCATAAATATCCTTTTTGAAGTCAATAGTGACATTTAGAGATTTAATATTCTGTCCCATCATTTAAAATCTGCATTGCTTCCTTTTACCAAAATTTACTACGGTAGTATTTTTTATATACAGGCATTATAATTTTTAGCAAAAATTATATCTGTATTGATTAGAAATATATTATAAAGTATTTTATTTTTGTCTAAATAAAAAAGTCCACTCATTTAATTCAGTACTTTGTTTGATCGAGAACACTAATCAGTACGAGTCAAAGAGTGTGAAGAATTGTAACAAATAACGCGTAACCTATACTTTATATAATAAAGCGGAAGAGATTTTTTTTGTTTCTTTGTTTAAACGCCCTAATCTCTGGAACTATCAGTCAAATTTGAAAAATTATTTTGTATATTATAACCAGATTTATGTAAAATAGTATAAGATATCTATTACTAGGCAATACCTCTCAGCTAGTGTCAAATATTGATTTTTGTTAAGAAATCAGAAGAAAAAACGCTCCCGAAATGATATATCCGCGTGCGCTGGTGTTGTGGTTACTGATACGTAAATGTAATGTTCTACAAAAATATAGATCTTTACTTTACCTAAAAAAACGTTCGCGATACAATATGTCTATTTCTTATACATAAGCCACAATAAGGTATTTTGTGACAAAAAATATTGAAAATTAAAAAGTGATTTATGAGCGTTATTAGTAGGCGTGGCATATCCTTACAAACGAAAGTTACTTAATCAGCAAGAAAATTTTATGAAGATAAACTTTGTTCTTTATACCATGTTATTTGGACGCATAGTTAAAGAGATAACGTAAAATTAAAATAATTCAAAACTTGGCTTGGCGCGAACGATGCATAAACCGTAGCCGCCTGATGAGTACCGAGAGAAATAAGTAGGAAATGCTTCTATGAGCGAGGTTGGTTCAATCATTGTAGCTAAAAAAAACAACATTAATGGAGGACTTTTATCTATCTCCCGGGTAAGCGTAACTAAGATTAGTTAGATCTTTATTTCTGAACTCTTTCATTTCACGTTGCTAGGTAGTTTGAAAATTTAATTGATTAATTAGTATAAAAGGTTGATAGCAAGTTTATCAAAAATCATTTCATACCTACAAACTGTTCATGTATCGTGTACGGTTATTTATCTTTAAAACTGGAAAAACTGCACTTTGGGGCATCATTCATGGACAGTGGATAAAATCTAACTTCGCTCTATAACGTACATATTATGCCGATAGATAAAATTACTCCATTAATTTTGCCAATTTTCTCAAAAATCGCTATCTCAGTACCATATCAGTTATGGCGTATAATCAAAAGCTTCAAAATGTATATTACAAGTCTAACTTGCTAAGTAGATTTTTGTATAACGATTTTGCTAGTACTGTCAACCGTCAAATTAATAAAATAACAATGTAAATTAAAACTTATGTTTCCTGTAATTTCTGACTATATTTATATCAAACTTAAGATTCAGGGGAAGAACCACGCTCTTATAAAATACCAGCGTAAAATAGCAGCTCAATGCTTGTGGGTTTTGTATGATGCGTGTAAAGAACCGGAGAGCCTATTTACTGTATGCGAGGCATTCCATCTTAGTTCTCAGAGGTGACAAAGTATCTGGATTTTAAATGTAGATGTCTACGGGCCATATAATCCACTTACTATCAGATAGACTGCATGCGCGTTTGTCATCCTTATATTTTATTTTGGAAAGTCACATAGATTTACCAGACGGTAATGATGTCAGCCTCTTATGACAGCTGTAGCGATTGAGTTATCTGTTATGTAATTTGTGTAATCTTTTCACTGAACTAAATGAAGGAGAGACACATTTAAATGAATAGTCAATGATATATCCATGTCTGTAAGAATGCTTTAGCAACAACCCTTTTTTCAAGCGTCAACAAGATGTTATGCATATGTCATGAGTGTATAAAAGAGCAACAGTTAACAGTTAGCCGAGTTAGTAACAGTTAGTTTTTCCGAACCAGTGGTAAATAAAATAATGACTTTCAATAAGTATTATGTAATAATCCATATTGAATAAAAATCATTCTATTCTATTCTATTCTATTCAGCCCTTACCAAGTGAATCCAACAGAATATTTCAACGCTAGTTTGATGTTTCATTTACCTGATAAGTCGTGTTGGGTTTTACGTTTTAAATAAATAATGTATAAATAAATAATTGATAAATAAATAATGTTTAATAAAATTTCATTTAACTTTTAGCTGACTTTAAAAAGGAATGACCAATTTTAATTCTGAGTATATGTTATACGATATCTTCATCAATTGTGAAATTATGTTGATGATTCAATTTCAATCAGGGGTATACATGCTTGGAGCAAACATTTTACCCTTTAGTAGAAAAATAAAGACTTTAATATATGAAGTTATTTATTTAATTCTTTAAAGCCGATTTTTTTTTAATTTTAATTAAAAGTTTGTTACGATAAAAGGCTGCTTTATGCACACCGGCAAAGAGACCAGAAGATCATTCCGACCTCAAACGATGGCTGGTATAGTGACTACTCGATAAGGGTATTTTTCCTCTTTTACGAATAATTCGGCGGTTTTTCCCATTTTATTAGCGTGGTCGTACGTCATTTTGAAGCTTGTTCATTCACTTGAAAAACTACCTCGTCCTGTACTTTAGGCAGAATTATGCCTATCTATTTTTAGCACAATTCATACAATATACTACATTGACAAAACACACGTTTATAGGAATGAAACCGTCACAAGGATTTATGTTTTCAAAATTCTTTTGACCGTTGTCGGTGTGTACCCTGGTAGTGTTTGCTGTTGACTATGGGATTATACCGCGAAGTATTTCAAATTAATTTTAAGCTTTTTAGGGTTAACAGGAACACTACTTAGAAAAGAAACATCACTACCTGTACCTACTCTAATAATTTCTTACATTTACGCAAGCAGACAATACATATTGAATAAAACTAATGATACGAATTTTGCCCCGTTAAATTTTTGCTTATTTTTCATCACCGATGTTTCGATAGGGGATGGGGTCGAGATAATTGATGTCTTGATGTAACAGTTCACCCGGAATACCTTGAGTGGAGCAAAAATTAATATTCAAGAGCTAAACAAAGCACATTGAGCAAAGAAAAAATTGAAGTTAGCTTAATTCGATTTATTCAGAAAAAAAGTGCTAATAATGAAAAAAGTAAAATAATAACCTATCGGCACACAAGCCTCTTTTTATTTCGAATATAAAATAATTAAAAAAAAATGTTTATTTCGGACAACAAGATCCATAGAATTTGCTAGTAAAGAAAAACTTACATCTATGTTAGTAATATAATTTGTACTCAATACTTTATTATAAAGCAGGACATAGTCCTGGAGATCATTTGTTTAATCAGTGGACAGTCCCCACTGTCGGCAATCTCACTCAGCACACTGTGGCCGCTGCCGCGCACTCTGTTTAGCAAGGATGCGGTCTTTTTTCTGATAATTGCATTAACACTATCCACACCCGCCAGTACAAACATCGCAGACGCGCTACAGTAGCGCGGCAGCCGCAACAGCACCCTGAATTCATTATTGTATTGAGTACGTGGGGCACTATAGGCCTTTTTGGTGTCGTTGGTCCATAGGCTGCAAGAATAAAATAACGCACAATATGCTTTGAAAAGCGTGATCTTGACAGCGTCAGTGCAGCGACCAAATCTATGCACCAACATATTCGCCCTGACCGACAGTGCCCTACGTTCTCTTTCAATGTCTTCATCGTCTTTAAGACTGTCAGTCAAAATATGTCCAAGATATTTAAAACTATAGACCCTTTCTAGTGGTTTGTTATAGAGCTTTATAGGGGGTACAACACTAGGACATTTACTGCCACCCTTAAACACCATGAACACTTTTTGGTATTGTATAGTAAACCATGTGAGACAGCAAACTTTTCGCAAAGACCGAGTAGAGCTCTTAGCGCACTAACTGAGGGTGCCAGCAGAATCATATCGTCCGCAAAGCTGTTATTGTTCACACAGACCTTGACGATATGGCATCGGACACGCATGCTGCTGAGCTCTCGAATCAGTGCGTCCATATACAGTTCGAAGGGCCTCGGCGATGTCAGCCCCCCTTGCCTCACCCTGCACGCCATCCTGTATGGCTCGGAATATTCATTTGCCCATCTCACATAGTTCACCTGATTACTATATCAATATTTAAGCAAATCGGTGTAGCCGTCAGGTAAGCCTACGCCTTCTCACTTACGCAACATGATGTCGTACAAGACAAGATCGAAAGCTTTACTCAGATCTAGGAAACAGGCGTACACCGTTGTGCACCTGTCCGTTTTATATTTGACAGTATTCTTGCTCTCTAAACTCATTATTGCTGTTTCTGTCGATAGACCACGCGTGAAACCGTGCTGGCCATCATGTAGCGTACAGTGGTTTTCTAGAATAGAGTTAAGCACACAGTCAAATATCTTGGCTATTGTCGTTGCCAATGATATTGGTCTGTAGTTCGATCTCTCTGATACGTCACCAGTACGGTTTCTTTACAATGGGGACAACTGAAGTTTTCATTAAGTCGGCAAGCAAATACGAATGCAAAACACAAACATTAAAAAATAGTACCAAAACTCTAGGTAAATTCACACCTGCACATTTAAAGTGCTCAATACTGAGACCATCGTCACCGGGTGACTTACCTGCAAAAATAGTTGGAATATAACAATAAATGTAGCCAGTGGTTTCGTTTACATGTTTTCCTTCATCACAGAGAACGTTTTAAATCAGTAATTAAATTAACAATAATATCATTGTGTCAGCGCGGATTGAATCCGGGTTGTTCACGTATTGTGAAATTTCGCGTGCGTTAATCCTCTCACATACAACGGTTTTTCTTACAAAGTAAATAAAATTAAATTGAGCTTTTAATAATAATTTATATATAAATAAATATACAACCTTAACTCAATACCTTAGATGGTTACGTCGGCTAAAGACGTTCTCAGACTTTTAAATTTAAGATAAGTTTGCATCTCTGGGTCGTCTCGGTAGAACTACATAAGCAATAATATCATTAGTTCCGAATATATAAATTCAACCAAGATAAATGGTGGATGTAAAATATATATTATTTATCTTTATTAAAACTAGGGCCTTTGTACTACTTCAGTATTTTTAATTTAACTATTTATAATAATATTTTCTTTTAACCTAGAAGTAAATTTGGAGAGAAATGGTGTTGTTGCATTCAGTTCAACTTTTCGTACATGATTTTGGACAAATTTAATGTAATTACACAAATAAATACTATTAAGATAAAATACAATTTTGTATATTTGAAAAATTAAAAAGTATTGCCGCGGGGCTAGTCAAGTTGACTTTTTACAGTCACTAACGCTAATAGAAAACTTTATCAATCAGTAGAAATGACATTATTATTATTAAGTCGCATGACTGTCACATTTGAGAGATTTGTATTGTGCTATATTTTGCTCAATATTATATTTTACAATAGCTTTAATTATAATACACTTGGTAGAGCCACGTTGCAGCTATATTATGATTGGAGCATTCTCACAGAATACTAGCGTAAAGTACCAGCTTAATGCTGCTGTGTTTCGTATGATGTGTTTAGAGAACCAGAGACACTTTTTACTAGAAACGATGCATTCCATCTTAGTCTTTAATGGTGACAACGCATCTGTATTTTTTTCTTAATCGAGGATAATTGTAGATGTCTATGGGCCACATGTCGATGGTCCACTTACCATCAGGTGGAAAGTGTGCTCGTTTTTTACCAAAATTGCCCATCTGTTGTTACATTTCTCTTTGTCACCTTTTAAGATATCCTGCTATAGTAATATATAATGTAAATAGTCGATTCTTACGCCACCACCACAAAACTTTTTATTGCTTTATGTAATTACTCATAACTGGTCGAAAGCACGTTTGACAGAGAATATTCGAAAAAAAAAATGGTGTTGAAAATACAAGTATCTTAAACCTATTTGTTAGTAAAACTAAAACCTACTTAACCTTAAACAAGAATGATTTAACAGCACATGAATTATACAATAGTGATTCAAATTCAACAACAATTGAACCTGTCAGCAATGCTCTCAGGAATCTACTGCAGCTTATCCGGACTCTGTGCAACAAGGAT
This sequence comes from Parnassius mnemosyne, assembly GCA_963668995.1. Taxonomy (NCBI): domain Eukaryota; kingdom Metazoa; phylum Arthropoda; class Insecta; order Lepidoptera; family Papilionidae; genus Parnassius; species Parnassius mnemosyne. Next base: position 52,576,704 of record CAVLGL010000104.1, on the reverse strand, counting down.
GTGCACTGCTTTTGCATAGTAGTGTAAAAGTAGGTTATGTACATACGTATGCGGTGCGCTGCAAAATCGTATCACCCCATCAGCATTCTAAATACATTATTACATTTTACACCCAGGACGCTATAATGTTTCTGCGTATAATCGACCCTTAAACTGCTCTTCTAAAATGAGGTGCAGTACTCGTATGTGACGACGCTTATGTATACATAGAGCGCAAATGCTTTGCATTTTATGTATACATTAGCGTCGTCTTTCAATTAAAATAATATTACTTGCTCGAGTTATGATTTTGGCTAGAAGGAAAAATCAATCAAATGCTAGAAATAATTTTCTCTGCTACCTAGTTTTATTTTTAACTTACTAGATATAATAAAATCATAGATAGTATTATCATTTTATTATCATTTTTATAATCTTCCATCTCATAGCAATGGTAATGGTTAACAATATAATTACGTTACAACATAAAGTTGAATTCAGATGAAAGTATTACAAAAATTTTAACAGTTAAAATATCTTTAGTCACGTGTTATTTGTAATTCTACATCTATGTAATTATACATTCTACATTCTATTCAAATTTAATATTAAAATCAATCTGTATTCGAGATTAACGCATAAACCTGATTTTAGAATGTACCAGAACATTTACCCAATGTTACTTAATCCGCATGAAACAAGGTATTTGTTTCATGAACCCGCATGCATGCAAATTACGCATTGATATATGATACTTTTCTTTAACATGTTTACACATACCTACATCGGACAATCCACCATGTGATAACTATCGTGAACCACTTCTAACACAAGAATTTTAAGTTTACATGGAGTGGTTAACGGGAATGTTGGTAATGTTAAAAGCGTCACTAGCATTTTAATTTTAAAAAAATACAACTATTATGTTTGATTTTCGAATTTATACCGAGAATGTATGAAACAATTATTGTTTCTTGTAGGTCTGTAACTTACAGGTTCCATGTTCATCTAGGATTTATAACGAAAAATAATGTGACTAGTATTTAGTTCTAAACGTGCTAGAGCCACGCTGCTACTCGTATATTATGGTTATAGCACGATCGGGCAAGCACCACGCTTCCCGTATATATTACTGTACTCTATGGACCACGCTCTCACAGATCTCATTTTTATTGTCAACGATGCATTCCATCTTAGTCGTCAGGGGTGACCACGTATCCTGCATCTGTATTTTAATTCTTAATCGAGGATAGATGTAGATTTCTATGGGCAACATTATTCACTTACCTTCACATGGACTGGATGATCACTTGTCACCCTTAATCTATAAAAATATATCATGGCAGGCAACTACTGGACTACCTATATAGTAGTAGTTTTTACACTTTCTTCCGAAGTCTGATATGAAATTTCGACATGTTTTCATCATTGGCACGTAAAAGTCCACTACTGGACTTAGGCTTTTCCCGTTGTAAAGAAGAGGTTTAAGCCGCCTGTGAATCTTGACATATCAAAATTTAACCGTTACGATTGACAGGCCGCTTGAAGTACAGTATCAGACTTTTCCCATAGTTAGCAGTACTGCCCAATGCTGGTCTGGATATTTTTCGCTTGGCATTAATGATATAGTTGTAATTACCGCGGTATAAAGGTGATGTCACACACCATGAAGCTCTTCGAGCGCATTATTGACGCCAGGATCCGACAGGAGTGTACAGTGTCGGACTTCCAGTACGGTTTCCAACCAGGACGCGGTACCATGGACCCTATATTCGCCCTAAGGATCCTCATGGATAAGCACAGGTAAAAGAATATGCCTCTGCATTTTTTATTCCTAGACCTGCAGAAGGCCTTTGACTGTGTTCCTAGGGAGATGATCTAGTGGGCGTTGCGGTCGAAGTTGGTACCAGAGACCTACGTGGAAATCGTACGTGACCTGTACCGCAACTCCGATTCAATAGTCAGGACCGCTGTTGGTGATACCACCCCCTTCCCCATAACCATAGGCGTGCATCAGGGCTCCGTCTTAAGCCCCTATCTCTTCAGTGTGATATTAGACGAACTGTCAGCCAGCGTACAGAAACTACCGCAGCCTTGGCTGCTTATGTACGCTGATGATATCGCACTGGTAGATGAGGACAAAGGACGGCTCACCAGACGCGTGCACGCATGGAGGGAGGCGCTTGAAAACGGCGGGCTGAAGCTAAACGTGGCGAAGACGGAGTATGTGGCCTGCAACAGCACAGATCTGACGTCTCTCCGTATAGGCGACGACACCGTCGAGCGCACGGACAACTTCAGGTACCTCGGATCTGTGCTTGATGCGTCCGGTGACATCGATCGCGACATCAAGGCCCGTATATCAGCGGCTTGGGCGAAATGGCGCGAGGTGACGGGTGTCATTTGTGACCCCAAAATGCCGGTCAAGCTGAAGGGACAGGTCTATAAGACCATCATAAGGCCTGTCCTTACGTACGGCAGTGAGGCGTGGCCGGTGCTGGAGCGACACCGGCAGTTGTTGCATGTCACGGAGATGAACATGCTGCGGTGGATGTGTGGCGTCACACGGAAAGACCGTGTACGGAATACATACATCCGCGGCAGCCTCCATGTCCGTGACATTGCTGACAAGCTGCAGGAAAGTCGCCTCCGCTGGTACGGCCACGTCTTACGACGACCAGCAAGCTACGTGGGAAACAAATGCCTGGACATGACCTTACCTGGTGCCAGGAGTAGAGGACGGCCCAAGAAACGCTGGCTTGATGTCGTGCAGGATGACATGCGCGCCAATGGGCTAGTTGTGAGGGACGCCGAAGACCGGGCAAAGTGGAGGAGGAAGTGTCGGAAAGCGGACCCTGGGTTCTCCCGCGCTGGGCGGGATGAGCAACCGGGATTAACGCTAGGTAGAAGAAGAAGAAGATTAACGATATAGTTGTAACCGCTATTTAAAGGGAACTGTATAATATATTTGGAGGATGCGTCTTATATTTTTAAAGATCATTTTCAAATCGCTCACTGCATAAAACAAACATGACATTAGTCATGATATACTCGTACATATGACATAAGTAAAAAAAAAACTGTTTTTATGATTTTATTTGATACTAGCCTTTCTCGCTTTTCACTCACGTGGACTTCGATTTATCAACATCATTTGATATAATATGATATGATGTAAGTACATAACTGCTTAAATACAGACGTTAGATTCAAAATTTCCAAATGGGGCAATGTTTGAGAACTAAAATGGAGCTTAAGATATATTATAAATAGATACATAACACTCACTGTAATAAAATTTCAGATACGCAAAACTCATTAAATTATGTTATGTAACAAAATTATCCAGAATTTTATTAGGACTGTGGTTTGACAAGAATCGTTTAGGAGTCACAATTATTAAAATTTAAAAATTTTGTTGCTTAAAAGTATCCATTAACCATGAATAATTATTAAAATATTTAAAAAAATGTCGACTTCATATACAACTGTAAATATTTATTTGATTTCCATTATGTAACTTTAATGTATTTTCCTATTGTAAAATAAATAAAATTGCACGAAAAAAGAATACAATTATTGGTTATTAAAACTTGAGTAGTCGGTCTACCTTACAGAGTCCCTTCAGTTTAACTGTTAGCGCCAGGCTGTTTTGCGATCAAACCTGAAAAATATCATTGTCGTGGATATACTTGGCTGAGGAGGTAACTGACATTCAGTGTGTTATGCCGACCGAAATTATTATTGCAGTAACTTCTCTTAACGGATTCATTCTAGTTAGCTACTTGGAAACAAGCAGAACTCTATGAAGGACTTCTTCTGTGTCAAATGTAAGAAGTTGTGCTCCTTGATACCGCAAGCATCGTGCCCCCTTTTTATTTCATATTCCTAGGTTATATTTCAACGACAAACAAAGCCTTTATTCATGCACTCATTCATAACAGCCCATCAAAAATCCATAACTGAACATAGAAATTTCCCATACACTACCTCATATGGCGGATATTTGCCATAGTTACCACGCTTAACAGGCGTATTGGCAGCCTCAGCTGTTTATTATTTTATCAGGAAGCTGCTGCTGCACATCTCCTATTATTGGTATTACTGTTAAACTGCCGATCACTGAAAATTTAATGCACTAAAATCTTTTTTTAAAGAAATGCTTTATATTTAAAATTGTGTAGCTAATAGTACACAACAATGCCAATCACGTTCTGAGTTCGCGGCAAATGCAGAAGATAGCTCTGTCTAGAGTATCTGTGCAAACCTATTCATTCGGTTCGTGCTCCGTGCCTTTCGCATTAAAATCGATGCTTCACTTGAATATTCAAACAATCTTGTATTTTCATTAACTTCAGTAACACTACTAACAACAAGGTTTGCTCTATCTTGATTAAGTTAACTGTAATGCTTAGATAAACTGCAATGATAAAAATGTACCGATTTCAATGTATATATTATGTTTAAAAAATGCCGGAATATTTTATTCTCATAAACACACACACACACACACACACACACACACACACACACACACACACACACACACACACACACACACCAAAAAATATAAAAAGTTAAAAAAAATATAAATTTAGTTTGAAAATTATTCGTAATACATAAGATTCATAAAATATTTTTAGCGTTTAATACAAATTTAACGCAATTGATTGTATGATATGGAAACAGAAATATTTTTTGTGTTAATGTAGATTATAAATATATAACACTTATTGAAAGTCGTTTTTATCTTCTTTTAACTTGGCGGTGGATACATTTTGTATATTTTCTAAGACTTTGTGGTAAACGAATTACTGACTCTTTAGACGTATAAAAATAGAATATTATATAATATGTTTATTCGGTATAGTTTATTACATAACATTCTTTGAAAGTCAATATTTTTACTAATATTAATTATGACATTATATTGCAAATCAATTTTATACGTGGTAAAGCCACGCTGTGGTTATATAGTTATAGCACGAATTGATTCGACCTGGGAAGGATCTTGCTCTCACAGAGTACCAGCATAAAATTGAAGTTTAATGCCGCTGTATTTCGTATGTTGAGTGTCGGAAAGCCATTTAACTAGAAACGAGATATTCCCTCTTAGTCTTCAGGGGTGACAACGCATTTGCACTTTGTTTCTTAATCGAGGATAGATTTAGATGTCTATGAGCCACAACATCCACTTACTATCAGGTGGATAGTGTGTTCATTTATCACCCTTGTTTTATACAAAAAACGACATTTTTAAGTCATTATGAACTTATCAAGTAATTATAACTTTATGACCAGGATTAAGAAAGCAATGCTTCGTTGGTTTGGTCATGTAGAATGAATGAACGAGGAAAGAGTGACAAAGCAAATTTATGTTGCAGAAGTGAACGGCAGGGTCGGGAAAGGACGCCCTAGACCTAGACGAAGGTTTATCGACCAAGTCGGCGATACATTGAAAATGGGCCAGATTAGAAGTACCCTTAACCGCCGAACGGGTATGCGTAGATATATGGATGTAAAGGAGGCGAGAGAGGTGTGTCAGGATGGCGCCAAATGGAAGTCCGTAGTCTCTGCATCTGTGTGACAGGCGTGAGTGTTTGCATGTGTTTGAACTTAAGTTTGGTATTTAGAGACAATCAGGAGCTTAAAATTAAACTTCACAATGTCAAAATTTGGGTAACTGAATATAGTCTACACTTTTGTGCCACAGTCCTAAAATATTAATCTTGAATACTTGCTTACCAAAATACAAAAACAACTTTGTACAATATATAAACAAGTCTTCACACATCTTACAAATGAATTTACTACAAGTATAAGAATGCCCCTCATTATTCAATTACAACTTAAAAATTCATTAAATGAAAATGGTCACGGAGCGACTGTAAAGGGTCACGTGACCATGGGTGCGTAAAGTACCCGAAACGTCAAGAATTAAAAAAGTTAAAATTAAAGGCGATATAATCCGTAAAAATTAGATTCGTTTAATGTGTAGTCTTCGTGTAAATATAAGAAAATATTAAAAATTCATATATTATAAGTATATGATAATAAATTAATTTGTAAGATGTGAATGATTAATGGGGTATTTTACTGAAAGCTTACCTTAAATATTGACGACGATAACCCAAATAGCAAACTAATATATCAAAAGAGGAGTATGTTGAAAGCAAAGGGAAATAGTTTTAGTAAAACTGATTCCCATTATTGAATAAAACTACTTTTACGGATAGTATCGCGTTTAATTAAGTTATTTTTATTAATTTTTAGCGTTTCGGGTACTTTACAGCACCCATGGTCACAGGTCACTAACGTGATTGACGTCCCGATGTCCCCGGAGCACCTTTAGCTTTTTTAATTATTAAGTGGCGAAGCTTGCGAAGTCACTTATTGATTTCACGATGTCTGTCCGTCTGTCCGTCTGTCCCACGATTATCTCGAGAACGGTTTTGAATTTTCAAATTCTGTTTTCAGCAATCGATTACTGATCACCCAGGCATCTGAACCTCCTATTTTGAAACTGATTGCTCAACGGCAACCGTTATAAACCGCTACAAAGCTGATTGCTTCGCCACTTTGCTATGCTGTTAGCTTGCTAGGTTTATTAATTTTGGTCCGATCTACGCAGAATGAACTTACTGTGTCTTGAAGTCTTGGATCCCAAGCAGATGGTAGTACCCAGCCTCCCTCTCTATTGAAATTAGCATGTTTTTTTTTTATTTATATAGCCTCACGTATAATCATCCTTGGCAGGAATTGATGTTCTTTCGTGAGAATTTGTGGTTTATCAAATCTAATGTAATTAATTAATGTCTTTTCTACGGAGGCAACGCGCTGGTTACCAGCTAGCAGAAAATAAAAAAACCGTCACGTCAGCTCGCCCGTCCGGCCTCTCGCTTGACAACAGCTGCGAGCCTCTTGCCACAAAACTATGATCATGACGATAAGCGACTCCCTCACACAGCGAAACTTTAGCGACATTCCATAATGTGAGACACATCAGTAATGTTTATCAATGCTCGCGAATAGACTTAAGGTTGGTGAACGTCGTACCGATACCCTAATACTGCAGTAGTATGAGACTCTTGACTGCAATTTCAGCAGCTGAAATTGCAGCCAAGAGTTTGAGGTGCAACATTCTCGAGTCAATGTATTAATGCGTACATACATACATACAGCCATGAATGCGTTTACCGCGTTTACGCGGTGAAAGAATATCCACTCTCTCATATCATTCCGTGTGTGTACGTAAGAAGCGATACTTGGAAACAAATCAGGGGATGGGCAGCAGCGTCTTCCTAATAACGACTAAAAATAAAAATAAGAAAAACTCCAGTTACCAACTCGTTTGCCAAGCGTGGCAACTATTAAAATTATCCCCCCTATGAGCCAATCTATGGGGGAGGCCTATGTTCAGTAGTGGACTATAATAGGCTGTAACTGTATATATATATATATATATATATATATATAATAGGCTGTAAGTATATATATATATATGTACTACCATTTTTCGGTTGACAGGCAAGGCCCTTTTTCGACATTAAGCAGGAGAAATCGTGAGCATCTTCTATACAATTCTGGAAGCTATTAATTGCACACTAAATATAATAGAATACGCACCAACCATTTGCACACTCCGGCTGGGCCTATCCACTCTCAATACGTGTGCAATTTATGTCCAGAGTCAGAGATGCATTTATCACACTAATAGCCCCGGAAACCAACAATTTGTTCAAACGGCAGCACATACCGAGAGTTTGATCTTCATTATTCTTATCGTTGTCACTGGTGGGACTGTAAATGTGTGCGAAAGCATTTCTGTTTCACTGCCAGTATGTGGCGAATGTACAATAGGCTTTAGTCAGTATAATCTGTACTTACCATGGCGTAGTGGATATGCGCAGGCATATACAAACATATGTTACTCGTAGCTGATCAGGCAGACGTTGTTCTACCCTTCTCGACGACCCTTCGTATAAAAAATCCTTAAATTTGTAATAAAAAAAATATTTAGTGTCACTTATGAGGATAAAACTATCATATTTCTCAAGTTGGACCAAACTGCACAGAGTGTGCAAATTTCATTGAAATCAGTTGAGTTCATCGCGGACAAACAATGTGACACGTCATTTTTATATATAAAGATGAAAAGGGCTCAAACAGGAAAATAGTTGCCTGCGATTTAGCAAACAAGTATTTTTCACTATTTCATTTACTTTAATAGCAATAATTTTAAAGTATGCATAAAATATGTCTGATTATTGCAATTAATTTAATTCATCGCTGGATTTTGGCATCCGGAGAGTGAGTACCTATTAATATTTGTAAAGCGATTTCTACCTAAATCTCAATGTAAAGCTTTTTAACACCCAAAGACGCCGACTTCTATTTGAGTTTTCCCTGTGATCAAGATTAATGAGAGTATGCTGAATAAAATGCCTCCCTTCGTAAAGTGAAATCGTGCCTTTTACGGACCTATGTAGATATTTTCAAATAATAAAGGAACTCGATGAAATATATTTTCTTTGTTTCCTAGACAATAAAAGTGGAACGCTATTAAAACAGTAAATTTTTTGAAAATGATTAATGAGAAGGTAACAGTACAAATAATGTATTTTATTTATCCGCTATTAGAGTTTAACTGATTCTAACTAGTTGGTTGAATTATTAATTTGTATGTAATATTCGATTTTGAGCTAACAATAGGTGTTGTAAAATTTAATTTTTAATCGATGTCAAATAAGGACGAGGTGTTTAATTCGAATGTATGTTTTTTCTTTCTTTGTATGTATGTTACATGATATCTTCGTAAATTGTTAACTGATTTTCATGATTATTTTTTATTAAATACAAAGGAATTTGTGTATATTTGGGAATTATTTCATTTAGTAATTATTACTCATAGTATTTCTTACACCACTAGATTTATTTCTAACATTAAGAAAACAATACTGAAGCTTTACAAGGTAAGAAATTAGAATACTTTATTCTTTATCCTTCTAAGCTAATGTGGTAATAAATAATGCGTGTTTATACTTATAACAACATTATCGTTCCATGAGGGACAATATCTGTGTTAATTCTGCTTAATTTTATAACACGTAATCGTTATGTAGACAATTAAACTAAAACGTGGCAGATCCAGGACTGGAAGCTCGACATAAATTGCACAGTACTCGAGTACTGCGAGATTGGTCTTCCTCAGCACTAGGTCACTGATCAAACAACTTTCAAAATTATGTACATAACGGCAGCCACTTACCATCAGGTGGCGTGTGAGTTTGTTTGCCACTTTAGTTTTTTTATAAAAAAGAACACTAATAAACGTCGCAATCAACAATATCATTGATGCGATGGAGATCGAACTTGTTTTGTTCGCGTACTATGAATTTCAAGGTCAACTCTCTCTCACTGAAGGCCTCTGAGCTGAAACCAATCTTACAGTTCTCATCATTATCAACTCATAGAAGTTCGCATGTGGACATACACCTCTCTAACCTTCGTTTGACCTTCGTGTTCCAGACGTGAGCACCTTTGACGCTGCTACCCGTCGCTGGTCTTAGTATTTTACATCTTTTATGGCGTAAACGCGACGAGGATGCACCGCTATCTCTTGGAAGTCATAAATTTATTTTGGCATTTCCCATAAACGCCTCTTACTGCCGTGTAGTGGCGGTGAAGAATACCACTACCCCATATCCTCCCGTGGGTGTCGTAAAAGGCGACAAAGGGAAACAGGCAGGAGATGGGCAGCAGCATCTTCCTGATAATAGCCAAAATTACAATAAAAAAAACTGCGGTTGCCAACCCGCTCGCCAAGTGTGGCAACTATGGCAAATACCCCCCTATGAATGTAACAAAGAGACGGCCCCCAGTCCCCGGCGGCCCCGCTATTCCTGGCTACGGTGGCGACCATGGTAACGGCGGGGCAGGGGGTGCTAAGAATCTCCGGTGGAGGTTCGGTTGCCACCTAAGACGACTCGACCTGGCAACGTACAACGCACGCACCCTGAGGACTGACGAGAAGATCGTGGAGCTGGAAGAAGAGATAGACAAGTTGCGCTGGCATATTATAGGATTATCCGAAGTCCGAAGAGAGGGGGAGGACACGGTAATCCTCGAATCCGGCAACTTGCTCTATCACCGGGAGGGCGACCAACTATCCCAAGGAGGTGTCGGATTTATCGTCCACAAGTCTCTCGTTAACAACGTTGTAAAGATCGGGAGTGTGTCGACGAGGGTTGCGTACCTTATACTCAGAATCACCAAACGGTATTCGCTGAAGGTCATACAGGTTTACGCACCAACCTCGGCACACCCCGATGGGGAGGTGGAGGAAATGTATGAGGATATCTCTAGAGCCATGCATTCCTGCAAAACCCAATATACGGTGTTAATGGGAGACTTCAATGCAAAACTAGGCACAAGAGAGAACGGTGAGCTAAAAGTAGGGAAATTTGGAATAGGGCAACGGAACCCAAGGGGCCAGCAGTTGGCCGACTTCATGGAGAAAGAGGGACTCTTTATGATGAACTCTTTCTTCCAGAAGCGGCCCCACAGGAAGTGGACCTGGTCGAGCCCCGACGGTTCGACAAAAAATGAGATTGACTTCATTATGACGACCAGACGACAACTGTTCAGTGATGTCTCCGTGATCGCGAGGGTGAAAACTGGTAGCGATCACCGAATGGTTAGAGGCACACTGAACCTAAACGTTAAGTTGGAGAGGTCTCGTCTAATGAAGTCAACGCTCCGTCCCCCTCGTGCTCTGTTCCAAAGTCCCGAAACCTTTCAGCTCGAGTTACAAAACCGTTTTCAGTGCCTAGAAGACTGCAATGAAGTGGACGATATGAATGACAAGCTCGTGGAAACTGTCCATGCGGTCGGATCTAAGTTCTGCAAGACCCGCCGCAGAAGAACATAAAAACTCTCCGATCACACTCTTAATCTCATGGCTGTTAGACGGGAGATGAAGCTACATTCTTCAACAGACTTGACAGTATACAGGCATCTGAACAGACAGATCTCCAAATGCATGCGGCGGGACTTGCACAACTTCAATACAGCTCGTATTGAAGAAGCGACCGAGCGGAACCAAGGCTCCAAAGTCTTTGCCAGAGATCTGTCTGCCAGAAAGAGCCACCTGTCAAAGCTGAAGACAGAATGTGGCAGCATCATTTCCGGGACACCTAAGATTTTGAGTGAGATTGAGAGGTTCTATGGGCAGCTGTACACGTCATCGTTGGAGCCACACGCAAGTGTGAGTAACGATCCAAGAGCGAGTCTCATCCGACACTATTCCGAAGATATCCCGGACGTCAGTCAGAGCGAGATTAGGATGGCTCTCCAGCACCTTAAAAACGGTAAGGCCCCAGGCGAGGATGGAATTACAGCGGAGCTTCTGAAAGCGGGTGGAAGACCGGTACTTGAAGTCCTTCAGAAGCTCTTTAATTCCGTCCTCCATGGTGGCATTACACCGGAGGCGTGGAGCAGAAGTGCGGTGGTCTTGTTCTTCAAGAAAAGTGACAACGCTCTCTTGAAGAACTACCGACCGATTTCCCTTCTGAGCCGCGTCTACGTGCTGTTTTCGAGAGTCATTACGAATCGTCTCGCGCGCAGACTTGACGACTTCCAGCCTCCCGAACAAACCGGTTTCCGAAAGGGCTTTAGCACCATAGACCACATACATACTCTTCGGCAAATTGTACAGAAGTCCGAAGAGTACAATTTGCCACTATGTCTGACGTATGTGGACTATGAGAAAGCCTTTGATTCCGTCGAAATTTGGGCGGTGCTGCAGTCCCTTCAGCGGTGCCAAGTTGACTGTCGGTATATCGAAGTGTTGAAGTGCTTGTACAGTAGGGCTACGATGGCTATCCGAGTACAGAACCAGAGTACGAAACCTATCCAATTGCAGAGAGGTGTAAGACAGGGTGACGTCATATCCCCGAAACTCTTCACCGCTGCATTGGAAGACGTTTTCAAGCTTCTGGACTGGAAAGGATACGGTATCAACATCAATGGCGAGTACATCACTCACCTTCGATTTGCCGACGATATAGTCCTTATGGCAGAATCGCTGGAGGACCTAAGCACTATGCTCAATGACCTCTAAAGTGTTTCCCAACGGATAGGTCTTAAGATGAACATGGACAAAACAAAGATTATGTTCAATGTCCATGTCACACCTATGCCGGTAGTTGTTGGGAGCACTAAGCTCGAAGTTGTTGACGAGTATGTTTACCTGGGACAAATAGTCCGACTAGGTAAGTCCAACTTCGACCGAGAGGTCAATCGACGGATTCAACTCGGCTGGGCAGCGTTCGGGAAGCTACGACACATCTTCTCGTCAGACATACCTCAAAACCTGAAAACGAAATTGTACAACCAGTGCGTGTTGCCAGTGATGACTTACGGAACTGAGACGTGGTCCTTCACTGCTGGCCGTATGAGGAAGCTCAAGGTCGCTCAGCGAGCTATGGAGAGGGCTATGCTCGGAGTTTCTCTGCGTGATAAACTTAGGAATGAGGATATCCGCAGTAGAACCAGAGTAACCGACATAGCCCAACGGATTAGTAAGCTGAAGTGGCAGTGGGCCGGCCATATAGCTCGAAGAACCGACAACCGATGGGGAAGAAAGGTTCTCGAGTGGCAGCCTCGTACCGGTAGGCGAAGTGTAGGGCGTCCCCCCACGAGATGGAGTGACGACCTGGTAAGACATGCAGGAGTCGATGGATGCAGGTGGCTCAGGACCGTGCTTTGTGGCATTCTTTGGGGGAGGCCTATGTTCAGCAGTGGACTTGTGAAGGGCTGTAATGATGATGATGATGATGCCTCTTACGAAAGCCACGGAATGAAATGAGTTTATTTGCATTCCAACGACGCTACAATTCAGCATTGTCACTCACATATGTGCAAATATTTGTATTGGGCTCTTAGAACTAAAATGAAATCACTTCTAACTATGCGAACACCTAACAGTCTATGTCGACGCCTCCGTGGTGCAGTGGTTTAGCTATGAGTTGCGGCGCTAAGAGCCTTGGGTCCAAATACCGCACGGAACAAGTATTACTATGGGCTACAAATAATTGTTCCGTATCTGGATGTTTGTTCTTGTGCAATTAATGTATGTAAACTGTCTCCCCGTTACAAGAGAACCTAGTGTAGGTAGTGTACAACGTTAAAAAAGTCTATGACCTACAACGAAAAAGACCTATGATTATCATTGGATTTATACGAGCTTATAAGGAATAAGATTTCTTATTGTACATCACTTGCGTTTCTTACGTGTTTGTATAAGAAGATCAATTCAATCAGACAAATGGGTAGATGCGGCTTAGTCGCCCGCACTCTACTGCAGGTTTCATATTCGCCTTTCACACGATTTCAGCAAAGTAGATTTTTTTTATAAAACGTAAATTATACTTATTTTAGAGTAAACACATACAAAATCATCTCTTGAGAATAATTAAGTTTTTTGTTCTACGCGCATTCACATCGATATTCATCATCATTATCATCATTACAGCCCATCACAAATTCGCCATTGAACGTCACAAAACCTTACATTAATAAAATTACATTTTAATGATATAAATTATAATATTGAAGGAATTTAACTTTTTAATTTCAGAAATTCAAAAAGTTTGTCTAAAGTAGTTTTGACTAATATTCTTGATCGAAACCAATTTTATCCGATGTAATTTCGTAAACATTACTACTCGTATTATTCAATATTTTTGCAGTTCAAAATGGTTTTCACCAACGTCCTTAGTCAAAACTACTTAAGACTGCAAAAATCTGTTAAAAGTGGTATTGACCAACGTCCTTAGTCAAAACTACTTTTGCCTGATTTTTCACAGTCAAAAGTGGTTTTGACTGGTTATGAATTTTGACTGTAACATACAGGTGTATAAATTTTTTCTAAATAAAATAGGAAAATATTTACGTAAGTGTTGCTATTTAATATGAAAAACGTCAACTGAAAAAGTAGTGCTTAATGCGTATAAAGACAAACATGTTGAAAGTAACAGTCATAAATAGAAAATCCTTAATTTAGACACGTATAAAGATAGGATGAGAAAGATAGGATTTAACGTTGGTAATTTAAGAGGAACTTTTTGCATTTAATTTCAAACAATCTAATTTCCTACAGACTACGACGTGACAGTGGCAGATTGTTCCAACACCCCGTTGCAGCACACTTACAACTACTTCGGAGAGCGGCAGTACATTGAGAAGGCATATTTAAATGATAGTAAGAAGCCCTTGTTTTAATATGATAGTCACATGTCCATATAAATTTTTTAAAGTTAATAAAAAGAATTAAGTTTTAAAAATTATCTTACACTGTGGGCATTCTTTGGATACTATGGTTCATATGAAATATTTCACTGGCGACATAATTGACAGATGAAAGAAAAGTTTTGCTAAGGCATCCCGTATTCTGGTTTAAGAGTCAAGGTGTTTTGTGACTATCTATGTTTGAAATATTATGTTAGCCTATCAAAAGATAAAGAATAATTTAAGTCTGTAAAAAACAAATATTCGAAAAAATCATTTAAATTGCGAAGGCGATGACGGATCTCTTTTGAAGTTGGCTTAAAAAAATATTTCACGTAATATAATCGGATTATTATTTCCTGTATTGATATCCTCTAGAACTAATTTCGGTCATGGCGGCCATTCTCAACCGTGACTAACTGTCGCCACAGGACACAATTATAGTGCGATAGTTTGCACACAAACACAAATGCACTCTCTATATTAGCTCACTCTTACGAGTATAATCCGATAGGACGAAAGTCCGACTCAACCGGAGAGGCAGATGCAGGAAAAACGCCTTAACGTACTATTCGAAGCACACGCGACAAACCATTGGCTCAAAATAAGAAGACAAATTCAATTTTTGATCCGACCCGGGATTTGAACCCAGGACTTCAAAATCAGTGGTCACGCTTACGACCACTAAACCAACAAGGTAGTGGGTTCCTTATTTCCTGTATTAGTTATTACATAAGCCAAAAAAAGAAATTGAACTGTTGTCACTGGTTCTTTTATTTCTTCGAGCACATTAATTTTACGTAACCTTATCACAATACCGTTGCGTGTATTGATCTAAGCGATAAAGGTCTTTCTTTCATCGTTTTGCCCCATTTTTACGTAAATATTCGTAATTCTGTTATATACCCCTTATTACGTTGTACGTGGTTTGAGTTTGATTGTTCGTGGTAGAGCAATGCTGCAGCTATATTATATAGTTGTAGCACGAATGGGTCGGCTCGACCGGGGAAGGACCACGCTCTCACAGAATACCGGTGTCAAATAGCAGCTTAACACTGCTGTGTTTCGTATGGTGAGTGTAGAGAACCGGAGACCCTATTTACTGGAAAAGAGGCATTCCATCTTAGTCCTCACGGGTGACAACGCATCTGCATTTTGCTTCTTTCTTCTTGCAAACGAGGATAAATGTAAATGTCTATGGGCCACAGCAACCACTTACCATCAGGTGGACTGTGTGCCCGTTTGTCACCCTATCCTGTAAAAAAAAAATAGTTTCTACGTAATGGAGCCATGCTGCCTCTATATTATGTTTGTGGCATGAATGGTTCGACTCGACCATAGAAGGACCGCGCTCTCACGGAATACTAGCATAAAATAGCATCTTAATGCTGCTTTGTTTCGTATAGTATGTGTAGAGAACTTGAGACCTTATTTACTGGATACGAAGTATTCGATCTTCGTCCCCAGGCGTGACAAAGCATCTGCATTGTCTATGGCGGGCTACTACCACCATGTTCCGCTTTTCGTCAGGTGAACTATGTGCTCGATTGTCACCCTTTTTTATAAAAAAATGATAGAACATCCTCGCAGAAATTATCTTCTTTTCGATAAATGGTCATATATTAATTGATTAATATGGATGATACGACACCATACAAATGCTAATTATTTTGCTGTCCAATGTAGTTGTACGAAATACTAGTTTCATTACTCATTGTCAGTTATGGCCTATATACTTCTCTCAGCTGGGCAAATATGTCTCATTTCTGGGAGGGTTATGGAAAAATTAGACCAACGCATTTCATCGAAACATTTTCTCTGACATGGAAGTTTCCTCACGATGTACATTTATATGTATATTTTGCACACACAATTTATCATGAAAATTATTAGGAGATCTCCCGCCGGTCAAGATGGTGAATGGCCAACGCTCCGTGTGACGGTACAGAGCTATTTTATATATACTTCACAACTTTGATAGGACCCTTGCTGCGCGATGACAGCGCCACTACAAATAAAAATTAAACGAGTTGAACATTACAAGTAATAAATTTGTCATAGGATTTTGTCAGTAGTGTAGTTGTACCACTTCTAGACCACCTGAGTCAGACGTAGTTCAACGACGTTCGTCGACGCCCGATCCTAAAAAAAAAAAATAAAAAATAAAAAAAAAAAAAAAAAAAGGTTTTGGCATGCTCTGATCACGAATCCGCGGTCCATTTTTGTGTAGAATGCACGGTTCCGGAGATGTGTAGATCAATTAGCTAATATCTAATTGATATCCGGTAAGGGCCTCCACCATCATTAGCGTCCCATTGTTCCTATTTCTATTGTTCTATTGTTCATTAATCACCCTCATTGCAGCGTGTGCGTCGACTATATCAGTGCTATTGTTTATTATAATTCTTTGTTTATACAACGCTAATCTGAACCATCAATAAAACACATTACATAATTTTGTTACAATTTTTATTTATAAAATACAAAATCTTATTAATTATTATCTATAAAATAGGAGCGAAACATCTCATCCACTAAAATATCGTTGTACAATGTGTTCCTTGTAAATATACTCGTAAAACTATGTATTGAACATCCTTGAAACTTATATAGTAAATACATTAAGCAATATTCGCCACAAACTGAAGTCCACTCATTCTGAATCCTATCAACATTCCAGTTCCATCTTTTACAATTCCTTTTTAAAAACTCTAGATGATATCGTACAGGTGATCGTCCATATGAATCAAAATATTGACCGACGTCATTCGTATCGATATATAAAGCTACCCAATGTGACCCTGGTTTATCATCTGTATCCAAATTACATATTATATACGTTGGTACGTGGGTATACATAGGCAGTCTATTAGCTGCATAAACATTATTTTCTAGACTGGGGTGAATCTTTTTCAGATGTTGTTGTACATCTAGTGTATCCATGATATTACTGCTATTAGTAGATTATTACAGTACCTAGCTACTCAATGAATAACATAGGAATGGTCAATTATAGTGATTTCTACATATTAAATTGCATTTTTGTGATATACAAATCGTACTTGAGTCATTGATCACCAAACAAAACACAATACGAAGAAATGTTGAGATAGGCAACGGAAATGTGAGATAAACTGATATGTTTCTAAATATTAAATTGCATTTTTGTGTTATACAAATCGTACTTGAGTCATTGATCACCAAACAAAACACAATACGAAGAAATGTTGAGATAGGCAACGGAAATGTGAGATAAACTGGTTGACGCATAAAGTAATTATCAACTCATTACGGAAATACTTTAGATTAGAATTTTTACGTACTGGTGGTATATAAGACCAACAAACGCAGTCATCGAGTTAGTGTACGGTCGTTTGGCTACAGTGGATCTATCAATAGTACATTTGTGTTACTTCAATACACCAAAGGCTATGGATGTAAGTGTTTATTCTATTGACTAAATTACTTTTTTTCTGTTATTTTCATGTGTGTGTATTATTTTATTTAAATATTGTGTATGTATATGATTAAGCCGTGGTAACTCAGATGGTTAGCGCTAGCTGTAAATTTCACAGTACGCGACCCGGGTTCGATCCCCGCCAGCACCAATTAAATTGTTAATAGCAATTTTAAGTGCTTATTACCACGTGCTTGGTGGTGAAGGAAAACATCGTGAGGAAACCTGCATGTCTGAGAAAATTTCGAAGGCATGTGAAGTTCACCAACACACATTGAGGGAGCGCGGCGGACATTTCCTTGCTCTAAAACCCTCTCAGAAATGAGAGGAGGCCTATGTTCAGCAGTGGACTTTAATAGGCTGTAACTTTAACTTTTTTAACTTTTATGATTAAGTGTTAACAAATTGATATTAACATGATAACTGTGTTGTTGCAGAAATCATTGAGCTTCGATGAAGATACCTATAAACAGTATTACTACTCGCCACTCTCCCCTCAAGAAGAGAGTGATAACCTCGTCATTAATAATAACACATGCGATGGTGGAAAAAGAAAATCGCAATCGATTGATCATTTTTTTGAAGCTGAATCAAAAATAAAAAAGAGGAAGCTGTTATCATCAACCGTAGCACGAGCCGCTAGAGATGGTGTATCATACATTTCTACTAATTCTGACGACGGAGACCAAGCGACGCATCTCATCAAAATTGAAATGTACGATATGAAGAAGCTATCCAAGATTCCAACTACTGATCATTGGAAACATGCTTCCACGAGAATTAAATATTACGTAAAGACTAATAAGGATAGCATCTACGACAATACAAACGCCCTCGTATACAATATAACAAAGACAATAGCAGAAAGTGAAAAAGTTAAAAAATACTTTTTTAACAATGACAGTCATTAGCTGATCATTAGTGAATGTGATTCTGTTTACTTCAATTACAGGAAGACAAGAGCGGAAGGAAGAGATGAGTGTGGCATACGTGTACAAAACACATCATTGAATAACAAAACTACAACACTGAGTGGAGAAGAAAACGAGAAGAGTATGCAGTACTCAAGAGCTGAATATCCATTCTTCAGTTCAAAATCTAGCCGTTTGCTTAGTTTCGAAAACTGGCCTCTAGTTATGCGACAGAAACCTGAAGATCTTGCCGAAGCTGGTTTCTTTTATACTGGCCATGCAGACGGGACCAAGTGTTTCCATTGTGGTGGTGGTTTAAAAGATTGGGAAGATGATGATGATCCTTGGCAGCAGCATGTTCAGTGGTTTAGTCAGTGTGCTTATGTAAAATTTCAACTCGAACAGTGTTTTGTATTAGATTAAATAGAAGATTTATAAAGAAATAAAAAAAATATATTGCATACAATTTGTTTTATTTAATTTTATAACGTTTCACATAGTTACATACACACAAAATGCATTACACATAACACATAAAATCTAACACACAACACATATTATAACCTTAACTACTATAGTCTACAGTAACATTTCTGTTTTTATCTATCTCAATAATATTATCAAAGTCAGCATAAACTATACAGTTAATTGTTTGTATTAATGAGGATTCAAATCGTACTTCTATTCTTACACTACCATGCTTTATGAGATTCCAATGAGTTGATGAGTTAGCTGATAAATCAGGAGTTAAGTCAAATGCTAATAGACAGTAACCTTTGCCATACTGTTCACAAGAGATTCCATTTCCTTCATTAAGAAAGTGAATACCAGTTCCCGAGAATAGAGTATGATATGCTGATGTAAATATGCTATTATTAAAAGATGGTTGCAAAGCTTTTGAAGGTATTTGTTGACCATCAATATATAAGCTGAAAGAATTAATACCATAGTTTTCAAAGTTAAATGGATTTTTAGTAAGGGAACCATTAAATGCAGAATTGTTCACAAATCCAATTATACATCTTTTCGGTACCTGTCCTAAAAATATATTATCAAGAGTTTTTCCTTGAACACCTGAAGGAATTGTTAAAACTTTTACTTCAGCTCGAGTAATAGGATATTTAGCAGTGGTAGAAGCTAAAACTTTTTGATGTGCGAGTAATACACTTGGATTAATTCGTGCTCGTCGCACAATAAGAGTTGCGTCCGTAATGCAAACTTTAAACTTTACATCGTTCGACCCAACAATTAAATTAAAACTCTCTCTTGATCGAACCAATTTAACACTCATTTCAACACCATTAATTAAAAATTTATCTTGGTTAAAAATGTCACCGTGAAGATGACCAATCATTTCTATTTCCTTACTTTCACTAATCAATTCCTGTCTTTTAACAAATCCTATGTTTTCACCATCTGTAGAATCCATTTTTCCTGCTGTATCCTCATACCAAAGGCTACAAGTAAGATGAGATTGTTTAGCAGCAGGGGCATAGTTTAAAAGGGTTTCCATGTATGCTCGATATGCATAGGTATTATTAGGTGGTGATACAAGTTTTTGGTTTAAATAAACATCAAGTTGACTAAAAAGTGAATGCAGCCAATTATTTACAGGTGCTACTATTGTAGTAGATACCAAGTTAGTTGAATCTTGATTTAATACTTTTGCCTTTATGTGGAGTAATGTATGAGACAAATCTATGTAGTCATCGCCGGTCCCAGGAACTTGAAACTCGATAGGTCCATCATCACCAAGAGATGAAATTGGTTTATAATGAATCCACAATCCATTTTCAATGCTAGTTTGTGTAGACGGTAGTGCAAACAAATCCAATTCTGACTTAACGCACTCGCAAGAATGATTATGAAGGAAAGACATATTTAGTTTGAAAATATATCTTTGATATTTTTTGGTTTTAGACTAAGTTTTTTCGCAGCTTTCACTTTAGCAGTTAATGGTGGAATGAACGATGTCAATCGTTTTCTTTTAGTTTTATACCCAGATCCAGTCATGTTAAATTGATCAATTTTCTCATCAGCCTTTCGTTTTAAATTCGTACTAACTTGCTTTAGACGATCTTTTATTGAGGCTTCCATAGGACGGGCTTGAACCATATCCGATAAAAGTCCTACTCCAGCGCTTAATGCCTCCTTACCAATTATTCGAGCACCACTTGAAAGTAAAGGTAAAACTGATCGGAATAACCCCCCTAAGAAGCTCCCAATACCATGACCGCGTTGATATGGTGAACCCTTATAAATTACTCCATTTCCTGATCCAGCTTGATGTGTATAATAATTTTCATATGGACATTTATGATGATCACGAAGAGAATTCATTATTATAATTTTCGGAAATGTAGTTTAATACACACGGTTCCAAACTGGAATGGTATTTTTTGTCCTGTACTCGATCTTATAACTATTTCCAACGTATCGAACTCTCTTCGCATAACAGGTAAGTAGTGAGGTTGAGAGAAAACGTGCATTTTATTTGCACCATAAATGTATTTTGTAGGATCTAATGAAATGACTCTTAATAAAGGAGTCATAACATCACCCACAATCTGAGGATCGATAATGTCGCAATATAGAAATAGTTGAGATGGTAACCCTAAGTGTAAATTAGCAGGACACTTTCCAAAATTTCTCTCTAGGAGATTTTTATTTGGTTCATAACCTAGCTGTAAACTTAATTTGGGTGATAATGTTACGGATGTTATATTTTTATCCAATACCGAAATAGACACAAATTTTGTTATTTCATCATAGCGAAATTTCAAGTTCTCTCCGATACCATTTAACACTCTTAAAATATGCTCAACGTTATCATAGTTGGTAGCTGGAATATGTTTTTTGTAGTACACTGTGGATGGCTTATCTTCATTAGGCATTAACATAGATTTTGTAATGTATATAACATTTTCATGGTCTTGAACAGTAAACATGGTACATGGATATTGAAACTCGACAACTCCAACCGACCATTCACCTTCTAATTTTATAGCTTTTGGTAATTTCGTTGAAAAATTTGTGGTCTTGTTATCAGGAAAGTATTCCATTGAACTATTGCTGAGCAAAGTTAAATAGAAACTTTCTTTATTCATATTTCTTTTAAACTAGAAGCTAAAATCCAACTGTTAAATTTATCTGGATAACCTTTCCACTTCACTAATACTTCTTTTCTGTTACTTGAATAACGAGTGTCAATTATTTTATCTATTTTATGTTGTGAGGTGGGGTTGTAAGTGATTTTCTGTAATTCTCTTTCATAAAAAGTACCAATTATTGGTTCATTTTGTAAATCTGTTATTGTATAAACAACCCATGGAGATCTATCAATTATTGAAGATATAATAAATATTTCATCACTCCAATTTGATTCATATCCTTTTTGGAATACATGTTTATATTTAGCTATTCGAACATAATCACCCACATTGAAATTTGGTTTAGGATTTTCTAAAGAAAGTTTTTTTGATCGTCTATCATAAAGATTAGTCCAAACTGTCATAAGATTGTTGGAATTTACATCACATGGGCACATCTTAATACTAGAGTGAAAGCTGTGATTATAAGAGTATATTAAATCTTGCAAAACATCTATATATCTATAAGTATTATTATGAGTGAAATAACGCCACATTTTCATTTTTAATGTTCTTTGAAATCGTTCAACAATACTGGCCTTAATGTCAGGATTGTTAGTGGTATAGTAATTAATCTTTTTGGATTTAAAGTATTTTTGTACATCTTTTGAAACAAATTCTGTACCTTTATCGGATTGTATGTGAGTAGGTGTTAAATTACTTTCAGTAAATATACTTTCAAAACATTCTTTAGTTGTTTCTGAGTTTTTCTTTTTCATTGGTCTTGCAAAAGCATATTTACTAAATACATCAATAATACAAAGTATATACTTGAAACCATCATTATATTGAGAATAAGTTCGCATATCACTTAAATCAGCTTGCCACAGTTCATTAATATTTGATAGAATGTACCTATTACGCGGGAATTTTTTTCGAATGGGTTTATGTAATGTGTATGTTTCTTGTGATTTTAACCATTCCTTTACTTGCTTTTTATTCATTTTACCCCTCATGGCTTTTGATAATTTATCAATACTACCAAAACCAGCGGGATTAGATGGATCATAATAAATCCTGTTAATTTCTTCTAGTACGGAGTCCATTTTTCCCACTCAAGTCCTTTACGTATTTTAGTTGTAGACTTTTTATCTCTACTGCACGGTGTAGAAAACTCTTGAACTTCAATCTCAGAGGGTTTGTTCAGATCTTTTGCTTGAAGTTGGTTAATAAACTCACATCTCCTTGGATTTCCAATATAAGTAAGTGGTACTTTAATATCTTTTAATGCTTCAGCAAATCTAACCCACCCTACCGGATCACTTCTTTTTAGGGGTCTTAGTGAATCATTTATTAAATCAACAATATTACTTCCAGGAATTTTTTCACTATCAATTATGACTGTACCTTCGTTATCCCAATGTATTTTACTTTTACTTGTTTCAACTAAGTTTAATAATAACTGCCCTTTTTTATGATAAGTTTTTGGTATTAAACTGAGTATTTGAGCTGGTGTGTAAAGTGGATTTTCATCATTTTCTTTACTTTTAATGGATCGATTCTCCTCCAGCAAAGATTCAATACCAACTGAAGTTTTTAGATCTCTATCTTTATTTTTAAAACCAATTTTTGACTCATTTGAATCTTCATTAGATGTATCAGAATAAATTGGTAATTTGAGTGGTTGACGATCCTCTTCGGTAAAATGAAGGTATCTTTGCAGTGTTTGTAAATATAATATCCATTTCTTTCGGTCTTCCGTCTTACTATTCATAATATTTTGCATTTCAATATCTAATCGAGATAAATTACTATTAACCTTATTTTCTTGTTTTAATTTTTCAATCAATCCAGGTTCGATAAGTATCATTTTCTTTGCATTTTCCATGTTAACTGGCTAGTCCACTCACTAATCCACTCAATATTGCACCTAATATTGTTGGTAAGAAAGCCCCTCCTTTTTGTATAATTATATTTTTTCTTAGTTTATGTTTACACTTACGTACTAGTTTACGGAGTATGTTTTTATGTTTATTCAATTTTTGTTTATCCTGATCTTTAAGAGGTACTTTTCCTTGTAAAACGTTATGAATACACTCACAAATACAGTTAATTTCTTCTTCATCACACGTTTTAAGTAATGCTCTTTGATATTTTGGTTTAAGCGTATGCAAAGCGGTTAGCAAATGTTTATACGTTGTGAGTCGACGATGCATCATTTAGCAATTATTTCAATTGTTTGATTCTTGGTGTATTTAAACTCTTTTGTGGGGACGTAGACTGTACAGAAACCATTAAATGGAAAGACATTTGTCTTGATACGATCAAAATCATTGGTATTCTGTTTTAAATCTACCATTAAATATCCATGCGCCTCTAGAGTTGCATCCCTGTAGGCATTTTCAATGAATTTTGGGTTATCTGGTGATACTTGTCTTGCTAAATATCTTATTTGAGTTTTATCTCGAGGGTTTTTAAAATATATTATATAACTTGAGTTTAAAGATATGTCTCTTTGTCCTTTACCCTGATGAAATAAATTTTGTGTTAGATAAAATACACTAAGATTCCTGTGATGACTACCTTTTGTAAATATATCCACAATTCTTCCATGGGACTCTCTCATTAGATCATCAATAATAACAAGATGTGGGTTTTCACCATCAAACATATTAAGATTTGGAATTCCTTGATGATAGTTAACATTTGGTAAATTATATAATGGTTGCATTTCAACAAAGCACCACGTGATCTGATTAAAATCACAATTACATATTTCTGTAAGTGATTTTATGAAATTTGTTACAAAATTTGACTTCCCACACCCACTTGGTCCTGCCACAATAGCAGTGAACGGATGGATAAAGTGAAACATAACACACGTCTAAAGTTCAAAGGGGTGAAATAAAAAATGAAAGTGTTGGTGTAAACAATTAATATATATTCCAAAAATTATATAAAACAGAATTATCTGTATACTATTTCTAACACAATTAGTACATCATAATTTTACAATTAACTCAACCTCAAATAAATAGAAACAACAATTAGTACATCATAATTTTACAATTAACTCAACCTCAAATAAATAGAAACAACAATTAGTACATCATAATTTTACAATTAACTCAACCTCAAATAAATAGAAACAACAATTAACTTAAATTATTTACAATAAAACAATGTTTAAATATGTAATAAACTACGTCATATTATAGTATTATCATAATTTTACAATCAATATAAATTTTTCTTAAACGCAGACATAAAAGTAAAAACTATCAACACTTAACGCAGTTTATAATGACCCCAAGCTAATGTTTCAATATTATTATCTAAAATATGTCTCTTTGTGTCATTATATGATAAACCTATCTTATTTAATTTTTGTGTGAAAATTGTGTGTTTAATTGATTTAAATCTAAGCATACTATAATATTGCACTTTTTTATTAAATAGAGAAGACTTATAACTATTCATTGTCATCTTTTTAGTGATACATTTATTTACCCCTTTTGCCTTGGCTATAGTCTTATTCTCTAAGTTAAAAGCGTACATTTTGGATCGTAAACCCACAAATTCTTTCATGATTTTACCATTATTTTCATCTTTAAAAAAACCTAATTTCTTTTTATTTAATTTTGGATATTCAAAAATATTATTTGTATCATAATCTGAGGTATCAAAGTATGATGAAAGGTCAGGTTTTATATCAGTGTAAAAATCATTTGTAAATATATGATATATTAAACTATCCGTATCTGTATACAATAATTTGATTTTACTAAACTTTTTAATCATATAGTTATAATGAAAATCATACATTAATGTTTTTGAAATATCTAAAATGCAAAACCCTAAATAAATTGGTTTGTTATATATTAACTTCGTTTTTCGCAACTGAACCGCAACTAGGTTTTCCGAAAATATTGAAAGGCTATGAAATTGTGGTTTAGCGATTAGATCTTGAGCACCTAAAGCTTTACCCTGGTTCTCCCAGTGCGTAACTAATTTTATGTTAACCCTTTTTTCAATATTCTCCATAGTCTTACCGAAGACTGAATTATTCATTAATTTATAAAAATCTTTTTCGAAATCTGATTTTGCTAAAGTTCTTAATTTTGTGTTTAGATCTATGTACATCTTCAACCAGGGAAACTGTTTAAATTTTAAAACTCTATGAATTTTAGTTAATTTAACCCCCATTTCTATGCACTGCTTTAAATTTCTGTAATGAATTACATATTTATCTTTATTATTTAAATTTGGGACTAGTTTATTCTCATTAATATTGCCTACACAAATGTTTTCTGGACATAAAGGAAAGTCCGAATGTAAATCATGAAGTTCATCTGGATATTCCAAATCAACTTCTAAAATAAAACCGAAGTCTTAGACACATTAAATTCTGTATTTGGATTTACCCATTCGAATCCACCAGTAGGAAGATATTGAGACATAGCCCAACCATATAAATTGTTGGCATCAAAATATGTGATATATGAATTTGGTTTCCCTGTATCATAATCCTCCATGTATTTGTTATTAGCTCTAGCATAACGATTACTACATTGAGATACACCACCTCTGATACCTGATCTAATAAATGCAATTTTCTCATAATCTGTTAAAAGTTCTAATTCTATTTTTGTATATTTTAACATTGCATCCCAACTTAAACCGGGTGCTGTGTAATAATGGGCAGGGTCTAAATCATATGTATTAATACATAACTTTCTAAAGTTTTCAAATACATCGGATAAAAGTAAAACGTCTGTTTTTAAATATAGGTTTGAATAATCTAGCATATTACAACACCCAAAATGTTCCCAAACATCTTTAGCATGATTGTAATCATCATTTGAAATATGTGAATCTGTGAGTGAACTATAAAAACATTTTTGTTCAGGGAGCGATGTTAGACTTAAACTATCATATTTAGTCATAAGTTCATATGGATAAACACCTTTCCGTTTTAAACGAAAGAAATCTTCATCATTAGGGTAATTTCTACGTAATTCTTGAAATTGATCATTACTGAGATTTTTGGCCAATTCTTCTAATTTACACGATAAAAACTTAAATGAATCTAAGAATCTCAATATAATTTCGTGGTTATTCACTTTTAATTTTTTGGAAAAGGATATATATTTTTCTTTATTTTGAGGGATAACTTCGACTTCACCATCACAAAAGTTTAACGCGTGAACAATAAAATGAGCATCATAGTGACTAAGGTTGTGTAAAAATATTGGTATATAACTAGGTGTTCTGATCTTCGAACAACATGATTCATGAGCAACACCTATAAAACTACCAGTGTACCAATCAAAATCATAAAAATGTTTTGCCAACTCAGTTTCACAAATATGACAAATGGTTGCATTTGAAATTTGGTTTTTGTCTTCATTTGTTAGCGGAAGTGGTGGATATTTTTGAAGTCTATTTATTTCTTTTAGATTGTTAGATAAACTTTCCATAAACACTTGTGCACAGTTGGGTCCGCAATATGTTACATATTTTGATAATTTATCATCATATGAACATTTTATATAATATCCAAAACTATGTACTTCATGTTTCTGAATATTATGAGTGAAAGGTTTGGAAGGATCGTTAGAACATGATTCTATTGGTTTTAAAAATGCTTCAAAATCAGCATAAACTACGAATGGTATCTTTAACTTTTTTTCATAACTATCAAATTTAATTTTATCATTTGAAATAGGTTGACCAAACCAATTCTTTTTTTTAAAGTTTCACTGTTTGGTAATACTGTACAAATGTGAGCACAATCGTATTGTTCATGGTTATTTAACCTTTCCTGAGATGGAAAACGAAGTAGACATGCTTCACAAATGTACATGATGTGACCGTCTTTTGAAATTTGTTTACTAACTAACCGCGATAAATTTTTTATATAGCAATAATGATTTTTTGTATCCTTGGAAAAAAATAATAAATTGATATGTCTATCTTTACGACACTTTGTTAAAAATAATGGACCTACTATAGAATTACATCGTTTTTCTTTATTATATTCTAACCCAAAAACATTAATACTAATATCATTTAATTTCTCTACTTTTGCTATGTCAGAAATTTTAACCGGAAAGGAAATACCATCAAATTTAAGTTTATTTGCATGTTTAACGTACGATGATACCCGATCGGTGTGTTTGTTTACAGGATATAACGCCGAGAGTAACGCCCATTTAAAACAAAAATAATCCTTGTTTTTTACATTTATAACAGCCTTTTTTAATTTTATGTCACGAGGAAGATCTATGTATGAAGTACCGCGTAGGGGGTTAAATTTATTGACATTCATGTCTATAGATTTTATGTTTTTTAGACTCCATCCACTATCTTTTTTTTCGAAAGCACTAATTTTAGTAGTAATTGTATCATTTAAAGATGAAAGAAAAATATTTAATTCATCTCCTTGACAAATAATATAGTTAAGCGTTTGAAAATCGAACGTATCATGAATATCTTTAGTTTGTTGAACAAAATCAGCATGCAATATGAAGTTTACCATAAAAATTATGTGTTGATGAATACACTCTTGTAATAAAAATAAAATATCATCTTTAATAGAATTTAAAAATAGTTCAGGAGTTTCAAAATTTACCCATGTCGAACGATCTACTCTACTCTTGATTTTATAAGTTAAAATCCTATTTCCAAAAGCAGATTCAATAACACTAACGTTTGATAAAGAATTATGTGAATTTAAAAGATTATTTTTATGAACATTACTTTTAAAATGATTAGCTAAATACCGTTTCTTGATAAATATATGGTACGTTGGACATTCCACTTGATCATCGTTACTGATACTGTTCCCTGCAGAGGTATGCGCTTCTACTTCCGTTGTTGGTTTTTTGATGATCTTGGATTCTTTGCTGCACGTTCGCTTCGTTCCTCTTCCAAGTTGTAGTGGTTGACTGCTAAAATGTTTAAATTTATTAAAAACTGTATAAGACAATATGTAAATTATGATCGAAATGAATGTTTATTTTACATACTTAAACTGTGTTTCAACCATCGCACAGTGATGATACAACTCATCATCGTATGACGAATCGAACAGTTGACCCCTCTCCATTTCTTCACAAACTTTAGACAACTCCTGATTTAATTCGCTATTGAATAGTTCCGTATTCTCTTCCATGATTGTGGAGAAAAAAGCACTGGTGCACACTTCACTGAAGTTTTCCCTTCCTCTTTTTTATTTTTGATTCAGCTTCAAAAAAATGATCAATCGATTGCGATTTTCTTTTTCCACCATCGCATGTGTTATTATTAATGACGAGGTTATCACTCTCTTCTTGAGGGGAGAGTGGCGAGTAGTAATACTGTTTATAGGTATCTTCATCGAAGCTCAATGATTTCTGCAACAACACAGTTATCATGTTAATATCAATTTGTTAACACTTAATCATAAAAGTTAAAAAAGTTAAAGTTACAGCCTATTAAAGTCCACTGCTGAACATAGGCCTCCTCTCATTTCTGAGAGGGTTTTAGAGCAAGGAAATGTCCGCCGCGCTCCCTCAATGTGTGTTGGTGAACTTCACATGCCTTCGAAATTTTCTCAGACATGCAGGTTTCCTCACGATGTTTTCCTTCACCACCAAGCACGTGGTAATAAGCACTTAAAATTGCTATTAACAATTTAATTGGTGCTGGCGGGGATCGAACCCGGGTCGCGTACTGTGAAATTTACAGCTAGCGCTAACCATCTGAGTTACCACGGCTTAATCATATACATACACAATATTTAAATAAAATAATACACACACATGAAAATAACAGAAAAAAAGTAATTTAGTCAATAGAATAAACACTTACATCCATAGCCTTTGGTGTATTGAAGTAACACAAATGTACTATTGATAGATCCACTGTAGCCAAACGACCGTACACTAACTCGATGACTGCGTTTGTTGGTCTTATATACCACCAGTACGTAAAAATTCTAATCTAAAGTATTTCCGTAATGAGTTGATAATTACTTTATGCGTCAACCAGTTTATCTCACATTTCCGTTGCCTATCTCAACATTTCTTCGTATTGTGTTTTGTTTGGTGATCAATGACTCAAGTACGATTTGTATAACACAAAAATGCAATTTAATATTTAGAAACATATCAGTTTATCTCACATTTCCGTTGCCTATCTCAACATTTCTTCGTATTGTGTTTTGTTTGGTGATCAATGACTCAAGTACGATTTGTATATCACAAAAATGCAATTTAATATGTAGAAATCACTATAATTGACCATTCCTATGTTATTCATTGAGTAGCTAGGTACTGTAATAATCTACTAATAGCAGTAATATCATGGATACACTAGATGTACAACAACATCTGAAAAAGATTCACCCCAGTCTAGAAAATAATGTTTATGCAGCTAATAGACTGCCTATGTATACCCACGTACCAACGTATATAATATGTAATTTGGATACAGATGATAAACCAGGGTCACATTGGGTAGCTTTATATATCGATACGAATGACGTCGGTCAATATTTTGATTCATATGGACGATCACCTGTACGATATCATCTAGAGTTTTTAAAAAGGAATTGTAAAAGATGGAACTGGAATGTTGATAGGATTCAGAATGAGTGGACTTCAGTTTGTGGCGAATATTGCTTAATGTATTTACTATATAAGTTTCAAGGATGTTCAATACATAGTTTTACGAGTATATTTACAAGGAACACATTGTACAACGATATTTTAGTAGATGAGATGTTTCGCTCCTATTTTATAGATAATAATTAATAAGATTTTGTATTTTATAAATAAAAATTGTAACAAAATTATGTAATGTGTTTTATTGATGGTTCAGATTAGCGTTGTATAAACAAAGAATTATAATAAACAATAGCACTGATATAGTCGACGCACACGCTGCAATGAGGGTGATTAATGAACAATAGAACAATAGAAATAGGAACAATGGGACGCTAATGACGGTGGAGGCCCTTACCGGATATCAATTAGATATTAGCTAATTGATCTACACATCTCCGGAACCGTGCATTCTACACAAAAATGGACCGCGGATTCGTGATCAGAGCATGCCAGAAAGACCTCATGTCTTCTCTTCTCTTCTTCTTATCGGGATCGGTGGCAGTATAAACTATAAACTAATGTATATATTAGTGAGTAAAACCTAGACCGGTGATATGTTCAGTCCGCCATTGGGGTAACGCGGCGGACTCCTCCTCGGCATATTCTCTAATGCAAAAGAGGCGCGACCAATAAAAAATAAGTGATTAATTTGTAATTAATTTCTCAAAATAATAATAAAAATCATGTGAGCAGTTCACATCCGGTAGAAGGGAAACCTTCAGAAAACTAAACTTCGATAGAATGAGACAATTGCAGATTATCAGGAATAGGATTATTGTGATTATTATATTATAATATAATAAAATTTATAACAAGCACTGTATACCGTATTCTATCTCATTCTCTCATAAGCTAAATCTGAATGTGTTTGTCTCTTTTTAGCGTCGCTTTTTTGTTTCATCAAGTTTCAAATCACAACGAATCTGAAGAAAATTTCATTTCAAAAGCGGTTGCCGACGCGCCTGAATATCTCAACTATAAGGGAACATCCAATCCATGAGTCTGATAAGTCTATGTTCAGTGGTAGATTTTTGATATGCTGTAATGAATGTATTAAAAATACGCTTCAAACAAGAGCCCCTATTTTTATTTAAGAAAAAAATCTTCACAACAAGCAAGCCTGTGTAATTTTAAATTATTCAAAGATACTTGTCTCGCCACATCGAGAGGCTGCATATCAAGGTCTGCACTTTGCATATATTTGCATGACAAGATGTTCTGTACTTGCTTATTCTAAACATGATACGGCCCTCAGGACATTACGTTACGTATCATGAAATTTATCAGACATTTGCTTGGAAGTAGCACGAGTTAATGTCACGTTGACTTTAGGGTGGTAAAATGAATCCACTTACAAAAAATTTTGGGATACAATCTTTTCCCTTTCCTTTGTTTGTTTATTTTTATATAGGATTATTATTATTCTTAACATAGGATTTAAGTAACAAGAAAAAATTAAATAATATATGTTCTATGATACCCCCTCAGATATAAGAGGAGGTCGATAAGACTTAGGGGTTTGGGATCTTCAAAAAACGACCTTACTCCGTTTTAGAAGAACAGCCACGCACTTGCAATTCCCTTGATGTTGCAGTTGTTCATGGGCGATGGTCAACACCATTATGGGATCCACGTTTTTTTTTGCCACCTCTACTATAAAAAAGACCTGTTCCCAGCATTGGGACGTGTAAATGCTGTAACTTTAATTATTTTTAATATGAAATGCCAGAATGATCCTAGGGTCTCGAATAATTTTCAGCATCACCATTTTGTATCTACCAGAAGTATAATACTCAGGCCGGCGACAGGGCACATTGCCAACGAAAATCATCTACTCGGCAAATTATTTCTGCAGTGGGAATAAATCATAGTTCACAGGGTTTGAGGACAAGTAAATATCCAACTGTGCTACCGCAAATATCTTCGACTTTTTTTTAATTTATCAGACATGCAGATGTTTTTGCGACTTTTTCTGGACGGCCGAGCTAGTGGTTTATTGGAACTTAAAATTGCTATAACAATTTCATTGGTGCCGGCGAGGATCGAAGCCGGATTGCTCGCGTACTATGTAATTTACGGAAAGCGCTTTGCCGTTAATCTACTACGGCTCTACAAATGGTTGGCAGGTATAAAAATAATAGAAAACCATGCAATTATTTACTACAAATTTTTAGAGTATTGGGTAGCAGTCGACAGATGGAAACAAACCAGGAGATGGGCAGCAGCGTCCTCCAAATAAAAACTAAAAATTAAATACTGCAGTAAATATCCCGCCCGCCAAGCGTAGCAACTATGGCAAATATATGAATTTTGAAAGGCTGCATGAATTAAAAAAAAAACATGTTGAACCTAACCTTTGGATTAAACGTTTTATGCCACGCCTAGACAGTCTTAATGTATTATACCGCACGCCATGTGTAGATATAGGTACAAACAGCGCAAGGTAGATGGTAGCATCTAAAAGGATGAGGCTTCAGAAAACCGAGCTAAGTGGTGCACCTAGAAAGAGGCTTTTGTTTATTTTACGTGGGGAAATGCTCATGGATACCTTCTGCTGCGGGGCCAACAGAAACTTTATGCCAGACTAATACCGGTCAAAACCCACGGTGGTCACCATCAGCGTATATTAGGGGTACCCCAGGGCAGTCCTTACTGCTCCCAGCACCCTCGCAGTGCTATCACGGTGCTCGAGATGATTTTCGAGTCACCGTCCTTATTATTTATATTATTACTTATTTAGTGCGTTTTTTGGCTAGGCTTTAGCTCGCAAGTACTAACCTAGTTATGGACCCGAAATACTCAGAAGAGTTAAAAATACTTTATCGGTAAATCGCCCGTTCACGGCGTTTCACCGGCCGCAATCGAAGGAAAACTTAAAAGCATTGTGAGCTCTGACACCTTGAATTAAACTCCCTAGAAAGTAAAACTTTATTTTTTAAGAAATAAGGAACATAATTCCGCTGATAAGTCAAAATACTTTCAAGGTCTCCAAGTATTTTTTCGCGAATACTATTTTGCTCCTAAGTTATATTAGGACAAGACAAGTATTTAAATTTTATTTATGTTTAACTCTAATTGAAAATATTTTGCACTCCGATTTTTGACGCTGATATATTAAGGTGGAACTTGGAAGCCTTGGTACTTGATTTTAACCGACTTCAAAAAGGAGGAGGTTCTCAATTCGAGTGTATTTTTTGTATGTATGTTAGGCGATATTTTCGAAGATTGTGAACCAATTTTGATGATTCTTTTTTTATTATATAGGTTATACTTTAAGGGTTATATATAAATTTGGAGAATTTCTTTACCCCTAAGTGTAGTAAATAAATAACTTCTTTTTTAGCAATTGGAAGCCGGTTTTACATTTTGTTAAAATTTATACTTATTATACTAGCACGATCCATATAATGTTATTTGAAAGGTGGCCGCAGTGTTGTCCTCGCACCTTTCTCCTCATGCATCTTTCGCTCTTGCTGAGGTTTTGAAAATCTTCATCAACATCATATTATATACTTATATTTATTAAATTATATCATAATATTTTTATTGCGTTTCAGTTGTAAATTTGAAGTACATACCACATCCTATCTACGAATTGGGTATGCAAATAAAAAAATTTATTCCCGAAAATAATAGAATGTGATTGTTATCCAAATTTCAATTTCCACAAATTTCTGCCCGTACTCTAAGCAAAGCCTTAGAAATTTAGATTGGTCACGTTTGTCGATACTTGAGAGTTTACATCAATCTAAAATATAGGATATCATAAGAACTTCTGTTTGATAATATCGTTTTACGCAAGAGCACTACCCAACAATCATATCCTATTTCGAGATTTGAATTTTTTAAAACATAATGATAGTAAGGAACCTATCTCGCTTTTCGTTGTGTTTATTACTAAAATTATTATTTTGCTCTTTAACTCTTTTTAAATGTTTCCGTCCTCTACAGAAAAAAAATTGTAGGAAAACCACCAGCCACGATTAATTCTTAGCGTCATGTAGCAGTTAAGATGTATAGGCGAGAGAGTCATAGAGGTTCACATTCAAATGCCTGCCGAGCTTTGGTTCCTAACCATAATTTAGAAATCGAATAACAACAGTCTGTTAAAGAGCTAAACAAGACTCTTTAGCGTTTTCAAGTTATCGAGGTAATCGCTTTGAGAAGATTTAGTGAAGATGAGAGAAGAAGTGTGACGAAAAAGGGAACTTTTTGAGAGATAATGTCCATTAAAAGTGCCATCTTATTGCTAAAAAATTATGTGGAAAAATAAAAACACTTCTGTATATGCATGTTGCTTATATTTTTCTAAGGAATTTGATCTTGATTTTTAAATAAACACTGTGGAGTAAACCTAAGAACTTGTGTATTTTTTCTAAAGTTGAAGATTTGGTTTCGCACTAGTACATCAATCAAAAATGTAATTAAATATGCAAATACTTACTCTGATTGATATAGGTATTTTAAATTGTGAGGTAAGGCCAAGGCATTACCCCACAATTAACTAGACATAACATCTACGCGATTGTTTAATTTGGGTATATTATATTAGCTGATTAATTAACTCAGTAGCATGCAAGTCAATTTTTGAAAAGATGGCACTAGTGTCAATAATATAACTCACGCCGATGACATGGTGCTTCTGAGTCCATCGATCAGTGTTTATCGATAGTTGTTGTTAATCTGTGAGGCTTTTGCTGTGCAACACGATTTTAAGTACCCTTATCTATACTTTACAATCCATTAACGTTCACTGCTGAACACAAGCCTCCCCTATAGATTGCCTAATGGGAGGAATTCTCTCATAGTTGACAATCGAATCTGTATGCAATTAAACTACTCGACAACGTTACTAAATGAAATAAAGTAAAAACGTGTACACAATTCGAGTATCTCAGTTATTTTTCTACTGATAATCTGATAGTGATATAGATACAAATATTGAGAGTGAGCGCAGGGCATAGTGGGCTAGGGTGAACATACTAGTGCACTTGTTTCACCGTTGTGCCGTTGGTGTTAATCTTCAGAGTAAAAAACCTTTAGAGCGCATTGCCAATGGTTTCACACGAGCAGCCTGTTAACTAATTTCACGCTAAAATCGTACAATGTCCTAAGAGTTCAATGTAATATCATATTTAGGACTATGTTGGAGCTCCGACGTATTAACTTTTTTTTTATATTATACAAACCAGCGCTTAGCTACAATCTCATCTGATCGTAAGTTGTGACATTGCGTAAGATGGTGAAGCACACTAACTCAACAAAAGCCTAACTCTTACCTTGAAGACACCCACATTGTAATCTGATGGAAACATAGATGCTGGCAACTCATTCCACTCCATTGCTGTACGCATAATGTACGAGTACGTGTATCAAACCGTCTGAATC
Source organism: Parnassius mnemosyne (assembly GCA_963668995.1). Classification (NCBI taxonomy): domain Eukaryota; kingdom Metazoa; phylum Arthropoda; class Insecta; order Lepidoptera; family Papilionidae; genus Parnassius; species Parnassius mnemosyne. Next base: position 52,540,940 of record CAVLGL010000104.1, on the reverse strand, counting down.
GAATGCGTGGTAAGTCAACAACGAAAGAGTGGAGACTAGCCGAACGTCTGGTTGTCTGCTGGCGGAAGGGATAGGGAGGAATTAAATTATCCAATTCCTGCGCACACTCTCCGAAATGCATCCTGTAGAAAACCAAAAGGCTGGCTACTTTGCACCTGTGTTTGAGTCTGAGGGAGACCTACGTTCAGCAGTTCTTTGAAATTAATTACAGTTACTTAAAATACTAAAAGGGACAGGCAAAATAATAAAAAACTTTTCTAAATATCTACAGGGTTAGTTTTCAAAAATCGTGCCCCACCTTCTACAGAAAAGGGAAATGTATGTAAAATAATCTTATGAGTATTGGAATTTTTCGTAGTAAATCTTTATTTAGTACAACTTGAGGGAAAATATTAATTAAAAGAAACTTTTCAACTTTTAATATTTTATGACTTCTAGCATTTCAAATAACATTTGCGTTTCTTTATACGAATTAGTAAATACGCATGCTTAAAATACCTTTACGATACTTATTTCAATTAAAATATATAAATCTTTGTCATAAAAAAAATATTATTAACCGATTTCTGTGATGATTTATTATAAACCTGAATTGCTCCGCTGGGGGCCGCGGGTTCGAATCCCGCACGGAACAAGTATTTGTATGGCCTACAAATAATTGTTCCGGGTCAGGATGTTTGTCCTTGTGTAATTTGTGTTTGTAAACTGCCTCCACGATACAGTAGAAAATCCTAGTGCGGGGGTAACTTTAAAAAAAAACCGTCAATTATACGTCTAAAAAATTCATGAATTGAATTAAATAATTATTGAATTACAGTCATTGATTTTCGTGCATTTTGTGTCATGATACATACACGTCATTGCCTTAAATATGATAATTACATTGTCAAATCAATGTCATTTATTTTTACACGTTGACTGATTTGTGCTTGTGAAACTTATTTATTTAACATATTATATTCGTGTTTGTGGTGATCTTTCGCAGCACATCTTGAGAAGGAGTGATTGTCATCTTTGCGTCGACACACAGGATTCGGCATGTTTGAGACATGTTATGTCCTCATAGCCATCAGAATATGAACTCTTTTTCCAGCAAGAAAATCTATACAAAAGGTATGTTTAGTTTAATACTTATTTATATAGTTAATTTAGTTAAAAACTGTCGCTGTCCTTAATTGATGCCTATTTATAAAACTGTAAATATTCACACCTTCTTCAGTAACATATCATAATATGTAGACAGATATAATATAATCATATGTTTTGATTATATGTATCAGGAAAAAAAATAATTTGACTATAAACAATATAAGAAACACATTTACTTGTCTTGAACTTACTTTTTATGAAATATGTTCTAACGTCTGTTTATAATTTTAGCTTCAACCCGATGAACGAACTTCAAAGAAAGAGGACTACAGATACATTTTCATCTAAGACGGAATACCTCACAGCCTGTAATTGTACTGACTCTCCCTTCAGACCGGCACACAGCAGTGCACGCACTGCAGCTTGTCGACTGAAACGGAAAAGTCGTACCTCCCAAAACGGACTCCTAAGCAGAAAATAGTTATATTTACATTTTACATAAGGGATTCATCCTATTTGTTTATCCCTAAACCAATGAAAATTAAAAAAAAATAAAAAAGTATTAGGATCTTTTAGCTCTAAAACAGGAGAACACCTTCTCAAATATTAGTGATCATATAAATGTTTTTTTTTTTATAAAAAATCCTTATTTACATATTTTACTAGCGCCTGACAATTTATAAATTGTAATTACAATAAACTGCAACGATTTTTTTTATAAAACATAAGATTAATGTAATTATAAAAGTTCAATTTAAAGAAATCGTAAGTTTTATTCAACATCGATGAATGTGGTCAATTATTGTTCAATGGTTTTGTAATCGAATTGCATTATTTTTGATTTTTAAAAATTAATAACTAAGTATACACATGTGGAACATCTACAACTGCTAGCAGTTGTACGCTTGTGTGCAACTAATCACATACTTTTATTACACGGTTTTGGAGTAGACAAGAGTCGGTATATAATATAAATAATAATAATACCTTTACTTATTTTATTTGTATAAAGTAATAAAAAAGCAAACAAATTATGCATACGAAAATCGTGTACACCGCAATTTTAGGTGGGGCATAGTTCTATAGAGATTCTGGCATTCTCCTTAAACTTGAGTTCAAATATATAAAGAATGATATGCCGTTATTGCAGTTTTTTAAAATACGAGTATAAAATCATCTACTTTTATTTGAAGGTATTACAAATTGAATGTGATTTATGTGCAACAACTACGTGCACTCGCGCTCCTCTGTGTGCAATTCAATTCACAACGTTTTTGCCGACCGATCTCTTACGAATGTGTGCGTGGGTAGTAAATAGTAGGTGTTAGATATTTATGAATGAAAGTTAGTTAAAACAATGCATTACCATGCATTTTGAAATTAAAAGATACAAAGGATAGAATGTTGGTGATTTTTTTAAATAATTTTTCTTCATAATTTGCCTATATTACTTATTTTGAACTTTCTCTTCAAATTTGACCGGTTATTACAAAATACCCACGTACGTTACTTCATTACTGTATTTAATTAAATTCTGAAACGCTTCTTCATTACCGACTCTTTAAAAATTCATCTATGTACTGTCTCCTGCTGGATTTGGGTATATCTCACATAAGGGAATATTTTATGACAAATCTTCCCTAATGTGGGAAACAGGGTCAGATTAAGTCATATAAACGTCTCTAGGCAAAGTATATCGTTTTTTTTATAGAATCGGGTGACAAACGAGCACACAGTCCACCTGATGGTAAGTGGTTACTGTGACCCATAGACATATACATCTATCCTCAATAAAGACTCAAGATGCAGATGCGTTGTCACCCGTGAGGACTAAGATGGAATGCCTCTTTGCCAGTAAAAAGGGTCTCCGGTTCTCTACACTCACCATACGAAACACTGCTGTGTTTCGTATGGTGAGTGTCAACGCTGCTGCGTTAAGCTGCTATTTTACGCTGGTTTTCTGTGAGAGCGTGGTCCATCCCCGGTCGAGCCGACCCATTCGTGCTACAACCATAATATAGTTGCAGAATGGCTCTACCACGTAGAAAAGTCGTGTCCTTTTTCCAACATCTAAAGATAGTTTTTCGGTGACCGGGTTTAAATCGGTGTTAGAAAAAAATCGTTTTTAGTGACTACACCTTTTTAGATAAACTTGCAAAGTAAGACATTAGTAACTATAAAAAATTTCGTTCAAATCGTTAGTCGTTTCCGCGAAATAAATTACATAATATTATGCAACTTCAATTCAGTAAGCAATTGAGAAGTAGTAAGTTGCTTGAAGTATAGAATTTTTTTAGGTGGCGGTGCTTTTTTACACTTACCTATATTTTTAAATATTTATTAGCCAGTGCTTAACTAACCTAGCTGATGGTAAGTTGTGATGAGACCCTGGATGGTAAAATTAACTCTAAGCGTAACAAACTTCGTTGCACACCGCCAAGCAAACAATCGACTACTTAGCGAAGTCAGACGTGGAATTACTGGGTCACTCACGCTATATCCCCGATTTAGCACCTTGCGTTTTTCATTTATTTCCGAAAATAAAAGAAAAACTTCGGACGGAACTTATGCTCCAGTGAGATTCCAGGATAGTCAGTAAAATTAAACGAGATAAAATTCATAAAACTAGTTGATTCAAAGGGTAATGTTCGCGTTATTATAAGAAATCATTATTTAGATAGATATTTTATGATAACCCATCACTGTAACAGATTTTACTGCAAATATTTCCAATAATTTTTAATTTTTTTATAACTTTATCTTAAATGTGCTTTACATACATGAATCACACACTATAATTAATAATAATAATGACCTCCAGGCCGAATTTCGGTCACGGCGGCCAGTCTCAACGGATACTAGCTATCGGCGCAAGACAGGATTATAGTGCCCAAGTGTATGCGCAAGCACAGGTGCACTCTCTATTCCCTCACTCTCAAAGTCCGATGGAACGTTGAACCGACACGACCGGAGAGAGATCAGGCGGTTTTACGTGCTTTCCGAGGCACGGGGGTGAGACACTGCCAACTTCCTGACTCCGGGCAGCTACTGAGAATTTCTTGATGGAAAAACTCAATAACTGATTTTTTTTGGCCCGACTCGGGATTCGAACTCGGGGCCTCATGATCAGCAGTCGCACTACTACAACCACTGGACCAACGAGGCAGTCATATATAATAACTATATGCAAATACTTTTTTCTGCGGGATACAAACCCGTAACCATCACCGCTTCAGCTAGAGAATGTATGACCTTGCACAGTGTAAATGCACAGATGCATCATCCATTTATACTAAATCTTAGAACTAACTAGTAATTTAAGAACTTGAATTTGAGCCCAGACATAGCAAAGATGTGGCATCTCTTTTTTTAGCAATGGCAGATCTTAACAGTAGCAGCGATAATAATAGGTGATAGTCACTAACACTGTTACTGCTTACCATCGACAAATTAAAATGTTATCAATTTACAATAAAGCGAGGTTTCGTTGCCTTGGTAATATAAGTCGTAACCTAAATTAAAAAATGAAACGCCTTTAAATTCAAATTCATTTCTTTATTTATAAATTCATAGTAACATTCAGTTAATACAAATCAGTAAATTTACAAATTGAAGAACCTAGAACTACGAGTATATTAAAAAAGCATCTTATGACTAACACAGATATAAATAAACCCCATTTTATCAGAAAAAGTAACAATAAAGTAGGTTACACCTATACTTAACGTACAATAAAATTATTTACTGATTTAAGCATATCATATTCCATCTTATTACAAAAAGTAGTTTATAAATAAGTCTCCTATTTATACTAAATAAAGAAGTCCCGCGGAAAATGTGCAAACTAAAATATACTATGGAATTGGACGAATTTCACAAAGACTATAGGACTTCTTTCGTGAATAAGACATTTCCTAAACAACCGTTTGAACCCGAAACGCCATAAACACCGATAAGCCATATTTTATAATAATACATAGTCTTCGAAAAATTCGTCATTTACTTAAAAATTACATACTTACTTTACATTTTAGTTTGCATATTTTCAACGGGACTTCTTTTATGCAACACACTCATTAAACAAGGTTATAATACTAAGTGTGCCGTGTGCACATAATGCTGTGTGCTTACTAAAAGAATAGTAGTACTGTTAATGTGACATTTATCTTGGTGTTACTGTCTTTTTATTTATTGTGTACAATGTGCAAAAAAGTAAAATTTAGAAACACAACATATTTAATTTTTTTACTCAAAATAAAACGTGTTCTTAAAGTTGACTTGTCCATTGTTACTATTTGACATTATTATCGAATTTCGTTGTACAATGAAGAAAATGACAAAATCAAAATCGCGGCGTGACGGGATTTATATGATCTTGCACTAAATTCACTGTTTTAAGTGGATGTGAAATTAATATAATTACTTTGTAATTTTAATATATTACAATTAATTTACTTTTGCTTAATATACCAAGAAGTGTTGCCTATGTAATTAAAGGACTTTAAAATATTTTTCTCGACTCCCTTTTTTACTAGGACTACATACAAAAATGACATTTGGCGAATGAAGTTGTGAATCGCGATGTTGTTTTTATCGTGCGTGCATATAGCTTACTCAGAATATTTTTCTAAAGGACTTTAGTCTTGCAATAGACAGACACTAGAAAATCTTTTTTTTTTCACTTAGTCACTAATTGTTCCTCATTTACGAGTTAGTTCTATCTAATTCTTAGGTTTATGTACATAAATTTCTATTTATACCACCATTAATATTAATTTATAGACCACTTTACTTTATTAGAACATGTTTCCATACTTATGATAAAATCACATTTTCGATCCTAATTTTCCAAAATACTTTTATTTACGCATTAATTATAAATTGTAAAATTGGGAAAATTAATAAACGGATAATTTATTAGTATATCGGCTAACCTTTATTTTGGTCGAGAAAAAATTAGGATAAAATAGGTTAATGACGTAAAACATAAGGCATAGATTTTTTTTGCTTTTAATTTTTATATTATGAAATTGATCTAGTAATAAAAACTACAAGTTGAAGTAAACGTTTTTTCTAACGGCCATCTTTATATGCATGTGCGTCACGGATTCATTGACGATTGCCCCGTATGTAAGCTGTGCAAATAATTTGAAGTTCCAAGTTTTTGTTATGCGTTTTATTCATTTATTTCTAAATTTAGTTTACATAAAAATATAAAAAATAACATTGCTCTAGGCTTTTACTTGATTCATTTAATACACCCTATTTTTCCCGACAATAAAAAGGAGAACCGGCATATAATAGTTATGTTATTATTTTGAATCTTGAAGAAATAAATATGTGTTCGGGTATAAAATATCTGAAAGGAGTTTTTATTTTAATATTTATTTATTTACAAATGACTACACACAGTTTTATTTACATAAAATTCAGGGGTACTGTTGATATACCTTATTTACGAAAAATTTAATTTAGTGGCTACGTATAAATAGCGAAAAGATTTTTTCACGTTTTAAAATAAAATATTTGAATGACACGTGGAATAATTTTGTTCCGTTCATACATTTTAATGTAGCAAATTTAATTTAAACACTTTTATATTTCTAGATGTTAGAGATTACTTACATAACAATAGGTTACAAATTGTACACGACAACGAGTTCATTTTGCAACTTAAAGATCAATATTATTACAGACATGTGTTACCTTAAAAACTATAAAAACACTTTTTTTTACATTTTTGTGGGAAAGTAAAACAAAAATAATTTGCACTAGAGAATAAAGTATTTTTATGTAATTATGCGTTGTATAGTTGTGTAATTACCCTTTAGCAATTATACGTTAACTTCGACTAATAAGTAACATATTGAGTAAAAATTATCGCATAGATCTTCATTCCTTTTAGATTTTTTTTAAATAATCTAACTTGTCATGATATTTTAAACGCTTAGTTCCGCTTAACGATCTAAAAAGTATCACATATTGGCCTTTGAGCATACCTTTCATTAAATTGCTTCTATAATACAATACAAAATAAAAGCAATAAAATGATACCCATTTTAATTTTAATCTCATGAACTTATCAATGGAATATTTCTCAAAATACGATCATACGAATCATTTCCTTAAGACGCTACAAACGATTATAAGTACCTACTCGTACCAATGAGCGTCGTCTTATAAATATTAGGCATATAAAGGCATTTCAATGGTTTTTGTTTTGATCCGACATCAAAAGCGACTGAGAACAATATCAAGTTAACGTCTAATGAGATCTTAAAGAAAAGGATATATTACAGATACTCCCATGTTTCATCGTAAAACATGAAACATCGCGTACCTTATTTATACTCGTTATAGCCATGTTTATCCTAATAAAATATCTTACGTAATGCAACGCTATGATAAACAAGTAAGCTAAGAATGAAATATAATCATTTAAAGCAAAATTACAAGGATCATTACCAAAATTGAAAGCATATTAATCATCGGCGTAACCACTTCGGACGATTGTGCGGAAGCCGCGAGAGCACTGGCTGCAGCTTCGACACACTGTCTGTACGCAACATGCTCTAAGCATGTTATAGCACAGAAATGTTGGTGAGCGCAAGCGCCGTCACAGTTGTCTGTACTTTCCTGCTTGACGTTGTACGCACGTAAATACCTGACGAAGGACAAATTCAAACAAGTGTTTATTATCGCTGGGCTTGATTGTTCTTATCGAGGGTGTCTCTCAAATAAGTGAGACCGAATGTGTCTCTACGTAAACCAAATTGGCTTATATTGATGAGCCAAATAAAGTACTCCTAATTGACGAGCTTGAATTCATAGATATATTTATTTGAGAGTAGCGAGAGAGATGTGTCAGGATAGTGCTTATTTGCCATCGTACCCATTTGTGTGGCAGGCATAAGAGCTTTTGTATATACGAATATGTTCTTCTTTATTTTTCAGCATGGGGAACAAAACTTAGCAAAATTAATAAAAAATAATAAGTATGGATTTATAAGCTGAACTGGCAATAGACCGACCATATAGCTCGAAGAACCGACAACCAATTGGGAAGTAAGGTTCTCGATTGGAAACCGCGTACCGATAAGCGACGTGTAAGGCGGGCTGCCCCCGGTCACTCGATGGTTGCAGGTGGCTCAGGACCGTTCTTTATATCATACCTTGGGGGAGGCCTATGTTCATTGGACTTGTGAATGGCTGTAATAGTGATGATAATGAATTCAACTCATTATTCTTGAATACTATTTTCGTTACTGCAACTCAATGTATTTGTGTTTATTGTTAATATTTTTTTGTTTGCTTTGTAGTTGTAATTTCTTTATATTATGCACTTTGTTGTGTGTGACGAATAAATCATTTCATCATAAAATTTCAATTAAATATTTTATTGGTTCTTGCAGGCAAAGAGCTTGCAGAGATAGAATCAAGGTTGTTTGCGTACTGTGAAGTTTATAGCAAACTTTAACCCCTGAATTAGCTCTGCTCTCAGTTTTTCTGAATAAACTCTTCAGTGTTTATGATGATAAAATACTATGGTGTACGGTGTACATAAAAATAAGAAAATAAATAATCAAATTTTTCTTTTGTTTTAAGATATAAGCGGCAAAAGCCATATACATTTAAAAAAGTGTTCATGTGGTAAACTTTAATTACTCGTGCTGACAAGCTCTTAATAAAGAGACAGCAATTTATTAACTTGTCAGAGAGGATAGACTAATAGCGCTGTGAAAACTGATCAAAGCATATTTTGTATAGCCACAAGAGTGCTTTACGTGCTCGCAAAATTTATGAGCATCTAGAGCTAAGAAACCTCGCGCAATATTATCGCATCATATATTTTATGTAGATTAGATAGTAATTTGTTAGACTGTCATATTTCAGTTTCCTGATTTTATCAAGTGGTAGGACTCCTCAATCACATAGGAGTCCGTCGGGGTAGATCTTTTTTACAGAATACGAGTTACAAGCAAGCATAAAGTCCACTGGATGGTAAATGGATGCCGTAGTCCATAGAAATTTCCATCTACTACCGACTAGGAATCAAAATGCAGATGCGTTGTCACCTCTGACGACTAAGATCGAATGTTTCGATAACAATAAACAGGATCTTTGCTTCTTTACACTCATCACACGAAAGACTGTACTCTGTGAGAGCCTGTTTCTTACCCGGACGAGACAATCTATTTGTGCTACAAACATTATGTAGACTGTAAATCCGTTTATCACTTCAGTTCTATAAAAAAATGGTCATTCAGTATTAAAAAATATCGGACATTCGCCTTCGCAATTAATTAATGCTACTTACTTATTAAACATTGCAGTTTCCTGTGGTACACCTATTCGCAGTTTATCCGCTAGATTATGCAATGACTCTGCAGATACATCACGAAGCCCGTAGTACTGGGTCAAGTTATATTCTGCGATCCATTCAGCCCCGCCCGAGCCCGCACGGTTAGCCGCTGCCAAATCCAAGTAATACTGTGTGTAGTCGAGCACCTGTTAAGTTAACGAGAGTAATTAAACATAAACTTGATGATAGAAACCATACAATTTGCAGAGGTACAGTTTTCGTAAAAGAACTTGAAATAATCATATTTCATTTAAGATAATCTCTGAGTGTCCAATTTTATTTAAAACATGCTCCGGTACAGAAATATATAATTTAATTTAAATAACGATAAATGTTACAAACTAAAATTTATATAACATAAATATGTATACACCACGGCTGGCTTTCCTCATCTCTGAGAGAGACTGTTTAGGAGTGCACTGATGTTTTCGGGTGTGAAGGCTATAGAGAACCAGTGTAGCCACAGAATTTAATTTAACGGTAGTAGAGCAACGCGGCAGCTTTTTCTGTTGCACGTATGGGCCGGCTCGAGCTAGGTTGGTACCACGCCCTCACATAATACCGGCGTGAAGTGGAAGCACTGCTTCTGCGTTTCATCTTGTGAGTGCAGGTGGCCTGAGGCCCAATTCGCCCCCACCCATCAACAGGTTAGCAGAAATAAATGAAAGACTACCCCAGGAGGGTACCAGCGAGAATCCCTCGCTGAGCATCTACGACCAAGCTACTAGGAGTTTGCGTATACGTCATAGAGGTCATCTATTCTCGACGCCTTGGCAGTCTTGACGGTTCGGGCCTGTCCATTCTATGGCTACGCGTAGACAGCGACAAAAATCATATATGGGTGCCTCTACAGGTTCCATAGCGGTAATTCCGAAATAGAACGACTCATCGACCATGTCCAAATGACTATCCTTGCTACAACATGTCCTATCCGCAGAGATCGTGATCCTTGACGATTTTAACGTCCACCACGCCGAATGGCTCGTTTCACGTTTAAACGAACATTTGGGGAGATCTGTTCATGATTTTGTCTTGGCATGTGGTCTGACAAAACTGATTACTACGCCTACGTGGATTCCAGATGTAGAAGATCATGCACCTTGCCTGTTGGACCTGCTGAACTCTCATACGGACAGATATCTTGGCCCCTTGGACCATTGTCTAGTGCCGTGTGTAGTGCCACTCCCGCTGAAATCGCGGTTTCTTTTTGCAAGCTGCTGTCGTGTTTGGCACTAAAGACCGATTTGATGATTTGGATGCACGCTCTGTGACCTTGGTCGCATGTTGTCAGTGTTTTAAAATTGCTATTACAGTTTGCTTCGAAATAACTATCGAATATCTACATCCTCATTAGTGCTAGATGCATTTTTCAGGGATCGAGTTATATTATGAAGTATTAGTACCTTGGTGTCCTCCTCTTTTACAAAATAATTGTTCACTTTAATTATAATTTTACGAGCACTGATATTAATTTTTTTTAGTTGGTTTTATTCATTGCTATGGAGATGACAGTACTGATGATGCTCTATACACCGGCCATGTCAATATTTCTCGGGAAAACGTCGCCGAGTACTGTAAACTTGTGTCTGAAGTCGAGTTTTTGCTGAACAAAGTCTCGGATTGGGGGCGACTAAATATAGCACAATTTAAACCTCAGAAGACACAAGTTTGTGCGTTTACCGCTAAAAAGAACCCCTTTGCCGTATCTCCACACTTTTAAGGCTCTTCTTGTTGCCTCAGTCAGTATTGGAATCCTCGGCGTCGACATATTATCAAGTGACGTGCAGTTTCGTGGTCACTTGAAAGAGAAGGCCAAATTAGCCTCTAAAAAACTTGGCGTGCTTAGCAGAGCAGGACAGTATTTCATGCAGGCACACCGCTAGCAACTTTACAAGGCGCAAGTTCAGCCTCACATGGAATACTGTTCTCATCTCTGGGCTGGGGCTATCCAGTGCCAGGTTTCTTTGGCAGCCTTCCCCTTGACCACATCCAGCGCAGAGCGGCTAGATTCGTCGATGAACGAGTCCTTTCCGATCGGCTTAAGTAACTAGCGCTGCGAAGAGATGTTTGCATTTTCTTTAGCATTTACAACTGGCAGTGCTCTGAGGAATTATTCAGAATAATCCCAGCCACCAAATTTCACGAACTCACTTCGAGGCATAACTCCCGATACCATCCATACCATCTGGATTGATTGATTCTTGGCGGTTCACTACTGTACCTTTCACTAGGAGTTTTCTTTTGCGTACGACCTCTCTGTGAAATTATTTAACACCGGCGATTTTTCTCGACCGATACGATTTAGGGACCTTCAAGAAAAAAGCTTACTCCTTTTTAAAAGGCCGGCTATGCACATGCATTTCCCTTGATGTTGCAGTTGTTCGTGGGCGGTGGTAGTCACTTACCATCAGGTAAGTCGTATGCTCGCTTACCCCTTCCCCTATAAAAAAGTGCGTGAGGATTGCGCCTTATTCCTAAGAGGTAACAACGCATCTGAAGTCATTTTTATTTGAACCTGGTTACAGGTGTCCATGGAGTGAGGGACCACCTGATATTAAGTGGCTATCATGTGGACTCAAGTTATAATTTAAAAAAAACGGTGCGGTCAAAAACTCTACATGCCACGATAACAAAATAATAGAACGAAATTATTATAGTTTCTGGTCATAGTTATGTCAGCGGAACTTTAATTGTATGCGTAAATGCACGTGAAAATCAATATTTTACAAGCAGCTATGAATTAATTTAAATATTTTCTAAAATTCTTTCTACCTGGGTCAATCAAAGGTAATTTTACGTTATAAAGCGTCCTTATTAAAAATATATATTAATAACCCAGATCCAGAAAGTCTCATTCCGTCAAGTTTTAAAAGCGCATTACTAAGATACTAAGAAGATAACGTCCTTGGGATTTCCAATGTAATTGGTTTGCATTTTACGTAAATAGCTTTACTTATTTTTACAATTTCCTTACCTTCCCTGTATCAGAATCGAACTTATAAAGTCTTAAGCCAGGATTTGAAGATCCTGCAGGATCATGATGTGGACTGACAGAGGGTGCTAGGAGTGCCCACGATACTGGTTGGTCTGCGAAAAAATATATTTAATACATTTTTAAAGTTTTAGTAATAAATGCATCTTGTTTTACGATTTTCAATATTAATTGTGATGTTTTTTGTATTAAGATTTTACATTTAATTTCATATATTATGTCTAAATATTTTGTTTAGAATTTATTTGTTTCATTTTGCATATTTACTTGTTTGTTAGAATAGAATAATTAGAATAGAATATTTTTTAATTTAATATCGATTTTTACATAATTCTTATTGAAAGTACTTTTTTGATCTACCACTGGTTCGGAAAATACCTCTGTCCTGGGAAGAACCAGCAAGAAACCCAGCGGGACTTTTTCTTTCAAACATAATTTCGTTTATACAATTTTAAATGATTTTTCATAGAACCAGCATGGTGGCGATCACCTTATTCCCAGGGGTTATTTTCATTCATACATTCCTTGATATTATAATAACCCTTTTTGTACAGTTTTTCTTTAATAAAACTTTTAAACTTTTTTATTGACAAACTTTAAATATGTTCTGGGATTTTGTTGTAAAAGCGTATACATTGCCCCATAAATGAATTACTGATTCTGTGGAGTCTAGTAACTAGTATTACAAGCTTATATTTGTTCCTAGTGTTTAAAGTATGCACATCCTTATTCTTATTAAAGCTATTTATGTTTTTATGTACATACATTAGATTTTCATAAATATATTGCGATGCCAAAGATAATATGTTTATTTCTTTAAATTTTCGTCTGAGGGACTCTTTACAATTTAGGTTATTAATCGCCCGAATGGCTCTTTTTTGCAAAACAGATATAGCTTCAATATCAGTCGCATTACCCAATAGCATAATTCCATAAGACATTACGCTATGAAAGTAACTAAAATACACTAATCTAGCTGTCTCAACATCTGTGAGACTTCTTATCTTTCTTACAGCATATGCTGCAGAACTAAGTCTGCTTGCTAATTTAGATATATGGGGGCCCCATTGAAGTTTCACGTCAATAGTAATACCGAGAAAAACAGTGGTATCCACAAGACTCAACTCCTCCCCATTTAACAGCACATTGGTATTCGAATGTTTTACATTAAGTATTGTAAATTTAATACAATTTGTCTTATTGCCATTTAGGAGCATATTGTTGGCGTTAAACTAATGTACTAATTTCGATAGAGCATTATTTACATCGTCATTATTAATTAACCGTTTGAGGTTGCAAATTAAAAAGGTATCTTCAGCAAATAATACTATATCGTGATAGTCCCCTACAAGATAAGGTAAGTCTATAAATAGATTAAAAACAGGAATGGGCCAAGAATCGAGCCCTGAGGAACGCCCATTGATACTACCGAAACATAAAATACCTAAGGCATCTTTTGAATTCTCCCAGGCATTAAAAATATATTTCATAAGCTCTACACCGGCGTCAGTGACTCCTTGTAAAACCAAATTGGTTTTTATGAAGTAATTTATTTGTATTGAAAAAAATTAACAATTGATCCAAAATTATTTTTTCAAAAATTTTACTGAGAGTTGGTAGTACAGAAATAGGTCTAAAATTAGCGGGGTTCAATATAATACCTGATTTAAATAAAGGTATTACTTTACAATACTTCATTAAATCAGGAAACACACCAGAATCGACACAAGTATTAAAAATAATAGCAAAATGAGGTGCAATTAAATCTATTATGGACGAAATAACTGTCACGGAAATCCCCCACAAATCGGCGGTTTTCTTTACATCAATGGTTTTGAAGTATTTTACAATATCTTGCAGTAATACTTTTTCAAATCTAAATTCTTTTAAACAGTTATTAACATTCTGTTTGGGTAATGACTCGGCGACAGTTGGAGAAGAAGTATTCAATGACCCTGTTGTCAAGATAGGAATATCAGTGAAATATTTCTCAAACACCGCTGCGACTTCTTGATTTGATTTAGTCAATTCATTGTTATTTTGTGTTAATTACTAAAGTCTGTTATCTTTTCAGAGATATTTATAGTTAGGTGTTTTCTATTATTACATACATAATTCTAAAATCATTGCAAATAAGATTAGGATCATAGGTAATTGTAAAGAATTGTAAAAAAAAAACTTATGGATAAACCTTTATCATAGATAACGCGAAACGTGTCTGCGTGTAGATGACCGAAAAATTGTCCCGCAATAATTTTTGCATGACGCCTGACCATTCTCAAGTACTTTGCGTTCGCGTCAACTGATAAGGCGTTGTAGGTTGGTCGTAAATCTGTTCCAGGTGCTGCGTGGCCTACAATATATACCTGTAAATAAAAGAACTGTAGAGTTGAATTGTTTCTAGTTATAATATTTTTGCTCTAGTTTTCTAGAATATTAATGAATATATGTCTAAAAATTAGTTACTAATTTTACATGTAATTTATTCGTTATTGTTATAAATTGTTATGTTTACTATAAGATACAAATAAACGTACAAAATGAATCATGAAAAAATGATGATGATATTTCAAAAAATTAGTTACGAATTTTACATTTAATTTATTTGTTATTTTTATAAATTGTTATGTTTACTTTAAGACACAAATAAACGTACAAAATGAACACATTAATTATTCCTGAATCATAGGACAATTTTTGTCTAAGAGGCTTCTTAATTTCTTATCTTCACGTTCTTGTGATTGTATTTTGATGAAGTGATTACATTTTCACCAAAGATATAACAAGACATTTTTTTTTTTCTTAGAAATATTTTATATATTTTCTGTTAAAACCAAGAAAGACGTAAAAAATATCAACGAAGTTTCGACCCTTTCATTTCTGTACAGAACTACTTTTGTGAAACAATTTCAAAAGCGATTAGATTAACGACTTTTTAGTCCGCAATTTATTAGAGCCGCAACCGTGGCCGGACATCCTTCACCTTGTTCCGGTACCGTAGTTATGATACAGGTCAGCAAAGTACAGTTATGAGTTGGACTATTTATTAAAATTAAAAAGTTATACCGCTATGAAAACTATAAAGTACTTTGGTTGAAAAGAAACTTGAAATTTCATTAATAATCATTCATCATTTATTCATTTATTACAGCGTATCAAAAGTTTAATGCTGTCTTACTCACAAGGGGGATACCTACTATAGCAGCCAACGCTTGGCAAATTGGTTAACAACAGCAGTTTTTTTTTTCAAATATTTTGAGTTCTCCAGTTCCATTTTCTCTCTGTCGCCTCTTAATGAATTATTTTAGTGGACTTACTTCGCTACTACGCGCCAATAATCGGTTATTCATGCGCATTTGATGATGCGCCCTGCCATCAGTAGCCTAATGGCAGGGCGCGGACCGCGAACTCGAAAGGTCGTGGGTTCGAATCTGCGATTCGACTACTGTCGTGAACCAATTCTAACACAAGCATTTTAAGCTTAGCAGAAGTGACTTAAGGGAATATTAGTAATGTTTAATAGCATTACTAGTGTTTAAAAAAAATTATCAATAATTACTTCATTATCAGTAATTACATCATAAATCAATCAGTAATACAAAAAATTTACTACGCTACTTTTGCTTAAAACTATTTAATTTTGTTTTTTCAGTTGTTTTATATTTCCGATATATTCAAGATTTCTCATAGAAACATTCTTTTAAACTCTTTTTTTATTTATCATTTAGATAATAGAAGCTGAATAAATATATTATAACACAGCGGTTGCCACTCCGCTCGCCAAGTGTGGCAACTATGTCAAATATCCCCCTAACTAGACAACCTATGGGCGGCTTTTGTTCAGCAGTAAACTTTTGATAGGCTGTATCCATACAGCACTTTTAGGACAAAATCAACATGAACGTCCAGTACCTTAGCGGCTTTGATATTTTTCTTACAAAATTAAATCTCTTAAATATATTTTTCGTATTAATATCTTATATTTACGCGAACACTACACATTGAACGAAATTGTTTTTTCCCCGGATAGTAATTGGTTTTAATGACTATTTTTTATTCCGACGTTTCGAGGTCTTTGCAGCACTTTGCAGGGGATGAGATATTCAACGTCCCAATGAAATATTTCACTATTATTGTATATTCTATTGACATTACAAAACTAGTAATAAAATAAATTTAATTTCCTTAAATATTCTGTGTGTCAATAAACTCAAATAAAATCAAAGGCCTTTTTAGCTATTATACGCTAATGCTTAAACACATTCCCATCTGGTCAGTGGTGATATAATGATATTATCTGTGAATAGACTAAAAAAAACTTTTGGACAGCAGCTGCGGGACAATCTCGTAAATTCACTTCAATTCTTTTTTCTCATATTTTATGCCAGAATACTAAAACACCACATTAGTCAAGCTAGTCTACGGTTCAAATAATCCCTAATTGTATTAGTAAGCTCCGAGTTTTTCTTACCGCAGTATTGTATAAGAATAGATTATTTTTATTCAATAAAAACCATAATTTATACTTATTGATATTTTTTGTAATGTTTTCAAAAAACTGTCCAAGATAGTTTTATATTTTATAAAACTATAAAACAAAAAATTTACTAAAAATATTTTTTGTAATGTTTTGAAAAAACTGTCTTGGAAAAATCCAGCAGGATTATTCTCTCAATTGGATTCCAGGTGTATACGCTATAATTTATACATTTTCGTAATTGTAGGTGTAATTAGATATGCTAGAAATGATGTAATTTGCTATTAATCTAAGTTATAAGCATTACGAACTCTTTGTATATGCAGTAGATACAATTAAGTGAAATATCTTCTGTATTGGTGTTCTTATTACTTAATTAGAAGGGAAATAGGTCATGTTACTTTACTCTTAGATACTATACACCAATTAAATTCGTTAAGTAACCAAAAATTATTTAACAAAACGATAATTTGAGCTCTGCCACTTAGAATATTTCAATAGCGGGTTCAGGCATTTCAACTATTTGCAGTTTAACCCGGAATTTAATTTAAATTACAGAGAATTCTGAAAAGTGTATGAAGTGAAGAGGGCCTTCATATTTAATGTTTATTCATGTTTTTTTTTCATTCCATGTTTTTATTGAACGTTTGCAAAAGATGAGAAAAAAAAATTATCTTTTACCATCTCTTTATTCGCCTGTGCTTTATCTAATACTGCGTCTAACCATTCCCATTGTGCTTTAGCAGGAACACTATTCACTTCACGGATTCCGAATAAATTAGTATTCAAAGCCACGATCCTCAGTTTACTGTGAGACTGTTCAATTGTATAATATCCACCTAAAATGATAAATAATCGTTTTAATTCTTAATTAAATATACTAAAATTTAACAATAAAAAACTTTTAGTATTTCCCATTATTTTTATCGTCATCATCATCAGCATTTTTAAGTCAAATAATTGCTTTTCCAAAAACACCAACAGACATACAATATCTTGACATTCTGATAAACATGGGCTTCCCCCGTCATAACCCTGTTGACTGGTCGCTTGTCAAAACGCACAAGCAAGATTGGCCTATAACGCTCTTATAAGCGGAGTGATTTATAACTTCGTATACTAAAATATTTTATTTTATTTTATTTCAATCAATCATTATGCTTGAATTTATAATACCAACCAATTTTAAATGTTTGCAGTGCCTCTAATGGTAACCAATGCATCCATAAATTGGTGAGACTCTCCGAGGGAGAGGGGTCCAAGTGACCGAGAACTGGAAATACGAAGTGTGAACTGAACGTCCTGCTTAGTAACTCCGTCATATTCCTGATCGCCCGGTATCTGTCGTCCTCATTACCACTGTATTGAGCTGCTATAATATCTCTAAAAGTAAAACATTTTTTCAAAATTACTATACTGTATAAAAATTTTATGAAATAAAAGTACACAATATTTGATTTGTAGAGAAACACGCATTATTGCAAGTTAAAATCACTCCTAAGCTTAGTTAGATTTTTGTTAAATTTTATTCACTCCTTTATTACTTCACAAACAGAAATTGTAATATATTAAGTTTCACTGAGAGGTTAACGACGGCAGCCGTACTAGTATTAAGTTTGTAACAGCTGCCTGAATTGAAATTGTATAGGTACTCGTAAGAGTAGGTTATTGTTGCGCCTACTGACCGCAACGCAAATATAGTCTTATTATTCTTATTTTAGTCTTTTGTGTTAAAATGCATATTATGTATGCCTCTATTTTTATTTTTTACCCTTACCAGAACTATCGTTTTAATTGTGGTAGAGCCACGCTGCAGCTATATGTATGTGGGTAGGACCATGCTCGCACAGAATACCAGCGTAAAATAGCAGCTTAATGTTGCTATATTTTGTATGGTGAATGTAGACAACCGGAAACCCATTTTACTGGAAATGAAGAATTCCATCTTAGTCCTCGGGGGTGACAACGCATCTACATTTTGATACTTAATCGAGGATAAATTTAGATGTGTATGGGCCACATCATCCACTTGCCATCAGGTGGGCTGTGTGCTCGTTCGACACCCAAATTCTATAAAAAATGACACATTTAAACTGTTTGATAATTTATTGCAAAATGATTTCGATCAATAATAGCACCATCATCATCACCTCCCCCAACTAATACCACAAAGCACGGTCCTGAGCCACTTGCATTCATAGAATTCCTGCATATCTTAAAAGGTCATCACTCGATCTAGTGGGGTGATGCCCTACAATTCGGCAGCCTCGTCTGCCACTTGAGAACCTTTTTCCCCATCAGTTGTCGGTTCTTTGAGCTATATGGTCGGCCCGTTGCCACTTCAGCTTACTAATCCTTTGGAATAAGTTGGTCATTCTGATTCTACTGTGGATATCCTCATTTCTAAGTTTATCATGCAGCAAAACCTCGAGCATAACCCTCTCCATAGCTCGCTGAGCGACCTTGAGCTTCCTCATACGTCCCGCAGAGAAGGACCATGTCTCAGATCCATAAGTCATTACTGACAACACGCACTAGTTGTACAATCTTGTTTTTAAAATTAATTTAACAATAGCATGCGTCCATTTAATTGTAATTCATGCAGTAAGCTCTCAGATTTCCACTTACCCCGTCCAAAGAACAAACTCGACGTTCTCTGAATGTCGGGTTCGCATATACTTCGCTGCTGATTCGATTAGCTCAAGTGAGCTATCACATGAATAGTCGCCGAAACGACCTAACGCTTGATGATGGCCGGAACTGCTCCGTTCGTCTATTCTCCGACAAACTAGATAAATAAAAATTATTAGAATATATTATAAGTATAAACAGGAGAGTGGAACAGTTTTTACTGTTGTTTCCTTTAGATCTATAAACGATTAATAAAAAATTCTTAATATTTTTTTATACTTACATCTACGGGTATCACCTTGTGGTGTGTAGAGCGGGTCATAATGAAAATCGGTTATATGCCAAAAATAACCTGAAACAACAAAATACAAATTATTTTAATAAACACCAATGATATCAGGTAATAAGGTAAATTATTGCTTCATGAGTGCCCATCTTATCCTGTATTGGTGACGTAAAAGAATACACCTCCCTATATCATCTCGTGTATGTCGTAGGAGGCGGTAGAGGGAAATGAAAAAGGAGGAGAAAAATTTGGTCGCCAGCCCGCCTGCCAAGAAACTGCAGCAAATATGCCTATGAGGCAATTTATTGAGGAGACCTTTGTGTAGCGGTGAAGTTCTAATAGGCTGTAATGATGAAGATAATGATGTTTCGTGAGAGTATAGCAGGGGTAGTATATAAAGCGAAAACACCTACCAAATTCAATAAAAAACATACCAAAACATTTATATATTATATCAACTCAGTCGAACAAGAAATAGCATAAGAATCAAATTTATAACTTTTTTCGATGAACGCCTAAAAGTTTTTTTTTTACTGTGTAACGTAATATCCAATTAAAATATATAAAAGCATACAAGTCAAGACCAATTATTCGACAAAAATTCAACTCAGATTTAATTCCAAGCGATGTCGCAAGAAAAAACCTATAATGTTTTCAAAACACGAAAGGACAATTTATTTTCTTTTTATGGTATGGCAAAAAGATGTCAAAACTCATATCCACGACATGAATTCCAATGAGAATTGAAAATACTTGATGAAATTTTATTCTGTGCAATTCCTAATGAAAATATTTGCTTCTACGAAAATCCCATTAAAGAGACATTTTATCAACAGTTATAAAGTTTGTATTTTTTTATAGGATAGGGTGACAAACGAGCACACAGTCCACCTGATGGTAACTGGTTGCTGTGGCCCATAGACGTCTATATCTATTCTCGTTTGCGAATCAAAATGCAGATGCGTTAACACTCGTGAGGACTAAGATAGAATGCCTCTTATCCAGTAAAAATGATCTCCGGTTCTCTACACTCACCATACGAAACACAGCAGTGTTAAGCTGCTATTTTACGCTGGTATTCTGTGAGAGCGTGATCCTTCCCCGGTCGAGCCAACCCATTCGTGCTACAACTATACCAGTAATATAGCTGCAGCATGGCTCTACCACGTACAAAAATGTATAGTAATAAAAACAATAAAAGCACTAGCATGTCATTTTCCATCGTAAAAAAAAACTACATTTTATTGCAATAATGAGAGTCGTGCTAAATCATGGGCAAAACGCTTGCTGTAAGTTTCACAGTCACGAGCCACTCCCCTGGTACCAATGTCATTGTTAAAATAAATTGTAAGTGTTGCTTTACCATGAAAATATCAGGAGAAAATCTGCATGTCAGGTCAGAAATATTTTGAAGACATGCCAAGTCTACCAATACGTATTTGTTTGTCACTCCAAAAGCATCTCAGAAATAACATGAGATCAGAGCTCATAAGTATTACAGTCAAGACGTATTAAGACGCTCAACAAACTCCTAAATTGCAAATGAAAAACTATTGAGTTATTCGTGATCGCAAGACAGTGATCCATTTTATCACATTTTTCATCAAAATATAGATCCAAGATTACCAAAACAGCAGTTTAGTTGAAGGCAATTGATGGGAAATATGAAAGTTAAGCCGAAAGCTTAACTGAAAGTCACGCCCGTTCCATTTCCAATAAAAACAGTCTATATTTTTCTGCGAGAAGGAACTGATGAAAAATAAATTCCCCAAAGAAAATACTGTCACACTTTAACGATGCTCGTGCCGAGACTGTCACTATAATTTGTAAGACTTTATCCGCACCGTTGAGCCTGCTAAGACGGGACAGGACAAAAACGGCTGATAAATGACAATGACATACCCAATTCAAATGTTGAGAAGTTGCGTTAGGTGCTACGTGCGAAAATTCCTTAATTTTAGCCGACTTAAAAAAAATGAGGAGAATTTTCAATTCGTCTGTATATGTTTTATGTATTTTCGGACATAAAATATTTATTAAACAACCGATTTTAATGATTCTTCTTGCATTAAATAGGTTATACTTAAGGGGTCGTATTTATTTATCACATTAAAATTGTGACATTGCTTTATTCACTTCAAAGGGTAAAAAGGAAACTTTTAAATTATTTTTTACTAGCTGTTCACCGCGACTTCACCCGCGTATAGTTTAGGGTTTTAATTTTTTTACGCAGAACCCTAATTCTTTTTCTAAAACATAAGTAGCTTAAGTTACTCCTTATAACATCAGCTATCCGCCAGTGAAAATTCCGTCAAAATCGGTCTAGCTACTTCGGATATTAGCCGCAACAAACAGACAGACAGACAGATAGACAAATATTTTAAAAATTGTGTTTTTGTTATAAGTACCGTATATACATTCATTATCATTTAGTAAAAATCTGTTATATTGTCATTACAAACAGACACTTCAATTTTATTTATTTGTGTATAGATAGGATAAGAGGAACAAATGAATACACAGCCCATCCGATGTTAAGTAGATACTGTGGCCTATATACATCTACATGTATCTTCGACTGAGAATCAAAATGCAGACGTATACTCCTGAGGATTAGGATGGATGGTTCTTAACAATCATCATACGAAACACAGCAGCATATAACCGCACTGCTCCATCTTCCTTCATTTCAGTCTTTAAGAAACGTGCACGAGGATTTTTCCCGATTTCTTGCTTCATCGCGTAGAACATAGAAAATCGGCACATAAATTTACGTATAATAATTTTAATACCTTCACAGGAGTCGTAGTCTAAGAATAACCACTGTCCAAGTAACCATGGTCCATGGCTTACCGTTTCCGAACTAGGAAATTTAATTGAAATATTTTTAAAAACCTTTACTCACTAATTTTATGATGTCAACCCTGGTCCAATGAGATTGAAAAAAACATGTATAAATTATAAAATTCTATATACGTCTCACTATAGAAAGCCACTTCTCAGATGAATAGCCGTAATCGATGTAAATGTCGGGTTTCTTGGTTAATACATTACTAACGATCAGCCACGGCTTCACACGGGATTAATTTTTGGATCTCAATAACAACGCCATCTACCGGGTCCAATTGTGAATCTAAACTGTTCTCTAATCAACTTAATAATACACACACAAAATTTCATAAAAATCGGTCGAGCCACTTAGGAGGAGTTCACTATACATATAAATCTTTCTCTTGAATCATTCTGTATCATGTGTCATGACAACCGCATTAAAATCCATTGCGTAGTTTAAAAGATCTAAGCGTATAGACAGCGTGAAGCTGCTTTGTTTTATACTATGTAAGAAGATAAGACAAAGAGATTGGCTATAACTGCATTAAACACCCTGGAACTTGATTTTGTCTACCAATAGCAGTATGGCCACTTTGGTGTGATATTTATAACAATAATCAAATTTATTAGCCTCACATCTAAGAGTTGACTTTCATTCACCTCACAACATGGTGGTGATATATTTACATCAAAAACTTCAAAAAGCCACAAAAACATAATGTAAAAATCACCCTTTCGGATCCAAAAGTAGCACTTAGGGGCCGCAATGATATGTAGTTGTCTAGTAGTGTAGTGTAGTTGTCGCAATGGTATCTAGTGTCAATGTAGTTTCTCCATTTTATTATTTTATTATTTTGTTATTTTTTCTTTAAAAAGGATTTCAGAATCAATATCCCGTTTATATTTACATAACGACACCAAATTTATTTTGTTATTTACGCACAAATCTTCATCACACTAAAAACAATAGTGTAGATCAGATAAAATAATTACATAACATAACTACATAATATGTTTCAAACTAGGTACTTAATTGCATTTATCATCGTTGACATATGACAACGCCTATTTCATTACTGAGATTGTATTATGAATATTCAGGTAAACTCATGTAATGCATCAAGACATATTAATGCTGGTAGTGTTAGATCATACACGTTTCATAGTGTTAATATTTGAATAGCCACAGATATAGAATGGAATTACTTTATACCGCATCAAAGCAGCCTGTATAGACTACCTACAGTTACAATTTATATTATTTTACAGGTCATCACAGACTATCAAAGACCACTTCTAAACATAGGCCTCCCCCATAGATTGCCTCATAGGGAGGTATCATTTATAAGGATTTGTACTCCTAAAGAAATATTAAAATCGATTCAAGAACATTTTCGTCCATCTGTCCGTGTGAGCGGGCGGCGTGCGTGTGTATTCTCGTTCTCCTTTTCCTTCTTTTCATGGGCGCTTTTTCCCGCGCGAATATCGATTCATGCGTTAAAGAGCATTTGTATAAAAGCGGCTATTAGAAATTCATTGAAATTGAATGACATAGTATTATGACTTTCAAATAAATATCTCTGTACGACCACCGTAACCGACACGCACTGTAATTTAATTGTACCATGTCTATAACCTTCGCGCAAGTGCAAGCAAAAACTTGACAAAGGCTTAGCGCAATCTGATGAACGGTATAGAACAAAGAAATATTATTTTTTTATATATTTATGAAGAATGTTATCATATGACCCTCAGGGGTCCATTCTCTCCGCAAATCTCTTCCTGCTGCATATAAATGATCTGCTTATTCCCGGTGCAGACGACAGCACAGTTGTGGAGAGATACCAACCAAGCGCCCGGGCCAGTCGGGATCAAATCCAGTCAGAAAGAGAGGCTATGGTTGAGCGTGTGAGTCTCACACTACAGGCAGTATCCGAATGGGACGATGCCAATCTCGAGAGATTTAACGCCTCCAAAACACAAGCGTGTCTTTTTACCGCTAAAAGGAGCCCGCTCACCTTGGCTCCTACTTTCCGGAATGTATCCTTGGAGTACACTGACTGCCTTCAGTTGTTAAGGATTGTATTTTCTCCGAACCAAAACTATGGGCGGTTCATTGAGTCCAGAGCCAAAGCAGCCGCAAGGAAACTTGGTGTCCTTGCAAGGGCGCGGCGATACTTCACGCCGGGGCGGCTTCTTACCTTATAAAAAGCGCAAGTCCGGTCGTGCATGGAGTACTGCTGTCACATATGGTCTAGTGCTGCAAAATGCCACCTGGCAGCATTGGACTCAGTGAAGAGACGTGCTAAGAGGCTCATTGGTGACCTTGATTTGGTTGAAACCAATCTTGTCAGCCTCGAGCACAGGCACAGAGTAGCCAGTCTCTCGGTATTCTATAGGATGCATTTCGGTGAGTGTGCGCAGGAATTACACGCCTTAATTCCTCCCTCTACTTTCCACCATCGGACAACCAGACGGTTGGCGGGTCTTCATCCCTTTGTTGTCGATATTCCACGCATTAGAACCAAACGGTTTGCTTCGTCTTTTGTAATGCGTACAGCAAAGGAGTGGAATAATTTTCCGGCGTCTATCTTTCCGTCCGAATACAATATAGGCGTCTTCAAGGCAAGAGTGAATAGGCTTTTGTTACGATAAGACAGTGCAATTTACCATCTAAGGCTGCATCACCACTTACCACCAGGTGGGATTGTGGTCAAGCAATGGCTTATAAGAAGTAAAAAAAAAATATCACTTTATTTTATTTTTCCGTTTTTTTTCCTCCAGACCGAAAATGCGTCACTGCGGCCAGTCTCAACGGAGAATAACCATCTGCGCAGGACAGGATTACTGTATACGAGTGTGTGCGGAAGCAGAGTCGAATTCTCTATTCCCTCACTCTCATAATCCGATGGGACGTTGGTCCGACACGACCGAAGAGGAATCGTGGGCAAGAAAAACGGCTTTATGTGATTTCCAAAGCACGGGGGTGACACACCTCCAACTTCTTGACTCCAGTCTGCTAGTGAGAATTTCTGGACAGAAAAACCCAATAACTGATTTTGTCTTACACGGGATTCGAACATGGGAACTTATCAGCAGTCGCGTTCAACATAGACCGTGATATAGACTGATGTATGGGAGAATTTTTTTTTATAGGATAGGGTGACAAACGAGCACACAGTCCACCTGATTATAAGTGGTTGTTGTGGCCCATAGGCATCTACATTTATCCTCATTTGCGAATCAAAATGCAGATGCGTTGTCACCCGTGAGGACTAAGATGGAATGCCTATTTTCCAGTAGAAAGGGTCTCCGGTTCTCTACACTCACCATACGAAACAAATCAGTGTTAAGCTGCTATTTGACGCTGGTATTCTGTGAGAGCGTGGTCCTTCCCCGGTCCAGTCAACCCATTCGTGCTACAACTATACTACTAATATAGCTGCAGCATGGCTCTACCACGTACAATTTTAGTAATAAGTTTGTCTTATCAATCCCACGGGCCATTCCTTTCACGCAACTATTCTGTTATCTTATCTCACAAATAATTGAACTATTTACATTCATAATTAAATTTATAGGCAAAATTTAAATATATATTTAAATATCAGGGAGGGAGTCCGACCCGCAATTGTTTATTTTATTATTTTGATTTATTTTCCGAAATATACTGTTGCCTATCATCCGATTCAGTTTCCCCGTGTCAGCTCTTTCGACACACACGGGTTGATATTCTGTAGTGGATTCTCTTAGGCCGCCACAAAAAATATATCTATAAATGTCTACGTATATGAAACTACATAGAAATTTACGAACCTAAGATTATTAATAAGTCATCGCGTGCGAAGACCTCTCAATAATCTAAGTTACGAATTTAATTTTTTTTCAACTGTTAAAAGCTACATATATTTAACTTATTTTATTTTGTTATTTAGAGGCCAATTCTGGCTTACGAATTTCAACAAAAAGGTCAGTAAATATATAAGACAGTTATTATAATAATTATTTTTTAATTTCAGAGATAAATACTCATTTATAAAGGGAAACATTTCTGTTGAGTCTTTGTCAACTGTCAAAGCATAATTACTACATACAATTTTTATCAATGTGGAATAAATCCAGGGAAATAATTTTATATATTTATTTATTTATTACAAAAACAGTAACAGCATCATAACAGTACAAAACCAAGACGATGCTGTACAAAAACCAATAAGTGATAAATATATCTACTGATTTAAAATATATGCTTAATACTATTATAATTAAGATAAAATATAAATAGAAAAAGTTATGAAATAATCTCACAGACCCTGTGCGCCGCTTCTGTGAACTTTGCCAGGCTGCATTGAAAAATGTCCGTTTCTTCGGAAATAATATTCAATAACTTTAAACTTTGCCGTGTAGTGGCGGTCAAGAATATCCACTACCCCATATCCTCCCGTGGGTGTCGTAAAAGGCGACAAAGGGAAACAGGCAGAAGATGGGCAGCAGCATCTTCCTGATAATAGCCAAAATTATAATAAAAAAACTGCGGTTGCCAACCCGCTCGCCAAGCGTGGCAACTATGGCAAATACCCCCCAATGACTAAAGCAACAAACAGACGGCCCCCAGTCCCCGGCGGCCCCGCTATTCCTGGCTACGGTGGCGACCATGGTAACGGCGGGGCAGGGGGTGCTAAGAATCTCCGGTGGAGGTTCGGTTGCCACCTTAGACGACTCGACCTGGCAACGTACAACGCACGCACCCTGAGGACTGACGAGAAGATCGTGGAGCTGGAAGAAGAGATAGACAAGTTGCGCTGGCATATTATTGGATTATCCGAAGTCCGAAGAGAGGGGGAGGACACGGTAATCCTCGAATCCGGCAACTTGCTCTATCACCGGGAGGGCGACCATCTGTCCCAAGGAGGTGTCGGATTTATCGTCCACAAGTCTCTCGTTAACATCGTTGTAAAGATCGGGAGTGTGTCGACGAGGGTTGCGTACCTTATACTCAGAATCACCAAACGGTATTCGCTGAAGGTCATACAGGTTTACGCACCAACCTCGGCACACCCCGATCAGGAGGTGGAGGAAATGTATGAGGATATATCTAGAGCCATGCATTCCTCCAAAACCCAATATACGGTGTTAATGGGAGATTTCAATGCAAAACTAGGCACAAGAGAGAACGGTGAGCTGAAAGTAGGGAAATTTGGAATAGGGCAACGGAACCCAAGGGGCCAGCAGCTGGCCGACTTCATGGAGAAAGAGGGACTCTTTATGATGAACTCTTTCTTCCAGAAGCGGCCCCACAGGAAGTGGACCTGGTCGAGCCCCGACGGTTCGACAAAAAATGAGATTGACTTCATTATGACGACCAGACGACAACTGTTCAGTGATGTCTCCGTGATCGCAAGGGTGAAAACTGGTAGCGATCACCGAATAGTTAGAGGCACACTGAAACTAAACGTTAAGTTGGAGAGGTCTCGTCTAATGAAGTCAACGCTCCGTCCCCCTCGTGCTCTAATCCAAAGTCCCGAAACCTTTCAGCTCGAGTTACAAAACCGTTTTCAGTGCCTAGAAGACTGCAATGAAGTGGACGATATGAATGACAAGCTCGTGGAAACTGTCCATGCGGTCGGAGCTAAGTTCTGCAAGACCCGCCGCAGAAGAACACAAAAACTCTCCGATCACTGTGTGCTGTACACGTCATCGTTGGAGCCACACGCAAGTGTGAGTAATGATCCAAGAGCGAGTCTCATCCGACACTATTCCGAAGATATCCCGGACGTCAGTCTGAGCGAGATTAGAATGGCTCTCCAGCACCTTAAATGGAATTGCAGCGGAGCTTCTGAAAGCGGGTGGAAAACCGGTACTTGAAGTCCTTCAGAAGCTCTTTAATTCCGTCCTCCATGGTGGCATTACACCGGAGGCGTGGAGCAGAAGTGCGGTGGTCTTGTTCTTCAAGAAAGGTGACAACGCTCTCTTGAATAACTATAGACCGATTTCCCTTCTGAGCCGCGTCTACGTGCTGTTTTCGAGAGTCATTACGAATCGTCTCGCGCGCAGACTTGACGACTTCCAGCCTCCCGAACAAGCCGGTTTCCGAAAGGGCTTTAGCACCATAGACCACATACATACCCTTCGGCAAGTTGTACAGAAGTCCGAAGAGTACAATTTGCCACTATGTCTGGCGTATGTGGACTATGAGAAAGCCTTTGATTCCGTCGAAATTTGGGCGGTGCTGCAGTCCCTTCAGCGGTGCCAAGTTGACTGTCGGTATATCGAAGTGTTGAAGTGCTTGTACAGTAGGGCTACGATGGCTATCCGAGTACAGAACCAGAGTACGAAACCTATCCAATTGCAGAGAGGTGTAAGACAGGGTGACGTCATATCACCAAAACTCTTCACCGCTGCATTGGAAGACGTTTTCAAGCTTCTGGACTGGAAAGGGTACGGTATCAACATCAATGGCGAGTACATCACTCACCTTCGATTTGCCGACGATATAGTCCTTATGGCAGAATCGCTGGAGGGCCTAAGCACTATGCTCAATGACCTCAATAGTGTTTCCCAGCGGATAGGTCTTAAGATGAACATGGACAAAACAAAGATTATGTTTAATGTCCATGTCACACCTATGCCGGTAGTTGTTGGGAGCACTAAGCTCGAAGTTGTTGACGAGTATGTTTACCTGGGACAAACAGTCCGACTAGGTAAGTCCAACTTCGACCGAGAGGTCAATCGACGGATTCAACTCG
Source organism: Parnassius mnemosyne (assembly GCA_963668995.1). Taxonomy (NCBI): domain Eukaryota; kingdom Metazoa; phylum Arthropoda; class Insecta; order Lepidoptera; family Papilionidae; genus Parnassius; species Parnassius mnemosyne. Next base: position 52,511,525 of record CAVLGL010000104.1, on the reverse strand, counting down.
GCTGGGCAGCGTTCGGGAAGCTACGACACATCTTCTCGTCAGACATACCTCAAAACCTTAAAACGAAATTGTACAACCAGTGCGTGTTGCCAGTGATGACTTACGGAACTGAGACGTGGTCCTTCACTGCTGGCCGTATGAGGAAGCTCAAGGTCGCTCAGCGAGCTATGGAGAGGGCTATGCTCGGAGTTTCTCTGCGTGATAAACTTAGGAATGAGGATATCCGCAGTAGAACCAGAATAACCGATATAGCCCAACGAATTAGTAAGCTGAAGTGGCAGTGGGCCGGCCATATAGCTCGAAGAACCGACAACCGATGGGGAAGAAAGGTTCTCGAGTGGCAGCCTCGTACCGGTAGGCGAAGTGTAGGGCGTCCCCCCACGAGATGGAGTGACGACCTGGTAAGACATGCAGGAAGTCGATGGATGCAGGTGGCTCAGGACCGTGCTTTGTGGCATTCTTTGGGGGAGGCCTATGTTCAGCAGTGGACTTGTGAAGGGCTGTAATGATGAAATGAATGATGATGAACTTTAAAGCCCGTGACATAGGTGCAAACCTGAGCAGATTTGTCCTCGCGTGCGGCACCTTAAAGGTGGGATTTGGGCGACGCCTAACCACCGTCTTATCAGGCACAAATAGCTGCAACGCCTCCAGTACCTCAGGATGGTATAGCTGGCCACGCAAGACACGCCACACGTACTTGCAGAGTGCGACGTCACGCCTCACACCAAGCTGGCTGTATCCAACCATGCCGATCACGAACAAGCTCGGGTACATCAGCGGGTAGAAAGGATAGACGCCGTACTCCTTTAAATAAAGGAACCGCGTGAATTTATTTTCAATTTTTCCACCATGTTGATATATTTATCTTCATGGGGATTCCAAATAATTGCACTCGTTTCCAGCCGGCTGCGAACAAGTGCATTGTACAGAACTTTAATAATCGCAGTACTAAGAAAATCCCTGCAATTCCTTGGGATAAAACCCAAGTTCCGGAATGCCTTACCGCAGGTATCTTCAATGTGCTTACGAAACGTCAACTCCGCCACCATCTGCACACCTAAGTCATGTACGAAAATAACGCGCGGCATTACCGTTCCGTCAACCTCGTACCGGTATTGCAGCGGCGCCTGTCTACGCTTGTAACTTATCACCTCACACTTCGACGTGTAAAATATAACTTATTGATTGCACTCCACTGCACGACCCTATCTATATCTCGCTGAAGCTGCTCACAATCCGAAACGTCCGCTACCGACAAAAACAGTTTTAAGTCGTCTGCAAATAGAAGACATTTCGAGACCTTAATGACTTCTGGGAGGTCATTTATGAATAATATGAACTCTAAGGGGCCCAAATTACTCCCCTGGCTCACACCCGAAAACGTGAAGTAAGGTTCGGATTCATACCCCGTGAACTCGACGTACTGCAGGCGTTCACCAAGGTAACTCGCGAAAAATTTTAAAAGATGCGGTGTGAAACCCACCGCCGCAAATTTTTCTAAAAGGATTTCGTTATCCACGGTATCAAAAGCTTTCCGAACGTCGAAGTAAGCGGCATCCACCTGCCCCCCAGCGTCGATAGCTGACGTCAGGTATGACATAAATGACAGCAAGTTACTCGCTGTACTTCGACCCGGCCGAAACCCATGCTGGACGTCGGTCAGCTGCGAACTGACCTGCGTATATATACATTTTTGTAATGCGGATCCATATGCCTTGGCGAACGCAGACAGCACCGCCACAGGTCGGTATCCGTTCACATCTGAATTCGAACCTCCTTTAAGCACTGGTATTACTCTTGTCAATTTCCATTCTTCGGGATAGTAGCCTTCTCGGAGACATAGGTATGTGATAATGATTCATTTATAGAGTAAAGTGCTTTTATTTAGGCCGTTTGTTCAGGGAAAGATGTGAAGTACAGCACATTTCAAGTCAATATGAAGCTATATAATATACAGACTTTTGAGTGCTGTAGAGATTTTTTTATAGAATAAGGGTGACAAACGAGCACACAGTCCACCTGGTGGTAAGTGGTTGCTGTGGCCCATAAACATCTACATCCATCCTTCATTCACATGCGTAGTCACCCGAGAGGACTAAGATGGAATGCCTCATTTCCGGTAAAAAGGGTCTCCGGTTCTCTATACTCACCATACGAAACACAGCAGCGTTAAGCTGCAATTTCACGCTGGTATTCTGTGAGAGCGTGGTTCTTCTCCGGTCGAGCCGACCCATTTGTGCTACAACTATACTACTAATATAGCTGCAGCATGGCTTTACCACGTAGAACTCTATTAGTAATTCCTCTAATGACACAAATTGTTACCTTTTTCGGAGCAAATTTACAATTATTATCGTAATGTACCAGTAGTTAATAGAATTCCTAGAGGTGCGAGGATGCAGGTTACTAAAGCATTGTCAAGCACTATTCAAAATTGTTTCACCAATAGTGAAAAGAGTTGGCAAAATTTATTTACTTTCGAATATTCCCATTTACTCTCCCACTCTTAATCTCATGGCTGTTAGACGTGAGATGAAGCTACATTCTTCAACAGACTTGACAGCATACAGGCATCTGAACAGACAGATCTCTAAACGCATGCGGCGGCACTTACGCAACTTCAATACACCTTGTATTGAAGAAGCGATCGAGCGGAACCAAGGCTCAAAAGTCTTTGCCAGGGATCTGTCTGCCAGGAAGAACCAACTGTGAAAGCTGAAGACTGAATGTGGCATCATCGTTTCCGGGACACCTGAGATTTTGAGTGAGATTGAGAGGTTCTATGGGCAGCTGTACACGTCAACGTTGGAGCCACACGCAAGTGTGAGTAATGATCCATGAGCGAGTCTTATCCGACACTATTCCGAAGATATCCCGGACGTCAGTCTGACCGAGATTAGAATGGATCTCCAGCACCTTAAAAACGGCAAGTCCCCGGGCGAGGATGCAATTACAGCGGAGCTTCTGAAAGCGGGTGGAAAACCGGTACTTGAAGTCCTTCAGAAGCTCTTTGATTCCGTTCTCCATGGTGGCACTACTCCGGAGGCGTGGAGCAGAAGTGCGGTGGTCTTGTTCTTCAAGTAAGGTGACAACGCTCTCTTGAAGAACTACAGACCGAATTCCCTTCTGAGCCGCGTCTACGTGCTGTTTTCGAGAGTCATTACGAATCGTCTCGCACGCAGACTTGACGACTTCCAGCCTCTCGAACAAGCCGGTTTCCGAAAAGGCTTTAGTACCATGGACTAAATACACACCCTTCGGCAAATTGTACAGAAGTCCGAGGAGTACAACTTGCCACTATGTCTAGCGTATGTGGACTGTGAGAAAGCTTTTGATTCCGTCGAAATTTGGGCGGTGCTGCAGTCCCATCAGCGGTGCCAAGTTGACTGTCGGTATATCGAAGTGCTGAAGTGTTTGTACAGTAGAGCTACGATGGCTATCCGAGTACAGAATCAGAGTACGAAACCTATCCAACTGCAGAGAGGTGTAAGACAGGGTGACGTCATATCACCAAAACTCTTCACCGCTGCATTGGAAGATGTTTTCAAACTACTGGACTGCAAATGATGCAGTATTAACATTAACGGCGAGTACATCACTCACCTTCGATTTGCCGACGATATAGTCCTTATGGCAGAATCGCTGGAGGACCTAAGCACTATGCTCAATGACCTCAATAGTGTCTTCCAACGAATAGGTCTTAGGATGAACAAGGACAAAACAAAGATCATGTTTAATGTCCATGTCACACCTATGCCGGTAGTTGTTGGGAGCACTAAGCTCGAAGTTGTTGACGAGTATGTTTACCTGGGTCAAATAGTCCGAATAGGTAAGTCCAACTTCGACCGAGAGTTCAATCGACGGATTCAACTCGGCTGGGTAGCTTTCGGGAAACTACGACACATCTTCTCGTCAGACATACCGCAAAACCTTAAAACGAAATTGTACAAGCAGTGCGTGTTGCTAGTGATGACATACGGATCTAAGACGTAGTGCTTCACTGCTGGCCGTATGAGGAAGCTCAAGGTCGCTCAGCAAGCTTTGGAGAGGGCTATGCTCGGGGTTTCTCTGCGTGATAAACTTAGAAATGAGTATATCCGCAGTAGAACCAGAGTAACCGACATAGCCGTTGGGCTATATGGCCGGCCCACTGCCACTTCAGCTTACTAATCCATTGGGATTAGTAAGCTGATTCAGCTTACTAATCCGTTGAGATTAGTAAGCTGAAGTGGCAGTGGGCCGGTCATATAGCTCGAAGAACCGACAACCTATGAGGAAGAAAGGTTCTGGAGTGGCGGCCTCGTACCGGCGGACGAAGTGAAGGGCGTCCCCTCACTAGATGTAGTGACGACCTGGTAAGATATGCAGGAAGTCGATGGATGCAGGTGGCTCAGGACCGTGCTTTGTGGCATTCCTTGGGGGAGGCCTATGTTCAGCTGTGGGCTTGTGAAGGGCTGTAATGACGATGATGAGGAGAACACGTGGTAAATCAGCTCTTAGAAATTGCAATTAACAATTTCATCGGTGCCGGTGGGGATCGAACCGGGGCTACTCGCGTACTTGAAATTTACGGTGAGGCTTAGTTCTTGAGCTACCGAGGCCTATGATTAAAAGAATATATAATACAATAAAAAATCATTTAAATATAATATTAACAAAACACAAAACTAAAACAAAAAAGTAACATCATAAAACTGCTAGAATAATCACGTCTGGGAAGAGGTTGAGTAATGTGGTGAAATCTGTTCAGGCTATATCCGCGTTCGTTGGCGCAAGAAGTTTAAGTTAATCCGACTGAGTTCAACTCGGGGAATAAATTAGGCAAGCGATTTGTTTTGCAAGAGGATTAAAATGCCTTAATTTATATGGCGACCCCTAAATCACGGTTTAGCTTTGCAAATGCAAGAAACAGTATGTTTTCAAGTCTGCATCCATCTTATGTTTTTAATAATGTAAAGTATGGGCTGGGTGCAAATTCTTTAAGCATTGATAAGTGAGCACCATTCAGATTATTTTCAGCCAAACGTTACTTTTTAATTTTAGTTTTTAGATATCTTTGAATATCTCTAAAACTTAACCATTCATAACCTATATAGCCCAATTAATTGGACTGTATGGTTATATCATTTTTAAATTTCAACACAAACTATATCCAGTATATGTAACTTAAAGTATCAGCCTTATCTGATAAAGAAAATAAGAAGCTTTTAAAGTTGACAAATATTTCTGATATTTAGATAAGTGGTTTATTTGAGGCAATTAAAAATAATCAAGTAAATAGAGTCGTTTAAAATATATCTTAAAATATACTTAAGAACTGTCCTTTCGTTAAAAGTATTATTCATTCAAATTAGTCACCAACTCGCAGTACTAGAGTGTTCTTATCACATGCACACATGCGCGAACCCTTCTTACTATTGTTGGACATACTGTTAGAAGCATTTCTTGTCATATGATCCAAAAAAAGTTCAAAAGTTAACTGAATTTTTAGAACCGCTTTTGTCATGATTTCTTCGTGGTCATAGACTAGCTTTTCAGTCCTCCCCCGGACGAAAAAGGTACCAGATCAGGTGATCGTGCAGGCAATAAAATTGGTCAATCTCTACTGATCCAGCTGTCTAGACAACAGTTATTCAGGTGTTCTCTTACTTAGAGGCTCCAATACGCAGGATAAACAATTGGTTAGAAGATGATCGGTCGTTTTTTTTCTAGTGTTAAAGAATCTGATTCGTCGAGAAGTTTGGGGAGATCATTTTTCAAAAATCTAGGTTATTGGCCATGTTTCATTGAGGTTCAATTAGAAATGTCAGTTGAAATTGCAGCCAATTACTACGGAAAAATCTTTCACCGCTATATCAGCGTAAAACGCCAGAACAATCCTAAGAAATGCTGATATTCTGTGCGAGTTATTATAAGAGATATTCCTTCCCCAGTCGAGCAGACCCATTCGCGCTGCAGTCATAATACTATGCTGCATAGCGTGACTCTGTAATTGCAGGGACCGTCTAGGATATTATATGATAGTGCAGATCACGTAAATATAATAAATCATTTAATAAATAATAAAAATAATAACACCCATATTACAATTACATCATTATATTATTAAGCAATAATTTGATCGATAGATCAATAAAATCATCGGTAGCTCTCACAAACAAAATTTTAAATATTTCTATAATAATTATAACAAAAAAAAAAGATTAATTTAAGTGTGGGACGATCTATAATAACATCTGACCACTTTCTCTTCAGTAGAAGTAATATTTTTTAGAAAATACGAAAAGGTATTTTCCTCATTGGCATAAATTACGTAATCTAACACAAACGTGATACAGCCCAGGCACAGCCCACCTGATTAAAACAGTCATTCCGCTCCCTGAATAATGTTATCCATGGGGATATAGGACTTATGGGAACTAAGGCAGAATGCCTCGTTACCCGTAATTGAATCCGCGATTCTTGTCACACCCATATTAAACAAACAGTATTATGCTGCTATTTTACATTGGTATTCAATTAGCGGCCCTTCCCGTATTTACGAGACAAATTTTCCATAATTATTTATAATATGCTCTGTAAGAATAAAAAATTAAATTTAGAGCCTTCACACAGCTGGCGGACTTCGCATGTTTTCGGAATATTTTATTCCCGAAGCATGCTGGTTCCCTCAAAATATTTGTCCTCAGCTGCGCAAGTTATAAATCAGCCATTAAAATTGCAATTAACAATTTTACTGATGCCGTCTGGGATCAAAACCAGGCTGCTCGCAGTCTGTGAGTGTTTTATGGCGAGTACTCAGTCTCTTTTTACGGATTATCAGTGCTCTATAATAGCATGGTTTAATTCTATTCTGTTCTGTTTAAAAGTTGCTATAATAATACCCCACACATTAGGAATTTCTCTTGGAGATAGTTTAAAAACAAAAATTCCGCAAGCAAACCATCCAGACCCGGAACAATTATAGATACAAATATACTTATTTTGTGGGGGTTTAAATCCGTGGCCCTCAACGTTGTAACACATTGATAAGCCACTTCATTTTTTTTACATAATAAGGCTGACAAACGCTCACAGATTCCACCTGATTGTAAGTGGAAGCTGTGGTATATAGACATCCACGTCTATCCTCGATTAAGAATCAAAACACTGATACCTTAAGGACTAAGATAGAATGCCTCGTTTTCAGTAAAATGCGTCTTCGGATCTCTACAATTAACATACGAAACACCGCAACATTGAGCTGCTATTTCACATTGGTATTCTCTGAGATTGTGATACTTCCCGGATTAAGTCGACCCATTCGTAGAAGCGAAGTAAAGTAAAGTTATTACAGCTTATGTACATCCCACAGCTAGGCACAGGCCTCCTCTCATTTCTGAAAGGGTTTAAGGGCTAGGAAATATCCACGGCGCTACCCCAATGCGTGTTGGCGAAATTCACATGTCTTTGAAATACTTTTTTTTATTTGTCATATATGCAGGTTTCCTCACAATGTTTTCCTTCGCGGCCGAGTACGTGGTAAACCAGCACTTAAAATTGCAATTAACAATTTTACTGGTGCCGCCAGGGAACGAGTCCGGGTCACTCGCGTACTGTAAAATTTACAGCGAATGATTAGCCCCTGAACTACCCTGGCTTACTCAGCGACCCATTCGTACTACAACCATAATATATTCGTAGCATGGCTCTAACACTTGTGTGTTAGATGTGTGATATGTTTTAATTTTATCTAAAATTATTCTAAAAAATACCCCACACCAAGACCTTCCTAGTGTGGTTGTATTTTTTCTTTATTGTGTAGTAAGTTTACACATAAATTTTACAACGACAAATATCCAGACCAGGAGCAAACCTTATTTTAAATAAATAACTTTAAATTTTAATATTGTATTGTATTAAAATTAACCGCACCTCAACGTTAAGCTACTGCGCCGTCAAAAAATAACAGTCTCATACAATTTCTGTGTCATTTGTGTCTTTATTATCAACGAATTTGAACGTTATTCATTTATAGAGCGATTGCTCTTATCTACAAAACATTTAAGCTTTGAAACCGTATACTCAATGGCTGTTGAAAACTTCAGCCGCTAACTACAAAGGGTAGTAAAATACTTATCGTTAATTAAAATTATGAGCATACGGAAGTACGGTTTAACCAACTCTACACATAACATTATTTTAGCCGGCTATTACACGCTTAATAACTTTTTCTTTGTTTCTGCACTTTGTTGGTAAAACTCCACTGCTGTCTTTATATGGTAAATTTCCCTTCTTTGAGTTGCTGTCTTTATATGGTAAATTTCCCTTCTTTGAGTTCTCCGTGTGTACATAATCATTAGATGTTAGTTTGTAGCTCAACGATGAAGAACGCTAATAGTTAATAGTTCTTCAAATTCAAATTCCTTTGTGTCAATAAATAGAGTAAGTTTTTTTTTTTATAGAATTAGGGTGACGAGCACACAGTCCACCTGATGGTAAGTGGTTGCTATGGTTCATAGACATCTGCATCTATCCTCGATTACGAATCAAAATGCAGATGCGTTGTCACCCGTGAGTACTAAGATGGAATGCCTCGTTTCCAGTAAAAAAGGGTCTCAAGTTCTTTACATTCACCATACGAAACAGCAACGTTATGCTGCTATTTTACGCTGGTATTCTGTGAGAGCGTGGTCCTAACCCATGAAGCAAATACAAAGAGGAGGTGTTGTAATTAGATTTCACTATGGAACAACGCGTGACAATTTTCGGGGTGAGCGGATGTTAAGCCCCGCCCACTTTACACTATCTACATCTACCGGTAAATAGTAAAACTACTGGAATCGTTCCATATCGATGTTGCAATCTAGTTTAGCCACCTTGACGATAGATGGCGGCCTGTTTACAAAATGATTATATTTTATAAAAGAAATATTTTGGCGATTAAAATTTCTTTATGTCTGAATGCAAAACAAATTTCAGCACGTTCGTATGATTAATTTACCAATACTGAGCTCTACATACCTTTATATTTTTAGTTCACATAATACAAAGTGTCGCCATCTAGTGTCGAATATATTTAATTATATTTCAAAGCCGACGCAAAGAGATTTTTCTAGACCTATTTTAATAAATTTGGTGTAAAATTACATATAAATGAAATGTGATGCCATCCATAGCATCTTAGTAGTTTTTAGACAATAAAACACAACACTTTATCCTTTTCTTCTTAATACTACGAAAATACACCGATTTGTGATTTTCAACACAAGCGTACAGGACGAAATGCTGACTGTATACTAACTACAGCCATGCCCACTATATTGACGTCAGGACCTACTTAAAATCACAGTGCACAGTTGCTTATACCGTCTCCTTTTTGTATTTGCTACATGCCTTCCCCAGTCGAGCGGACACATTCTTGCTACAACTATAACAGTAATATAGCTGTAGCATGGCTCTACTACGTAAGAAATTCTTTCTAAGGATTCTTTCTAAGAAATTTATGTTCTTACAATAAAAATAAGTTACTTAATGTCTTAATTAGATATAAGATACGGCATAAAAGCTTTTCCGAATTGCCAAATTTAGATAATAGCTGATTCTAAAATGTCAATTTATTCAATTTATAATTTGTATAATTCATAATGTCATATTTCAAAATGTTCCTAATGGTATCGCACCTTAAACGTCACCCTTGGCAGGAGGATTGATGTTCGTAGCACCAGATTACTCACACTTTGACATTGCTGCCCGTCTCGAATCTGGATAAGTAACGTTTGACGTAAGCGAGATGGTTGTACCGCCATTTATCGGAAGCCATAAAAAATATTTTGCTGGTATTTGTCATAGTCTTCTCAATATGGGGTGTTACAAGATAATTTGTTTTCACTTACACCGCCCCTACACGGTAGTTTTTTTTTTAATAGAATTGGGTAACAAACGAGTCACACAGAGTCCACCTGATGGTAAGTGGTTGCTGCGGCCCATAGACATCTACATTTATCCTCAATAAAGAATAAAATGCAGATGCGTCGTCACCCGTGAGGACTAAGATGGTATGCCTCTTTTCCAGTAAAATGGGTCTCCGGTTCTCTACACTCACCATACGAAATACAGCAGTGTCAAGCTGCTATTTTACGCAGGTATTCTGTGAGAGCGTGGTCCTTCCCCGGTCGAGCCGACCCATTCGTGCTACAACTATACTACTAATATAGCTGCAGCATGGCTCTTCCATGTAATTTTGATAAATACAATTAATTAATCAATCAATCAATATGTTCTATATTGTACACAAATGCACATTAAACAAAACAAAATGAAATATATTAATAGAAAGTACAACAGGCGGTCTTATCGTTCTGAAAGCAATTTCTTATAATTATTATAAATTTATTATAATTGCCGAATATCCTTACACTTTTGGATCGAAGTTCCTTATCGAACGGTACAAATTGGGCGGATGGGGGGTAAGGCGAGAAAGAGTGTAAGAATTTTTCGTCACGAACCCTTCTGACGTATTGTAGACGGCCTTGGTCTACAATACGGCGGACGGCCACGGCTATAAGGAAACGAGATGGAAAATATCCATCTCACTCGCACTTTTTCTTATTTTGCCATGAAATAAATATATTTTATTTTAAATGACGCTTCATTTTAATAGATGCTAGTAATTCATTTATTTGTATTTGTTAATCAATAATTTAATACATTTATCAATAATAATATACTACGAAAGGAACTTCGTTCCAACAGAGTGTTACACGACACTCACGCATGTTTTTTTAAGATTATGAGGTTTTTATAAGAAAATTATAATACAATATATAATAGGTTATACAATCATTTACAAAACTAATTTAATAAACAGATTTTACATAATAATCCTCCTTATCACAAATGTTGTGTTCCAGTTTGTAGGAAATTGAGTGCCGGACCACTCATGGCATATTCTCTATTACATAGAACTATTACGTAATATTACTTTGTAATAATTATATGCTATATTAGTATTTTGGTCTCGCAACACATTCTTTGTAAATTTCTTTGTTTAGAGTTGACCCCTGCGGTCAACTGCCAAGCGGTTGAGTTGAAGTGTAATATCACATTTTAGTTTTTATATTAATGTTCTTACTTTAACAATATCAATTAGTAAAACTATAATATCTGGAAAATGTTGTGTTGGGGTCTCATTTTATAAAATAACAAAATTATTAAACTACAATTGGTTCTTAATTAATGAAAATAAAAAGGCCATTAGCAGTTCGTTCCATTCGCGCGATAGCGGCTTTGTCAGCAATTTCTCTGTATCGCATAACACCACCTCCGAATCGCGTGTTTCACCCTGCTCACAAGCTGTTTACACGCACACCTATGTACACAATAACCACATAATAACACCCTTTGATTGATGAATACATCCCTTCGCGGTGCTATGAGGCCTGACAGACAGCTCCTACGGCTTTGTGGTATTGTTATTTTACGCAATTTACTCGAAGCTTAAATGACGTTACTTTATCCTTGTTAACCCAATTACCTTTAAATATCATTATACTTTGTTGCACAAAATGTACAAAAGACAGACTTAGCATCTTAAGATGTACTATACTAACCAGTCTTTGTAACGCTATATCTTCAAACACAAAATAAATTTATGCAGTTGTAAGAAAGGGTTTGAAATGAACCCTTACCACTTCCCGTGAGATGTATATGAGCACTTACATCGTTTAGCTAATATGTCTATTTCGTGAAAACTTCGACAAAGAATCTTTTAATTTTACACGTCGTTTTAGAAGCTAATAATAAATAGATATTAACTGTGACTTGTGTAAGCACTCGTACCTCGTACATATGAATAAGTTGGTGCTTGGCAAAATGCCTATATTCTTCGAAGATTAACCTGACGTTGGTAAAGTCGGATCATCAATCAACCCTCACCCTTCAACAAAGAGACCGGGCTTGTGATTAGCGGGTCTAAATTATCTTCGACTACCCGCGCTCATATATTTCGCGAGTACAGCTGACGTGGATATGTGAACTTACATGTGTGTAACCTTTCGAGTATGTTTTTGCGTTAATGTTCCTAACATTGCCGAAAGAAACGATATACTTAAGTTTAGGAGTAATTTTTTGCATGAACTTTTGCAATACGTAATACTTATCACAAAAAAATTGTTATTGGGCAAATTAGTACAACAACTTTTACACCGAATTTTAATAGTATGCAACATTTATTTTTGTATTTTTGGTAGACTCAAAAAATAAAAATGTTTAATTACTTCTTAACAATTTAACATTTAAGAAAATAAACTTTTGAAGATCTGTGACATTATGAAACATATGTAAATGTCAACAATATTATACTAATAATGATTGAAATTCCATAGTAACCATCTGGTTTGTCTCCTTCTTTCACCTCTTACGACACTGAAGGGACGATATGGGGTATATTGTTAACCTTTACTACAAGATTACAGCATACATATAAGCCCTATTCATTATTCATACCACGTTTAAATGTCGATTCATTTAAATACATATGTATTTTTTATGCTTATGTATGTAGTTGTTATACGACGAAAAAACGACGTGTCAAAACCAACATAGTTTTTGTTTTTAAACATTTTTTTTAAATTGTTTGAATGTCATTAAGATTCTAAGAGGCCAGTATTCAAGTTCTAAAAAAGGTTTTATTGTAACTCAATCCGAAATATTATATTCCCGATCATTTCAGTGTTATTAGTATTATACCTATAATATAGAGCATCGTTATGTAATAGTTAAGAAAATAACCCTTATTGTACATCACAAAGTTGGCCAATCTGAGCGCGACACGTTATAGAACAATCGGACATTGTGTAAAATTAAGACTCGAACATAATGAGAATAATTTTTATGCTCTTAAAGAATTGTAAATATAGTATTTAATTAGATTAAGGTTTATAGATTAAGGAAATAAAAAAATATTTAGTGTGATGTAATTTATTTCCAACCTACAGTAAAATTGAAAAACCAATGTACCCAAATATTTTGAAAACTTGGGATATTTTTGTTAATAAGTTTTTACGTTTTTAATATAATATTAATAAACATTTATAAAATTCTAATAGACAACTAAATTACCGATCTAATCATGTATAGTACATTAGCGTAAGAATTAATCGTTATCATATTTATAAATTATAATAATTGTATAGTGAAAATATTAAACAATAAAGAGGCAAAACAGGCAATGGCAAGCGGCTCACTTTTATGTAAAGCTCCGGTCTACCTAAGCACCTCGGGGCCCGATAACATTGTAGTAACAGAACCAAGTAGTAGCAGATAGAACGTAGTAGGAGATAGTAGCAGAACATAGAACATAGTTGATGTTAATTTGGTTGTAATGGCTTTAAGTCTGGTTAGTAATTTTATTTTAATGTTATATAATTTAATTTTAATTTAATTCATATATAACTCAAAATTTAAATTTCATTTCAAACGTACTACTGTAACTATGATCAGAAGAATTGAAAATAAATGATTATTATTATTATTATTATATTAGTGGGAGAAAGTTAGTACCGAACATCTAGAAGAAATAGTCAACTGAAGAAATCATCTGTAGAATAAAGTGAACAACCGATAGAGAAGAACCGTGGTTGACCAACCGTATTCAACAATCCTAGTCAACAACCAATAGATATATTATATTTTAATTGGACGTCCGTCCACAGTACCCCAGCCGCACCCACAAAGACGGCAGCAGATGATCCGCCGGAACCTATACGTGTAAGACGTGAGCAACTCGCGGAGTATCTTTGACAACATTTACTGCCGAGTTTCGCCCGTCTGGCACAGGACATGTGTCAGTCGTGAATGATTCGTTAAGTTGACCCGGGTCGCATCAAAGTATTAATGTTTATTTTTTATTTTTTGAACTTTCCGGATCAAACAATTAACAGGACCTACAATCAAAGAGTATTAATGTCCGACAGCAAACATTATCGAGCGGGTCTCCTTTTGCACGTGGTAGAGCCATGCTGCAGCTATATTAGTAGTATAGTTGTAGCACGAATGGGTCGGCTCGACCGGGGAAGGACCACGCTCTCACAGAATACCAGCGTAAAATAGCAGCTTAGCACTGCTGTTTTTCGTATGGTAAGTGTAAAAAAGAAAGATCACAGAATACTGAAACCCGAAATGGTCCATTTGAATGATCAACCCGAATAACGCGGTTCGTAGGATAAACCAATACTTGAATGATCTGGTTGCTAGGAATTAATTAATGGCACATATGTATAGCATCATATTGCTATATTTTACACTGCTATTCTGTAAGATCGTGATCCTTCCACGTTCGAGACAACCCTTTCGTACTGCAACCATAACATAACTACATCGTGGTCCTACGAGGGCGGCACTGAAAATTTCGGGAATCAATGAAGTGACACAACATTACTATTTAAAAATATATTTATTGCTTTTCGAAGTATTCTCCGCGAAATTTGACATATTTTTCCATACGATGGAACCAATCATTGAAGCAACCATTCCATTCGGAAGTTGGGGTCTTCAAAATGGCCGTTTTGTAGGCGTCCACAGCTTCTTCAGGTGATGAAAATCTCTGTCCACGAAATTTATTCTTTATTTTAGGGAAAGTATAGAAATCATTAGGGCTAAGGTCGGGGCTGTACGGTGGATGGTCTAATAATTCTATGTTTTATTGCTCTAAAAACTCTTTTATTCTATGTGCGTTAAAAATGTATTTATTGCTTTTCGAAGTATTCTCCGCGAAATTCGACACATTTTTCTATACGTTGGAACCAATCATTGAAACAACCATTCCATTCGGAAGTTGGGGTCTCCAAAATGGCCGTTTTGTAGGCGTCCACAGCTTCTTCAGTTGATGAAAATCTCTGTTCAAGCAATTTATTCTTCATTTTAGCGAAAGTATAGAAATCATTAGTCAGACGGGTCTAGGCCGTGAACGCAAGCGCACGCTGTATTTGATCTATGCCGCTGCAATGGATAGAATATCGAAGAGATTGAAGTGTTCAAATTGTATTCTTGTAATCTGTGAAGTATTGGCCTTTGTGCAAAATAAACTAGATGTGATGGATGAACAAAGCTTGATACAGATTTCTGAAAGTTCATTTAGTGCTGAAGAAATTGAATTAGCGAAGTCGTTATTACTTGAATCAGTGAGCAAGCGACCAAAAATTAGAAAACGACAGGGCAAAACTCTAAGTAATATTTAGGATATCATCTGCTTGCTTAAAGAAACAGACACCGAACAGGTACCAATTTTTGTAGCAAGACGATTAGAAAAACTTCCACCCGTAACGTTCGATCATGTTGATGTGACAGTGTTGCTTGAAAAGATAGTACTATAAGAGAAAACTATACATGGCATTCAACATCAGTACGTTACGAAAAACCAACTTCATGATGAAATAAATGAGTATTTTAGATCAAATTTATTTGCAAACCGCGAACAAAATATTATATACAAAAGAGTTGATTGTGACAATTTTATGTACGATATCGGACGATGGCGCTCTCAACACCTTGCAATAATGCGTCATACATTGCTGAGGCTAATGAAACAGAAAAGTGTAAGTCTCTGTCTAATAAATAACACCAAGAATCTATGCATTCCCGTCACTCATCGCCAATAATTATATAAAGTGTGAATGAGAAGTCGCAACCTCCAGCGAGTGTATTACAAAGCTCACGATGTGCGAATACGATAGGAGATGAGTGCTAAATGATTCATAGTGCAACGCGATCGTTTATACCTGTAGTGAATGAAACAGCTGATGGGCACGTTAGCAAGCCGTTCGACGCGTTAATTGATAAGGATAAACAAATAAATGATACATTAGTAGCAAGGCGAAAGACTTTTTCTGAGGTGGTTTAGAGAGATGGAGAATGGAACGAACCAAAAAGAACCGAAGAATGGATTGTAGTCTAAAGTAAAGAAAAACGGAGACTAAGAAACCGATTTATAAGTCAAAAAAGAACGGCGGTTGATTTAGAGGGAAAAAGTCTAAAGTTTAAGGCAGCGGACACGCAGGTGCCCCTTTTTATATCTAATGTACATAAGGATGTGGATGAACAGGACATTATTAACTATATATATAAAAAACGCGGGAAAAGGTGTCTCTTTTAAAAATTCAAATGAAGCAACAAAGAGACTACAGTGCTTATAAATTGTTTGTAGCTAAACACAAGATTGATACATTCCTGGACGATAAGCTGTGGCCATCTGGGAGATCGTCTAGACGGTTTGTAAACTTTTATGGAAGGCGAGAAAGTAAGGAAAATACTGAAATAACAGAGAACAAAGATACATAAAATAAATTAATTTTATATACATAAATACAATATTATAGCTAAGTATTTTACAGTGAGATATTATATAAATATAACTTAAGAAAGTTAATGGAAAAATACAGTAAAATAATTAGTTTTAATTGTAAATCTATCAAAAGGTCAATAGGAGTGAGGACCTTATGTCAGACAGCTGATGTGGTAGCTCTCCAGGAGACGTGGTTGTTGCCACATGATCTGCCTATACTCAGCACGATTGATAGCACTTTGGGTCTACCGGTACGTCTGCAGTCGATACTGTGGCAGGCTTTGTGGAGGCCGTATGGTGGGGTGGCGCTGTTATGGCGTAAGTGTGCCTTCGAGCAAATGAATGTGTTTGAGTGTGATAACGAGAGGATCTGAGCGATAAAGTTAAACGTGAGTAATAGATCAGTAGTTATGTTCAGTGTGTATATGCCTACAAACTCATATGATAACCTTTCCGAGTTTACTGCATGTCTTGGAGCCATTCGCTCTATAATAGAAATAGAGGAGAACAATGGAGTATCGGCTTTTTATATCTTAGGAGACTTTAATGCATACCCTAGTGAATTATTTTATAATGTAATGTTGGACTTCTGTGTGGATCTTAATTGGATTTGTGTAGATTTAAATATGTGTGCCAGTAATACATATACCTATTGTAGTGAGGCTCACGGTTGTAATACTCGTAGATGGTTGGATCACTGCATTGTCACAGAGTCAGCGCGGAATACAATCGTTAACGTAACGGTAATATATGAAGTGTATTGGTCTGACCACTACCCACTAGTAGTCGTATGTAATCTGGGTAAACTTAAGCCAAAAGTAGACAAATTGGATATAGAACGACCTATGAACCGTGTTATATGGGGAGAGAGACAGCAGCAGCAAATTGACTAGTATCATGACCTCTGTCATGCTAAGTTAAAACTAATAGAATTCCACAGGAACTAAGTGCATGTTGTGATGAGTTCTGTAATAACAAGAATCATCACTCAGCCTTAGATAAGTTGTATTTAGATATAATAAATATATAGTCTAAGGCTGCTATCCAAACATACAAAGTTAAGTGGCGAAAGAAGGGAGGCTATGTTATTGGATGGAATGAGCATGTCGCGGGCTCCCACCGGGTGGCAAGGCTGAAATTTAAATTGTGGAATTTAGCTGGGCGGCCAGCCAGTGGTCAAATTTTTAATGATATGACGGAGGCAAGGAGGCACTTTAAAGTGAAACTTAAATGGTGCCAGGACAGGCAGGAGCAACGTCAAAATGGACCACCTTGCTTCCGACCACTCCTCGAAAAAGTTTAAAAATTTCTGGAAAAACACAAAATGAATATAAGGCCGTGCCTCCCTGTAGACGTCGGTGGTGCTTGTGACCATAAAGAAATTGCGGATGCTTTTAGGAAACAGTTCACCATGCAGTCAATCTTAAGTCCCATGTGTGAGGAGATGAGCGATAGTGAGACCATCGTGAAGGAACGTAATGTTAAGATACCCGCTAAAATGGTGGCTCAGATTATTGAGAGAATGCAGCGTGGGAAGTGCCCTGGTCACGATGGTCTCAGTATTGAACATTTTAAATACGCAGGGATCCATTTACCACGAGTTCTTGTCAGGTTTTTTACCCAGTGTCTAGTTCACTCTTATTTGCCTGAGGGGCTGATGCGAACAATAGTGGTGCCAATTATTAAAAACAAGACAGGTGATGCTTCTGATATTAGCAACTACCGGCCTATCTCACTTGCTACCACCGCGGCGAAAGTACTTGACAGTTTGTTAAATGGTTGCCTCATAAGATATGTAGATGTGCATGACGCGCAGTTCGGATTCAGGGTAGGATTGTCGACGGAAAGTGCAATTCTTACATTGAAGCATACTGTCGGGTATTATACACTGCTAGGAGGACGCCGGTATACGCGTGTTTCCTCAACTTATCCAAGGCTTTTGACTTAGTCAATTATGATATACTATGGAGCAAGTTGAGAAACGCGGGTGTGCCGGCAGATTAAACTTCTCTGATCAAGTACTGGTACAGTAATCAAAAAAAACCAGATGAGATGGGCGGGTACGCTATCAGATGAATATAGATTAAAATCTGGTGTCAGACAAGGCGGTTTAAGCTCACCGTTGTTATTTAATTTATATATTAACCAGCTTATCGTGGAACTGGTTAGCACACATGTCGGCTGTCATATTGACGATACATGTGTTAATAATATAAGCTATGCAGACGACATGGTGCTGCTCAGTCCATCTGTTGGCGGATTAAAGAAACTATTGTCTATTTGCGAGAAATATGCGGAGGATCACGGCTTGAAGTACAACTCGAAAAAGAGTGAAATTCTTGTTTTTAGAGAGCCTCCGCGTCGTGTTCCTCCCGTTTACCTCAATGGTATAGTCCTAAATATTGTTAATACTCTTAAGTATCTTGGTCACATTATAACGAGCGATTTAAGTGATGATTGTGATATAGAGAGGGAGCGTAGGGTGCTGGCAGTTAGGAGCAATATGCTTGCCCGCAGGTTTGCTCGATGTACAGATGACGTAAAAGTCACTCTTTTCAAAGCATTTTGCCAATCTTTTTACTCGAGTAGCCTGTGGGTATCATACAGGCGACGAGCTTACAGCGCCCTTCGCATTCAATACAATAACGCTTTTAGAATACTGTTGGGACTGCCATGGCGCTGTAGTGCTTCGAAAATGTTCGCGGATGCTAGAACTAATAGATTTCATGCTGTTATGCGAAAGAAATCAGCCTCAATGTTACAGCATCTGCGAAACAGTAATAACAGCATTTTAAAAATGATCGCGGCAAGACCGGATTGCCACTTTCAGCGACACTTGGTAGAGCTGGCAATAGGATTAAAAAGATAATGAATTATGTATATATATTATTATTATGTAGGCATAAATACTAACATTACTAGCATTGTTATTAAGTAAAATTGTTACGAATATACTAACACTTAATATGGACTAATTATGTCTGAAATAAAGTTATATTATTATATTATTATTATTATTATTACTATTATTAGGGCTTAGGTCGGGGCTGTTTTTTATGCAGCTGTGCTGATGTTTTCTTGCTCTAAAAACTCTTTTGTTCCGTGTGCGGTGTGAGAACTCGCATTGTCGTAATGGAGGATGATGCAGCGGTTGCAGTTCTCTTTACGGAGTTCAGAAACGACCTGTGGCAAACAAATGCTAGCATACCATTCTGCATTACCGTTCTTTGTCCCTCAAGAGGAATAGTCGTAACATGGCAGGTTTTGGAGACAAACGTGTCCACCATTTTTTTGCAACACTGCATGAACGAACAATTTTTGTTGGCTTTAACTCATTTTCGTGACTAACTCGTGACTGGTTTTTTGTTTCGGGTTCGTACGTGTATATCCAGGATTCGTCACCTGATACGATATTGAATACAGCTATTGAGGATCCTGCGTGGAATCTTTCGAGAGTTCTGACGCACCAAGTAATGCGAGCCGCTTTTTGGTCTTCACAGAGCGAATGCGGTATCCATCGGGAAAC
Source organism: Parnassius mnemosyne (assembly GCA_963668995.1). Lineage (NCBI taxonomy): Eukaryota > Metazoa > Arthropoda > Insecta > Lepidoptera > Papilionidae > Parnassius > Parnassius mnemosyne. Next base: position 52,491,675 of record CAVLGL010000104.1, on the reverse strand, counting down.
CAACCTTTTTACATCTCATTGTTCATGCAAGATTATTTGTATTTGACTCATGCCAATGTCTAAAGTTGCTTGAATTTCGCGGTATGACACATGTCGATCTTCCTCAATCAGCTTACGCACAGCATCAACGTTTTCTGGGGTGACTGCAGTTTTTGGACGACCTTGACGGGGATCATCACTGAGCTTGACACGTTCACGTTGAAATTCAGCAAACCAGCGATAAATTGTGGTTTTGGATGGGGCTTCATCACCAAATGCAGAAATCATCCGGTCAACATACTATTTTTGTATTTTTGCGATGATTTATTATACTTCGAAAGTCATAATAAATCATCGCTCTTGAATTTTCTCGAGTCAATTCCATTTTCTCAACGAATAAACAAGTTTGACAAAACCTTGTGACAAGACCGAGAATCTTTTTTTAATAAATAAATGGTATTCAATTTTTAAAACCAAGGACTTTTCAATTAAAAAGATTTCAATATGACAGGAACAGTGGAAATATTCAATTCCCGATACTTTTAGTGCAGCCTATGTACTGAAATTACCACCCGTCCACCCACATTCCGCCCTCCCTTAATTGCATGCACTATCCCCGCCACCACTAATCCCAGCACTACTACTCCCAAGACCACTAAACTAGGAAAGACACACCACTGACAACAATTCAACACGTCTTTCGACGAGGCATTTTCAGGTGAAGTAGACTCTGCGGTGGCGGTCAACCACCAGTATTGGGAGTGTTGGTGCCGGGATTAGTGGTGACGGGGATATTTCACGCAATTGAGGGAGAGTCGGGGGTGCTCTTTAAACTAGGTAAGACACATCCTTTTATTTTATCGAGCGGATGTACGCAAAGTAATTTTACCAACTTTAATATAATGGATTTCCGCAAAGTTACGTCTGATTCTATTAATTATCGGACTGAGAGACAAAAATTTTTAAAAGGCAATTATTTATATATTACAGACAGACACTTAAATTTTATTTATATGTAAGATATACGGGTATATTATTAATTATTCACCTACCTATTTTAGCATGTGTGCAGGAGAAAGAGATGACACAAGCCAATGACAGCACTACGTTGGCGATCTTCATTTTGATCGTTGTAAGCTTAGGTGACTTGCATTGTTACTTCTCTTCCATCGTCCAAGATATCCTGCAAACAACAAGTTTCTTTAAAAACAGTGCTCACGCTAGAATTAAATCAACTTTTTACTTTTTGGATTTATCTAATTCTTAATTTCATACAATTATTTCGAGGTTTTAGTATCTAAGTCGGATGCTATGCTTTTAAGTTGGTGTCAGTTTGTGTTTATATTCATGATTTATCGCCTCGTCTATACCGCGAACAAAAATGATATTCATTTTATGTACAATTATGTTACTTTATAATTTTTATCTTTATTTTGGTAAGAATAAATTACGTGTAAACCGTGTAATGGCAGTGTCAGAATATCCACTATCCTAATTCGTCTCGTGGGTGTCGTAAGAGGCAACGGAGGGAAACTAAACAGAAAATATTCAGCAGCATCGTAAAAAACTGTGATTGTCAAGCCGCTTTCAAAATCACTTGGAAGAGAAGGCCAAATTGGCCTCTAAAAAGCTTGGCGTGCTCAGCAGAGCGGGACAGTATTTCATGCCAGCTCAACGCCTGCAACTTTACAAGGCGCAGGTTCGACCTCACATGGAATACTGTTCCCATCTCTTGGCTGGGGCACCTCAGTGCCAGCTCCTTCCACTTGACCGCATCCAGCGCAGAGCGGCTCGAATCGTCGACGGCCGAGTCCTTTCCGATCGGCTCGACTCATTGGCACTGCGAAGAGATGTTGCATCTCTTTGCATTTTCTTTCGCATTTACCACGGGGAGTGCTCTGAGGAATTGTTCGGATTAATTCCAGCCGCCAAATTTCACGAACGCACATCGCGGCAGAACTCCCATCCACACCATCTGGATGATTGGCGGTCCACCACTGTGCAATTTAGAAGATGTTTTCTTCCTCGCACAACTTCCTTGTGGAATAGTTTACCACCAGCGATTTTTCCGGACCGATACGACTTAGGGACCTTCAAGAAAAGAGCCTACTCCTTTTTAAAAGGCCAGCAACGCATCTACCATTCCCCTGGTGTTGTGGTTGTTCATGGGAGGCCGTAGTCACTTACCATCAGGTGAGCTGCATCCTCGATTGCCCCCTCTCCTATAAAAACAAAAATACAGGCGGATTGTCAACCACAAATTTTTGATTTGCTCTTGATGAGGCAATCTGAGGTTGAGACCTATGTTCAGCAAGGGATTTTTATAGGCAGTAATGAATGGATGAAAGAAAATTAAGAGATTTATAATAATATGCAGATATATTATGGTATTTTGATTTTCCTATTTAATATTCCAAGTTTATTATTTCAACTACCATTTCAATTTATTTATTCGTTTTCATAGGTAACAAGGTTGACAATTTCACTTTCTTCTGTCACTGTCACAGGAGAAATTGGGAAGTTGGAATGTAGACCTGCTGTATTGTACTATTATTTATATTTATCTAAATTTTCCTAATTTCTATTAATATTATAATAATAAATTTGCCTAATATTTATCTAAATTGGCTTAATCTAATTTATATCTAATTTCAGCTACAAATGGTTAGCGCTTGCTGTAAATTTCACATTACGCGAGCAACCTGGGTTCAATCCCCGCCGGCACCAATGAAATTTTTAATTGTAATTTTAAGTGCTAATTTACCACGTGCTCAGCGTCGAAGTAAAACATCGTGAGGAAACCTGCAGGTCAGGGAAATAAGAGGAGGCCTGTGCCCAGCAGTGGGACGTATATAGGCTGTAGCCTTTATCTAAATTTATTGCCATGACGACTATGCCAGAACTAACATTATAGTAAGTATTTCATGACATTTTCTTTAGTAGCATACAAGGACATTAGTAATTAATTATTTATGTTTTAATCATGTAACTAATTTCAAAACTATGGTTTAAAATAAAACTCTAGGTAGATAGAAATCTAATTATGGCATTATAAATTTACTGTAGTATCGCATAGTATTATAGAATTAATAATACATAGTATTATATCGCGTAGTAGTATAGTATAGCAATGGTAGTACTTGCTTAGTTTTATTAATTTGAATAATTCTTAAGAACTATTTTCTTAAAATGACCAATAAAGGACGACAAATATCATCTATTACTCTTCAGTGATAATATTATCTGAACTACACTCCTATAAATTAGTTTCCACATTCAGTAACTGCTTCTAGAGACTGTTACGTAGCTACACATTATAAAATGCAATTTCCGTCCTCCTGTGCTCTCGTAACGACGTCGCTTTTCAAGATATAAGTTGGTCATAAAAATATCAACTAAGATAAATTAGTAAGTTTCTACCAGGCATACAAAAATCTTTATAAGTGGATAAAATTATTAGAAATATTTATGAAGCTTATCGAGGAAAATATATTCAAAAATCCAAGGTTACATCATCATCTAGCTTAAAGTTTATAATGCAGGTTTATTGAGTCTTAGGGACTACACGATCTAAAACCTCAATTGGAAGCGTTTGCCCGACCCCTTTTTCCATTTTGACAAGAACTGGCTATGTCGAACTCTCATCGACTCAAACAACACGGTACTCTAAGTTTGCCGCATATTGGCATGGTCAGAGTAACAGTATCGTACGCATCGTGGAAGTGAGATAGTGATGTTTTATGTACACTTGACTTACTAAAAGTTAATATTAGCATTATGCCTAGCAAAAGTTTTAAAAATTCACAGACAGGCAGACAAAAATTAAAAAAAGACTGGTTATTTATGTCTTAATAGCATGCATATAACCTATTAAGCTCAATAAAAGGCAGTATTTTTCTACATTATAGACAGACTATTCAATTTTGTTGATATGTATAGCTAAAACTAATTTGTCTTTGACAAAATAATTTTGAATTTCATGGTCTTCTATTAATTTCATGTATAATGTTTATTTCCTGCATTTGATTTATTTAAATTATCAGTATATAATGTTTATGACATAATTGGTTTTGAGTATGACATTTACAGTCCCACCACTGTCAGCCACCTCTTGGCAGCCCCTTGTCGAGAGAATTCATGATCAGCCCTAGCCCATTCTAGGCACGGTGCGATGGAATACATTGCGTACATTACTATACGCCTTGTATATTCACTTCCGCAACAGATTCGCCAATATCGTTACAAGGTGGCCATACAGCCATTATGGGTGCACCAGATTTCTTGACCCTCGCAGCGAATAGAAAGTAGAGAGGCGCATTGTAACACCAACGTTCCTCTCCCCCCCCCCCCCCCAGACCTACCACCGCCTCATCATCGGTGTGGCTCCGCCACTGTCGCGTAAGATACACTATGATATGAAATGGCACCTTGCCATATCTCATCACACCTGCGACCCCATACTAATGCCCAATCAGCTCAAAATTTTTTTTATAGAATAAGGTTGACAAACGAGTCTACCTGATGGTATGTGGATGCCGTGGTCCATAGACATCTAAATTAATTCTCGTTGAAGAATCAAAATGCAGATGCTATGTCACCCCTAAGGACTAATACTCTAAACGCTGATACTCTGTGAGAGCGAGGTTGAGCTGACCCATTGGTGCTACATCTGTAATATAGCTGTAGCATAGCTCTACTACTCGTAAAACTGGGTAGTGTAAAGGTTCCGATTGGGCTTGTGGCTAACTAAATATCATTTATCCATTTTGAGATGGTTGACAGATTAAATGCTAATAAAAGGCTGAAGCCGAAACACATGCGAAAGCAGTATATCTAACCCGCCTGACTAGTGTGGTTAGTTTGAATAACATTTTCATAAAAGGAAAGAAAGAAAGAAGATAACGTAAGAAATAACGCAGTTCTCTCGTCTTTTGTTTATTGTTGAAGTGGTAATTAATAGAATATTAATTAATTACATATACTTCGACACGTATATTTTATCCAAGACCGTAACTTTAACGAACACTAATGATAAATTTGCGTGCGTCAATTCTTATTAGTGAAGAGAAGTCAAGGTGAATATATATCAATATTTTTAATAGAATAAGGGTGACAAACAAGCACACAGTCGACCTGAATGTATTTGGTTGTGGCCCATAGACATCTACATCTATCTTCGTTTTCGAATTAAAATGCAGATGCTTTGTCAGCCGCGAGGACTAAGAATGAATGCCTCTTTTCCAGTAAAAAGGGTATCCGGTTCTGTACACTCACCATACGAAACACAGTAGCATTAAGCTGCTATTTTACGCTGGTATCCTGTGAGAGCGTAGTCCTTCCCAGGTCGCGCCAACCCATTCGTGCTACAACTATGCTATTAATATAGCTGCAGCATGGCTCTACCACGTAAGATCATGTTGATTTTCTTTTACCTTTCATTTTTAACGAATTCCAAAAATGCGATGAGATATGTATTTGTCAAAAACAAACCGATTTTGATAATTCCATTCGATGAAGTTAATAACAAAAAGTGTTACCCTTAATTTGTAATATTTCTGAGTCTACTCATAAAAGTTAAAAAGTAAACTTTTAACATAAAGTAAAATTTGAAATCAAAGAACTAGAATAATTAAATATGATTTCCTTTTCTGTAATAAATTATTACATTAAATATTAATTTGTAACAATTAGTCTTCATTAGATGTGCTTTAAATATAATATGATAGTAATCGAGTTTCGAAATATATGTGAAGATTTAAACACTTATAATCGATATTACGAGTAACTACACTGTACCTGTAAATACCATCCGCTTTAAGAGAGAACCTGTGTTTTTATTTCTTGGGTTTTTGGAACTTGTCCACCTCACCTCCTACATTTACTCAGCAGTGTACTCTATATTGCTAACTAAAAGCTCTAGCGACTGAGTTTTTATATAACAAAGTAACAAATGAGCTCAAAGTCCATCTGATGGTAAGCGAATGCTGTAAGTCGTAGACACCTTCATCTATCCTCAATTAAGAATCAATACGCAGATGTGTTGTTACATCTAAGGACTAAGATTAAATGGCTAGTTTCTAAAAATGAAAGCATTAAGCTGCTATTTTCCACAGCCATTCAAAAGTATTTTTTGAAGTGAATCTTACTTATCGACGTATGGAGAAATTTATTAGGGTATTAAAAAAGTTACGTTTTCTTGTAACGTTTCACCGCCGGTGCTGCAGAGTATACTAGTATTTAACCTACTTATATAAAACATAAAATAAAAGTGGTAAAAAAATTGTACAACCGACTTTAATACAAAAAATGAGAACATGATCAATTTAGTCGTAGTCAATTAAATACGCATTATTAAGGATAACTCAAAAAAAACCTGGTCAGATCTTGATCAAATTTATATGATACCACACGAGAAGCACCCGTTTCCAAAGGACAAAAGAATTATCAAAATCGGTTCACCTATAAAAAAGTTTTGAGGTAACACACACAAAAAAGCCGATGTGGTGGATCCTTTACTGTAAGGGCGGTCAAGCTATGGAACTCACTTCCACATGACATACGTGCTAGCTCTTCTCTTGATACATTTCGGAGCAGAGTAAAGAAATATTTTCTATCAACTTAGAATTACAAATATTTACATATGTTATGTATTTATATGTATAATTGTATATATATATATATATATATATATGTATTTATATATGTGTACATGTATATATATATATATATATATATATATATATATATATATGCACATGTATATATATATATGCGTGTGTGTGTGTGTGTGTGTGTGTGTGTGTGTGTATGTATGTGTGTGTATGTGTTTATTATCTTTATTAGTATATATATATGTAAATCAATAGAAATAAGAAAATAAATTATACTTATATTTTATACACTTATATGTTAATTGTTAACTGTAACTTTGGCCGATTTCTATTAAGTAGTGTTAAGTTAAATATTAAGTACGCACGCTGCTACGTACTTGCTTTATATGTAAAACTATTTCGCTTTCCCAATAGGTTTGCTGGAAGAGAACTCTTATTAGGGTTACGCTCGCCTTTGTACATTTTATTTGAATATTTAATAATTGTTACCAACGTATAGTTTGTACAATAAAGAATAAAGAATAAAAAATACAGTCGAGTTGAGAACCTCCTCCCTTTTTTGAAGTCGGTTGAAAAGAAGAATGATAGGTCATAAAGAAGTTTCACTTCGTACGTGTGTACAAAATTACAGGTACAATATTTTTTTACTAAAATAGAAGTGACAAGAGAAGTTATAGTTCACCTGATGGTAAGTCGCTACTGATATATTCGCTATTGATATACTGATATAAAGACACATGCTACCAACTTGAAATAAGGAAGGCTAAAAATTGGGTTATAACATCTGAGGACATAGATGGTATGTTTATTCTCATACTAGCTTTCTATACCTTTTAGATCCGAACACGGCAGCTTACGGACTGATGTTTGACGACAGAAATGACAGATATGAAGCAGAGGTTGTTGCCTAACCAAACCCTAGACAGAAAAAGAGTCCTACCTCCCAGTAATGACTGATGGCAGAAAATATATCTAGAAATATTGATCCAAAATGACCGGGAGTAGCGACATCAGTGCAATATAATCGGCTCTGTGCTCACCAATGTCCGATATATTGTAAGGTAAACCTTCGAAAATAATCCAGCGTGAAATCCTTTAAGAAATGAATGCCTGTCAGAGCATCGTTGAAAAGGCTTACGACACTGTACTTCAACAGATGAGAAGCAAATGATGCCTATGAAAATAGTATAGAATAGAATATTGACCAATAATGGTTATTATGGGGGGTATTTATATGGTTTTTTTTTAATTTTCATTTTTTTAAATACTTTCTTAATGTGTAGTGGAAACGTAGGAGAATCTACCATTACATATGATCCTGAGGGTTTTATAAAACGCGAAAGAGAGAAGCTGATAAACCTGTATCAGGTTTTCTCTTTCGCATTTTATAAATATGAACATGCTACGTTTATTTATAGTATAGGGTGACAAACGAGCACACAGTCCACCTGATGGTAAGTTGCTGCTGTGTCCCATAGACATATACGTTTATCCTAAATAAAAAATCAAAACGCAAATTCGTCGTGACTCGTGAGGACTAAGATGGAATGCCTCTTTTCCAGTGAAAAGGGTCTCCGGTTCTTTACACTCACCATATAAAACACAGCAGTGTCAAACTGCTATTTTATGCTGGTATTCTGTGAGAGCGTGGTCCTTCCCCGGTCGAGCCGACCCATTCGTGCTACAGCTATACTACTAATATAGCTGCAGCATGGCTCTACCACGTAAAAATACGTATGTAATAAATATACAGGAGGTGAGCGGCAGCATCTTTCTGAATAATGAACAACTGCGGTTGCGAACACATTTACCAAACGTAGCGACTATTGCAAATACGCTGCCTATGAAGCAATATATAATAAATAAATGGATTAATTAATGAATGGGACGTTCTTACCGTTATTCAAACTTATAAGTTTATATTTATACAGAGTATACATAACATAATATTTAGCACAGGGAGCAAACACACTTAATCCCAAAAATTTTACAGATTAAATAATGTAATGCCTAATAATGTATTCAAATACAAGTATTTTTAAAATAAAATTATAACTTAACAATGCAGACTTTAGTCGCAAATGTTTATATATTTAATGCTATAAATAAACACGTATAGAGAATTTATTTATTCTTTATTGTATTCCTTAATCTAAAATAATACAAAGGGCGGATTTAATGCCTTGAGGCATTCTCAACTAGTCAACCGATGAGGTTGTGAGAATTTGAAGTAAGTGTAGCAATATAGAATAAAAACAAAATAAAAATGATAATTAATTACGTTACATATAAATTGTACTAATATATACAATAAATAAACTAATCTGCTTCAATTAACTTTATGTGTGTATATGTTCTTCAATCAATCATTACTTTTTCTTCTGTGGTCAAAATCCGATCAATTGTGTGAAAACAATGACAATACTTACTACTTGTTTGTGTAACTTTTTTGTAATATTTTCTGTGAAGGAAAGGTACTGCCATGAACGTGATCAAAAACGTGGCTTTGATTTAATTGGTTATAGCGTTTTGAATGCAAAAAGCATATGCGTATGTTCTTTTACGTTTACCTGCCTTAAGAGCAACATTGTACACACATTTTTATGCATTTCAATGTGTGTCAAAATTATGTGCCTTTCAACTGATATAAGTTTAATTTCTCTTCAAAAACATTTCTGTTTTTGATGTGCATATTTTTCAATCATTATATTAATATAAAGATTTCACAAAATCTTGTTATCTATACAAATAAATAAAATTGAAGTGTTTGTTTGTAATATTAAAATAACAGCTTTTTACTAAATGCATATAAAAGTATATACGGTACTTATAACAAAAACACAATTTTTAAAATTTTTGTCTGTCTGTCTGTCGGTCTGTCTGTCTGTTTGTTCCAGTTAATCTCCGAAACGGCTGGACCGATTTCGACGAGACTTTCACTGGCAGACAGCTGATGTTATAAGGAGTAACTTTGGCTACTTATATTTTAGAAAAAGAATTAGGGTTCCGCGCAACATAATTAAAACCCTAAATTACACGCGGGCGAAATCGCGAACAGCTAGTTTTTTTATATAAACGATGTCCGTTTGCTTCCTCTTCCATTAAAAAAAAAACTGTATCATTATTTTTCAGGTCACATTTATTAATTTTAGAATATGTAATAAATCATAATTTCCCACACACATTGCGCCAAGTCGGGGTCCGAACTTAGGAGCTAGGTAGCCTAGCTTATTTTTAAATTTATCACGAGAAACATAGGAATAAAAAAAAATTGGAAGTTGCTAAAACGTAAAACGTATTCCATTGTCACAAGTTGAAATGAATACACACGAAAGTGTAAACGCTAGCTTATAAAGGGATATGCAGCGCGATGCTTTCTCCAAGCTTTTCGTCGTATGTTCGCCTTTAGAGTCCAAGCCAAGAGAGTCGCAAAGCAAATATATAAATAAAAATTAGTATGAGTAGGAGATAAGTTATAATTTTTATACCCTATTTTACGGTTTCTTCGGAAGTTTAGCAAAATAGCCTTCTGTTTTACTCAACATTATTTCGCTCTATCGATGAAATAGTTTTTTTAAGAGGCTTGGCACCAATTTGGTAATTTCCCCTCTCGAAATGGTTCTGATATTGCCAGTAACGTTCTTTTATGATTCCTAATGACCCTTAATTGCTTAGTAGCGCACTTATAGACATTAAAGAAAAAGTATTATTCAGTATGACTATGAATATTATATCTGTTTCAACATATTGTTGCATTAAAATAGTATTAATACACTACGTATTATATATAGCCACGCTGTAGCTATAACGGTTGTAGCACGAATACTTTGGCTCCACCGAGAAAGGACCACGTGCTCACGGAATATCGAATTGAAATAGCACCGTAATGCTGCTGTGTCTAGTATGGTGAGCGTTAGAGAACCGGCGGTCAATTTTACTTGAAACGAGCCGTTACTCTAAGTCCTCAGGGGTGACAACGCATTTTGTATTTTGATTTTCGATCAAGGATAGATTAATATTATGTTTTAAATATATTTATATATATATATATATATATATATATATATATATATATATATATATATATATATATATACATACATACATATAATCACGCCTCTTTCCCGTAGGGGTAGGCAGAGACCAGTTCTTTCCACTTGCTACGATCCTTACATACTTGTTTTGCTTCGTCCACTTTCATTATTCCCTTCATACATGCTCTACGGTTTAGGGTACTCTTGACCTGGCCTTTTTTCAAGACGTCTCTGATTTGGTCTAGAAATGTCCGCCTAGGTCTACCCCTTCCAACACTTTCATTCACACTCGCCTTATACACTTTTTTCGTCAATCGTTCTTCATTCATTCTCTCGACATGGCCAAACCATCTCAGCATACCTTTCTCAATTTTTGTCACTACATCTTCTTTCAGACCACAACGTTTCCTTATCTCACTATTTCTTATCCTGTCACTTAGTTTAACTCCTATCATACTTCTTAATGCTCTCATCTCAACTGCATTTATTCTGCTTTCATGTTTCTTCTGCCATACCCAAGTTTCACTTCCGTACATGAGTGTCGGAACCAACACCCCCTCATGCACAGCCAAACGAGCCTTGTTAGACACCTTTCGACTGCTCATAAAGGAGTGCAAAGCTCCATTCACCATGTTTCCTGCATTCACTCTTCTTTCGATATCACTCTCACACTTTCCATCTCTTGTAAACTTTGAACCCAGATACACAAACTCTTTCACCTGTTCAATTTGTTCATCTTCAATCACAATGTTGCAGTCTGTCACTGCCTCATCTTTTTCAAACACCATCACTTTCGTCTTCCTTACATTCATCTTCATTCCCTTTCTAACAAAAGCTCCACTCATAGCAGTTACCATCTCCTGCAACTCCTCGGCCGAAGACGCAAGTAATACTTGGTCATCAGCATAGAGAAAACATTTGACGAGTAACTCATTCATTCTCAACCCACTTTCATTCTCTTTTAAATCTGCCAAACAATTGTCCATGAACAGATTAAACAGCCACGGTGACGCTACACATCCCTGTCTAACACCTTTTTCGATATTAAACCATTCAGTGTATGCCCCGTTTATCCTTACACAAGCACTAGAATCCCTATAAAGAGATTGCATTGCTCGTATGAGGATACTGCTCACACCGTTCACGGACAGTGCTGACCACAATTCATTCCTCACCACTCTATCATAGGCCTTTTCTAGATCTACGAACGCGCAGTAGACTTTCTTGTTTTTGGCCAAATACTTTTCGGCTATGCACCGCAAGGAAAAGACCTGATCCGTACATCCCATTCCCTTTCTAAATCCCGCTTGTGCATCCCTTTCTTGTCTGTTTCATTCACATTCCTTTCAATCAACACTTTCGCATAAAATTTACCGACGACGCTGAGAAGGCTTATACCGCGGTAATTTATGCAGTCCTGCCGTCACCCTTTTCCCTTATACAATGGCACAATTACGGCTTTGCACCAGTCTCCCGGTACTTGCCCATTTCGCCAGCACAGATTGAAAAGGCGGTACAGCTGACTAGCCACCAGGCCCTGTCCAGCCCTCAGCATCTCGACGGTAATCCTGTCATACCCTGCAGCCTTACCTAATCTCATACTTTTCAACGCTTTCACTATTTCATCCATGCTTATCTCATTTTCATCAACATTTATATTAGTTTCCGTGGAAGGTGGCAGATGCTGTACCTGCACTTCCTCTCTTTCAAACAAACTTTCAAAATACTCTTTCCATCTCTTTAACACACATTCTTCTCCTTTTATAATGCTCCCATCTTGACTCCTGATTGTACTCAGCTCAGAGGTAGAAGTTTTTCCTCTGGCTGTTTTGATGGTTTTCCAGAAAAACTTAATGTTTGACTGGAAATCTTCAGTGAGCCTCCTATCGAAATCATCCTTTCGTTCTTCTTTCTTTCTAGACACAATTTCTTTCGCTGCTGTTTTCAATCTTTTATACTTCGTTCTTGCTTCCTTTATCTCGTCATCCGTTGCCTTTTGAACTTTTTGGTTAGCTTTTGTTGCTAACCAATCCAACCACGCTTTCTTCTTTTTTTTGCACAACCTTTTGTACATCGTTATCCATCCACACGTTATCATTCTTTCTTCCTTTCCTTCTTTTAGCTACCCCGCATACCTCGATAGCAACATTTACGACCCCTTTCTTAAATGTCTCCCACAAATCTTCAATCACTCCTATCTTTTCTATCCCTTTAAAACTTTCTTTCAGTTTCTCTACATACTCGTCTTTCTTTTCTTTTTCTTGTAGATTTTCCACTTTTACTCTGTCCAAAACACTCGTAGTCTCGGCCACTCGGTGTCGCCACCGTTTAAAGAGGCCACGCATTCGGGCTATGACCAGGAAGTGGTCTGTGTCGAGGCCTACACCGCGGTATGCCCGAGTGTCTAGCACTTTCTTCCTCAGTCTTTCATCCACAATTACAAAATCAATCATACTTCTAGACTCACCCTCATCTCTTGTATACAAATGGATCTTTTTGTGGTCAAACATTGTGTTGGCCACGCACAGATTCCATTCCAAGCATACTTCAAGCAGGCTTCTCCCATTGTCATTCACTCTCTCGTCCCCAAACGTACCCAGAACTCCTTCATACCCATCACGCTTTACTCCAACCCATCCATTAAAGTCCCCTAACATCACGATTCGCTCATTTTCTCCGCATTTATTCAAGACCTCTCTCATGCTATCCCAAAATTCCTCTCTCTCTTGCTGTCTTTTTAATGACCCACCTCCACGCAGATCCGTTGGTGCATAGACCCCAAGGATAAACAAGCGAGTGAGCCCAACTTTTAACCTAATCCAGAGGAGTCTTGGGCTTATACATTCATGCTCCATCACACATTCAACCATTCGAGATGAAAGAATCACACCAACTCCCTGACAGCCTCGGCTGGTTTGGGGGACTCCCGACCAGTATGCCGTGTAGGGGCCATGAACCGTGGTGTCACATCCTTTCCTCTTGGTTTCGTTCACGCACAGAATATCAATGCAACGTTCATCCATCATCTGACATACTTCATCTACCTTACCATCCATTCCTCCTCTTACATTCAACGTAGCGAAGCGGCTCTCCGTGGGCCGCTTTTCGCCCCCGCGAGAAACGAGACGTGATGGGTGGCGAACCACATCGCCGCCATTTTGGTTAATTAAATTATTTTTATGATTATCCATTGCGTTCCCACGAATAGCGAGGGAAAGGTTTGTCCCCCCCAGCAGAGCCCCGCATGCCAGGGTAAGGCTAGCCTAATTCTGGGGTCGCCAGTTCCCAGGGCAGTGTGGCACGCTAACGACTAGGCTCGCCCCTAGCCATGCATCCATCCGCGCGGCAGACGTTGGATTGGCGGAGGGTAGGAATAGGAAAAGGGGAAGGATAGGTGGTGTGAAAAGGAAGAGTAAGGTAAGTTAGGGTAGGAAATAGGAAATGTAGGATATTACCGTCCAGGAGGGCACGGGATAGGACAGTAAGAGCTAGGGAAGCCGGGGTCGCATACCCGTATACCATACCACAACTACCGGACAGGTAAATTGGGATGAGTATCCCTCGACTATATATATATATATATATGTATGTATAATGAAACATGACTTCATTAAACAAATTTATTTAAATCTAAATGTGCTGAGGGAGAGTACAGTGCCCGATCAAGATATATTAAAAAAAAATTAAATAAAAAAGAAAAGTTTCATCGGCTAAATTATCGCGAATGCAAAAAAAAAAACTTATCGACCACCTTAAAAAACGAGCGCGCGCGCGTTTGGAAGATTGGTGCCTCCTGACACAGGTATTCTTTTATACTTACTAGGAGACTCCAATTACTATAACTGTATTATTTAATATGAAGTATGCCTTGAGAAAGAAATAAATAAATAATTTTCATTTTAATATGTCAATGGGCCTTAGTGGGACTTACTTTCAGATGGACAGTGTTCGTTTATGACACTTATTCTATAAAAAAATGTTTCTATAATGTTAGCACACCATGCTATTTTGAACAAATTCAATTGACAATATTAAAATATTTAATATTCTGGTTCTCCTTGATTTTCGGCTCGGCCACAGGCTATTGCTAGTCGTGAAATTTTTTCTGGCAATCACATTTAAGACGTCTCGCATCTTTAACATTGCTTCCCGTCACTGGTACAGATATTTTACGTCTGACATAAACGGAAAGGTTATAATGCCATCTAACGAAAGCCTTAAAATATTTGCGGTATTTCTCATAATAATCAAGTTTTTCGCCATCTGAGGGCTAGTCATCCAAATTATATGTTTTATTCATCTGCTTTAAATACCTCCTATACTATTTATTACAGGTTGTCAAAAGTACCTTATAGGAAGGATTTTTGCCATAGTCGCCACGTAGATTCTCAACCACAATTTTTTATTTTCATTCAGCTGTTTTCGGGAAGATGCTGTTGTTCATTTCCTGGTTCAGTTTCTTCTAGATTTTCTTATAGAAATGGGAAATGGATATTCTTACACCTTTATAACACGGTTTGAAGCCTTTGAAGAAGACCTTCTATTATATGGAAAAAATATATCTCAAGAACATGTTATATGAAATATGAAATAACAATAATCTGCTCTCATTATTTGCTTAACAACCAACAGCCTAAGGAAATTACTTCCTGTATTTCAAATAATGATTTCTCTTAACTGAAATTAAATAAGCGTGACGGACATTACCGAGAATAGTTTAATTTTTTTTTTTTTTTTTTATAGGATAAGGGTGACAAACGAGCACACAGTCCACCTGATGGTAAGTGGTTGCTGCGGCCCATAGACATCTACATCTATCCTCTGTTATAAATCAAAATGTAGATGCGTTGTCACCCGTGAGGACTAAGATGGAATGCCTCATTTCCAGTAAAAAGGGCCTCCGGCCACCTGCACTCACCAAGCGAAACGCAGAGGTAAACCTCTACTTCACGCTGGTTTTCTGTGAGGTCGTGGTACTACCCCGGTTCGAGCCGGCCCATCCGTGCGACAATAAAAGCTGCCGCGTGGCTCTACCACTGTTAATTTATTAATTTCCAAAATACTGTCGTTTCTTTCAAAGGTTTATTGTATATTAATAACCAAATTATCTATTAATAAAACATTAAATTGTGTAATTAATCACTTCCGTAAACGTGTAACCTCTTTCATAGCTCAATTAAGTACAATAATGGATAATTTTGTAACTTATTAAAACTAAATAAATGTAAACATAAGTTACAAAACTTATAAAAAGTTATTATTTTATAAGAATTTGACTCTCTAACAAAGTGTTTATCAATGTTTTCGTTTAAATATGGCTTCTACGGGAAGTAAAATCAAGAATTAAATAGTGAAATCACTACTAAAAAAATTATTTCATTACAATTACTATTGATACGTAAAGCATTAAAACATTAATGCTTAGATTATTAATAAGTCATCGCGCGCGCGATGACCTATCAATAATCTAAGCACTAATGATTATTATAAAGGTTGCGTAAGTGGTGGTTGACAGCTAGAAAATTTTACTCCATAAATGAGTTTTTACATCGTGGTAACTAAAAAATTTAATGATGAATCGATTCATTATTTAAATAAATTTATTGGTTAAGACCCAACATTTTTAAAAAGACACTTATAAATATTTAATTAGAAGAAATTTAGTAAAAGAATAAATTTTACTCTATGCACAAAATAACTTTGTTTTGTAAATATATTTGCATGCTATTGAAAACAACAGATTTTCTGAAACATTAACACCAATAACAAAATATTTTTACCCTTTTAATCGCTCATAAAGTGTTTGAATTTGAATATTAATTGGTAATTTTCAAAAATATATTTTACCAAACAATATATTTTAGCAAACAATACAAATATCCTTCTGTTATCCAATGTATTTAATTATTAATATTGTAAAAATTGAGATGCACACGCATCAGCTTTTTAGCTGCTAGTGTGTTTATGTAATAATAATAATAATCTTTGTGCTTACATTTCCCAGAACTCTAGTCAATCATTATTAGTGTCAATCAGTACTTGCAAAAAGTTCTGTTTAGAGGAAGCAGCTCTTTGTGGCTTAGTTACTCATAAAAGCTCCAGGCTTGCGTACACATCTTACTTCAGCCTTCGACCCAAACAGATATTTGTGAAAGCATATATTCAATTCGTATATTCATAGGTCCATATTTTAATAACATCGACCTACTTCTATTGGGGTCTATACTTCGCAACCGTAATAAGCTTTGAGAAAATGAATGTTTAACATTTTTTTCAGTCATTACACTCTACACACACGCCTTAAACGTGGCTTGCGGATATGTTACTCGTAATGACATGGGTATTCACCATTTAGTACTTACTTTTTGTGCGTAAAAGCCATGTAATTACCATGTTACACACCTGTGAACGTTATTTAAACAAAAATGGGTTAAACACATAAATATTAACATAAGTAACGAATTTTTTTTAATTTTGTCTTTTTATATTTACAAGAATACAATAACTTGTCGAATAAGTTTTATTCAATTATTTATTATTTATATTCAATAATTCAACATTAAGAACCATTAAAATTAGTAGGTACTATGATTTTGATTTGCATTTCATTTGGTTTTCAAATTATCTTTTGACTTTTGATAACTATTATGATGTTATTCTTCTTTTGTTACGCTGAATAAGTGTAACTTCTTACGTGCGTACATAAGTACACACACACGTTTTTTTTTGTTCATATTGCAAAATTTTTTCTTATTGTAGCTGTATGTTAATCTTATTTTTCATCATCGGCCCGTAAAAGTTTACAGCTGAACATATGTCCCTCCGGTTGGGTTTACTACAATCATCACGTTTGGAAGGTGAAATGAAAATTGCAGTGTCAGACAACTCGCTCTTTTAACATGCGATCGAATAAGTTTTGCAACCTTTAACTGATGAATAAATTAAAGTAAATGCCTGTAATTAATAACACTGGCTACATTATCCATGAAACCAAACTATGTATGTTGCCAAACATCTATGTTAACGTAGAAACGAAACACAACCGTTGACAACAGACGCGAACAATAAACAACGCACGGTCTATAATCTGTCAAAACAAACACTGGATGCATCTACAATAAAAGTATTTTCGAAAGGCCTGAATTTTGCAATAACGTTAACGTTAAAAATCAAATCTCGACATAAATTCGATAATACCACCATGTAACAAACCACCGAGGTTATATGGGTTACCGAAAATACACAAACCAAACGCTCCACTACATCCAATAGTGTGCCAAATCGATTCACCAATTTATAAGTTGGCTCAACACTTGGCAAAAATTCTGTCACCACTAAGAGGACAAACTAGAGCACACACAAAGGATTCGTACCATTTTGTTAGTGAGATAAAAGATCACCTTAAATTCATAAACTCTAAAATACAATTCACAATAGAGTTAGAGGCAAACAATTCTTTAGATTTCCTTGTTCGTTTTTTTAATATCGTTTCTATCTCTGTTCTTCTAATAAATGAAGTGCCTGGAATGTTTAAACAAATTTAAAGCTTTGTCGCTTTTATAGTAGAAAATTAAAAGTGCAAAACATTTTGTACTGGCTTTTTAGATTTTTTTACGACACGGGTGATTTTTTTCATTACCCTGGATAAGAGGCCTGTAAGAGCTCTTTATAGTTTAAAATATTTAGGGTATCACAGAGAAAAAATAGAGAAATAAATATAGAGTAATGCAAAAGTTTGCCCTCGCAGTATATGTACGTACATTTAATGTACGTTGACACTTACTTAATTCCACAGAGTCAATATTTCATTCATGGGTTAATGTATATACTATAACAAACTAAGTCCCAGAAGATTACAAGGTCTATCTATAAAAAAGTTTTTATTACACAAAAGAGGTATAAAATGGATAATTCTGATAAAATATTAAACAGTTCTTGATTAATAAACTCATCAGAATGATGTGGTTGCTAACATGCAGTTTCAAAATTTTTCTATTGCACGCCTTACAACGTGAGGGAGTGCTCTACTCTCGATATTATATGGCCATACCTCAATTTCGCTTCATAAAATCGTGTTTATACTTTTAGCTAAATATCAAATCCAAATTATTATTTACGTTACAATAACCATACATATATAACCATAACAATAGAAATTGAATTATAAGATTAGTTTATTTTGTGATTGATTTACTCTAGATTACATAGTAAAAATGTAATCGAAAAAATATATATGGATTGTCGTACGTTGCTCTGTGCGTTGGTGTATCTTCTCGCTTAATAGAAATGTAAGATAGAATTAAATATATCATTAGACAATAGATTGAGATAAATAGTATTAAATAAGATTCCATTAATTCTAAGGAGGATCTCTATTGATTTTTGTTATTGAACTCAACACCGTTTAAAAGTTATTAATGAAAGTCGATCAGATTCTGTTTTTTTTTCTTGTAAAAATTATCGTCACAATTTTTTTTCATCAAAATTAAATTATACGCTCATAAGGCGTATACTTTTGAATTTTCTAAATTATTTTATTTTAGTTTACTTTTTTAATTGTTGCTGGTTTTTTCATAAGTAGCAATAAATTTCTTAAATATAATTCCAAGTTCAGCAATGAATTTAAAAATATATATTTTTTTAATTAAATTGATGATGACTTAGATTTGTATAAACTCAAGTATTATTTAAATCATACGCCTCATATACGTTTATATACATATATATAAATTGATTAAGGTCTTGATATGACAGTAAAGCAAAAAAGTTTTATATAATTATACGATGATCTCTTTTCATTGAAAAGTAAATCTGACGATCTTATCCTTGTTCATTATAACCGTTTCACAAGAACCTTTTATCTTCAAGTAAATTTCATTCTCTTATGCTTCGAATTTATACAACGAAAACATTAGTGATAAATTATTTACCATTTTTATATTACACGGGAATGCCGTTATATTTTTAAATAATAAATCATTCGCTTCAGATTCAATTTATTTTCTGACATTCAGTTTAAAATCTTCGTATATTTCTGTTACGTCTACCGTTTGTTTTGAAATAATTGATTTCAATGGCTACCACTGAAGGGCTTTTTAAGAATTGAATTTTGTGCATGTTCATTTTTTTAAAGATTTGTCCAAGTTACCAAGTTGCACTGAATAATACAATACAATAACTTTATTTCAGGCATCAAGGACTTTAAAATTAAGAGCATTGGCCGATAGCAATACATACTTTTACCTAAATATATATATATATATATATATATATATATATATAAAATATAAATATACTAGTGGCCTGTAAAGATTCCGACGTCAATGTGAAGATGGCGGCACTCGTCAATAAAAGGTAGTAAATGTATTCGTGACAATTAGGCAGCAAAATTTCAGTCATTTTGAACGCGAGGTTGTTATTTGACAGTCGTTTCAGTGAGTCGATGTGAGTGTTTTTGTGAAAAAGGTAACAATTGAGTATCGAGCTGTCATTATTTTTTTAGACAAAGTAACTGCATTTTTAGAACATCTTAATTCCATAAACTCTAAAATTCAATTTACTATGAAGTTAGAGGCAAATAATTCTTTAGCTTTCCTAGATGTGTTAGTCATTCGAAATCCTAATAACACCGTAGGTCACACTGTGTATAGAAAAAAGACCCATACAAACCGATACTTAAACGGTGAATCCCACCATCACCCTTCACAGTTAGCTACCGTGGGCAAATCTTTGTTGCAGAGAGCACGAGGGATCTGTGACAGCAAACACCTGGCCGCCGAGCTTCAGCACGTCAAGCAGGTTCTTCACGACAACAAGCTTCGGGTTCCGCGCCTACGTCACAGTGACCGAGTGAAGCCGGCCACAGTCGAGCGTGTGCCTGCTGTACTACCCTATGTCAGAGGTGTCACAGACAAGATTGGCTACATCTTGAAGCGAGCTTCTATTAGAACATTCTTCAAGCCGCCGAAGAAGATTAGTCAGTTCTTACCATCCGTCAAGTGCAATATTCCTCTACAAGATGCAG
Source organism: Parnassius mnemosyne (assembly GCA_963668995.1). Classification (NCBI taxonomy): domain Eukaryota; kingdom Metazoa; phylum Arthropoda; class Insecta; order Lepidoptera; family Papilionidae; genus Parnassius; species Parnassius mnemosyne. Next base: position 52,471,027 of record CAVLGL010000104.1, on the reverse strand, counting down.
GAGTATACAAGCTTGATTGTGAGTGTGGTCTCTCATATATAGGGCAAATAAAACGATCAATAAAAACCCGCGTAAAAGAACACATAGCTGACGTGAAGCACCAAAGTTCCGGGAAGTCTGCAGTTTGTGATCATATCCTAGACGGCCCCCGTCATTACATTAGATTTGATAAACCACAAGTCCTCGCGAAAGAACACGATTCCTGCTAAGGATGATACGTGAGGCTATTGAAATTAAAAAACATTCTAATTTCAATAGAGAGGTAGGCTGGGTACTACCACCTGCTTGGGATCCTGTAATTCATAAAATTAAAACTAAATCCAAGCATACCACTGTAAGACTTCAAGACACAGTTAGTTCATTCTGCGTAGATCGGACCAAAATTAATAATTAAAAAGCTGAAGGTACTCCGGGTTAACTTTGACATCGGGACGTCAATCACCTCAGTCCCCCGTGACCATGGTTGCTGGAAAGCAACCGAAACGTCGGGAATATAAAATAAGTTAATTAAACGCGATAAAATCCGTAAAAATAGTTTTATTCAACATAACATTTATAGCCTAAAGAAACAATTACGAATAGTTTATGTTATTTTGATTTTGGAAACTGAGTGAATTCTTTCCTAATTGATAAATTACGAATATCTACTTCTTGATTACTATATTTGACTTCAACCGACACAGATATTATCATAAAAATCATTTTTATTTCACTATTACAAAGAGCTTTGTATTGGTGCGTATGCCTTTGCACCTACACTTTTATTTGATTTATTACATAAACTAGAATACTGTTTTACTTAAAATTTCGGGAATCAAGGAAGTGACACAACATTACTATTTTAAAATGTATTTATTGCTTTTTGAAGTATTCTCCGCGAAATTTGACACATTTTTCCATACGATGGAACCAATCATTGAAGCAACCATTCCATTCGGAAGTTGGGGTCTCCAAAATGGCCGTTTTGTAGGCGTCCACAGCTTCTTCAGGTGATGAAAATCTCTGTCCACGCAATTTATTCTTTATTTTAGGGAAAATATAGAAATTATTAGGGCTTAGGTCGGGGCTCTACGGCGGATGGTCTAATAATTCTATGTTTTCTTGCTCTGAAACCCCTTTTGTTCTGTGTGCGGTGTGAGAACTCGCATTGTCGTAATGGAGGATGATGCGGCGGTTGCAGTTCTCTTTACGGAGTTCAAAAACGACCTGTGGCAAACAAATGCTAGCATACCATTCTGCATTAACCGTTCTTTGTTCCTCAAGAGGAATAGTCGTATCATGGTCGGTTTTGGAGACAAACGTGGCCACCATTTTTTTTGCAACACTCTGTGAACGAACAAGTTTTGTTGGCTTTAACTCATTTTCGAATACCCAAACTCGTGACTGATTTTTTGTTTCGGGTTCGTACGCATAAATCCAGAATTCGTCACCTGATACGATGTTGTATACAGCATTTGAGGATCCTGCGTGGAATCTTTCGAGAGTTCTGATGCACCAAGTAACGCGAGCCGCTTTTTGCTCATCACAGAGCGAATGCGGTATCCATCGGGAAAACAACTTTTTTACACCTAATTGTTCATGCAAGATTATTTGTATTTGACTTATATCAAAGTTTAAAGTTGCCTGAATTTCGCGGTATGTCACATGTCGATATTCCTCAATCAGCTTACGCACAGCATCAATGTTTTCTTGGGTGACTGCAGTTTTTGGAAGACCTTGACAGGGATCATCACTGAGCTTGATACGTCCACGTTGAAATTCAGCAAACCAGCGATAAATTGTGAGTTTGGATGGGGCTTCATCTCCAAATGCAGAAATCATCCGGTCTACACACTGTTTTTGTGTTAAACCACTTCGAAAGTCATAATAAATCATCGCTCTTGAATTTTCTCGAGTCAATTCCATTTTCTCAACGACTAAACATGTTTGACAAAACCTTGTGACTAGACCAAGAATCTTTTTTTAAATAAATAAATGGTATTCAATTTTTCAAACCAAGAGGTTTTCAATTAAAAAGATTTTAGTATGACAGGAACAGTGGAAATATTCCATTCGCGATACTTTTAGTGCAACCTATGTATTAGTCTGAATGCCAAATTTAATGTAATACCTTATTATTGTTATTTAATAGCAATAAAATGCCTTTAAACAATTTGTCGTTAGTCCGCAGTTAAATAGTTCCTAAGTTTTTAGCCGTGGCCACAAACTTTATACGCAAAGCGACCACATTGTCAAAAACCTCATTTCATTCTCCCCTAAATTTTAAATAACATAACTTTGTAAAATTTTGTTTTTTCACAAATTCGATTATTACCTTAAAGGTATTCATAAAGTATGTTATCTTAATCCTTATGATTAATTGTTCTCGATTTTTTTGTAAATTATTTTTAATTTTATTTTAAAAACATTTAAAAAAATGAGAAAGTACGTATAATTTTGGAGATCTGGTGTCATATATGCGCAATTATCCTTGCTCGAAGGTCGTCCTCTGCTACTCTGAAAAAGTCCCTGGTATTTTAGTTTAAACTCTGAAGCTCCGCTAGTAAATGCTGCGTTAGGTCCTCGTTGCTTCTATGATTGTGGTGCCTATTTGAATACACTCTTCTATCTCCATTCAATATGAAATGTCCACCTTTTGTTTATCTTCTTTAATCAAATTATATTAAACACTAGACCTGCTTAATATTATTTAAAGATGTGAAATATTTAAACATTTTGAATTGGAATATAAATAATTGTATCGCAACTTTTAGCAACCAAAGAAAATTCGTGACATTTTAAATCAAATCTCAAGACACCTGCGAATGGAATAGGCAAACCCTGGACATTCTTGGAACTGATGTGTAAGTTATCTTGTAATTTTTAATAACAAATTAAAATTAAGAACATTGAAAATTACAAATGCCAAACAATTTAGAACGATGAAAACTTTAAATATATTTTATTGTGCTTACGTCCGTAGGCATGTAAAATACACTTTTCAAGTTTGGATTCCATGCTATGACATTTCTATAAATAATATTAAAATAATTAAAAAGAAGTTCACTGCTTTCTTATTACGTTTTCAGCCCAAATTTCGACTGAATCAAAGGCCTTCTCATAGCCCACATACGCAAGACAACATGGCAGATTGAACTTTTCGGTCTTTTCTGTACAATTTTCCGAAAGGTATGTATGTGGTCTATGGTACTAAAGCCTTTTCGGAAACTATTGGACTAACGGATTACTTTTGGGGAGTCTGGAAGTCGTCAAATCTTCATGCAAGACGATTCGTAACGACTCCCGAGAATAGCATGTAGTCGCAAGGAAGGAAACTTCAAGTACCTGTTTTCCACCCTTTTCAGAAACTCCGCTGTAATTCCATCTTTGCCCGGGGCCTTGACGTTTTTAAGGTGCTGGAGAGCCATTCTAATCTCGCTCAAACTGACGTCCGAAATATCATCAAAATAGTGTAGGATAAGACTTGCTCTTGGATCGTTACTCACACTTGCATGTGGCTCTGACGATGATGTGTACAGCTGCCCACAGAACCTCTCAATCTCACTCAAAACCTCAGGTGTCCCGGAAACATCGCTGCCACATTCGATCTTCAGCTTCGACAGTTGACTCTTTCTGGCAGACAGATCTCTTCGCTTCTTCAATACGAGCAGTATTAAAGTTGCGTAAGCCCCGCCGAATACATTTGGAGATCTGTCTGCTCAGTTGCCTTTATGCTATCTAATCTGCTGAAGACAGCAGCTTCATTTCCCGTCTAACAGCCATGAGATTAAGAGTATAATCGGAGATTTTTTGTGTTCTTCTGCGGCGGGTCTTGCAGAACTTAGTTCCGACCGCGTGTACAGTTTCCACAAGCTTGTCATTCATATTGTCCACTGCATTGCAATCTTATAGACACTGAAAACGGTAAAGTTTTAATATAGTGATCTAGATTGTAAATGTAGCTGTAAGCTCCCCAAATAAAATAAAATAAAATAATTCAAGAAATAGATTAGTATGCAAAGGGTTGAGATTCTACTCTACTATTAAATTTTACTGTAAAAATCTTTTAGTTCTAAGATTCTAAAACATATTTACTAGAATTGCCGGAAACATAAATTGTAAATGTAGGAGGAAAGCTGTAGGTAAGTAGAGATAAATGAGAGTGAATTACAGGAACATGAAACTTTTACGATGCCTAAAGAGATAAAGCGTTAATAATGACTTAGCGTTTAATAAACTCTATCTTTGTGTACAAAATGAAAAATTACTTAAAAATTATCATCGATAACGTTAAGTTAAACATTACCAACAGCAGATTAGTGGTTAGAATACCTGCCTATTGATATGCGGGACTTAAATTTAGGTGTCAAATGATGTAAATTTTCATGCAAAAATTATTTTTTCGGTTGTATACAATTTTTTTTAAAAAGTATGGTTGCCAAATTAGCGCATGATTCATCTAATGGTAAGTGGCAACCAGGTGGTAGGGTTACTATATCACTTATCACACAAAATACAGTAGATTACTATTATACTCATACTAACTGAGAGTTCAGGTCTTTACCGAAAGAGCCAATCCATAATAAATAGTAGTTACTACCCACATATAATTCGACGTATGCGGCAAAATAACAGTGCTATAAAATATGTTTATGTGAAGAATATATTGATATTATAAAGTAAGATTTCTTGGAATATTAGCAAATGCCAACTTATTCTACTAATTTTCTAAATGTTACATATATGTTTGGCTTGAGCTCAGTCGCACTTAAAGAGTTGAACTGATTGAATTAAAATTTGGCAGAAAGGTACATTGTGTTATGAAATAATAAATATGATACTTTTTGTCAAATTATTGGGTATTACCTCGCGAGAAGAACCACGGGTAAATTTAAATAATAAAATTTGGTTACTTATTTCAATGCATTCACTTATTAATATGAAACTACAAAATATTGATATGAAAATTATGAAGATTACTTTACCTAAATCATAATCAAGTTAATAATTTTATAAATATTTTAGGATCGATAAATTTAAATCGTTTTTGCCCAGTGGAGGTTCAACAAAAGAAAGAATATTACTTCACAACTATCCCAAATATGTTGCACGAAATAATGACTTGACCTAATGTCAGACATAACATAACAGTGGCCATTCAGAGGCCTTGACGGTCTGCGGCAAGATAAGTGTGGACAGTAATATTTTACTGATACTCGTGAACGTCACCTCGAATAAATCGGCCAGATGTTTTCTATTTTAAATTATTTCTGTGCTTGTTCGGATCATCTATGCTGGTGTCTTACGTCATGCATGGCAGACAGGTTATTAATTTCAACAGTTATTCCGCGTAACAACGCTTGCACGCATGCTGCTCTAAGCGAGCTGCTAATGTTGATGGATTGGAAGAATCTCGTGTGTAGAGTTAAACAATACAATAATGGTTAAACAATGTCGGTTTTAGTAATAGTGACATGGCAAACAATATTGAACACTTGTTCATATAAGGCGTAATAAATTCACTGTAACATAGTACGATGCATTGAAATGTAACAAATATGAACTCACCCCATTCTGGGGAAAAGAAAAGCAATATAAGTCTATTTATTCGAGTCAATTTTGCTTTGTTTATAGAATAAGGCTGACAAGGTAACACACAGAGCACCTGATGATAAGCGAATACTGTAGTCCATAGACATCTACATCTATTCTCAATTAGAAATCAAAATGCAGATGCGTTGTCACTCCTGAAGACTAAGATGGAATGCCTCGTTACTAGTAAAAAGGCTATGTGGTTCTCTACACTCACTATACGAAATACAGCATTATTCTGCTGTTTTACACTAGTGTTTTTGCCGCCGTAATTTAGCTGCAGTGTGGCTCTACCACGTACAAGTATGAAATAAGTTATTTAACCGTAACTGGCATAAGCATTAATTGCGGATAAATTGTAGATGTATTATTTTTATAAGTCAAGTCATTAGAATCAAACCCACTAAAGAGATCAACGTGTAAACAAAAAGGTTAAAAATAACAACATGTTTGGTACAAACGACGATTGGTGTAATTGCCTAGCAAGTGCATTAGCTTAAATCTTAATTTTATTTTTTTAGTTTTATGAATAAGGATGACAAATGAGCATACATCCCACCTGATAGTAAGAGAATGCCGTGATCCATGGACAACAACATCTATTTTCGATCAAGGCTTAAAATAACTCTTCATGCTTATCGCCATTGAGTGCTAAGAATATCTCATTATTATTGAAGAGCGTCGTACGACGTTCAACGATCAACGTACGTTTCTTTAACTACTATGGAGATTGGCACCCTTTCAGATTTCAATACGAATGTCGCTTGTACCGAACTTGGCCAACCTTTTCACCTTTATGTTTTTGCGATATCATTAATTTATGAAAAAAGTTGTGTCTTTTTATTATTCTTAATAAATAAATGACTTTCAACGTTCTTTCTTACGTTTACGCTACACATTCAATTTTAATTTAAACCGTGAAAATTAATTGTCCATACAGTATATCGATGTGGTCAAGTAAACTTGTAGTTTTTGGTGCTAAATCTCAAGTTTTCAAGTCACCTAGGGGCTTGGTTTTCGATGAATGAATCAGTAAATCATGAAATTAGTGTGTGATAAAAATGACGACCTCATTGTGTCAAGAACTTAAGTAGGTTTATACATAAAATTATTGTAGGCATTCAAAGATTTATTTATGAAATTCTAGGCATATTCGTCATATAGGCACACAAAATTACAAGTGTGTCGGTCTTATGCCTTTTGCGTTATTGGGGGTGTTATTGTCGGTGCGTCACCCTTTTCTTTCCCAAACTTGGCTGGCACACTGTCGTGTGTCTAGATTAGTTACAATAACAGGTCTTTGCATAATATTCTGGACCGAATCCAGCTTAATATCATCTAATCGTATGAAATATGTTTGAATACTTTTAGAAATAGGTCTTAAAAATAATATTATTGAAACAATTACTATTAAAATATTATGGCCTGTAGATTAGGAAATATGCTAACTAAAGTAAATTTAGCAAATTTTTCTATATCTAGAAGTATTAAAGAAACGTATACTACAACCGTTATTGCACGCATAAAGCGCCACAAAGCTCTTTTGTTTCCCTTAGTTCGTTTAACCTTTTTCCTGCTATATCGAAGCGAGCATTGTTTTCTACGGGGCTTGGCAACGATTTGACCACTTTCCGCTTCCAAATGGACGCAGTAAGTAGCAAGTGACTTTTTGTGTCGGCATCTATAAATTCTTTAAGCCTTACCTGAATTTTTATCAAATAAATTTGTTGGACGCTTTCTTTATTTTTATTTTTTTAACTATTAAAATTTACTTGTGTTACACTATATTATTAATAATTTGTACGTTTTTGAGTATTGCTATAACGTTTTAACTAAAGGCAACTTACATTATACTGAAAAAACTCATTATATGAAGTTGCAGTTGTCCATGTAAGTACACCTGCAACTTTAAAAAATACTGCTAAGATTACAAATGATGTAATTGCAGTTTACGTCAAGTATTACACTGCCATTTTCATAAAAATATGTAATTGGGAAAACTTTGCAACAGATTTTTCATTTTGTCATCTTAATCAAAGATGTTATAATTGAATTTTGGTCACGCCGGCAGTCTCAATGGAGACTAGCGCAGGACAGAATTATAATGCACGTGTGGTGAATATTTGATCCAACACCAAGCCAATTAAATTTGTGACTTAACTATTGGTAGTATCAAAACATAGTATATAGCTACAAAGTTGGATTTGTAAGGAGAGAATTTTAAATGGTCCCTCGAAATATTACATGTGTGTTCTGTAAACAGTTTCAATTTCGTGTTCACAGATATAAAATCTTCGGAAATTTCAGCGTTAACGGACTTGAGTATATCATTCTCGCTTAAAACTCTTTACTTGTGGCAACCTCGCGTGGCGAGTGATCCACTTTCCTTTAATATTGTCGTAAACAGGTGCTTCTTTTCGGGGCTAGTCTGCCTAGGTTCGCTATACGCTTTTGAATATTAGGATTTTTTTCTTGACTAACAAAACTTTACGTGCTTCATTACCCCATCTTGTGGAGGATTTACTTTACACTGCGCTAGCCAATAAAAAGCTGCCACCCTTTTTTCCCATCAGATACCAGTTCCTCGAACTTCGAGTAATATAACCATTCACTGCCACTTCAGCCAATTGATCTGTGGGGTTATGTTAGCTACAGCATATTTTACTAGATCTTATCACGTAGAGAAAATCCAAGCGTAACCCCCTTCATAGTTTGCTAAGTGACTCATGATTACCATACGAGGAGTTGATGTGTGCAAGTGGCAAGGGACTATACTTTATGGCTGTATTATAGTAAATAAAAGAATAATATTTAGGTCTTCTTGAGTTTATTTATAAAGTTTCTTACAATGGTTGTTTTATATTATTATTTATAATCGCGAGCTACAATGTCCTTTCGGTTCAATTATCAGAGAGCGAGATAGCGACTGTTTTCGAAAGAGAGGGGTGATTATTCTAATTTCTAAACTTTGACTAAACTGCGTTCTGATACTACAATGGCAATCTACGGGGGAGGCTTATGTTCAATCACAGATATTTGTTTAGTGGAAATCACTGGGAAATTCTAAATAATGAAGTGAAAATTTTTTTCTTCTTAATTAGCATGTTACCTGGACACGAGGCTTTCCCAGTGGATTCGCAATCGCAGTAACAGCTGTTTCGCACTCTTGAAACTGCTACCAATCGATCGTCTAGGTATTATCGTCTGTCATATACGAGATGGAATATTGCTTCTATTAGAAGCTACTGACAAGGTCTTTCTACTTGGATAAAATATGTTTCATACACTAATCCTTTCCTGTTCAGTAAAAAATAAAAAATAAAAAAGAGTAAGTTCAATGTTTTTAAGACAGTAATGCTAAAATTTTAGAATACCGAACATAAACAGTTTTGTATTTTGTTAAAAAAGAAAAAAAATTGAGCTTACGCTGCGTTGATATTATGATGAACAAAACGATAAAAATTATTTATTAAAGTTAAAGTAATACAAGTGTACCAAATATAAAATTTTATTTAAATAAAATTGCTTTCTATGCGGAATTTTTATTGAACGAAAACATTATTCATAGCAGCAAACAAATAGATTTACTTAACACGAAAGGCTCGATTTATATGCGGACGTAGAAAAATCCAATTTCCTGCATAAAAATCTCTACAGTAGACGAGGACTAAATCGAATAAGCCATGTATTGGCCAATTGTTTTTGTAGAATTACACGAACAAAATATGTTTCTTTCTCAGTGAAATACGAAAGCTAATTTTATCAAGAAATATGGTTTTCAATATCAAAATACAGTTTACAATTTTTGAGTTTAATTAGAACCGTTTCACAAAATAAAAGTTATTCATGGAATAAAATAATAATATAAACAAATTAAGAACGATAGTAGTATTAATAAAATAATTCAATTGATTTTACTTTACAAATTTCAGGTCAGGTTATAATTTATTTGATGGAAACTTTTATCTGACAATTGAATAAGCAACTTTCATTCTAATAACTAATTCCCCGTGTAGTGGCGGGTAAAAATACCCATTACCCCATATCTTCCCGTGGGTGTCGTAAAAGGCGACAGAGGGAAACTGAGGCAGAAGATGGGCAGCAGCATCTTTCTAATAACAGCAAAAAGCAATAAAAACTGCGGTTGCCAACCAGCTAGCCAAGCGTGGCAACTATAGCAATATAGCTCCCATGAGCAATGACACTAATGAATGGCTCCCAGTCCCCGGCAGCCCCGCTATTCCTAGCTACGGTGGCGACCATGGTAACGGCTGAGCAGAGGGTGCTAAGAATCTCCAGTGGAGGTTCGGTTGCCACCTACGATGACTCGACCTGGCAATATATAACGCACGCTCCCTGAAAACTGAAGAGAGAGACAAGATCTTGGAGATGGAAGACGAAAAGAAAGACAAGTTGGCTGGAAGATTATAGGATTATCTGAGGTCCAAAGAGAGGAGAGGACACGGTAATCCTTGAAACCGGCAATTTGTTCTATCACCGGAACGGCGACCATCTGTCCCAAGGAGGTGTCGGATATACCATCCACAAGTCACTCGTTAACAAATTTGTAAAGATTGGGAGTGTGTCGACGGGTGTTGCGTACCTTATACTCAGAACCACCAAACGGTATTCGCTGAAGGTCATACAGGTATACGCACCAACCTCGGCACATAGTGATGGGGAGGTGGAGAAAATGTATGAGGATATATCTAGAGCCATGCCTTTCTCCAAACCCACTATACGGTGGTATGGGAAACTTCAACACAAAACTAGGCAGAAGAGAAAACGGTGAGACGAAGGTAGGTTAATTTGGAATAGGGCAACGGAACCCAAGGGGCCTGATGCTAGCTAGCTTCATCGAGAAAGAGGAACTCTTTGTGATGAACTCTTTTTTCCAGAAGCGGCCGCATAAGAAGTGGACCTGGTTGAGTCCCGACGGTTCGACCAAAAAATGAGATTGACTTCATTACGACGACTAGACCGCAATTGTTCAGAGATGTCTCAGTGATTACGAGAGTGAAAACTTGTAGCGATCACCAAATGATTTGTCACATTGAACCTAAAGGTTAAGTTGAAGAGGTCACGTCTTATGAAGTCAACGCTCCGTCCCCCTCGTGCTTTAATTAGAAGTCCCGAAACCTTTCAGATCGAGTAACAAAAGCATTTACAGTGCCTAGAAGATTGCAATACAGTGAACGATATAAATGATAAGCTAGTGGAAACTTTCCATGTGTTCGGAGCCAAGTTTTGCAAGACCAGCCGCAAAAGAAACAAAAGACTCCGATCACACTCTTAATCTCATAGCTGTTAGACGGAAAATGAAGCTACAGTCTTCAGTAGATTTGATAGCATACAGGCAACTGACTCGATGACTTCCAGCCTCCCAAAAAAGCCGGTTTCCGAAATGGCTTTAGCACCATAGACCGTACACATACCCTTCGGTAAATTGTACAGAAGACCGAAAAGCAAAATCTGCCACTTTGTTTCGCGCATGTGGACTATGAGAAAGCCTTTGATTGCGTCGAAATTTGATCGGTGTCGCAGTCCCTCCAGCTGTGCCAAGTGGACTGTCGTTTTATCAAAGTACTGAAGTGTTTATACAGTAGAGCTACGATTGCTATCCGAGTACGTAACCAGAGTACAAAACTTATCCAACTTCAGAGAGGTGTAAGACAGGGTAAGACGTATGGTGAGTGTAGAGAACCGGAGACCTTTTTTACTGGCAAAGAGGCATTCCATCTTAGTCCTCACAGGTGACAACATATCTGCATCTTGAGTCGTTATTGAGGTTAGATGTAGATGTCTATAGGTCACAGTAACCACTTACCATCAGGCGGACTGTATGCTCGTTTGTCACCCTATCCTATAAAAAAAATAAAGTTTTGTACTCGGCTAGGATGTGCAAATAAAACCTTACAAGCTTGATCAGTGATAATATATTACTTCAACAGTTTCAAAACGTCCTCCACAACAATTTCAAAAATTTATTTAACAGGTAATGATGGAGTCGACACAACGAAAATCTTAATAGTACTCATAGACAGTACCATATCGAAATAGACGCGTGCGTTGGTACCAGCTATGCTACTAAGACGCGCGTCATGGCTACGCAGCTTGTGATTGGCATACATTTTGTAGCCGCGCGAGGATACGTTAACTAAAATGTTGGTATGGCGTGTAAGTAAAATTGAACCAAATTAATAACGCAAGTTATCGGAACCTGCTTGTTACAAAGTTTAATTATATAGCAAATGATCCTTAGTAATGGCGGTGGTTTAAGTTTGACATACAAGGTATGTGTATGTCATACTGGTTTGTTTAACCCCACTTTGGTATGAGATATATTATATATATACAAATTTACACGCACTCATGTTATTTCTATTGTATTATGTAAATTTGATAGTCTAACAGTGCATTTATCGGTATATATATTTTTGTTCACCTTTTCCGTCCAATGAGATACAATAGTGAACGCAAAAATTACGTTCGTTGGGTAGAAACTATAAAGTACCAGCTGGTACCCGGCGCGTTGCTGCCGGAGAAGAAATGAAATGTTGAGAAGAATGTGGAAATATCGTTTTAAATTTGGAGGAGTTATATTGTTTAATTAGGAATGATTATATTATATTCATTGAAATTGAATAATCTAACTTTTAATAAATTTGTTAGTAAGATACGCGTGCCACCTACTGTAAGTGAATTGTACTGTGCCTTTAACCTTCGTGCAAGTACAAGATTTTACTAACTGCATCACTATAATGCAGTAAGTAAAATCTTGAAAATAATTTGGCTTGACTGTAAATTAATTCTATAAGCGTACTATAATGTAACTTAACTCAGTGAAAAGTTTAATGACAAAAGCTACTTAAAAAGTTCGTAAAATATGATAAGTGAGGTTAAGGAAACTTATGTAAAATAACAAAGATGGTCAGAAAAAAGATCTTATTAAAATTGTCAGCATGCTGATATCATAAATAGACGATGGAAATAGGACGGAAGGACGATTATCATTATTACACCATAGGATGGTTGGATGGATTTTAAAAAAATCACAACTTAAGAATTATACATCTCGACGGAGTAGTGCTTACGGAGGTAATTTACCGCCCCTACGCTTCACCCCTTCTCCCTCATCTAATCTCTATGAAGGTGTTCGATCGTAAAACGAACCTTATAATTATTTCTTAGCGTCTAACGAACTTTCAGTATTACGTCAGAAGAAGGAAGCTGATCTATAAGAGCTTTCGCGAACTTTCAGCAAACAAGAGCAGGTTCATAGGAGCAAGCAAATAGATTTTTGTAGCACTGAAGGATCAATTTATATGCAAACGTATGAGAAAGAACGCAATTTCCTGCCAAAAATTTATAAAATACGAGAAGCAAATCGGATCACTCATGTATTTGGAGACAATTTTGAAAATCTTTTCATAATCCCGTCGTTTTATTGAACAAAATATTCTATTTTTATCTCTTTAGATTAGATGCTTGGATTCTTGTTATGCGTGAAATTGAAATACTTCAATGAAAGTATTTTATCTCGTTTGATTATGTTTGATTTTAGGTACATAATAAGCGTTATTTTTTAATATAATGAGAGTGTGCGTAATATGTAAAATTCGTTACCAAAAGGAAAGTGGGATAGCATTCCACAAGGAACTGAATTTGCAGCTAATATTAAGCAAATTAAAACTATTTGATATTACAGATACTTCAAAATATGTTACTAATCTTAATATCGCAATCACCAACAGGTTTGTCTATTCTGTATATTACTGAGTTTTGATAAACAATAAAATTCAATAGAGTTGTCGAGTTCTTTGTCTATAATACTTATCGATGTTCTTTTCTACCCGTATCTGTTCAAAACCAAAGTCGCCGACAATAGATAATCATCAAATTTTTATTAATTAACAGGTTTGCAACCGAAACTAGACAAAAATTATGACTGAAAAGCACAAAAATCGTGAATTGGCGTCCGAAACAAAATTATTATCTTTGTTCTAAACACTTCACAAGCGACTGTTTTATTGGACATGAGAAACGCGCCACTTTTAAAAAGTGCAGTATAACCACAATATTTTCTGGTGGTACCAATATCAGTAAGTATAAAAGTATTAGATTATTATTTCGAATATTTTTTATTTCTTCTCTCCTTATTTTCACCCAGACTCAAGGTTCATAGCCAAGTGTAAACAGGTCACCTGATGATGACTTTGTGTCTACAAGACGTAAGTTTGTTAAATCTGTATAATTATTATGACCAATTTATTGTATCAAGGGAATAAATTTATATTGGAACACACATGGCTGGCCCGAAGTGAAGAGTTGGCCCAAGGTAGACACTGTGAGTAGGGTTGTGGAGCCCTTTATGTGTGTTAGTGAGCTGCGGCTAGAGGAGAGTCCTCTCTCTATATCGCTGCAGTCGAGGTGAAGTCGCAAGTGAAGAGGATTGTTGGTATGGTAATGCACCACTCAACTATCTTCTGTAACTTTGGCGGAACTGTAACACTTGGTGCTTCCTAGTGCTCGCTTTTTCTTGGCTCCATGGTCTCTACATATCGGGTTCGGGAAGTCGGGGAAGTCCTCAACTAAGGAGAGGTCCTCGTTGGTGAGGCCGCGGATGTACTTGAAAGTGTTTCAGCGGCCCTGTCAAAGTGTGGTGAAGGTGGAACATCATGGGCAATTGAATTAAATAAACAGGCTGTTTTCCGCAACTCCACATCTAAGCGCGTATTTTGCGCGTGAGCAGGAATAATGTATTTATTCGAGCCATGAAATCTCCCCGAAGAAGTTCAACAGTCCTTTAGTGTTGCAAGCAACTTCGGGAAGTGATCCGAGCGTGCTGAGACGTTTAGCCCTACATACAGCGACTTCCGGACATGTCAGCACACGTGGGCTGCCGTTTCTTTCTCCCTCATACATGCCCTGCACAAGGGACTGTCCGTAACACCTATGGTAAATAAATGTTTGTTAAAGTTGCCTTGTCCTGTGATAGCACTTGTTACTATCCTAATCTGCGGCTTGTTCAGTCTCATGAGAACCTTGTTTATACGACTGTTTATTTCAGGCAGGGCTTCACTAGCTTGTCTACAGTCTACTAGATTTTTCCAAAGTTGAGCGTGTTGATTACTGTAGTATCTACGTACAAGTGAACGAACATTACCAAAGGGGATTGGTATAATTGGTTCCGGCCCTATAGTGGTCAGAGCTGATCATCTTCTGGCCAGTTCGTCTGCTGCATCGTTGCCTCTCGATCCACTGTGTCACTTTATCCTTTGCAGAGTCACATTTTTGTGTTTACATGCCTCATTTAATCGTTGGTGGCATTCATATATTAGTCCATAGCTTACCACATTGCAGCTCAGGGCTTGTAGTACCGCCCTACTGTCGGTCAGTATTCTGATGGATCATCATGGGGTTTTAGTAGATGTAAGTCCGACGCAATCCGTTATTGTCACCGCAATGCAGGTATGCGTAGGCATTTTCTCATTGGAAACCCGGAACAAAATCCGTTCTGTAGTTTCGAATAAAAAAGTAGATAGATCAACGCAGCGTTAATCTTAGTTTTGTATGAGGTATAAAGCTCGCGTCTAACGCCTTAATTAATACATTTATTTATTGCATAATAATATATTAACATGATACATAAATAGAACGGGTAGGTTTGGGTATAGAGTTTTTATCTATATTTTATCACACTGTCTTATCTCTATTATTAGTTCCCTGGACGTTTACTTCTACTGTCCGAAATGGCGAAAATCAAATTGCCTCATTATGTTACGGTGTATAGCCAGTCCATATAAAGAGGTCAGTGATGCAAACCTATGCATTACGGTGGCTCTTCACGTTGACCAACATTGTGGCGAATGTTATGGCCAATACCAATGGCAATCATGTAGAGCGGGTGTTTGTGATTACCTTGGTACGTATTGGAATGATGAATCACATAATTCTACTTGCTATTGTGCTCAACAAGTAATCTTTGTCTGCTAAGTAGATTTGTGGATTAGCTCAAAGCTTTCACCGACATTCTAATATGATAAATAAGTGTTTGGATAATTTTATATTAATGTTATAGAACCCGTAGTCGAATTGAAGGAAAATGAAAAAGTAAGGAAATATATTGAACTTTATGCCCGATGTTCTGCGCTTATAAAACTTGAAAAACTGTACATTATCGTTTTACTGGCTTAGCAGTATAATATAAAATGTATCACTCATTATACAATTTAGCACTACGGGGGTAAAAAAATACTAGGCGGAATTTGGGTTGGGTCATTTTGACCCAATTTTCGACATAATATATTTCAATATTTCTTTATAAAATACGTAATATTTTATGCCATATCTTTTTGTGAATGGTTAAAAAATAAAAGATAACCTATGTTTCAAGACATGTAGTATTATATATATGTAGATGTATATATTATATATATAAAAACATTTCTCAGTATACTCGTATTATGAGTATCAAAAAGGATTCATCATTCAGGTTCTGATAATATGACAAATTTAGCTGCTGCTGTTACGCCTGGCAATGAGTTAATTATATTTTCGGCTCTGGTTCGAACATTCAGCTAAAGGGGTACCTTATCCCAAGCTGAACTATCTTCACCTTAATAATTAGAAATGCGTGCCTTACGATGCAGAAAAAATAAAGTATAATATCATAAAACAACACAAAGACACTATTAAAATCATGTATAGGAATAATGGCACAAGTTACATGGTAAACAGGGATGGATCATATTTACCCTTTTTTCAACAATACTTAGGGCAGTAAATAAACTTCAGCTACTGAAAAGAACGGAACTTTCGAATGCGTGGTCACAAAGTTATAGGCAAACTAAAATATTTTGGAACATTTTGGCCCAGGTAGCTCCCATGACGCTGAGTTAAATAAACTGTTAATTTAAACTATGCCTAAAAATACTGAAAATGGAAAAGTGGTAACTTTTCATCATCAAGTGCTGTGCACGATGGTCTAATAATCTCTAACTACTGAGGTCTAATGATTTCAGGTTGTAGTGGTCCAGAAATGTTTGCCATTGAATTTCACTCTTTACACCAAAACCGTATGGGCTTATTGCAATGAAATTAATAATTTTTCAACATTAAAGTGTACCGAGGATGTATCTACTTCCACTTTTTACTTAAATGATTTAATTAAGTACACACATTAATTTTATTGTTTATAATAAGTGAAAGCATTTGTATATTTCTAAATTAAACAGTAACCTTAAATTAGAAATGGTTTCATGGAAAACCAGTCCAAGAATTTAAAAACAACAATCATTTCTACACCAATTATTGAAGCCTAAAGCTAAAATGAAAAAATGCAAATTTAAAGCGATGCGAATTCAACGAACGCTGATGACGCGTTTGCGTGTACCTAGCATAGCATGAAGAGAAATTAAATTTTCTACAATGTAGAGGAAAAAGTTTCCTAATTATGTCTTTAACTAACACTTACGTCTGTATTACTAATAAAACTTTGATAGTCGTTATCATAAAATATTGTTCATGTGCTTTCACGTAAAACACGTTTAATTATTAACACTTTTAAATATTATAATAAATTATAGAATCATACAGAAAGAGAGCGTAAAGGTATATTTCATGTATATCATTATATTTACTAGATGGTACTAATACACGTGGTGAATTTGAAATTATTAACATGAAATAGAATTTATATTTATAGTACGTATTGTTTTTTATAATAAAAGAATATGCAAATTTAAATTTTGTCTTTTTAGCCTGAGCTAAATAGATATGTAGTGTACATAATCTTACATAGAAGGATAATTTGGATTCAGTATGCTCAGCAGGTAGATTTTCGCACTATACACGTGCGTGCGTGCACTATATGCGGTATGATTATCAGACCATGATCTTCCTGTCATTTTTCATTGTTTAATTTCTTACCACAGCTACCGATAAAATGCGTCACGGGTTTGTCTTTTTCTGTTGCCATCATAATTGAGTTTAATTAACTACAAACCATTTCAGCAGTAGCAATTTATCAACCTACTATTCTTACTAGAAAACTGAACGGTGCCTTACTAATGTATTTAAAAAATATTTTTATACTATTTTCCGTTTGCTGCACACTTAACTTGTCCTACTTATTATTAAATGACAGGAATAATTACCTCATTTTCACTTTTCTTGACTCGGAAATGAGGTTAGATGTAATCGTGAGGCAAAGCCTTATATAACATTTTTATATTACATTCGTTATGACTTAGAATATATTGCGTAACAGAAGTAAATAACGACCTATTTCGGTGCAGAGATTATTACAATAATAATAATAATGATTTATTTTCTCCCCACAATCAATACATGTACATACATAAAAATAAAATGAAATTATCTCTCTGTAATATTGAAATAACTGGCTTTTATTAAGATCAGGGAGTTGTTAACATGCTATAAATATATAAATAACAATTTTTAGCATATTTAACTGTCTGTACGTCTGTCCAGGCTATCTCCTGAATTACTGAATCAACTACGATGAAACTTTAGAAACAGATGGAGCGCAATAAATTTTGAACCTAAAATACATTTTTGATACGAAACTTTGTTGAAATGTATCAGTCCACTCAATAAGCAGGCATATGACTGTTTGCCTGGCCTACCTGGGTACACGTGATACTGCGCATACAGGTAAGTCGCAAAAAATTCGCCCAAAAAAGTGTTCGATTAAAATAATAATAGTGAATATCCGTCAGATAAGTTGATAAAGGATTAGGAAAAAAATTAGCTGTCATTTCTGAAGGGGTTGACATAGTGGCAGACTACCCCAAAGTCATACTTTCAAAAATTCCAAAAAAGTGTTTGATTTAATCTGCCATTTTTACAGAAACATAGCAGCATCAAGCTGCTATTTTACGCTGGTATTCTGGGAGAGCGTAGTCTTTCCCTGGTATAGCCGACCCATTCCTGCTACAACCATAATGTAGCTGTAACATAGTACTTCCACATAGAAAACTGAAAACTGATGAAGAAACTCCGCAGGTATTCTCTCTTTTACACACCTTGATTGGACTTTACTATTTACTTTTAAAGGTCAAGCTACCCGTTTACATTTAATCGCGAATATTAAATTACCGCTCTGACGTAAAAAAAACCACATTAATTGAAAGAGAAAACAATGTTAAATTAGCTTAAAGAATACAAAAGATCCAATGATTACTATTAAAACCAGCAGTTTTACATGTAAACAAACAATCATTCTCAAAAACAAACAGCAAACAGCGTTGCGACAGGTGGCGCGAATCAGAATATGTTGAACAAATGAATGAGGACGATCTCAAAAATAGTGGTCGATGTGAAAGGCAACAGAGGGATATAAGTCGGGAGATGTGCAGCAAAGTCTTCCTAAAAAAACTAAAAATGAAAACTGCGGTTACCAACCTGCTTACTAAGCGTGACAACTATGAAGCAATCTATGAGGGAGGGCTGTGTTCAGCAGTGGAGTTTTGATAGGGTGCAAGTTAATGTTGGCGGTTGCTACTGAGCCAAAGACTATTTTAAACTTTTTGATGATTTTCTACTTTATTTTTTTCATTTATTGTTAATTTAGTTAATAATAAGTAGGTATAAGAATGTCATTAAATTATCACTGTTTCTTCAGATCGTCTCGAGATATGTAGTATGACATGATTGCAAATAATTGAAGCAATAAATCTACTGACTTATATTACCAAAAATTTTCACTTACCATTTTGAAATTTATTTACTTTTTGTTTACGAGATATTAACAGAAGTTGATTTATGTTATAATAATTATAGAAATGCTTAGTTAAAATGCATGTATATCTAAGATTCTTCTTTGTTAAAGTGAGGGCTCAAGGATGTGCATTTTTGGATATCCAAAAATAAATTTTTATTTTAGTAGTAGTATATCTGTTTTGTTTATCGCTAATTCATTCACTTTTAAGTTTTACATCCAATATTGCCATTGCAAAGCCTACTCCAACCAGCTCGACTTATTTCGTACATTGTATGTATAAATAGAAGTTTCCCAAATGGATATCCAATCTTGATACAAGCAACATTAAACATCAACAACTATTATAACTTCGTATGGTCTAACTAGGGTAATAGACGAAGTTCGGTATATAAATGGCGCTTCTTTGCGGAAGTAACACATTTGTTCATACTTCCAGTAATTAGTTATTTCTCATATTATTAAAGTGTTTCTTTACAAATAATTGATGTTTAATAAACAACACTTAAAAGTTCGTGAACAATTTATTAATGTCCCAAATCTGAGTACAGACAAAGACCCCTCGTTTTTTACAAAGTACGCAGTAAGAAATTATCTTCCCTCACAGAAATTTTTAAAACTTTTAATTAAATCTAAATTACAAATAATACTAGTTGAAAGTTTATAGCTATAATTAATTTAGTTATATTTAGTCTATAAGAAATATAGAAACAGCTATCCATAAATTACTTAACATTATATTAATAAATTTTTTTATATAATCATTGTTTAACAAAATTTTTAAACTTTGACTAAAATTTGCGCCTGCTTGTCGAAAATAAAAATCCACTCCCGAACATGAGCCGTTCTCGTTGTAGGGAGGAATTTGCATTAATTGCCAGACGACTTACACTTGATGCAGCTCCCCGTCGCTAGTCTGGGTGTATTATGTCTGGAGTAAATGAGAAATACACCGCTGTCTATCGTAAGTTGTGAAATCGTTCTGACATTTTCTATAATCGCATCTCAAGCGACACAGCATGAGGGATTATTTTACGTTGCCACGATGCTGTAAAGATTTAGGTACTCGTAATACTCCGTCACAATTATTCAATGGACCGTGAAGTGGCGTAAGTATATCCGTCACCCTAAATCGTTTCGCGGTTGTTGTAAGAGGCGACATAGGGAAATAAACTAAGATCTGAGCATGAGTGTTTTTTTTTAATTTATGGTCGTTAACTAGAAAATAAAAAAAAAAACTGTAGTTGCCAACTCGCCAGCCAATTGTGGCAACCATGGAAAATATCTCACTTATTACGCATAATATCTACGCTTATACATATGAAGATATTTATTTTATTCCTAGGCCTGTATAACTATTTAAAATATTAACATAAAAATAATAACAATTAAAATATTTCAACTGGACATCGAACATGTAATAAATCGTTTTTTTTTAATGATACTATTAAATGTTACACAAACTTATCGGCATCATATTTAGGAAGGCAATATAGAAACAATCAAATTTTTTATTAAATTGTTTAGCTTGAAACTTTTCGCTGTGTTGGTAAAAAAATTCCATTATCGAATTCGTCCCGTGGCAGTTGCAAAGGCGACAAAAACTCTAATAGCTTCCAATAAATGACGGTATATAATATAAAAGCCGACTTTAAATAAATAAAAAGATTAAAGTACTTTCTTCATCATGGCTTCAGAAGTTGGTGTTACGACCTAAGTATCGAAGACTTAAAGCTCCTACTTCAGAAGCCGTTATGATCAAATTATTTTATTCTTTTAATTTTTTTTTAAGTCTGCTTTTACATACCACTCCTGAATTTTAATCTATTTAATAAGAGAAGAAATCGGCTTACAATTAACAAAGATATCGCGTTATTTACATACAGAAATAACATACGAGTTCAGAACCTCCAGGTCTGCCTCAACGTAGCCAGACCGGTAACGTACAGCAGCGTCAAATGTCCAAGATATCTGGTGCAGTATGAGTCGCAAAGGACCATTATCACGAACTGGTAGCAAATCCTTCCCGCAGCAAGAGAGTCCAATGACCAGCAGTAAACACTTATGAGCTGATTAAAGAAAAAGAAGTTTGAAACCGAACTCGTGAAGATTAAAACACAACCTTATATTCATTTATCACAGATCGTTAAATTGAACGACATGCTGAGTGCTACTATGTCTTTATAAAATCGATTGGATATCGAAAACCACTAAACGGATTTAGATCCCATTCTAACTAGGGTGTTCCTTGAAAGAGCTCACATAAAATTTTATGCTTAGTCTTTAGCGCAGTGAGCGAACATAAATGTGCAGCAAATCGGAAATGACGCCGTAGTTCTGGCCGCTTTGATTTCTTTCACTGCGTTATCGATTCTGAAGCTTTTACAAACAAATGGTGTCTTTATAGAGTTAATATACGTTATTACATAGGAAATACTTTAAAAGTATACGAAATTGAATTGTTAATCGAAATTAATTTTATTTTTATTTCATGCTAGATAGTTACAGCATGTATAGGTCTCTGTTGGGACCTTGCCTTATTTCTGAGAAGGTTTTAGGGCAAGGAAAGGATCGGCGAGCTACCCGTAATGTTGTTGGACTTTACATGTCTTCGAAATATATTTTTTTCTCAAACATGCTGGTTTTCTTAATACGTTTTCCTTGCCCGCCGTTCACGTAGTATATTAACATTTAATGTGTAATAAAAATTTAAAAGTGCAATTTCAAGTACGATATGTTAATAATAGATCTGTAGCACGTAAATAAAGTTAATGTTTCAGCTAGAAACGCTAAATCCATTCTCGTAAAAATATCGTCTACGTCAGGGTTCACGTTCCGTATGGCAAATATCAGACAAGTATAATTCATAAAGTTGTGTACAAGAAGCAGTGATCAATGATTAAAAGTTTGACTGGTAATGAATCACGCTCGGATAATGAAATGGGATATACAAAGGTGTAATTCTAATACGTTTGATTGGCAGAGGTAGAGAGGATTTGTCTTAATTGTCACACTTTGTAGGAGGTTTGACGATCGCAGTATCTTTTTTTTAATATAGACGAGGGGGCAAACGAGCAGGCGGCTCACCTGATGGTAAGTGACTACCTCCGCTTATGAATATATGGTTCAGTGGTAGAGCCACGCGGCAGCTTTTGCTGTCGCACGGATGGGCCGGCTAGAACCGGGGTGGTACCACGACCTCACAGAAAACCAGCGTGAAGTAGAGGTTTACCTCTGCGTTTCGCTTGGTGAGTGCAGGTGGCAGAGGCCCTTTTTACTGGAAATGAGGCATTCCATCTTAGTCCTCACGGGTGACAACGCATCTACATTTTGATTTGTAATAGAGGATAGATGTAGATGTCTATGGGCCGCAGCAACCACTTACCATCAGGTGGACTGTGTGCTCGTTTGTCACCCTTATATAAAAAAAATGAACAACCGCAACACCGGGGGAATTGCAAATGCGTTGCCGGCCTTTTAAAAAGGTGTAAGCTCTTTTCTTAAATGTTCCGGTCCGGAAAAATCGCTGGTGGTAATCGATTCCACAGTCAGTTTTATCTGTTCCGGATCTGAGTATTTGTACCATTATATATCGAAAATCATCAGATCTTTTTGGCAAATTCCATAGTCGAGATATGATGTTTTAGATTCTCTTTCCCCGCCATCATAATACGGTATATATTAATTTCTGACAAAGAAAGAAGATCTTACTATCAATTAAACAGTTTTTCTGATCCCTATAGGCCAATAATGCGTCTATGTTTTTTTTTTAAATACAGTCATTTTCGATTGTGTCTATAATACTAATTAATTCTCATTATTTTAAGTGTCGTCCTTACTAAGTGGAAAAATTTAATAAAATGAGATATTAGCGAATGTCTTCAACAGAAAATCCATTCAAATTTGTCGAACAAAGAAGCAGTATATAATATATAAGAGCTAGAATGCGGCCACTATGCTTACTAACCCGCCTATGCCTTGTTAATGGGCTTAATGTTTGAACAGAAATTTTGCATTCTTGGAAAAGCCCGTATCATGCAGTATGATCAAATGAATAATAAGGCAGAAAAGAAGTCTTTTTAATCCTCGGAAAAACAAAAAGGAAACATGGCTATACTTAGAAACCCACTTGTGTGTTTTCGTAAAAATTTTGAATCAAAATTGAAAATGTTGTTGAATAAAAAATAATCCATCACGTGACCATAATATAACAGTCAGGTAAGCTGAACCATGTGCCAATCATAGTTTATTATAGTTTTATATCTATGGGAAAAATAGAAAACGCACAATTACGTGAATTTAATGATAGTTATCAAAAGACATGATTTCATCAAAGTTTTCTTTGAATGAATTCTTTGAAGAGAATTCCGTTCTATGAACTTTAGGGTCTGCGAGACCGTGCGCGAGGTGTTACAAAATTTGGAGTGGGTATAGGAAGGTTAAACGAGAATAGATGTAGATGTCTGTCGGCCACAGCATCGACTTATCATTAGGTGTACTGTGTGCTCTGCTATCATCCTTATGCTATTAAAAAAAATTAATAGCTTGATTAATAAAACAACTAATTTGAGAGTTATTAAAAAATCTTTTTATAACGCTAGTTCTAATAATTTCTTAGATTGTTTATTTACTTTACGCGTCTTATAAACACCACAATTAAGCAAATATAACCATTAAGACCTTACAACTCTGCGATTGCCAACTCACTTGCCAAGCGTGGATACTATAACAAAATGCCCTCCTATGAATCACTCTATGGAAGAGGCCTATATTCAAACAAGAAGTAAACCAGTACTGTTCTGGAAAATACAACAAATGTGACATAAACATTTCAAACAAAAGTGTACAATCAGTGTTGACAATGATAACATAAGGAACCAAAACGTGGTCCATCACTGGTGGTTGTATGAAGAAGTTCAAAGTCACTCAGTGAGCGACGGAGAAAGCTACGTTCGGAATTTATTTGCATGATAAATTGGCAGCTCGGAATTGCCAGCAGATCAGTAGGCTAAAATGGCATATATACCTTGAAAAACTGAAGACTAATGGGGAAGAAGGGTTCTCCAATAGCAGCCTTGTACTGACCAGCGTGGTATTGAGCGATGCCCTACTAGATTCAATGAAGACCTAATGAAACATGCACCTGCATGTTTCATTAGGTCTTCATTGAATCTAGTCGATGTCGACTACCTAGTCGATGGATGAAGGTAGCTCAGGACCGTAACTTGTGACGATCTACGGGAAGACCTAAGTTTAGCCGTGGCCATGTGATGGGCTGTACTGATAGTGATTGTGAAAAAAAAAAAATATATATATATATATATATAAAATTTAGCTAAAGAGATTTTTCTTAATACCTAAGTCCATTAAAACCTGCTGCTTGGAACCTACTAGCTACATGAGAACTCGTATTTAATGTAGTTTTTTTAGAAAACAGGAGTAAGGCGGGAAGCAATAAATGCCTCTCTGTTTATGAGAACTTTTATAGCGCCGTATTACATCCTGCGCTAGTGGCAACTTCTGTTAAAAGCTTTACAATAGAGAAAGGATCGCACGCGTGTGTGCAAAAACATTTATTTTTTCGAACTTTCGCATCAGCCTTGTTTTAGTTATGCTATTGGTTCCTACATTTGGATACACGAATATTAAATTTGTATATCTGCATTGCGACCGAGACCCGAATGGCAGATGATTTCTTACAAGATAAACTTGGAAGCGTCTCTTTGTTTTCATGGTCTTCGATAGTTGGTACTGTAACTATCTCAAATATGCCACAAGTAAAATATCCAGACCAGTGACGGGCAGCAGTCTCAAAGATGGGAAGCTTCTGGTACTGTAGATACTTATCCGCTTGCCAAGCTTGGGGATTGCAGGATATCCTACTTACACTGAAAGAATCATGAGTATCCAGCATTGAATACGAGCGAGATCTAATGTATATGTGATAGAAGACAGCAGCGTTTGGGTAAAGTGTCAAAACATATTGCCTGGTATCGAGATTTTCAATCTGTCTTTCAAACGTAGACAATATCTTACTAGGCAGGATCTGTTTATATTCTGCAAGCTGGTACAAACATTTGAAGAAACTAAATATATTTTTTTACAATAGCCGCTTCATCTTTTAGCTGTCACAGCTGTTGTTCAAGAAACAATGCATTTGATAGATTACAGCTGAATACGAAATTACATATGCTACGCTAGTCGCAAATTTTAGACCTAAATAACACAAATAATGAAAATTTTTACACTTCGTCATCAATACATGAAAGTTTTTTTTTGTATAGTATAAGGATGACAAACGAGCACACAGTCCACCTGATGGTAAGTGGTTGCTGTGGCCCATAGACATCTACATCTATCTTTGATTACGAATCAAAATGCAGATGCGTTGTCACCCGTGAGGTCTAAGATGGAATGCCTCGTTTCCAGTAAAAAAGGTCTCCGGTTCTCTACACTCACCATACGAAACACAACAACACTAAGCTGCTATATTACGCTGGTATTCAAAAAAGTACACTAACAGAGATGGGGATGTGTCGTTGTTAGGAGGATTTGCCTTAATTGTCACGTTTGGAAGGTGGATTGACAATCGCAGTACCTTTGGCACGACCTACCAGCCACTTTATATTGGGATCTTTAAGGTTTTTCTGACAATTCTTATAGTCACCTTTTACGACTACAACATACTTAATGAAAAGACTTGATAGATTCTCTTACGCCGTCACCTCAAAGTTAAATAATAAAAAGTAGATCCTACTAACGGTACTAACAGAATAACATTGCTTATTTAGCGTTATGCTGCAGCATTCCGTTAAATCGTTGTCCTATACGTTGCTATTGCAATTCAAATATTTATTTTTATGGTAATCACTCGTATATTTCATGTCTGGTTATTGTTTTTTAGTGATGAGTAAAGTTTGTTTCTTTATTTATTTATTTTAAAAACTACGTTATATAAATTATCTTGTCCTCCTGCCTAGGAAACTTTTGTCACGGAGACAATTTCTGTCGGTAGCTATTAAGAGATCATAGGAGATTACACACTACTCTTAGCCTATCTGTGGCCAATTTAATACTTTAGGATTAAGAATAAGGACACAGTGTCAGTTTTTGTGATTCTGTCTCTAATGGTTGCACAAATATTGGCTCTGGCGTTGATTTGAAACCAGCATCTGCAATATTAATATTTCCAGTCAATACTTAATATATTTTTCTGTCTAAAATATCATCTATAGTATTAATATAGTTCAGTCGTAATTTGATCATTCTTACTTGATAAACCTAAGTAATAAAATTAGATTTAAAAATGCTTATATAGATTCACTTAAATTAAATAAGTTAACTAAAACAGCCTTTTTAATATCAATTTCTTTTTTAATACCCAAAATACTTCGACTACCAAATAATATTATAATAACTCGAGTGAAATTTTTTTTTCTAACATAAATATTGTTTCATAATTTATAATTTATTTGAAAATCACGTAAGTTTACAAGATTATTAATGAACGCGCAAATTTAAATTTATAAATATTCTTTTATGTAAATCTTTAGTTATAAAATTTTAAAAACGATATCAAAAACATTTTGTTTTTAGTTGACTTTTAAAAAGGAAAAAAAGTTTCTAATTATATGTATTTTTTGGCATATTACGCGATATCTTTGTCAATTTTAAGTTGAGTAAATAAATCTTCTTTTTTCATATTGAAAGTTGTACTTTAGTGGTGGTTTCATATAAGTTTTGAGAACAAAATTCCATCCCCAAGGGTGGGAAAATATGATGATGGATATAAAGCACTTTTTTATAAAACTATTTAGATAAAAATTGTCGACAATTGTAACCGTGTGCTTGTTACATTATTTATATCACTTAAAAAAGATATTTTTTTAAATAATAGCCAAATTCATAGAATTTTTAAAGAATAAATTAACTACCACGTAACTAATTTTTTAAAGTTCTATTAAAGGGCTTTAATTCATATACATATTCACTATGTGTGTAGTTCTAATAGCTCTGACTTTTTAAGCTTTTATTATTTTCCAATCTGTTGATGTTTAATATTTAATCCACAATAAATATATAAATAACTTCAAATTTTGTTATAAAAATGTTGCACTGACCTGCCTGATACTTTTTATGGGAACCCAAATATTCATGTCATCAAGAACAGTTCGATAATAAAAACGAACACTTATTCATAACATCACTGTCACTGAACAAACACGGAAGGTTTGTTTCGCACCGATTTATAGTAGGTATGTCCTCCCGTAGCGACGCTTGGCAGTAAACTGCTTTCGCTTCGGCTTCCAACCTTCCAAGTTTGTAAATTTCCCTCGGTAACTCTCGGGAAAACTCGGGTGGTCGGTGCATTACGATTGTTCTAAACAATTTTCCGGGATGTGTGTGTGTTTTCAGCAATGGTTTCGATTTTTATTAAACTAAAATTATTTATGGTTATATTGCTTAGTTTTTATTACGGCTCTAATACGTAAAAATTCTACGAAACCTATTTTATAGTACTATATAGTACTTTCTTAGCAGAGCCGTTCTTGCTTGTTGCAAGCATAATTTACTTCCATCAAGACTGTTGCGCTTTACTTTTTCAGATAACCATGGAAATAGGTTAGGATAGGACAAAGAGAGCCACTTATCTCCATTATGTATGCGGACGGAAGTGTAAGAATTCTGTGTTTAATAAAATGTGGCATACAACTATCTGTAGAATTATTATGATAACGACGAAATTCAATTAGTTCAATTAACTCTAGACGTATTTCAAATCTACGTTCATCTAGCGACTCGCCCCGGCTTCGCCTGGATTTTAAAATAATTATGAATAACCATTTATTTTATAACTTTTTTTTAATCATAAATTCTCCAAGTGTTTCAGACTAAAAATATAGCATAGATCACACCTGGCATTGCTCTTTATCTGTTCTTAAATCGATTCATCCATTACGAAGGTTAGCCGGGACAGACAGACAAACACACAGACAAAAATTTAACAAAGGTTTATTCATATCCTTATGGAATGTAATTAACCCCCTGATCTCGATAAAAAGCAGTCATTTCGGTATTACAGATAGACTCTTCAATTTAATTTGTATCTTTAGTTGACATGAGAAATGCATAATATTGTTTTTGCCTAGAGTGGGATACCACGTGCGTAGATACTTTGGGCGGCCTCTCATGTTACAGTTACCTCGTTTAGGACCAGCCTTTATTAAAATAATAAAGGTTATTTACTTATAACCCTTATTATGTTAATGAAGGTTATAAGTAAATATGACATGAGGAATCCACCAAGTACATTCAGGTTCATTACATTGAAAGGATAATACTGCGGCCCGCTATGTGAAGTTTGCATGCCCTTACTCTACCTGCCTTTTGTGTCAGTTGGGTTATCATCAAGACTCGAATTTAGGTGTAGTTACACATATCTCGGCACTTACTATTTCTATATTAAGAAATTAACAGTTTGTAAATAGAAGAGAAAATCTTAGGTTTTTATTTTGAGATTGCAACGTCTCCGGCCCTGCGGGAAGAGCAGCCTCTACGCCTTTGCGTAACAAATCGCAGGCATCCCTCCTCGACGATTTTTTTACAGCAGCCGGAGGCTGCTTCCCCGACGCGCCTTCGGCTTTATAAAAACACTCTAGGGGTAGGACAGACTCGTACCAGGTGGAGTCGGGGTCAATCAATTCGGTTTTTTAACATAATTTATTAATCAATTTTATACACATTTTGTATTGCTCTAATTAATTCTTCGAAAACATCTGTATGCGCTATTTTTATTTTTCTTCGCCAAGAATATTTAATGAGCTAGCCTGTGAAAAAATATCCATATTTAAGAAATCGATTTGTTGTGAATCCATACATCACCTCTTTATTTCTATATTCTACTTTCAAAAAACAAGCCTCTTTATTTTTCTATATTCTACTTTCAGAAATCACCATAAAAATGTTTTAAAATTATGCAGGTAATATAATTCAATGTTTAATAAATAATTTCTGCCTATATAAATACATTGTTTCATTTCCAAAACCAACACTTACTTAAACTTTGGTTAAACCTAGGATGTACCAAACTCTAACGGTAAGTGTGAAAAATCGTCGCATTTTATATCAATCCTTACATTTACCAGCTCATGTTGGTAAATCCTAGGATTTAAAAGTAAAACATAAGATTCACCAAAACTCGGGCTTTTACAGTAACAATCAAATATGAATGTTGGAACGTTGCATTATATTTTATTAACCGATTTCTAAAATGAGGAGATTCTCAATTCAAGTTCATTTATTTTTTATTTTTTGTATGTATGTTACGCGATATTTTCGCAGATTGTGAACGGATTTTAATGACTCTTTTTTTAATTAAATAAGTCATACTTCAAGATTGGTCTCATATAAATTTGAAGATAAAATTAAATTTCTAAGGGTAGCAAATAAATAACTTCTTTTTTAGCAATTTGAAGTCGGTTCCTACTTTTAAGAACTCTTGGGTTGTGTTCTAAAATAAAGATCTAGTAAAGAATCTGTATATATTATGTATAATTACACTAATGTGGGATATGATGGGACTGCCATACATTATACTATCAAACTCCTCTAAACTAAAAATGATTTAATAAAAGAAACATCAACATTTTCACCACAATCCACAAATCTGTCAACTATTGAAAACAGACGACGTCGTTTGTATACTGACGAAAATACAATCTGTGCAATATTAGATACAGGTACCTTGTACTATTATGAACTTTTTTATAGAATAAGGATGTAAAACAAGCACAAAGTCCACTTAATGGTAATTAGATGCCCATAGAAATCTACATCTATCCTCGATTAAGAATCAAAATGCAGATGCATTGGCACCCCTGAGGACTAAGATGGAACGCATCGTTTTCAGTAAAAAGGGTCTCCGGTTCTCCACACTCAGCATAAGAAACACAGGAGCATTGACCTGCTATTTTATATTATCGTGTTCTGTGAGAGCATGGTCCTTCCTCAGACGAGGCGACCCATTCGTGCTGCAACTATAACACAGCTGCAGCATGGCACTACCACGTAAAATTAAGAACAATGCAAACAGTAACAGTGAGGATAATCAATTTTAAAGTAAAGAAACAATGTCATATATAACTATAATTGCGATACTCTACAGAATGATTCGAGAATATTGTTAGTAATGATTATTCGATTATAAAATTTCAATTCTTATTACAAAGAGGTTTGTTCATTTAATTAATATCAATAAGTGTTCTTTGCAATATTTAATAGGCTCATCCTATTATAAATGCAAAATTAATAATTATATATTAGGTCGTTACCTATAAAATTGCCGTTTTGTTACGAAATAAATTTATATTTTACTTCTTTAATTTTTATTTATATTAATCAAAGTAATCACCCATGTAATCCATGCATATTTACCAACGCAATGGCAGCAGGACAAGAGGCAAAAAATTCTTTAAAGGCATTTTGTACTGCCTCTCGGGTATTGAATTTTTTTTCACGCCTTAATGTTATCCAAATTCTGGTAAAAGTAGAAATTAAGGCGAAACTGTAGGCGCAAGATCTTATAAGTACGGCGGATGACGAAGAGCGTCTAACCCTAACTCTTGTAACTCCGAGACCGTCTGTTTTGCAGTATGAGGTCGCGCGTTGTCGTGCAGGATCAGCGGGTACGAGCGATTGACCCAAGCTGGTTGGAGATGTGTGAAATTCTCCATCATTGTGTTCAGTTCTTCACAGTACACATTTGCAGTAATGCTCACCCCGTTTGGTAAGAAGCTGTGATGAATTACACTGGCGCTAAACAATCAAACATTGACTATCACTTTTCTAGGGGTAAGTTTTCGTTTAAGGAATTGCTTAGGTGCTGAAACAGGATCCAACCAACTTATCAACTTGCGATTGTCTAGCAAAACTCATTTTTATTGCAGGTAACAATGCAGCTCAAAATTCCTTCGTTTGTGTGAATGTTGAGCAATGCAAGGCGTGTCTCGACACCATTTATATTGGTGGTGCATTTGTTTGTAATATTCGCTCCGTAAACGTCGTTGATATTGCGTACTGCTTGTGCCGCGTTGTTGCCACGACGGTACTCGTATTCAATAATTCCTAGAATTCTTAACGTATCCATGATGACGAATAAGATCACAGATAACTGTATACTATAAGATCCAAATGCAATGAAAACATAAAGCTAATCTATAAAAAATGACTAATGTTGAAAAAAGAATTCCATGTTTTAAAGTAAAATTAATTCGAAATTAGAATTCTTAGCCAAACAAAAAATATTTTTATCTGTAGTGGCCAGTACTGCAGAACGGCAATTTCATAGGTAAAGAACTTTTATTATTACATAATATATTTGTATTAAAAAAAAAGGTTAACATGTTACTAAAGCCATACTTTCGTAAGGTAATTCAAAACACTTGCTCAGCCTATGCTGTCTACATAACTCGGCTAAATAAATGAGATAATAATTTTTGTAGAACAGCTTAAATATTTTTTAATATGTGATCCCAAACACAGTCAAATATAATACTAACATTGTGGTTTAAAACGAAGGTAAGATTTTCGATATTGTAACTTTTAGTCTAGAAAATATTTTGGAAATAACATGCTGAATAGTACAACACATAAACGAAATATAAACTTGATCAGATTGGATGATCGGATCTAATGAGGTATTTATTACACATACACGCAGCTCTATCTGTTAGTATGATTAAAATATCTTACTGTCACAAACACAAATACTGACATACACACATGCGTACGCGTACGCTTCCACGTTCGCATGCATAATCTTATTGTATGAAGAGCAAACAAAATTTGCAAACGTCGACCCTGCGGCCCATACACCGCAGTCAAACACTTAGCTACTTTGCTGCTAAGACATAAAATTGGAATAAACTTTTCGAAAACTTTTTCCATACTAAGCACAATGGGCAAAAGACTGTTGAACACAGATCTATTACTCTTAAACTAATAACGGTTCTGCCTTTTATCAGTGCCTGTGAAATGGGAAAACTGAACAAAATCCTACGTCTATCCTACGTCTCGGGATGTAAACACCAGCGCTTTTAAAAAGAAGTATAATTCCGCCTCCAGGTCCTTCAAAAGAATCGTTGCCAAAGCAAGGTCAGAGCACATCGGTAGAATTGGCGAGAACCTAGTTCGCCTTCTTTTGGGAACCCGTGCATTCTGGTCTCTGACAAAGGCTGTCCAGGGGAATTTCTGCCAGCGATCTCTTCCATGTGTGCACAGGGAGGATGACTCACTGGCTCATGCCTTAAAAAAGCAAGCTGAATTGTTAGGCTCTCTCTTTGCGTCCAACTCGACTGTCGATGACGGGGGTACACACCACCGATCATCTCGCGGTATGAGTGCTCCATGCCGTATGTGCGGTTTACACAGCGCTCGGATCGCAAAGCACTCATCTCCCTGGACGTCAGCAAGTCGAGTGGGACTTATGGAGTCCCTCCCATTGTGCTGAAGACGTGTGCTATTGAGTTAGCAAAGAAAGTGTAATAGAAAGAGAATTTGAAATTGGGTAATAATTGGATCACCAGTTTCTTTGCTGATCGGAGCATCAAGGTCGTAGTAGACGGTGTATGCACTGATTACAAGGCCATTACTGCTGGTGTTCCACAAGGCTGCGTGCTAGCTATCACCATCGCTGTTTCTTCTGCATATCAATTATATGTTGCAAACTGGTAATATTCATTGCTATGCGGAGGACAGCATTGGCGATACTTTATACCCTGGCCGTGCCAATATGTCTCGGGAAAACGTCGCCGAGTACCGGGACAAACTTGTGTCTGAAGTGAAGTATTTGGTGAACAAAGTTTCGGATTGGAGGCGACTAAATATAGTCCAGTTCAACCCCTTCGTCGTACCTTCTAAGTTTCAAAGCATTCCCCTGTAGCCTCAGCCAGAATAGGAATCCTCGGCGTCGACATATCGAGTGACGTGCAATTTCGTGGTCACTTGGAAGAGAAGCCCAAATTGGCCTCTAAAGAGCTTGGCGTGCTCAGCCGAGCGGGACAGTATTTCATGTCGGGACATCGCTTGCAACTTTACAAAGCGCAAGTTCAGCCTCACATGGAATACTGTTGTCAGCTCTGGGCCGGGGCACCCCAGTGCCAGGTCCTTCCACGTGACCGCATCCAGCGCGGAGCGGTCGTCGACGACCGAGTTTATTCTGATCAGATGTTGCATCCCTTTGCATTTCTATCGCATCTACCACGGGGAGTGCTCTGAGGAATGTATATATACATCTCGTCAAAATTCACGATACCATCCTCATCATCTGGATGCTTGACGGTCTACCGCTGTACGTTTTACTAGGAGTTTTTTTCCTTATACAACTTCCCTATGGAATCTTATACCACCGGCGATTTCCGGCGACCCCTGGTGTTGCGGTTGTTCATGGGCGGCGGTAGACACTTACCATCAGATGAGCCGCATGATCGTTTACCCTCTCTTCTAGAAAAAAAAATATTTTTGAGATAATTTAAAAAGACGAGGATTCTATTTAGGTTACCAAAAACACATCTATCAGACAACTGGGTGCACCACGGTCACGTACACAGAATAAGTACTTTTGTATTTACTTAAAGTTAGCTAGCTCCAAGTGATTACGATATGGAAAGGCAGTCAATTCTCCCTTACAGCACATCTATAAAGTTTTGTAACTAGTCGTAGAAAATAAAGAAAACTAACAAAATACCTACGAAATAATTACGTTTAGCTGCAACATACTTTTGACATCGGTTGTAAAGATGTTGGAAGATTGCAACAACCGTTTACATACCGAAGTTACGCATTGTTGGATATCCGCAACTTCTGTGAAGGTTTGTCTTTGTAAGCCTTCCTTTATTAAAGGCGGGAAAACAAAAAAATCTGCCTACAAATATGGAGAAAAAATAATGTGCTGAAAAACACCTTGCGTTGAGCGAGGAGATTCGACTATCAACGCCGTTACAGTTCTGGTCGAACCCAACAGATGCATTGCAACAGCCGTTTCTTTGAAGTGCTCAAACCACTTTACACACAATTTTACTCACTACTTCAACACCGTACATTTATACTACCTTTCTAAGAGCCTCCGTTGCCGTTTTCTCCAATCTGAATCAAAATTTAATTTTAACGCGTTACTCTATTTTACAATGATACGAGATTTCACACTGACTCCGTTAGCTTGGTCGCAGCAGTACTCTTCTTAGTCTGTGGGTCGCAGCGTGTACGTGTATGTACCATCGCTTCACTTCAATGGTTTAGCTATCGGGGGTGCATGTATGTGCACTATGCTTCAATGTACATTAATATTATTAGAAGTAAATAAGCAACAAAATACATTGTGTATATTGTTGCGTAACTGAGAGATACTCCCAAGTGTATAAAAATGTTTTATTGATTCCAACGCCACTTTTCCGATATGTTGCTACTTCGTGTGCTGATAATTTGATGGTTGTTCATTTCCGCTGGGATTACTATAGAATTCAAAGTTTTGTTGGCTTTTATCTTTAAGATGTTAAAATGTTTTTATTTAAACATCTTGAAGGATTGGGAAACGGTTTGAAAAAGTTGGTACGTGGACGTCCGGATGTAGATTTTGTACGTGGTAACGATAACTCCCAAAAAAATTGACGTATCAAGTTCGAGTTTTTTTTATTAGCTTCAGAATTACATCAACTAGTTTGCTATTTCATATCAATAGCCTTTTTTTTTTTTTTTTTGCGGATGGAAAATCATCAAATGACGCCTTTCGCTCTGGGTGGAGCGGAAGGGAGTGTCAGACTTTTACTGACTAAAAACCATCCGTGTTCCTTCAGTGCCCTTACGTTCCGGAGCCGCGGTATCTCTTTCGAACAGCCCGCAGCCCCGGCAGGCGTCGGCCCTTGCGGGCCCCTTCACGCTGCTGACAGCTCTTTGAGGCGCCTATCGCCGCTACGAGGACACGGCGGTGCTCCGCCCAGGCAGGGCACACCTCCACGGTGTGCTCCACCGTGTCCTCCGGTCGATCCTCGCAGTGGGAGCACCCGGGCGTTTCCTCCCGCCCGATTCGGTGCAGGAACCTCCCGAACACACCGTGTCCGGTGAGGACCTGCGTCAGGCGGAAGGTGAGGACGCCGTGGCGTCTCTCAAGCCACTCCTCAAAGAGGGGTCTTATTGCCGCTATAGTGGCGTGCCCAGCACGGGGTTGCGACAGTCGCTCTCTCCATGTCGCCATGAGATCATGCCGGAAGTCTGTCCGCTGCACGACAACTTGCCGCGGCAGCGGGGTTTCCCCCCGGCATAGTGCCTCCGAGCGCCATTCGTGCAGGCGCGCGAGGACTATCGCCTCCAGATCCCATGGCGGCAATCCGGCAAGGAGGCAAGCTGCCTCGCGGGAGATCGTGCGGTAGCCGCGAACCATTCTTACGGCAACCACCTTTTGGGGCGCGTTCAGGTGGTGGACGGCAAGCCGCGCCAAACCACGCGCCCACACCGGGGCCCCGTAAAGGGCCATGGACCGCACAATCCCCGCGTAGAGCCTCCGGCAGGAGGCGTTTGGCCCCCCCAGGTTCGGCAGGAGCCGCCTGAAGGCAGCCCCGATCCGTTCCAGTTTGGGAGCCAAACGTCGGAAGTGCTCAACGAAGTTCCATCGGCCGTCGAGGACGAGTCCTAGGTACTTCAACGTCGACTCGACGCCGATGGATACCCCTCCTACCATCGCTGAGGATCCCGGTGGTGGCCTGTTCCGAGGACCATGGAAGTGCATGGCCTCGGACTTGTGCAGAGCCACCTCAAGACCCAGCTGCCGGATCCTCTCAACGACTATCGCAACCCCGCGTGTCATATTTTCCGCCGCCGCCTCGTAAGACCCCCCCTTTGCCAGTACCAGCGTGTCGTCAGCGTAGCAAACTACGCTGACGCCGGTAGGGAGGTCGGCGCGCAGCACCCAGTCGTAACCGATGTTCCACAGGGGCGGCCCCAGAACCGAACCTTGTGGGACACCGCACGACATCTCTCGCCGGTTCCACTCACCGTTGCGACCGGGGTAGATGACGGCCCTATCCGTCAGATAGTCCCCGACTATACGACGGAGATAGGTCGGCACCCGGTGATACCGGAGTGCCTCCCTAATGCAGCTCCAGGGCATGGAGTTGAAGGCGTTGGCGATGTCGAGAGACATTAAACTGGTAACATTCATTGCTATGCGGATGACAGCACTGGTGATGCTCTATACACCGGCCGTGCCAATATTTCTCGGGAAAACGTCGCTGAGTACCGGAACAAACTTGTGTCTGAAGTCGAGTCTTTGCTGAACAAAGTCTCGGATTGGGGGCGACTAAATCTAGTCCAATTTAATCCTCAGAAGACACAAGTTTGCACGTTTACCGCTAAAAAGAACCCCTTTGTCGTATCTCCTCAGTTTCAAGGCACTCCCCTTCTTGCCTCAGCCAGTATCGGTATCCTCGGAGTCGACATATCGAGTGACGTGCAGTTTCGTGGTCATTTGGAAGGGAAGGCCAAATTGGCCTCTAAAAAGCTTGGCGTGCTCAGCAGAGCGGGACAGTATTTCATGCCGGCACACCGCCTGCTACTTTACAAGGCGCAAGTTCGGCCTCACATGGAATACTGTTCCCATCTCTGGGCAGGGGCTCCCCAGTGCCAGCTCCTTCCACTTGACCGCATCCAACGCAGAGCGGCTCGAATTGTCGACGACCGAGCCCTTTCCGATCGGCTCGATTCATTGGCACTGCGAAGAGATGTTGCATCCCTTTGCATTTTCTTTCGCATCTACCATGGGGAGTGCTCTGAGGAATTGTTCGGATTAATCCCAGCCGCCAAATTTCACGAACGCACATCGCGGCAGAACTCCCGATACCATCCACAACATCTGGATGATTGGCGGTCCACCACTGTGCGATTTAGAAGATGTTTTCTTCCTCGCACGACCTCCTTGTGGAATCGATTACCATCAGCGATTTTTCCGGACCGATACGACTTAGGGACCTTCAAGAAAAGAGCGTACTCCTTTTTAAAAGGCCGGCAACGCATCTGCGATTCCCCTGGTGTTGCAGTTGTTCATGGGCGGCGGTAGTCACTTACCATCAGGTGAGCCGCATGCTCGTTTGCCCCCTCTCCTATAAAAAAAAAAAAAAAGAACACCGCCAAAACAACCCCACCCCCCCTGGCCACTGCATGTCCGTCGTGAGGGCTCTCACGCGCATGATGGCGTCCACCGTAGAGCGCCTCTTGCGGAAACCAAACTGGTGTTCCGCAAGATCCGGCCCCGTCCCCGCAAGGTGCTCGGCGAGGCGGTTTGCAATGACTCTTTCAAAGAGCTTGCCCACCTCGTCGAGCAGCACCACGGGCCGGTATGCGGACGGAGAGTCCGCAGGGCGCCCCGGCTTCCGAATGAGGACCAGCTTCCCCGTCTTCCAACGAAGCGGGAATTGGCCTCTCTCCAAGCATGCGCTTAGGAGCCCCTCCAGTAGTTAATTATCATGATCATCATCAACATCATCATCACAGCCCTTCATAAGTCGACTGTTGAAGATAGGCCTCCCCCAAGGAATGCCTAGAAGCACCTGAGCTACCTGCATCCATCGACTTCCTGTATGTCTTACCAGGTCGTTACTCCATCTGGAATCGTTAATGCCAATATCTATATATTAGCGGATGCCCGGCGTGTGCTACTACCTTAAAAAAGAAATACATTTTAAAAAGAAATGTTTATTCATTAACGTCTATATTTAGCGTTTTTTCTTATTAGTCTAAAACCATCTTCGCATTATTGCCTTTCTACTTAAACCAGTTTCGGGTACATCAGTTGGATAGTTTAAAGGTCTATAACGGAAATTGATTGAAACTTATTTTGTGTTTTATATATTATATTGATTAGCATTAACTACCAATATCTCGATAATTAACAAAAATAAATGAAATCAACATTAACTCACGTACATACGCTTTACTATTCTGCTATATAATGTATCATAATAATTCATAGGTACGCAAGCAATCCAATTATATATAGTATAGCATAGTGTGAAGGTGTCCTTAAAATTAATGCAGAGCGATATTGTTGTCCTATATAATTCATGCTATATTCTATATAATATATTATAGAATAGCTTGAACTGAGCTTTAATCTGTATTATTACTGATATGTTCATATTTACAAAATTTTATTAGCATTATTGATGTGGAAAGTTAAGTTCGCTAGTCTTGCTGAAAAAACAATGAAAAAAACTACGTGGTTCTTACATAATTTGTATGGTCTAGTCCTTTTTGTTTTGCAGAATCACACATTTCTCACAATTATTTATGACTTCAAAATTATGTTTGCTTAACCTAATACTCAAATTTGCCATACGAACGTTGCTGCTGCAAGTATTTGTGATATGACGGGCCTTAAAATTAGTTAATATAAACACGATAAAAACCATAAAAGGCGGTAGACGGCTAGGCGGCTATAGCGTGCAAGAAAGAGGAAAATTCCTTATGGCAAGAAAGCAAGATAAAAAAAGACAATCTCATGAACCTGTGACTGATTTTGAATGACAGGCCGTCACAAGTCGGAACGCAAAGAATTAGCTTCTCAGTACTTTGTATTTTTTTTAATCATCGCTTTATTTTTAATAAATACAATTGCCTTCAACAATGGTTAATTGTTCTGTGAGTGGCTGGGGTGATAAGTGGATTAATCCTAATAATTGCAAATTTCACAGGTTAATTTTGAGGACGTCGTCACTGCTATGATGCGTTTATCTAAGGTAAAAATTTATGTTTTACACTGTTTAAATCAAAAAATCTGCGCAAATATGACTCTATGAGAGATGACTACATATATGTGCCATTTACTGTAGAGATATTCGCTCCGTGGGCTCCACAAGCGGTGAAGTTCCTAAAGGAACTCTTTCCACAACTGCTTATCGCTGCTGGTGATAAGAGGGCTGGTTCTTTTTTCGCTCAAAGGCTAAGTATAGCCATTCAGCGAGGAAATGCAATCAGTGTTTTTGGCACGATACCACAAGGAGTAGGATTGTTTAATAATTTAAATTACATATAAATATTAGTTATTTTTGAAATTATAGTTTTTTAAATTGTATATTTTTAATAAAAATTCTATATATTAAAAAGTTTTTAGTAACTTGCTTTTTAAATATTGAGTATGTATAAAAATAATTTTGTTCTAAAATATTGTACTGACGTTTAGTACTGACTTGAACTTGTCAAATACATTTCAAATTAATGTCTCACCGTGTATATAGTTATTCAAAACGACAAAAAGTCTTAGATCTCATTAATTAATAAAGAGAAGAAGAAAAAAATAATATTCTATGCAAAATGAATGCATCAAAAACAGTATCAGATAAAGAGTTTTTGGACGCTATAAAAACGTTATTACGAAACAGTGGTTACTTAAACAATGTACAAGCGGAGGTAACATAGTGCATAATTTACTTAATAAACGTAATTTATTCTGTATTATTATTTTATAAATAATGAGTGTTTTAATTTGCCGTGTGATGTTGGTCTAAGAGAATCTCTCATCGCCTCTTGTCCCGTGGCTAAGGCAAGTGGTGACTATGAAAAACCCATAGACAGACTATAGATAGATGGCGGTATAACTATCTTGCGTCACCACAAATAGAATATAGATTATTCTACCATGGGCGATCAGCAGCGTCAAAAAGCGAGATATCTGGTACTACGATCGCCAATTCGATACCAAGAGTAGATCCTCCTAACGTGAGAGGCCCATGTCCAACAGTCAACTTTTGCAGGCAGATGAAGGAGATGAAGTGTTTTTAATGTGTTTACAAAGAAAATTTAACTTCAAGCATACATCGTTAATACACAATCAACGGATGATTCAGATTACTTTCATATTAATTCAAATTTAACTATAATTTCGCTTTTTAAATTATTGCCGTTTCGGGGTGTCGTAAAAGAATAGAGACTACATCATTCCATTCCATTATATGGGTATCGTGAGTGACGATTGTTAGAAATGCTAAACATAAAGAAATTAATATTTTATAACATACTCGTTTGTCGCCCTTATTATTAAAAAATGTTCTTATTTAAAGATATTAAAATTACAATATTGTGTATATTATTAGCACTAACACCGTTAACTTCAATACCATTTACTAGAAATGTTACATTTGACGATAATATGATAAGTATCACCTCTAAACGAGTCAATGTTAGGAGAAATAAATTCTGCGATTCTGCTAATCGCTAATTTAATTTTAATTCTGAACCTCTACACATTATATTGTGAATTTTACTTATTACAGATAAGAGGAAAGGTCATTGAAATACTTCAAGAACAACAACGTCACAATAACCAGGATTGTCATAAATTTTATGTTCCTGTGCCACCAGATGAAGTCTTGTTAATTAATGATTTAATAAGAGAATACCTGGAATGGAACGGTTACCTGTATACTACAACTGTAATGACCTCTGAGGCTGGTATGCCTGAAGAGAAACGAACTAGAGTAGAACTTTGTGCGGAAGTAGGAGTAAAAGACGATGAAAAGTCTTCAGCCTTGCCACTTTTGACAAACATAGTAGCCGCGTACACAGAGCGCATAAAACGCAAAATAAACAAAATAAAAAAGGAAGGCTCATAGTGAACTTTATTGGGAATATTATTGTTATATTATTTATATTATAATTATGATATATGAATTTACTATGGAAGTGTTTTATTTATAATTTTCATGGGAAGAAATATAACAAAGAAATTAAAAGTATTTTCATCATCATCATCATCATTACAGCCTGTCATAAGTCCACTGCTGAACATAGGCCTCCCCCAAGGAATGCCACAAAGCACGGTCCTGAGCCACCTGAATCCATTGACTTCCAGCATGTCTTACCAGGTCGTCACTCCATCTGGTGGGGGGTCGCCCTACACTTCGCCTACCGGTACGAGGCTGCCAAGTATTTTAATTTATTAATATTATGTACACCGTGTATTGGCGTTGTAAGAATACCCACTACCCCATATCATTTCGTGGGTGACGTAAGAGACAACGTAAATGAGGGAAATTTAAACAGGAGATGGACAGCAGCATGTTCCTGATAATAGCTGAATAAAACAAAAAAAAACTGCGGTTGTCAAGCCGCCTGCCAATCGTGGCAACTAAACGTAATTCTTCTTATGAGGCAATCTATGGGGAATTCGTATGTTCAGCAGTAGACTTTTATAGGGCTTAATTTATAGGTAGAATTGAATATTATGTATTAACTAGCTGACTCGGCACACCTTGTTTTGCCATATACATTATTTCTAAGAAATTTTTTTTAGTTTCGTAAGTCGCGATTAAAAAACAGAGGTTGATCGAAGAAGGGTAAAAATTTGAAGTTTTATGTATATTTCAATGCTAAATCATAATAAAATTAAAATAGAAATAAATTGTCAAAAAAATTAAAAAATATTTATGGGTATGCTAATTGAAAAATAGACGTTGGCCGATTCTCAGACCTACCCGATATGCACACAAAATTTCACACACCTTGGAGGTTGGTAACAAACACCGCGACACGAGAATTTTCTTGATAAAATGTTCCTCTGGATACATATCTAATAGATAGTTATCCAGAGGAACATTATACTTTGTACAGGGGATTGAGAGAAAAAATTACTGTAGTTTAAGCGCTAACATACGTGCTAGATACTTGCCCTAATCCAATACGTGCGCGTTAATTCTTTGTGCCAGTGGTAAGTTAATCTGCGCTTTAACCAGCATTCCGATCTCTAACAGCAATTTTTAAAACTCTGCCAAGATCTACGCCTAAACCATTTTAAGAAATACGATAGTTCTGAAATGCTTAATGTGAATGTACTTTTACTATTGGAGAGCCAGCAAGCAAAATGCTAAGTTAACTTATTATTTCTACAATTCATCAAATTTTAAAAATATGTATATTTCCTTCTCAATGACAGTTGTTTTACAATCAAAGGTTGGGGCCAAACTTTTTTTAGTATTATATATACTTGTGCCAGGAGGCCTGGCTCTTCCATACCTCAAATTAAAGATTTGCATTCCCTAAAATTGACAAAAAAATTGTTGAAATGTTAAAAATATAAATATAGTACTGATAGGAATATAGTGTAAAAAATAAACAAAAATTATACAAGTTAGGGTAGAAGTCTAAACTATTTTATGTATCTCAATCGGTTTCTTGATTCTGTCCATCGTGATAACCCCTTTGTAAAAGTAAAGCAAGTCCTGTTGTTAGTTTGCATATCTCATCCATTTTGGTGCTATGATATAATTACTTCTAAATGCTTATTGCGGTCTATGAATGTCTAATAACGTAACATCTGTAACATAAAGATCGAAGGAAAGTTTACATTA
This sequence comes from Parnassius mnemosyne, assembly GCA_963668995.1. Taxonomy (NCBI): domain Eukaryota; kingdom Metazoa; phylum Arthropoda; class Insecta; order Lepidoptera; family Papilionidae; genus Parnassius; species Parnassius mnemosyne. Next base: position 52,428,325 of record CAVLGL010000104.1, on the reverse strand, counting down.
TATACTTTTTACCACAGGCAAATAAATGTCACCTTTGGTTATGGAACGAAGTAGTTTTAGTTTTTTATTAATTATTAGTATTATTTGTATAAGTCAAACACTGGCTCATTATTGTGAAAAATGCAAGGGTTTTTATTTCAATGCTTGCGGAGCTACATGCAGATGTTGTATTCGAAAACTAGTCGAATATTGTCATTCTTCAACTTTTACAAAATGATAACATTTATCCTTTGGATAATCCTTTATCACCAGTGTTCTAACTTTCAGATGAGAATTTTCCAAGTGTCGAAGATATTAATGAAAAAAGTTATAATCCCTTTTAAATTACTTTCCAACACAAAATTAAGAACGCTAATTTGTTGCTTAATTCTTTTTTGGAAATGTTTTATCTACTGATAAATAATTACTTCCAGCTTTGCAAGATAACAAGTTTTTTTATTTCATAATTGCATTTATAATAAATGGTATAAAACTACATAGATAATATATAAATAAAATAGATTTCGCATGCAGTAATGTATCGGTGGGATTGTATATTTAAGTTTCACTAGTGATAAAATCAAATTAAATAAAAAAGCAACCAGTTCATACAAGTGTATATTTCATCAAAGAGTAGTCGACAGACCAGTTTGTCAGCTTGTCGCGTAAATATTAGTAGGCACAAAGCCCGTCCTTTGTAGGTTAAATTTATTTACTAAACATTTTAGTAAAATATCTTTAGTGCCAAAATCCCGGTTTCCATATAAAGAACGTTCTAATACATATAGGCCTTTGACCGCAAAGATTTCGAAACAAACGTGCACTAAGCATTGTAGTAGCGATCTGCTGTAATGAAATTATATTATCCTACTTAAAAGTCTTTCCCAAATGTTAATGTTAAAATGCTTTAAATGTTCTTTTATTCCCATTTTGTGTAGACACTAGAATGACAAAGATACGAAGACCGTTCTTGCTGTTCACATCGTGATGCAGCAAGAACGGTGATTGAGTCAGTCTATCTTCTAGCATTGTGATTATTTTAGTTCATACTTTTTCGAACGATAATAATTGATTATGAATGTTTTTTATATTTAATAATAGAATGAAGTACTAAGCAAATATAATTAATTTTCAATTACATTTGTATGTAATTAATGTTTGGACCTTATACCAACTTGTTATAAATTATACAGGGTTATTTTTCAGAGTTGGCTACTCGTTGAAAAATAACCCTGTAATATTTTGAGCTTGAGTTTCAACTATTTAAATAATGATATACCGTTATTGCAGTTTTTGAAATTAGTAAATAAGACATTCTATATTTATTTGAAATTATCCCAAATTAAATGTGATTTATGGGTAACAACGTTTTTGCTTACCCATCGACCCTCATAAATGTGTGCGTGCGCAGTAAAATCAGTTAAAATAATGCATTATCACACATGTTGAAATTAAAAGATAAAAGGTAAGAGTTATTTAGATTTTTTAAAATTAATAGTTCTTCACCATTTGCGTATATTACTCATTTTGAAAATTCTCTGCAAATTTAGCCGGTTATTGCAAAATAACTCTGTATATTACTAAATAGGCATTATCTTAGACGTGATTCCTCCCCCTGTGGCGGTAAGTGAAGTGTAGGGAGGCCCCACTATGTTCAGCAGTGGACTTGAGCTGAGCTGTTATACAATACAATAACTTTATTTCTGACGTCATGAACTTAAAAATTAAGAACATTGGCAAATAGCAATATATACCTAAACTTATAAATATATCTGTACTTATAAAATATCAACATAACACTATTTAGGGAACTTTCTTCTTTGGCACGTCCCTGTATCGGCGAACCACTACCCCAGAGGGCCAGGAATCGGGAGCGAGGAATGTCTCTTCATATTTTGTAGCAACCTGCAGTAGGTAGTAGTAGTAGGTAGTTGGTAAAAATAAAAGAGAGACAAACGAGCACACAGTCCACCTGCTGGTAAGTGAATTCTGCGGCCAATCTGTGATGAAGTGGATGTTGGGGATGATAGACATCTACATTTACCGCCGATTCAGAATCAAAATGCAAATGCGTTGTCACCCCTGAGGACTAAGATGGAATGCCTCGTTTCCAGCAAAAAGGGTTAGCGGTTCTCTACACTCACCATACGGAACACAGCACCATTAGCTGCTATTTTACGCTGGTATTCTGTGAGACATGCAGGAAGTCGATGGATGCAGGTGGCTCAGGACCGTGCTTTGTGGCATTCTTTGGGGGAGGCCTATGTTCAGCAGTGGACTTGTGAAGGGCTGTAATGATGATGATGAATGATTCTGTGAGAGTGTTGTTCTACCCTGGTCGAGACGACCCATTCGTGCTACAACCATATTATAGCTGCATCGTGGCTCTACCACGTTTAATATACATCAAAGTCCAAAAATAATTTCCAGCACTTTGTCTCAGCACCGACTTCTGAAGCTGTTATGCGGGTATTATTTTATTCATTTAAATTTTTTCTAGTAGGCGCTTAATTTTTATTAAAATAATTTTCCTCGTTTATCGTGTTACAGCATACACTTGTAAGATAGTTAATCAAGCTAACCTTAATGTTTTACTTTTATCATTACGAGTATAACCTGTTTTATATGCCATATATCTTTATAAACTGACAAGTGTGTAATGTGTGCATTCTTCCCATGACCTCGAATTTTTTATATCCCTCAGACATGCAGGTTTCCTCGTGATGTATTCTTTCATCACTGAGCACGTGGTTTAACACATAAATTTTGATTAAAATTTCGAGGGGAGATCAAACCGGTTTGAAATTTATGCGCGCGCTTAGCCTCAGAGCTATCATAGCGCTAAGATATGAAAAATCTAAGATATGAAAGATATGAAAATGGCGTGGCTCTAAGATATAAAAGAAACCTGCGATATTATTGGAGGTTGGCCTTTGAATAAAAAGTGCTTCATCTCTAAAATCTTGTTTCTTGCCGCCTTGTTGTACCTACCTTTTAAGTTTTACTCCTTATAATTTGTTCTTTTTTTATCGTGTTTGTGGTGTACAATAAAGTATAAATAATATTAATAATAATCTTTTATATTGTAGTGTTAATTTCTAATAAAAATATGTTAGCAGATAATCATATTGCTCATGAGCTGCGATGATCCTAGTGAGAATACAAGTCCATAGTTCTTAAATTATTTTATTGTCATCGATTCTTATCGTGTTAACAAACTTTCAGATTATACAAACATCCGGAAGTGGTTGAAATCAGAATATTCATACATACATACGTAGAATTATATTTTATTTTTTATTTAAAAACTTTATTGCGTCCCTTTAGAACAAAAGAGGATACAAAGGGCGGACATAATGCCTAAAGGTAGTCTCTACTAGTCACCCCATGGAGTGGTGAGAGTTTGTCGTAGATGTAGCAAAAAAGAAAAAAAGAGAAACTAAAATTAATACACATTATATATAAAAACAGATTATTGTATAATTTTATATATATTCACACGTTTACATATATTTACACATATTCATAATATAAATATATTTATATGCCAATAAACAAATATACACATACATAAATACATATATATGGATATAAATATACATAAATACAAAGTTAATACATACATATAAATACGATTAATTAACAATTTTGTAATTCTAATGATTATTTAGTAAATGTTCGCGTACCTTCCAAGGAGTATTTGTAAGGTGCTTTTCTGATATCATCAGGCAAGGAATTCCAAAAACGTGCAGCTTGTACAGTGAAGGAGTTACCATAGAACCCGGTGAGATGAGTAGGAATATAAATCTTGTTATCAGAGGAAGATCGAAGAACCCTATCATGACAAGAAGAGAGATATTGAAATCGTTTTTTGAGGTAAGAAGGTGAATACGGATCATTAAGAATTGAGAAAAGAACAAGTAATATTCTGGAGTTGCGTCTTTGCCTTATGGTAAGCCACTTAAGCTGATATCTATAATGAGAAATATGGTCATACTTACGCAGACCAAAAATAAATCTAATACAGATGTTAAGAAGGCGCTCCAGCTTGTCGAGAAGTTCTTGGGACAGGTCTGGGTAGCACACATCTGCATAATCAAAGATAGGTAAAATAAGAGTTTGGACAAGCATGAGCTTAGACTTAATAGGAAGAAAGTATTTGAGACGATAAAGGGAACCTAAGATGGCAATGACTTTCCCACTTAAATCGGTAACCTGCACTTGCCAGTTCAGAGAGCTATCAATATACAGGCCAAGATTTTTAACAGACTCACAAAATCTAATAATAATATTGTCGTAGCAAACATGAGGTAAGTCTGCTTGATTAACCCTAGCCAGCATCTTTTTACTTCCCACTAAAATTGCTTAATATTTTACTGGATTCACACAGACTCCATATCGCGAGGACCAATCTTTAATTGTATTTAAATTCTGGTTTAATTTCTGAATTCCATTATGTAACTCTTCAACGCCACAATGCACATATAGCTGCAGATAATCGGCGTACAGATGATACGAGCAATCAAGATTATGAGTAATCAAGTTTATAAAAACTGAGAAGATGATAGGAGAGAGTATACCGCCTTGCGGTACGCCACATTCAACTTCAGCCCAGGCTGAAGTCATATGACCTACGTGAACTGACTGCTGATGCCCGCGAAGATAGGTTGCAAACCAATCTAAGACAGTGGGCTTAAAATTAAGATGGGATAGGATGGAAAGAAGGATATCATGATCAACTGTGTTGAAAGCGTTAGAAAAGTCAACTAGAACTAGCACTGCTATCTTTTTTTCATCCATACCTTTTCTAATGTCAGCAGTGACTTTTATTAAAGCGGTGGTAGTACTGTGACCTGAACGAAACCCGGACTGAAATGGACTCAGTAGGTTATGTTTCAAGATGATTACGATTAGTACGACGTAGTGATTTGCTTATGAACACAGGCTTCTAAAACTTTAAAGAGGAACGGCAGAATTGATATAGGGCGAAAATGGCTGGGAAGGATAGGAGCAGGTACCTTAGGAAGGGGCTTAGCATAAGCCTTCTTCCAATGACTAGGATATTGCCCCGAGTCAAGGGAAAAATTTATAATGTGAGTTATTTCCGGGAGAAGAGGATCTAAGATAGTGACGACCATTTGTCTGCTTATTTCATCGCAACCCAGAGCCTTAGACTTGATTGCTAAAATAAACTCCTTGATTTCATCCTGATCGACAGGAGAGAACATGAATGCTGAAATGTGAGGATATTGCATTAATGCAATAGCATTTAAAGTGTCAATTCGGACTAAAGGATCCATTGCTTTGAAGGAAGCGAAATGTTGATTAATCTGATCGAGAGATATCGAAGTACCACAGTTCAGCGTGAATGGCCTGTCAATACCCACAGTTCTGAGGAATATCCACACTTCGGTAGGAGATGAATCATTTATACAGTTATGAAAATATCGGCGTTTAGCAGCACGTACCATCTGATTACACCTATTCCTGACAGATTTAAAGATTAACCAATTTTCTTCAGATCGTTCCCTCTTGAATTTAAGAAAGGCTCAATTCCGTCTAACCATTGCCATTCTTACGCCCTCAGTCATCCAGGGAGCGGGAGGACGCTTCAACCTGACCTTATGGACAGGAGTATGAGCATAAAACAACCTGAGAACTTTATCATTAAGAAAAGAGACTTTACCGTCAATTGTAGGTTCTGCTACCACACAAGTTAAGTTGAGATTTCGAGCGTCACTCATTAGCTTATCGTCGTTAATTTTAGAGAAATTGCGTACAGGCAGTACGGGACAAGAGCGCTTTTGGGGTTTGAGCTTATAAGAAGCATATAAAAGGTCGTGACGCGAAAATCCCAAAGCAGGCAACTGTCCGTGTGACACGACATACTCAAGAGAAGCAGCAATAATAAGATCAATTAAGGAGTCATCGGTATCGACATTGTGATGAGTAGCCCCTAGTGGGAGAAAGGTAAGATTGACTGACTCCATGATTGATTGAAGTTTTTGAGAACGAAAAGAAATCTTAAACAAATCGGTATTAAAATCCCCCATGATTATACAGTGTGTGCACTCAGAAAAAACGTCATTAAGAGCCGTTTCTAAAATGGTGAAAAAATCAGAGGAGGGCGGGCAATACACAACTCCAAGAAACATCCTTGCGCCTTTGACTCCGCTGAGCCTGAGTAGCAAGATGGAGAAGCTAACACTATTTTATGCGGAACCGAAGCACGCAAATAGATATCCACCCCACCGCCTCCTTTACCAGTGCGATCATTTCTTATGAGCACATAACCTGGCAAGGGATATAAAGTTGAATGCAAAGATGGCTTTAGCCAGGTCTCTGACACTAGAATTGCATGAACGTAATTTGAGGAGAAAGACAATTCGAGTTCAGAATAGTGGCAAGGGATGCTTAGAGCGTAAATTTTACATAATATGTTAAAAAAATTATCACAAAAATACCCCTTCCAGTTGATCATGTAGATTACACCCGCTATCACTAAAATAATCATTACTAGAATTAAGAAAGAAATGAATCATCTGCAGAATAAAAAGATTCTACATGAAACATAAAAATAGCAAAATTTACTAAAATTATAAATAAATACAAATAAAATATCTATATACAGGATGATTTTGGAACGTTCCCGAAACCTAAGACAGGCGACAGCACCAAGTATACCTTTGATCATGGGTCACAAATAAATTTGATCCTGATGAAAAATAACTCATATTTTTACAACGTTTTATTAGCTTTATTCACGCGCCATCATGTTAGTGAAACATCAGCTAAGTGAAACGATAATTTCATAAAAAAAATCATGAAAATACTGAAACATAAAACCAGCAGTGGAAACTGAATTGATATCACCTGACTAATGGAGGTTAATGTACGCGCGAACGGTGAAAAAAGAACGCTGGCCTTGAACTTGGGCACTGAGCGATTTATCACATATTGATACGAAGGGGGCGCGACGGGGGAACAATCCGCCAGTATTACTGTGCCTGCATGCTATTGGTTCCCGCGCTTTGTTCGCTCCAAAAATACAGCCGCATACACAGCTTACTTTGTGACTCGCGACGATGTTTTAAAAAGGAAGGAAAGAAAAATTATTTATATCTATTGTTTTATGACTAAACTAGTGAAAGAAAAGGTAAATATGATAGGAGAAGGTGAATGGGGAAAATTGTGCAGTAAAGTTAAAATTGTTGAGGAAGAATACCGAAAAAATTACCATGTGATCGACCTGATGACGGAAGCTCAAGCGAAGATGAAAGTGATGATGAAGTAGCATCCAGTAACACCAACACACCATCAACATCTGGCTTCCATGTGACCCAAGACGTCATAATGGACGGCGTTTCACCCTTACCTTAAGTTTTCTTGTTACAAACTACTTTATATTTTACGATAGAAATAACAAATAATGCTCAAGTAAACATTATCCATTTTTAATTCCCACCTCTTCCAAAGTTCTAAGTAGCTAGTAAAACACCTATTATGATTCTACAATAAAACAATTAATTACTATAATATTATAAAACAATAGCCCAATACCATGTAGTACTTTAGAACGCGACTGTACCCACACTCCCTCCGCTGTCGACCTGTATCTAGCTCGGTACGAAACAATGCTGCGGTCATAAGAAAAAAGGGCGCATCTAACAATTTTTGAATTAATGAGTTAAATATACCATTCGACTCATGATAAGAAGGCACATCTACTAAATTTTTTTAATATTCACAAATATCAATATTTTAGAAATTATCGTAAGAATTTTAGACGTAACTGTTGATCACAGATGACATTTTTTTAGTAGAAAAGACTTATACAAATTCAACATAAAAGAAAAGACTTATTTAACCAGTTGCTACGTCATCTTTAACAATATTTGCATCGATTACTTAAATTTCAATTATTCTTTTCTTATTATTCTATATCTTATTATTAAGACCTTATATCTTATTATTAAGAGCTGGTGTTTCACATGTGGTCCCATATAAATTTGATCGAGGTCAGACTCATCGACAGTCAGACAGATCGAATTTTTAATTTTTAATTATTTTCGTAGTAAGTCTTGTATGATATCCCCTTTAAAATCATTACTGAAGAGTTGCGGTTTGTTATTTTTTGTGTCTCACTACCAATGCTTTTCTAATATTTACTAAGAAAAAAGTAGTAAATTACTATTAGCGTCCTTTCAACTTCAAATGACCTTTCCAAAATATGTATAAATGTTAAATGAATGGCAGTTTTTTTATTTATTAGGTTGGAAAGACGTTAATAGTTATATGCGGCTTTCATTCGATGTTTTTGTGTTGCCAGGTGTATTTTTTAATCTGAGATGAAAAGGAAAATTCGTTTTATTTAAATTAATAAACAAATTATCAAAAAAATAAGTTCGTCCTTAAAATCTTCATGTCTCTACGTATATATTTCAATTTTCATATAGATACCTTTTAATATACTTTAGACACGGGGTCTGAAAGAAAAATTCATCAATTTATTTTTTATTTCCATTTTACGTTTTTGTTAGTTGCGTCCTTCTTTATTATGATGGCAGAATGTAACCCGGCCGGCTCGTGTCGCCTCACGCTGTGACGCAGTAGGTTTCAGTTTTGTCGGGGTTCGTTATTAATTGTAGTTTTTGAAACAGTTCCGTGTTGATTTTGTACAAGCATGCGCGAGCGACAGCTCGTTTTGTTTATTAAATTGTTATTACTTGTGATTACGTGTTGGTATTATTCTTGTTGTTACGTTTTTTGTATTAATAATGCTTAACGCGTACGTTTATAGTGATTGTGAATACGGCAACATGTTAGGTATCCGAACCTAGGTACACGAAGTATCGCTAAATAAATTGTTAAGACGTCGGGATGGAACAAGTGTATCATACTGTGCAGTGTACAAAGTGTTGAAGCGTAACCCAATGCGCCCATACAAATTGCACAAAGTGCAAGCTTTAGTTCCCGGCGATCACGACCGCCGACGAGTGTTTTGCCGTTGGTTATTATACCAGCAACAACGTGTGCCTGGTTCCATTGAGCACATTATCTGGACGGATGAGTCGACATTTACCAGAAATGGCCTGTGGAACCGAAGAAATACACACGTGTATTCAGAGGTTAAGCCGCACGCTGTTCGACCAACCGGGCACCAAACCCGATGGTCGGTTAACGTATGGGCAGGTTTATTTAAGGATCGCATACTGGGACCAGTGTTTCTGCCAGAGCGACTGAACGGACAGCGATACCTAAACTTTATAAATGAACAGTTGGTTGACATTTTAAACGGCATATTGTTGGCTGAATATCGCTGCACATGGTTCCAGCATGATGGTGCCCCTCCACATTTCGTGAGGTTCGTCCGTGAGCGCCTCAATGAGCTATTTGTTGATCGCTGGATCGGCAGACTAGGACAACACGCTTGGCCACCTCGCTCACCAGATCTGACCCCGTTAGACTTCTTTTTGTGGGGTATGTGAAAAAAAGGGTTTTTAATCGTGAGTGTGATAGTGCTGACGAAATGCGCCAAAGGATCGTGGATGCTTTCGAGAAACTACGAACGGACTGTGTCGAAGACCACACGGTGATGCCCCGCCTGCACCCAAATCTACCTTGAAATGAATGGAGCACAATTTGAGCCGCATCTCATAAGACCACGGAGGACTTAGAGCGGTAAGCTGTTTCATTACTATTTTTTTAAATAACTTAGTACTAGACTAATCTGAATAGGTACATAACTGAATAAATGAGAATAATAAACATACCTACACGATGAATAAAAACGCATGACTCCAACCTTGGTTACATTTCATTTAAGTATTTTTTCATTAGCGTGGAATCGAACCAGTTATTTAGGTTATTAAACCTGTAAATTCGGATTAAAGTGGCTACGTGGGGACAAGCACAGTGGCAAAATATTGGTTAAGTAGATAAGTTAGGTATTTAGACAAGTGTTGTAAATTATTAGGTATTGTGGTATGGCCCGCTAGTTGCGCCGCGCGAATTTGCGTTCGCACGTACATTGACCTTTGATCAGGTGATATCAATTCAGTAATTCCACTGCTGGTTTTATGTTTCATTATTTTCATGATATTTTTTATGAAATTATCGTTTCATTTAGCTGTACTAACATGATGGCGCGTGAATAAAGCTAATGAAACGTTGTAAAAGGATGATTTTTTTTCATCCGGATCGAATTTATTTGTGACCCATGATCAAAGGTATACTTGGTGTTGTCGCCTGTCTTAGTTTTCAGGAGCGTTCCAAAAATACCCTGTATAAAATAATTTAAATAATAACAATAATATAGTAAAATAACCTTATATAAAAAAATGTAAAATTTATCAATCCAATGCAAACAACACCATCCCATTAGTGAACTGTTTACAAAACATTAAAACCTCCATTCAAATTTTCATAAAAATTAAAAGTTAATAATATGTATTTGAATAAAAAGGGAAAACTATTTGAAAAAAAAATAACAAAAAATTAACAAAAGGCAAATACAAGATTAAAGCAGACTCGACTACAGACATATTAAAAAATCAGACATTTAAGTCGTAAATATATCTCATTTTAATAGGCTGTATGGTGATTGAACCATTGTACTATAGTTACTGTCTGAAAAATAAAGTTGTCAAAATAGAAAACATATCAACGACCGAAAAAATTAAACAAAAAGTTACAAAATGACAAAATTACTTATAAATTAGCTCACACCGATTATTACGATGCTTATGCGTATTATCTAATGAACTTCTTAATAAAAAAGTACTTAATTTTTTAGCCTTTACGCAATACAGAAGTATACAATATAACGTTTACTTAGGTACTCAATGAATACAATATTAATGTCTTTGAACTGATGTTATAACTAAATTTATATACACAACAACATTAAATCTATGTACTCAAGCAAAATTATTATATTTAAATAATAATGAATTAATTTATACTAGGACTAAGAACCAAAAACTATAACCATTTATCACTACGTTTATTTATACAAAACAGAAATTAATATTGAATTTAAATAGGAAATGAGCATACAAATTTAACAAAACATGGTGTAAACCACACTACCTAATGTAACCCTTTCGGCCATTCAATAAAATATATTTAGTAGGTTACTTCTTTACATTGAAGCGATGGGGCCTCTTAGAATCAACATTTTGCACTGTTACCCCTACCTGTTTGTGCAGGGCAGCTTCAACTTGACAATTCATTACAGTAGGGCTTTGTGAGGTCAGTTTGGATACCATACGAACGGCTCTAGTGTCAATATCTGCAGGAGCCAAGCCAGAAGTAGCTGGAGAGCTAATTGCAGGAAATTTTTCAATAAGAATATCCAACTCTTCATCCGAGGAGATCTTCGCCCATTTCATTACAGTGCAGTTTGACATAAATTACCCCATCAAGTGTACACACTTTCTTTATACCAAAGTGCTTACGGGCTTTCTTATATATGGATTGCCTTGTTCTTGTAAGAAACTCAGTAACTGTAACATGAGATCCTTTTAATTTGGTCTTAGAATTCCGAACCTCTTGCTTTGTGTGATAGTCTTTGAATTAGATGAGAATTGGCAGTGTGTGACCATTTTTTTTAACTCTGATTCGATGGCACCGCTTGATACTAGCATTTGTCACATGTGGAATATCTAGTTTGTTGTGTAAAAGACAGAGGATCTCTTTCTCTGCATCAACCACTGCTGTGTCCGGAATACCACTGAATAGCAGAATCATTCGTCTATGCCTCATATCAATTGCATCAATTGACTGTAAACAAGCATGTACCTGCTGTCGGAGAAGATTAAACATTGAGCCCACCAACTCCTTGAAAGCGTAAAACTCATCACGTAATTGAATAAGGGTGGAACTAGTTGGTGTTGACGCAGCTTCTAATCTGCTTTCAAATTCTATCATCTTACGGGTCCAGCATCCTTCAAGCTCCTTCTGTATGTTCTCCACTTCAGTAACATTTGCCATTATGTTTACAGTTAAACAGTTGTAACAAAGTGAGATGGAAACTTAGGAAGTTGATAGCAATAAAGTATCACTAATGGGAGGTGCAAATGAGACTATACTTCTCTAAATATTCATATTTATACACTTAATCCATACAAAACTAATCACTGATTGTTTAGTTGTTATATATAAAACAAAATTTGTTTATTGATATTTTAAAATAAAGTAAAATATAAGAGCTAGTTAAACAGCTGTTATATATTGTACACCTACCCTCCGAAAAAAAAGAAAATTATACAGGTCAAACTTATAGAAAGTTGTTAAAAACAAAGCATTTAAATTAAATTTATAATTACACAGTGGCATCATCAGATTGTCACTGTGTAATTATAAATTTACACACTGAGAAAATCTTTGCTTTATTTCAACCCGTAATTTAGTAGACCATTGTTTTATGCAAGAACTAAATTACTAAGCCATTGTCCTTGCAACTGTAATATATACTGTCTAAGCGAATAATCTGCAATTTAACTTGCTACGGTAATCTTCCTTGGTGCTACAAATTGTAAATATTTGCTGCAGTTGTAGGCGCTAAATGTTCTAACTAGAGCGGGAATTTAGGATTTCCACTGACAAAAACATCGTTTTGATCGGCAGACAAGTTTTTTATACCGAATTTAAGACTGATTAATAATAACTTATCCACTGTCCTAGGTCGTACCGGCACTTTACAACTATAGACTAATCATTGCGCTATAGTACTCCTTGTAAAACAATTGTTAAAATAAAAAAAAGAAAGAAAGCTCCATTTGGTGCGACTTGGGGGTAAATCAGATATTTATAAGGCTGACGTAACGTGCAGTAAAATCTATGGTACGTTTACGCAATTTGAGCGTTTAATAAGGCAGCGACTGACTTTAGTAATTTGTAAGTATATGTGTTATGTACACATTGGCGGCTCCGTGAATGTTGTTTTACCCTTTCCGGTAGTTTTGTGATTAGTTTTACTCCAAATTCATCCCGGACTTTCTAGTGTAAATATAAAATGTAACCCTATCTCAACCTAATTTTTATCGATAAATGTTACCGTTACAGACTATTTTTTCTATTTGTCGCATAGAGGGATATCTGACATAGTTGCCACGCTTGGTAATCGGCTTGGCAACCGCAGTTTTTTTATTTTTTGTTGTTATTAGGAAGACGCTGCTGCCCATCTGGTTTCCCTCTGGTATTGGATATTCTTACACCGCCATAATTTATAATTTGGTACTAAACTACAAAATACTTACTAGCATAAGATAACTAAATCAATAATAAAATATTGTGAATGTGAGTTATTTAATAAATTTATTACGAGGTCACTATGATTGTTAGGAGTGCTTTGCTAACAATATAGTTCGTTTTGTTGAGACGATGGTTCACTTCATTTATTCCTACTACTATTATTTATTAACACCACACGTTATCTAACAAACAAACCTAGTTCACAGTTATCTGCAAAGTTTAAGTTTAAGCTTAGTTGTTAGTTAACAGTTTACACATCACTGAATCGCTGCGTAAAGATACAGAGCTTGCTTTTGTTCCTTAATTTAATTATAAAAGCCTACTCAAAGTTGAAAAACTTTATTACACTAAGTTTGTATAACAAGGGTTATTATACTATTAAGGAATTTATGGATGTTAACAGCCCCTGGAAATGAGGTGAACGCCTTTTTTTTGTGTTGTTAATTGTGTAACATACATTATTGTAAGGTGTTATTTTTTTAAAGTCCCGCTGGATTTCTTTCTAATTTTTTCCAGTACAGAAACTTGTTCCAAAACAGTGGTAATAAACAAAAGGGTGACTTTCAATAAGTATTGTTTATAACCTATATTAAATAAAAATGTTTTTGTTTCTGTTTCTGTTTACCACTATATTATTATAATAATATCTTCCAAACCAAATTTCTGTCATGGCAACTTCGAGTTTAGTTTTTTAATAAAATTTCTACCAAAATGTGACATTAGATAGATATTATCTTTTGGTAATTAACATACACATGATTGTGGAAACTAAGTCCACTGTTGGAATGGCAAATCGTATTAGTTGGACTTAAAACCTCGAAAGTGCAATGTTTGCTACAAATATGTTTTAACATGTTTGTGAAGCTTTTCGGTAACGCATCTGCAATTCCCCTGGTGCTGCAGTTGTTCATGGGCAGCGGTAGTCACTTACTACTTACGCAGGGCATGAATATAGTGCACAAGTGTGTGTGCATACACTTTTACAATAACAACTTCCTGACTCCGAGTAGCTACTTGAAATTTCTTTACTGAAAAAACCAATAACTGATTTTTGCCAGTCCCGGGATTCTAACCCAGGACGTCGTGATCAGCAGTCTACTCATTTATGAAAGATTTACTAATTACACAGAAATATCTGAATTTTTTTCTATTATCAATTATTTAAGGCACTTTGGCGATTTAATATTTTTCAACACTATAAACTGAATTAAAGCGTTTGTAATGAAAAAATAAACATTTATTTATTCCAAAACTAAACATATCATAATCTTTAAAATAGTATTTTTGAGAATAATAAAAAAGGTTAAATTATAATCACCTATTTAAAAACAAAAACTTAATCAACAAAATGACAAAAATTTAAATGAAAATTAATTAAAAACTTGAAGCGAACCAGCAGAATCTCTAGAATTTAATATTATCTTCTGCTTAGTTATTACTGTCATTAAATATTTTAAAGATACGTAAGGAACGTATAATTAGTAATTTAAAAGAAAAAACTAATATCTCCTGCGAACCATCAACGTATATTGAAATAAATGGAATGATGAATTTGGTCGTGATTGAGAGTATCTCCGTTACCTGCTTTTGTTTTATTCCAAGCTTAGTGTTCAAACTGAAAAATTTTAATTAGTCCAAATATCATGAACATAAAATTAACTGGTATCTTTTTAATTACATAATTATCAATAAATATTTTTTCACTGTGAGAAAGCAGCAAAAGAGAATCCATCGTCTCCTTTCAACCCCTTAGGTTCCACATCATGTACCTACACATGTACGTTTCTATGTTCACGCCTGTTATCCCCGAGCGCCGTAAATTCCAAAGAGCGGCCAGCTACTCGGTTCACGATCAGCCAAAAAATATGGTAAAATTGTTAAAGAAATGACAGGTGGCAAACCCGTCGCCTATAAAACCACAAATCCAATACTCCATTAGTCACCTTTTACGACATGTTAGATAAGTAACACAGTTGTTACGTTCTTTTTTTTATAAAAATCCCAAATAAACTTAAGACCTATAAATTCCACACATATATCGGAAAATAGGAAACTCTAGAAAGATCTCACGCCTTCCAAAATACACCAATTTAACAATATCCTTTACGTCAGATGAAAAATACATAACCAGACCAGCGACAGGATGCAGCGTTAAAGTTGTGCGACGCCCTGCATTTCGATCGCTAAACCACTTATCTTAGCTTGTCATATACGGCAAATCTCAACAAGAGAAGTCCATGTCCAACAGTTGACTCTTACAGACTGATGTTGATAAAGAAGTACTTAATAAACTTTCTTATATGAGAAAGTGTCATGGGTCAAACAAGATTGACAACAATTTTATATTTTATTTTTTCTCGGTTGACGAGAAAAAATAAAATATAAAATTGCTGGCGAGTGCTGTGAGCCGTGGTAGCTCAGATGGTTAGCGCTCGCTGTAAGCTTCACAGTACTCGAGCAACCCGGGTTCAATCCCCGCCGTCACCAATGAAATTGTTAATTGCAATTTTGAGTGCTGATTTACCACGTGCTCGGCGGTGAAGGAAAACATCGTGAGGAAACCTGCATGTCTGAGATTAAGAACAAAAAATATTTTGAAGACATGTGAAGTTCGCCAACACGCATTGGAGCAGCGCGGTGGACATTTCCTTGCCCTAAAACCCTCTCAGAAATGAGAGGAGGCCTGTGCCCAGCAGTGGGACGTAAATAGGCTGCAACTTTACTTTTTACTTTTTTACTGTGAGCCGGTGATCAATATGTGGCAAACGAAATTTCATATTCGACTTCTATATAACAGCGTATCTAATTTGTTCGCATGTTTTTTCAGGTTAAAGTGAAGATGGCGATAGAAAAGTGATGCTGGTGAGTTTCGTGTAGTAAGTGACGGAAACGGGAAACCCTTTTTACTTTTTTAATAGGAGAGTTAGCAAACAAGCATGCAGTTCACCTGCTGGAAAATGTGAAACACTATGGAAATTACAGGTGCGTTCCCGACATTTTATAAAGAAGCAAGTTCGTTTTTTACTGGAAACGAGGCGTTCTGTTGTAATCCTCAGGGTGACAATACATTTTGTATTTTGATACTTTATCGAGGAAAGTTTTAGGTCTATGAATTAAAATATCCACTTTCTATCAGGTTCTGTTTGTCACCTTTTAAAAAAAAGCATATTCCCAAGTGATTCCTAACTCATTTCAAACATGACATACATGCTTCGCAGGCGGATTGACTATCGCAGTATTAGATGTACTTCTGACGCTGCTGCCCTTCTCCTGTCTGATTAATTGAAATTCAAATTCAAAATGTTTATTGCAAGTTAAGTGTTACATTTATTGATACTTTAAAATATGCATCTTAAAAATTGGATAAGTTGTAAGACACATCATAGTACCCTTACCACGGGTATTACAATATTGGTTATATATTTAATAGTTCTGTGCTTTAACATAAGTTACATACTGAATACATTTGTTAGAATTAAACAAAATCATATTTTTAAATTAAGGTAATATTAATAATACAACCATTTTATTTTAAATAAATAAATGTTTTATTTCCCATCTGATGTAAACAAGATGGTGGGAGTCATAGTTTATTGAGATAATATATGTATATCCCTCTGGCGACTCCGATAGTCACTGATCATAACACTCACAGAATGAAATGGGGTTATCGATACACTAACTCAGCAATCACACAGTAATATTACATCATATACGAGTATGTACCTTTCATATTTTTTATTCACAAATTATGTGTGTATATGTAAGAAGTAGATGTTTAATTGTGAAAAACTTTTATTATTACATTTAATATCAGTCTTTAGCACAACTGAAAAACAGAACCACAAAAAATCTTTTTATTCTCATTTTAACTTTGTATTGGCCAAGGAAATTGCATTCGTCTTCAGCTGTAGTAAATTTCAAACGTAGAAGAATTTCAAAGAGTCTATTGTATGCTCAGTGGATTACAAATCAAGCTTCTTCTACGTTGAACCTTTTCATAGCAACTTCGTACAAAGTTAGCTTCAACGGACCGTTTCTATTTTATACTTCAAAAAAAAAATACAACAGCATGAAATAAAAACAAGATAAAAAAGAATTCTTTAAAAATTATTATTACAATAGAATTGATCGTCTTTTAACATGCGATGTCGGCGTTAGAGAATCCATCACCGTTTTCCTTCTTGTAGAGTCGTAATCGTAGAAGTTGTAAGAGACGACCATGTAAATAACAGGAAGATCTTATGTCTTGCAACAATTGTCTGTACAATCATTCCGTTTACATGGGACGTAAAAGGTCTGGACCGGTGACCAAGAACAGTGTCAAAACTACGAGATGTCTAGTACTGTGATTGTTAATCCGTCTGTCAAATGTAGCGACTGCAATAATATCTCCGTACAATAGAAAACATTCATGTCCAATAATGGGTCGGTCATTTCGAATTTATATAACATACATTATACGTACACAGATAATGTAATGTAAGTACGTTCTCTTTGAAAATAATACAAATCATGAATAAAGTTAAAAAAAATGTTTTTTTTTAACTTTATTTATGATTTTATTTCTCTAACATGCAATATAATTTTATGTCTCTAACATGCAAGTAACTTTACGATGTTTTCCTTGACCACCAGGTGGTAGGTCAGTATATACACTTGCAAATAACAATTAATTGATGTTGGTTGTGATTGAACTCAAGTCGCTCGCCTATGAATTTTTTGAACAGTGCTTCGCCTTTTAGTTGCCTCGATTTGTATCTTCTGAATTCAAATCCTGTAATAATATATTGTTGCTATATTGAGGAGGGTATCGACTTTGTGCCTATTAACTCTCTGTTCCTGGAGTCATCGGTAAGAAAGGGCCAGTTTTTAGTTATGTAGGCTAGTTGGCGTAGCTGTGGATTAAGAAAGATCCTTAAGAAAGAAATTAAAGAAACTAAACCTGCCTTTTACTCGTACATTCAAAATGTCGATAATATATGCTTGTGGCGAACAAGTACAGCGATTTCTATGTGCGGTACAAACAAATGGTTTTTGTCGACGTGTACAATCCCCGAGTGTATTTTTTTCAATCAACGTGCTTAGACCTAGCTAGCTTTTGTAGCGCTAAAAACCGCCGAAACAATCTCAGTGCGCCACTCTGTGAGATTGTGGATTTAATCTAAATATGAAAAATTCTCTTTTTTACGCTATTGCGGTGGAACCCATAACGAGTTTTTTTTGTTTTGTATGTTCATATGTATGTATATATACATCTTAAAGCCGAAGCGTGGATGCATTTCTACGTAGTGCAGCCGATTGTGCTAGGTGTGTACCCGATTTATTCATGACTAAAACTAGATGTTACTTTTAACTAGAACTGGCAGTATATTAGTTATGTCCAAATAATAATAACAAAATAACTATTGCTTCCGTTGACTTTGTCAAAAATACAACATCACTTTTAAGTCCTATCAGCGACAGTAGGTTAAAGTGCAGCTGGAGATGCCATGGGTGTATCCGTACTTCGGCACTTAGTCGTAACGTTGCACGTATGCCCGTTTTTATAACCGACCCTTAGAGTAATAACCTACATATGCATCTATGTACCTACGTATGCATCTGCACGGAACTCATGTAGCCGTCAAATTTTGTTAAAATGATACGTCGATGGATATGTAATAATTGTGCGGATAACAGTAACTTTATAACATAATCATAATATTTATATGAATGAATGAATGAATGAAAATACTTTATTGTACACCACAAACTAATAAACAAGTTACATAACAATAGACAGGTTAAATGTACAATTTGGCGGCCTTATCGCTACATAGCGATCTCTTCCAGGCAACCAATGGTATAAAGGAATAAACAATGAATACTGGGTAGGTGGTGCAATATAATTATACAAAATATAATATCAATAAATGCGATATATAGACAATAAATGTAATAAAATAACATATAAATAACTAACACATGAAATAATATAAATTACTAATACATAATAAAAGATAAAGTAAAGCATATAATACATACATAAACATACATATATAAGAGTATATAAACGAACTTACATATCTACCCAAAAATACATAAATAAATTACAAATTTCCTCAAACAATAATATAAAGCTGATAAATACAATAAATACATAATCACATAATTATCCTAACGGTCTCCGGACGATTGAGACAAGTAATGTTCTTTAAGTAGTATCTTAAAGATTACAATAGATTGTGCTTCACGTATGTGCAAAGGTAGAGCATTCCAGAGCTTAATAGACTTGACAGTGAACGATTCATTAAAAAACGATGTTTTGTGAGTTGGTACCCTTAAAACTAATTTTCTAGAAGAGCGTAGAGGTTCTCCCGGAAGCCCCACAAAATTAAACTTCTCTTTTAGATAGGGAGGAGCAGAAGGATGAAATAATACACAGTAGAGAATAGAAAGAATATGCATGTTCTGGCGAAGTCGGATAGGTAACCACTTGAGACGTGAGCGAAATTGGCAAATATGGTCATATTTGCGCAATCCAAATATGAACCGAATACTAGTATTTTGAAGTCTCTCAAGCTTATTTAGCTGGTCCTCAGTTATGTCTACATAGCTTGCGTCAGCATAGTCGAGGATCGGAAGGAGAAGAGACTGTGCGAGCATAATTTTTGTAGGAATGGGAAGAAATGATCGAAGGCGATGCAGTGAACAAAGAGCGACAAAGGTTCTCTTACTTACCTAATTCAGTTGGCGTATCCAATTTAAGGAATTATCAATATAAATACCAAGGTTTTTGACATTGTCAAAGTAAGGGATTACAACTCCATCGAATACTATAGGTGGTACGGTGAACCAATCAACTCTTGAGATAAAACTCTGGCTACCAATAATGATAGCCTGAGACTTTTTAGGATTCACATTTAGGCCATATGATTTACTCCAATCATGAATAATATTTAGATCGTTATTCAATGTAGCGATTGCATTCGGCAAATTCTCAAGAGTTGACTGTGTGTAATCTGGACATCATCCGCATACATGTGGTAGAGAGAAGATATTTTATGAGTAATTGAATTAATGAAAATGGAAAAGAGTAAAGGTGACAACACGCCACCCTGCGGCACGCCTGCAGTAATATCACACCAAGATGAGTGAGTTTCATCGAAACGAATACACTGCCGACGGCCACAGAGATAACTTTGAAACCAGTTAATTACTGATGGAGATATGTTAAGGGAACACAACAGACTCAACAGTATATCATAGTCAACAGTATTGAACGCATTACTGAAATCCAGCAAGGTCATGACTGTGAGTAGTTTATTATCCATACCCCATCGTATGTCATCAGTAACTTTGATTAAGGCAGTAGCCGTACTATGACCAGGACGGAAACCGGATTGTAAAGAATTTAATCATTGAATACTTCTCCAACTGTCGCTGAGTCATTACTTAAACAGAATGTTAATACCTGTTTAAAAGAATTCAGATTTGAAAAAATATTACCGCATAATATTGTAAAATACTTCAAACCCATTGATGTAAAAAAAAACCGCAGATTTGTGGGGGATTTCCGTTACAGTGATTGCGTCCATAATAAATTTAATTGCACCTCATCTTGCTATTATTTTTAATACTTGTATCGATTCTGGTGTGTTTTCTGATTTAATTAAGTATAGTAAAGTAATACCTTTATTTAAATCTGGTAGTACATTGGACCCCGCTAATTATAAACCTATTTCTGTACTACCAACTCTCAGTAAAATTTTTGAAAAAATTATTTTGGATCAATTGTTATTTTTTTAATACAAATAAATTACTTCATATTAATCAATTTGGTTTTACAAGGGGTCGCTCGACGTCTGACGCCGGTGATGTGCTAATGAAGTATATTTTTAATGCCTGGGAGAATTCACAAGATGCCTTAGGTATTTTTTGTGACCTTTCCAAGGCTTTCGATTGTGTTCATCATGATACATTAATCAGGAAACTACAACATTACGGTGTAAAAAATTTGGCGCTTAAACTTAATACTTCATATTTAAGTAACAGAATTAAAAAAGTCGTCATTAATGGTAAATGTTCCTCCGGATCGGTAGTATCAATGGGCGTTCCTCAGGGCTCGATTCTTGGCCTATTCCTGTTCTTTATCTATATTAATGAGTTACCTTATCTTGTAGGGGACAATCACAATATAGTATTATTTGCTGACGATACCTCTTTAATTTTCAAACTGTAACGGCAGTCAATTAAATATGACGATTTAAATAATGCTCTATCGAAACTAGTACATTGGTTTAACGCCAACAATTTGCTCTTAAACGGCAATAAGACAAAATGTATTAAATTTACAATACCTAATGTAAAACATTCGAAAACCAATGTGCTCTTAAATGGGGAGAAGTTGAGTCTTGTGGATAACACTGTTTTTCTCGGTATTACTATTGACGCGAAACTTCACTGGGCCCCCATATATCTAAATTAGCAAGCAGACTTAGTTCTGCAGCATATGCTGTAAGAAAGATTAGAAGTCTCACAGATGTTGAGACAGCTAGGTTAGTGTTTTTTAGTTACTTTCATAGCGTAATGTCTTATGGAATTTTGCTATGGGGTAATGCGACTGATATTGAAGCTATATTTGTTTTGCAAAAGAGAGCCGTACGGGCGATTTATAATCTAAATTGTAAAGAGTCCCTTAGAGAAAATTTTAAAGAAATAAACATATTAACTTTGGCATCGCAATATATTTATGAAAATGTAATGTATGTACATAAAAACATAAATAGCTTTAATAAGAATAAGAATGTTCATACCTTAAACACTAGGAATAAACATAAGCTTGTAATGCCACTTACTAGACTCCACAGAATTAGTAATTCATTTATGGGGCAATGTATACGCTTTTACAACAGAATCCCAGAACATGTTCAAAGTTTGTCAATAAACAAGTTTAAAAGTTTTATTAAAAAAAACTGTACAAAAAGGGTTATTATAATATCAAGTAATACATGAATGAAAATAACCCCTGGGAATAAGGTGATCGCCACCATGCTGGTTCTATGAAAATTCATTTAAAATTGTATAAACAAAATTATTGTTAAGTGAAATTATATTTAAAAAAAAGTCCCGCTGGGTTTCTTGCTGGCTCTTCCCAGGACAGAGGTATTTTCCGAACCAGTGGTAAATAAAATAATGACTTTCAATAAGTATTATGTAATAATCCAAATTGAATAAAATCATTCTATTCTATTCTATTCTATGCCAAGGATTAGAAAGAAAGTTTTTGCTATGTAAATATCACACAGCAGAAGTTACTGTCGGATATTAAACGATTTTCAAATTGCGAATTTAATAATGTTAAAAATTTAATAAATTAAAGGTCGGAGATTAAAATAAATCATTTAAAAAATAAGGCTTCTAAATTTCTAGCAACATTAAAAATGTAAATATTTATTTACTTGCCGCAGTAGAGAGCTGCTCGATGGATGGTAAACAATCGTTGACAGTTTAATTGAAATAATTGAATCCGTGCGGTTTGAAATACCATTTAATATTTTTTATATTTCTTGTTTGGAATAATTGAAAACGCCACACTTTTACTTTAACCTAAATACACACCACAGTGATATGTAATATATGTATGGATATTTACATACTAACACGGACGTCCATAACCATGTCATATTTGTCCGCTGTATATAGGCTACTCGGATATAGGCTGTAACCTTACAGCCTATGTAGCGGGGATCGAACCCAGATTGCTTGCGTACTGTGTAATTTATGGCAATTGCTCCCTGAGCTACTACAGATCTACAGTTCATTCTACAAAAGTCTTGAAAAAAATTTTGTTAAGCCTGTGTAATGTAATGTTAGTGTAATGTGGGGATAAGACTTATAGGACAATAAGATGTACTAGATTTTATAACCAATAAAACTAGTCATTGTGATTAAAAACTACTTGCTTATGATTTAAGGTGTGGTTAGCAAATCGTGCCGTGGGTTATAAATCCACCATTCCACTTCGGTCGTGAACCACTCCTTTATTATCTTAGGGAAATTCGCATAAATGCTTTCCGCTACAGAAATTGGAAATGCTGAACTCTTACCGGCTAAAATCCCAAGGTCACCTTCAGCGTTTACGAGGCATCCCAGGATCTCCATTCAAAACTATTGGCGTGAACCTTTACAATAATTTTAATTAATTGTTTGGAAGGGGAGGGGGAAGGGTAAACGAGAGAGAAATGTTAAACGAGTATTATTCAAAAACAAAATAAAATATTTTAATAACATGTGAACGTTAAATTTGCGCATGTCACTTTAAAAATGTCGCAATTAACAGTAAAATCGAGGTATAAAACTGTTCATTAAAATCAGTATGTAACGGAAAATATTAATGTTCAGAATGTATTTAGGCATGCAAGGAAGTGAAGAAAGATAGCGAGAATTAATATTCAAAAATATTTTAACTGTAGGTTCTTTCTTTGCTGTGAATGTAATGTTAGTATAAATTAATCAGTCTACGTAAATAATTTATCACGTACGTTAATTTTCCGTTACTTTTGCGTGCCTAAGCTAAAAACCTTGTGACAACTCAACATAAAATATACTCCCATAGTCTCAAGGTTAAAACAGCATATTTAGAAAAAAAAATTACTGCGTAAAAATTCCAAAAAAAAAAAGAAATTTTCATGCCCTATATCACTTCAAAAATTAAGACAAATCTAACGATTCCCCATATTATGTTAAAATCCATCAAGCTGCTTAGTGTAGTGCCCTGTGGACTCCCCTTTACCTCCGACTATATACATTTATGATATTAGTATTAAGTATAGAATAGCGACAGTATAATTAAAGTTCTTGTACAAGCAACACGTCTCCTTCATTCAGCACCTTCCGAGTTCCGACATTACATGGCGGCCCTGCCAGGCGGTGCGCTGCTACAATGCACGCGCACCGCCGCGGCCTACAAAATGATTAAAATTACAATATAATTTAATTATTATAATTTACTCAAATTGAGACAATTATATACCCGTACTACACGGAATATATACCCGGATGTGATGAAAAATAACTAAATATGAATACAAGAAGAGGCCTTAATAACAATTTTACAGAAGGTGATTGAAAAATTAAAAAGTATAATGTATAATTATAAAGTAGTACCATAAAGTCAACTAAGAGGAAAATAAAGTAATTTTTTATATAATGAGCAAAATTCAAGAAACAGCAAATTAATTTTAAAAGGAAAGAAACAGTTGTACTTTTGCAAGCTTCATCCAGAAGAATATGAAAATTGAGTTAAAAAGAACAAAGAAGAAATTAAGAGGTAACTTCGCACCTGTGTGATTTTAATTCCATTTAAAACTTTATTTATCAATTTGAGATTGATTTATATTCTTTTTGCTATTATATTTTTTTTTAAAGTTATGTATTAAATATTCTGTATCTAATATGTTACCTATGTTTAAATTGAAAGTAATTATCAGATATTTTACGATTCAATTGATTTTTTAATATTTTCATTACTGTATCTTAAAAAATAATCAAAACGCAATAATTATAAATTAAGTTACGTATGCACTTCTGTGGCATATTTTATTAAGGTACAAGACGATTTTATATTCACTTTTATTCAGTTATGGTTTTATATTATTTTTATTACTGTGTCGTGAAAAAATTAATGAAGTAATGTGATAGATTACATTTTCACGTCCTTAAATTTACCATAGTTCATCATAAATTAAATTTTTCATCTTTTATAGTTAAAATAACACTTTTTCTTTTAACGACCATAAACTAATCTAGATAAGTTCAATTTCAATTCGAAATTCAAATGTAACAAGAATCAATCTTTACACAGTGAATATAAAAGCACTCCTAAACTTTTCTTATGAATGATATATCTATAAATATGACATGTAATGTTATGCAATGAGCTTATCTTAAAACAATAGAGAGCAACATGCGATATATGAACAGGTACATAAAAATAAATCATAACAACATTCTAATAAAGACGAAAATAATAATATCAGAAAATAAATAAGAAATGATCTGTCATAGTATTAACATAAATATGAAAATAATGAAATATAGTAAAGTAAGAAATAAAATAATTAAGAGAGGGTTTAATAATACTAATGTTCCTTAACAGAGTTAAAAATGCAAAAAAAAAAATTGACTGACAAAAATGTTATCCCACTTGTACAAAAATTAATATGTATGTAATTAAAAGATATGAGGAATGGAAGAAAAGAATGTTCGAAAGTGTGAATATGAATGATTGAGTTGCTAAGTTTCCTCAATATTGGACTGATCACCCAAATATTGATGAATGCTTAAACTCCTGGTGTGGAATTCATTATGAGTGAGAATAATAAAAGTTAGTATAAGGAAGTGAAGCATGCAAGTGAATAAAAAATAACCGATACACTCAAATAGATATTAAGATGTTAAAAAAAAACACGGTTATGTATAAATAAAGAAGGAAATAAGATTTATTAAGAGAATATAAATAAAACATATGTTGACCTTGATAAACAAGGAATGGAGAGATACGGGAACGTCCATCACTGGTAAAGCATATAGTCCTCGAGCAGGGTATGTTTCCATGATTGGATGATAAAATCGGGAGTAACGGGTACTAGGGAACAATACCTTCAGTACAAGTGAGATGTGAACGAGTCTACTCATATTAGTACTGTTGGCGACCAGAGAAGTCTTAAATTTGTTACCCTTAATAATGGTACATAGAGGTCACATCCTTCACTGGATCATAGTGTGAACTTAGTTTTCCTCCGTGACAATTGTTGGAGTCCTTTGAAAATGACTTAAAAGTTGACCTCGAGGTTGTGCGCACAACCCAAGGTACAGTTTTACCTTGATATAGTATGATAAAAAAAAGTTTATGTACCAATAAAATGAAATGAATGTTATGAAAAAGTAATATAATACCCAAGTAAATGGGGGGCCCATATTTATAAAGTACCCGCGTGATAAATATCACGAAATAAAATATAAATGAAGTGAATTAATACTCCGATTCCCGATATCTAAGTAATAAATAAATATATAAGTGAATAGAATTACGAAAACAAATTAAGCTAGCTAAAAGGTCAAAAAGAATAAATTATTATGAAAGGAAAGAAAGTATGTACATACAAGAATTATAAAAGAAAATATAAATACATATAGGTATAACCTAAGGCCTAATAATTTAAACAAAGTAAATAGGAGTAGTGGTACTGGTATGAAAATAAGTACAATGAAATGAGAAAAATTCAAATCATAAAAGGACATGAGAAAAAATAAATGAGTTACATACAAGGTATTAAGGCGATCCCCGACCAAGTCTATAAAGTGAGATATGTAGTTATTTGCATTTCTTTACTAGGATGCTACCAAAATGCTACCTACTAGTTGCACATGTAGTACCTATAGGATCGATCCACATAACTACATGTATAATTAAATAAATACCTAATATAATCCACGTGTTATAATCATATAGCAAATAATATATTTTATCCATAATCGCAATAATATAGAGTATAGGGCTTAAAATAAAATAAAATAATTATGTAAATTATTATTGTAATAGGTACATATTATACAAGTAATATTAATAATTACGTTATAAAAATGATGAATAGTTATAAAAGATTGTTTGGTATTATATAGAATCAATTACTTAAAGTTTGAAATTCAACATAATTTAAAAGAAATAATAGGGAAGGAGATGTTAAAATAAATTAGAGATACGAACGTAATCAGAGAAGAGTATAAATATTATATTTATACAATAAAGTACAGTGCATGGCGCACATTTCAGCCAACTAATATTAATTAAATACAGGCAATTATTTAATACTCACAAATTAAACATGTGGTAATTATAGACACACAACAACATGTACACAAAAAGATAAATAATTAAATATAAAACAAAACATTTTCGCGTATATTTTATATGAATTTACAAGATTTTTTCCTTAAATTTAACCTTAAATTTCTATTTTATGTTATTTTTTTTGTTTATGTAAAAGTTGTACAATTTTAAACTAAAGTTGGTTTATATATTGCTTTATTGAATCAAGTCGAAACAGTATCGATCCGCTATTATTATAAGTTCCATAATGTAATAGTTTTTTTTCTTTTGTTATAGACAATAAAACCTAAAATTATGTTATTATATACTAAAAATACTTAAAACAACAAATACAACATACATTTTGCTATACAAACTTATATTTGTGTAATAGCCTATTTTTTCATAAATTTGTTTCAAATGAGATAAACATATTCCTTAGGAGTCATGAAATCTTAAAAAGGTAATAGTGCGTTTCCGACTATTAATGATAAATAACATTTATAATAATAAATACTTGATAATGTATGTAAATTTATAATGACACAATTCAATGTAAAATATTTAATACGTTAAATTAAAAAGCGTTTAATACTATAATTTTCAGATACATTTTAAGTGTATTCATAATAAAACATTTTGAAAGTTATGGTAAAATATGTAATAAGGAATATCTAATAAAGAAGTAAAATAAATACCTAATAGTTAACCAAATGTAAAAATAAAAAATAAATCAAGCTAAACTATTAAACTGAGTGAGCAAAACGTGTCCTCATTGACACATTTCCTTATATCTCTATATCACATGTTTTTTTTTCTATAGTAAATTTCATTTAAATGTAAGATTCAATTTGAAAAGGGTTAAAAACAATTCGGTGTTATTAATAAGTATTAGCTTTTCCTTTCTTTTATAAAAGCAATGTTATATAAGAACCTACTTAAAAACTAAAAGTGTTCTTTTGAATGTTTAAATTTTTAATGTTTTTTTGTGTAAAGTTTATAGGTGTTACAGTGATTATTCAATTATTTTCTCTAATCGATATAGTAAATATCATACTTCTAGAAATTGTAATAAAAAAAAAAACTAACGCATTTTTGATGGATGTAAAACTAATGTAACTATCTAAAATTATGTATAAATAAGAAATTTAAAACTATCATTTTACATGTATCCATATATGTATGTAATAAGAACATTGTACAACTTATGTTAAAATAGCGTGATCATAATACGATGTAATTATAAACGTTTCCATCTACGTACTTTGGTAATGAAAACAAAGGTGTCTCAAATCGCTTACGCGGCTGGGAATGCAATTTGTATTTTGATCTGTCTTTTGTTATGTGATTATGTTATTGTTATTGAAAATGATTACGTTGCTTAACATTGACTTCTTTGTTCTGTTCATCTTAATATGAAATGAAATAGTTAAATTTTTGGTTAAATTGAATGACCTCAGCAAATTATAAGATTTATAATATTTTCAAATTATTCTTTTAGGAAAGTATTTAAGGGATTTAAATAGTATATTTATGACATATGATTAAATTGTGAGCCTCGATTCTTAAAAATATGTATATGTAAAGAATATAATTCTTCTTGCAAAGACGTATAATTTTTATGACTAAGTTACGAGTACGTAACTATTTTTATTAAGTAAATGAGAATCATGGAAAGGACTATATATACATTGGCCATTTCCTTAATTATGTATACGCGAGCTGTGTACGTGAAAGAAAAGACGCAATTATTTCATGAATATTATTATTAATGATATTTAATGCCATGGGTAAAATGAAAAATAAATAATAGTTACCGAAGAATAAAGTAAATATATAAAGTTAATAAAAAAAAAGTGAATTAAATAAAAGTATCCTGAATTGTAAGTCAAAATAAAAGAAAATATTTTTAAAGTTTATAAAAAAAATGTAATCATTCCTTTTTTTTATTTTTTTTGTCGGTGGGAGGTGTAGTGCCCTGTGGACTCCCCTTTACCTCCGACTATATACATTTATGATATTAGTATTAAGTATAGAATAGCGACAGTATAATTAAAGTTCTTGTACAAGCAACACGTCTCCTTCATTCAGCACCTTCCGAGTTCCGACATTACACAGCGTGCCAAAAAATAGAGACTTATATAACACATATACAAACAGAAAAACATTACCCTATTTCTGGGGTAATCAGGTTTTTTTTTTATAGGAGAGGGGGCAAACGAGCATGCGGCTCACCTGATGGTAAGTGACTACCGCCGCCCATGAACAACTGCAACACCAAGGGAATCACAGATGCGTTGCCGGCCTTTTAAAAAGGAGTACGCTCTTTTCTTGAAGGTCCCTAAGTCGTATCGGTCCGGAAAAATCGCTGATGGTAATCGATTCCACAAGGAGGTCGTGCGAGGAAGAAAACATCTTCTAAATCGCACAGTGGTGGACCGCCAATCATTCAGATGGTGTGGATGGTATCGGGAGTTCTGCCGCGATGTGCGTTCGTGAAATTTGGCGGCTGGGATTAATCCGAACAATTCCTCAGAGCACTCTCTATGGTAGATGCGAAAGAAAACGCAAAGGGATGCAACATCTCTTCGCAGTGCCAATGAATCGAGCCGATCGGAAAGGGCTCGGTCGTCGACGATTCGAGCAGCTCTGCGTTGGATGCGGTCAAGTGGAAGGAGCTGGCACTGGGGAGCCCCTGCCCAGAGATGGGAACAGTATTCCATGTGAGGCCGAACTTGCGCCTTGTGAAGTTGCAGGCGGTGTGCCGGCATGAAATACTGTCCCGCCCTGCTGAGCACGCCAAGCTTTTTAGAGGCCAATTTGGCCTTCCCTTCCAAGTGACCACGAAACTGCACGTCACTCGATATGTCGACTCCGAGGATACCGATACTGGCTGAGGCAAGAAGGGGAGTGCCTTGAAACTGAGGAGATACGACAAAGGGGTTCTTTTTAGCGGTAAACGCGCAAACTTGTGTCTTCTGAGGATTAAACTGGACTAGATTTAGTCGCCCCCAATCCGAGACTTTGCTCAGCAAAGACTCGACTTCAGACACAAGTTTGTTCCGGTACTCAGCGACGTTTTCCCGAGAAATATTGGCACGGCCGGTGTATAGAGCATCACCAGTGCTGTCATCCGCATAGCAATGAATGTTACCAGTTAGCAACATATCATTGATATGCAGAAGAAACAGCGTTGGTGATAGCACACAGCCTTGTGGAACACCAGCGTTAATAGGCTTGTAGTCAGAGCATGCACCGTCTACAACGACCTTGATGCTCCGATCTGCAAGGAAGCTGGTGATCCAATTGCACAATTTCTCGGGAAGCCCATAGGAAGGGAGCTTCGAAAGAAGCGCTTTGTGCCAAACCCGATCGAAGGCCTTCGCAATGTCCAGACTAACGGCCAACGCCTCCCCCTTGGACTCTACTGCCTCCGCCCATCTATGGGTCAGGTAGACCAGAAGATCACCAGCTGATCGACCCCGACGAAAACCGTATTGGCGGTCACTAATTAGCTGGTGATCCTCAAGATACCGGATGAGCTGGCAGTTAATAATGGATTCCATTATTTTGGAGAACAAGGAGGTGATCGCGATAGGCCTATAGTTGGATGGGTCTGAGCGGTCGCCTTTTTTAGGGATCGGGTGGACAAAAGCTGTCTTCCATGAATTCGGGACTACGCCTTGGGAGTAGGAGTACTGGAAAAGACGCGTTAGGACCGGTGCCAACTCCGGAGCACACGTCCTCAGCACAATTGGGGGGATTCCGTCAGGCCCACTCGACTTCTGGATGTCCAAGGAGAGCAGTGCTTTGCGAAACGAGCGCTGTAAGAACAGCACATCCGGCATGGAGCACTCACACCGCGGGATGGTCAGCGGTGTTTTCCCCCCGCCATCAAGAGTCGAGTTGGACGCAAAAAGGGAGCCTAAAAGGTCGGCTTTGTCTTTTGCGTCATGGGCCAGTGAGTCATTCTCCCTGTGCAGAGATGGTAGTGATGGCTTACAGAAATTCCCTTGGACAGCCTTGGCGAGAGACCAGAATGCACGGGTTCCCGAAGGAAGGCGAACTAGTTTCTCGCCAATTCTGCCTATGTGCTCTGACTTTGCCCTGGTAATAACTCTTTTGAAGGACCTGGAGGGGAAGGTATACTTCTTTTTAAGTGTGCTGGTGTTTACATCCCGAGTCGCCGAAGCCGCAGCCCAGGCTTGATAACACTCCTGCTTACTGCGTAAAGCAGTCTTACAGGAGCGACCAAACCAAGGCTGAGATCTGCCTCCGATGGGCACCACAGATGATGGAATAAATAGTTCCATTCCCTGTAGCACCACATCAGTGACAGAGTCAGCAACAGCGCTGGGATCGTCCGGCGAGAAGCAAACCCGCCCCCATGGGTAGGATGCAAAGAAAGACCGCATTCCGTCCCAATCCGCCGACCTGTAATGCCAAACACGGCGGCAACCTGCAGAACGCAACCGCGAAGGGAGCGTGAGTGGCACCACACTCCGGATCAGACAATGGTCCGAAGAGCCGAGAGGGGCATCGACGGAAACCTGATATCCGTCCGGATGAGAGGTCAGCATAAGGTCCAACAGGGAAGGTGTATGATCCTCCACATCTGGAATCCGCGTAGGCGAAGTAACCAGTTGTGTCAGACCATATGCCAAGGCAAAGTCATAAACAGATCTCCCCGCATGATCGGTTAGACGTGAACCGAGCCATTCGGCATGGTGGGCGTTAAAATCGCCAAGGATCACGATCTCTGCGGATGGGACCTGTTGTAGCAAG
Source organism: Parnassius mnemosyne (assembly GCA_963668995.1). Taxonomy (NCBI): domain Eukaryota; kingdom Metazoa; phylum Arthropoda; class Insecta; order Lepidoptera; family Papilionidae; genus Parnassius; species Parnassius mnemosyne. The sequence goes on along the minus strand of CAVLGL010000104.1, from coordinate 52,396,449 downwards.
GAATCTGTAGCCATTTGGACGTGGTCGATGAGTCGGTCTGTTTCGGTATTACCGCTATGGGACCTATAGAGGCACCCGTAGACGCGCGGATGGTCGTCGCTGTCTACGCGTAACCAAAGGATGGACAGGTCCGAATCTTTAAGGCTGCCGAGGCGTCGAGAACAGATGTCCTCTCTGACATACACGCAAACTCCAGCCCGAGGCACAAAGGAATGCTCCAATTTGTACCCCAGGTAGGAGAGATACGAAATATCAGCCGGAGAGGAAACCTTCGTCTCGGTCAGAATGAGCAAGGCCGGCTTCGCCGTCTCGAGATGGTAGTGGACGGCGTTTAGGTTAGAGTGTAGTCCCCTGATGTTGCAAAAATTCACGGATAGCTTGGCGGGAGTCGCCTTGGTGTTCTTGCTCAGTTTGCCTCTAGCAGTTATGCTTTTGAGCGGAATTTTGCCCCCCCCCCCCCCCCCAGAATACGCGGGGCAGCCTGAGCACCCACGCTCAGGATCGGAATAACATGGTCGTGGATGCTCAGCGAGGGATTCTCCAAGCAACGCTACTGCTCGCTTACAACTCTCAGTGTTGCCTATGGCCAATCGAGGCCAAAAATGGATGGTGACTTGTACCGTCGTTTAGAAATACCGATTCATTTTCTAGAGTTAAATCTAAAGTATATTTATGTACCACAAGCAGTTTTCTCTTTCAGACTACCTTTGTGGAGAAAACTGATGTTAACAATAGTTAAAATAGAGGGGGGAGTACAAAAAATTATGAAAAGGCACACGATTATATATATATATATATATATATATATATGATATAATAGATTAAATGAAAAAGTGTGCTATAAAGGAAAAGTAATTTATCAGATAGCGTTCTTATTAATACGATTTAATAAGACTTTTGAACGAATGAAGAAATTTACCACGACGAATGTAGAGAGTTCAAGTGTTCCAGAAACGCACAGATGTGACAGTAAAGGATTTCTCAAAAAAGAAATAAGACTGCAAAAGAGTAGAGAGAGAAAAATTGACAAGGGAACAAAGGAACCGATTATAGGCAAGGGAAAGATACTGGAAGCGGTCTTATAAATAATGATATGTGGAAGGATTTTACAACACGCCTTAATTCTATTAACCTCATTAACCTGTGTGGTCCAAGAGATATAGTAGTTGAGATCGAGATATGAGTGTAGTCTTGTATAATAGAAGGTCAGGAAAACAAATAAATTTTTCCAATTAATCTAGAACTACAATACTAGAAATAACAATAGCAATATGAAAATAAAAAAAAAATGTTAAATACATATTTTACTAAACAATTAAATAACTTTAATATTATCTTTTATATTTCTTCTTTATCTTTTAAAAGACGTTACTCCACACTAGGGATGTTACGGAAGTGATTATATCGGAACCGAATTCGGAAGAGGAGTTTTTACATTTTGTTTGTCGGAACCGGAACCGAAATCGGAACCGGAATCGGAGGTGGAGGCAGATGAAATGTGTTAAGGGCAGACCTATTGCACTGTATTTTTTTTTCAGTTTCATTTTGTTTAATTCTTCGCATTCAGTGGTATGCACAGACTTTAAATTACTTTTTAACGAAGTAGTCCTACCTCCCTTTCTATATATCTTCCACATAGTTAACACTTTGCCGTATTCTCTAAACACTCGTAAAACACTAATAAAACGGGTACGTACGGGTTATTGAACAATTAAAGTCATCGCACATTATACCGCCCCGGCACCGGACAGGCTTCTCACCCTAAACTGAAACTTTGAAAAATTATCTTTGTACATGTTATTAAGGTAGGTACATATTTAAATTAAAGTACATATAGTGTAAACGCCGTGGGGCCCGCGCGCTGACCTAACGTCGTCCACTCCGGGCCGCTTGCGCTGCACTGCACGCTTGCGACGCGCGGTCAACGTGTGGCTTCTCTTCTAATGTTTCTTTAGTTGTCACCAAGTGCGATGGCTATGATTGCCAAGTTACGAAATGTCAAGTGAGATATTTCAAAAGCAACACCAGTTGACACGACTCCTCTGTATATTGGTATGGTCTACTGTAGTTGACGTTGAGTTGAAGCCCCGTGGTCGGTTCGTTGACCGCGCGCTTTCTATTCGCTGACGGCGTGCTGTCCACTTGTTGATGCCGCGCGGACAAGACCGACATAGCCCAACGGTTTAGAAAGTTGAAGTGGCAATGGGCTGGCCATATAGCTCTAAGAAACGAGAACCAATGGGCAAAAAACGTTCTCAAGTGGTAGCCTCGTACTGGTAGACCAAGTGTAGGGCGGCCCCCACACTAGATAGGGTGATGACCTGGTAAGACATATAAGACGTCGTTGGATGCAGGTAGCTCAAGACCGTACTGTGTGGCATTCCTTGGGGGAAGACCTATTTTCAGCAGTGGAATTGTGAAGGGCTGTAATGATGATGATGACAACTCTGAGACAATGGCAGTATGAAGTTTAGCTTTATGCGTTCCTTCTCCATATAATCTTTAACTAAACCAAGTCTTACATGCCTCTGTACGCACAATATGCTTATAAAGAGTACAAAGTTTTCTTATTGCGTGTTAATATATCAATCGTACAAATATTAAGGTTTCAATAAATTTATGTACGTATATCAAAGTTAGATTATGTAAATAAAGCTATAGTTTGGGATATATAAGGTCGTGGATTCAATACGCATTGTGTTTCTCCGTAACCTCTGATTACTTTAATTAATTAATATCCACACTTTACAGAATATAACGCTGTTTAATAAAAAAAAACATTAACATTTTAACTGTGCGTATTCTGGGGTTTGTTTACTCATTAGATTGCTCGACTTTTAGATTGTGCCCGTTTACTAAGTTAGAAACGTATTATTTTGTGACAATTTCTGAGCTATGAAGTTAATTACACATTATGCAATATTTATTTATACGAGAACATAGTCAAAAATTATAATTTATCACGATAAACCCTGTAAAAATTGAGACGAGACCTGTAGGAAGCAGTGGATCGTATATAGACTGTGCCTTTAACATTAACTTATATGAGGATAAAATGCTCTCTTTTATTTTTATATAAAATCGTATTTTTATACATGATTACTAACGAATCAATGGTCCGGTCCACCATGTCACCAGACTACATAATTGTGTCTTCAATCAATATCAAACAAAGAAGACTAAAGATGGGTAATCCACGGTGAGTGCTCTGAGGAATTATTCGGATTTATTCCAGTCGCTAAATTTTACCATCACACATTGCGACAGAACTCACTTTACTATTCACATTATCTGGATGCTTGGCTGGACACTATTGTACGAATAACTAGAAGTTTTATTCCTCTCACGACTTCTTTGTGGAATTGTTTACAACCGGTATTTTTTTCCGGACAAATACGACTTAAGGATCTTCAAGAAACGAGCTTACGCCTTTTTAAAAGGCCGGCAACACACCTACAACTTCCCTGGTGTTGCAGTAGTTCTTGGCGGTGGTCAACACATACCATCAGGTGAGCCGTATGTACGCTTGCTTATACAAAAGAAATTAACATCTTAACTTAATATTATATTGATTTGCTTGTTTTCCCGGCGCAAAGAAACATTTTAGAACAAATTATTAAAAATATAAACCAACTGCAATTAAACTTGAAAATAATAAAATTATTTCACATAATTTATTGCCTTTTGAATTCAGGGCCGGAATTCGGTATACAAAATTGTCTTGGTACATCTTGTTCTCATTCGTTGACCAATTGATATATTTTATACAGTACACTAAGAAAATACAATAAGCGATAAAAAGACAATATAATATAAAGTATATACAATAGGCGGTCTTATCGCTATGAATGTAATTTCTTCCAGACAGCTGTTAGGTTAATAAATACTATATTATTGTTTACTCGATAAGTGATTTGACTTTATATTATAATTACTGTAAGGGACTGCAGTGGACTGTATGTATTTATGTTAGGGGTGAATTATACTAGGGACGTTATTGACGAATAGATGGTACTCATGACGGCTATATATTACAGTATTTACAAAGAGCGGCAATTATGACTACTATTGTTTACACAGGAAGGGGTCTTCTATGGAGTCTTGACTATCTTGATTTTCTTGCTTCTTCTTTCTTGAGTGCCGCTGTCGAATCGAATGAATCGGAGCCCAAAAGGCCCTTCTTATATTCCCGCGGTAGGTGTCTCGGCATGAGCGTGTTCTCACGAAGTGCGCTGCACGCTCATTGGTCGGCGACCTCACGTGATGTCCGGGTGGTGTGCGGGGTGCACTGGGCGTAACGGGGTGTGAAGGGGTAACGGGGCGGCGGCCCCTTTGATTGCTGTAAAAGAGTGGGGCGGTAATGACGCCGCACGACTCTGTAAGTGCAAAAGGTTGATTGGTATATTAGGAGTGGCATTTGCTCAACGCTCCTCGTTGCAGTAAGACGTCAAGTTAAATTGAATTGTGTACAAGTTTAAATTGTGAAGTGAAATAAAGTGTAATAGTTGAAATTAACCGTTTTATTTTCTACCTGGTCTTGAATAGTATAACACAACCTTTTACGTAACGAGCTGTTATCGTCAACTAAATAGAAAGATTAAGTGATAGTGTACTTTATTACCCAGTGAAGAAACGAGTGCAAAAGATACCAACAGTAATAAGTTTTCAGTAAATTTTTAAATGCGAAAGGACTTAGCACGTCAAATTTTTTAGTGCGATGTAAATTTTCACAAGCATAAAGCTTTAGCAGAAAACAATTTCTTTTAACAGAATGGACTTAGAAATGTACGAAAAGAAAGATTTTCAGAAGAACGAAGATAACAATCGTAGGAAATTGAAATGAAATCAAAGCCGTTTTACAGATATCAAGGAGTATCCCTCCAGGATTGGACAACATTGCTTATTATTACAAGTATAATATATACTCTGTGCACTTGACTAAAATGTCACACGCGACAAAATTCTTAAACAATTTTGTCACGTAAGGCAAAAGCAAACAGTGATGGAACTGAACACATTACAAATCACATAATTTATTTCTTTAGAGTTTGTATACTCGTTCATTGTTAGTAGCGATCCATTCAGAAATATTGACAAATAAAATATTGATTAGTTAGTTTGCTGTGTGAAATCAACTGGAATTATTTTCTATTTTGCGATACAATCTCTTATTTAATTTCGCTTTATGTTATTATCCGTTTATAAATTTTCAATGGGTAAAATTCAATTTAGAGTTGGTAATCATGGCCGAAATAAATTCTGTGTCGTCTTCAAAGTAAATAGTAGTAATCTATGTAATAGTCAAAACACAACGCGTTTTTAAATCGATGAGCGACATCTAGTTTACGCAAAACAAGTTACCTAAAAAAATTCGATACAAAACTGTAGTTTGTGTTGAAGTGAAAAATTAACTAAAGTAAATCGAACAAACATGTCGCTCGCCAAAGACTTCTCAAGTCCGTTACAACAAGAGAGCTTTATATCTTTAATTCAACTAATTTTTGACTATTAGTTACTGACTCAGTAACTAATAGTCAAAAATTAATCACAGTAATAATATAAAAGAACTTGACACTCTTTATAGCTAACAACTTAACATCCAAAGCGACTAAATAAATAAATAACAATAAATTGTTTAAGCTAAGCAATAGCCACATCTCTATCTAAAGTTTATAACAAATGTACGAGTACAACAAGAATATAAGAAACTTTATAACAAACTTGCAAGTAGCTACAAAGTACTACAACGCTACGCTGCTATTGCACAGCTATTTAGAAGAAGAAAAAGCATTTCACCTAAAAATACGTATCTAAATTATCACTATTCAGGAGTTATAAGCAAAATACATAATTTTGACACTGGTATCTTAATTTCTCAGTATCGGAATCCTCGGCGTCAACATATCGAGTGATGAGCAGTTTCGTGGTCACTTGGAAAGCCAAATTGGTCTCTAAAACTTTGGCTTGCTCAGCAAAGTGGACCAGTATATCATGCTGGCTCACCGCCTACAACTTTACAAGGCATTGGTTTGGCATTACATGGAACACTGTTGTCTCTTGGCTGGGGCTCCCCAGTGCCAGCTCCTTCCACTTGCCCGCATCCAGCGCAGAGCGTTTTGAATCGTCAACGACCAAATCTTTACTGATCGGCTCGATTCACTGGTGCTGCGAAGAGATGTTGCATCCCTTTGCATTTTTTTTTTGGCATTTACCATGAGGAATGCTCTGAGGAATTGTTTGGATTAACCTCAGCCGCCAAATTTCACGAACGCACATCGCGGCAAAACTCCCGATGGATACTTGGCGGTTCACCACTGTACGTTCTCTAGGAGTTTTCTTCAGCGTACGACCTCGCTGAGGAATAATTTACCAGCGGCGATTTTTCCGGACCGATACGACATAGGGACCTTCAAGAAAAGAGCTTACTCCTTTTTAAAAGGCCGGCAACGCAACTGCAATTCTCTTGGTATTGCAGTTGTTTATGGGCGGTGGTATTCATTTACCATCAGGTGAGTCGTATGCTCTTTTGCCCCCTCTCCTATAAATAAAATTAGCATTCTTACATCTAAGAGTCACTCTAGTTATTTGGTCTGGATCAGGGTGCAATTATACCTAATAACGATTTGGATAGAGGGAGATCATCTTCCTTAACCAAAACAACATCTCCACACTTAGTCTGCTGCGTGAATTAATTCCATTTAATTCTTTGATACAACATAGTCAAAAATTCTTGCGACCATTTTCGTCAGAAGTGCTGCACAAGCTTCTTTGTAAGCTGCCATCAGCGTAAACTACCGACCTTATTGTCTTCAAAATTGTAATCTGGTGCAGTAATAATAATAATAATAACTAAAGCTTCACCAACCAGAAAGTGACCGAGTGTCAGGGGCATGGGACCACCGTGACTAGAAGGGATCTGATACAAAGGTCTAGAATTCAAGCATGCTTTGACTTGAGTCAGACCGTTGAAAGTTATTCGTATGGGATTATTGTTCCGTCTATTACACGACGCAAGTGAAACTTTGTTGACTTCATCGTACCTTTCCACAAATCTTCAAAGTTAGGAGAATGAGGAGTGATGAAAAACCACTTAGTATGCTTTTTTGAAAGAAACTGCAATTTCGTCAGCAAGATTCGAATTCTCAGCTTAAATTAGCATTTGCAGCTCCTTTGATGCTCCAACAAAATTGGTGCTATTATCGCTGAACATCTCTAGACAGTGACCATAACGCGCTACAAAAAGCTGAAAGTAAATCTTCTGTCGTCAAGTCACTGACAGCTTTTAAATGAATGGCTCGCGTCACCAGACAGACGCGCTACAAAACGCTTGAAAGCTGAAAGGAAACCTTCTGTCGTCAAGTCACTGACGGTTTCTAAATTAATGGCTAGCGTCGCCAGACAAATAAAAAGTGCAATGTTACCTTTATAGCATCGACAACCTCTGCCCTTGGTAATCCTAACATTAATAGGGCCAGCATAATTAATGCCACAGTGGGAAAATGGACGACTTACTTTTACCCTATCTTTGTGTAAATCTCCTGCAGGGAAGCAGTTCGTCAATACCTAATACTTTTTTTAATTTTATAACATAATCTTTAATTAGGTTCTTTATCTCTAATATGCAATACTTGAATTTGACATAATTCAGCATCAATGTGAGCTGCCCATGGAAAGTTTTCTCATTTGCTTCTACTACAATCAAACGTGACAGATGATGATTATAAGGCAAAATGATTGGATGTTTACCATCATACTCTTCATTGCTGTTCTGAATACGTGCTTCCTCTAGATACATCCCTTAACTTCTTTAGACAAGTGAACTCATTCGAAAATGCCTGAATTGTGTATTTGTTATAAATACCGTATATACTTTCATGTGCACGTAGCAAAAATCTGTTATTTTAAAATTACAAACAGACAATTTGTATAGATGAATATTTTCCCAGACGGTAATATCTGTTGGTAATTTTGGGCTATACTCGATAACAGTGTGAACTTTAATAGACCTCTCTTCGAGATTGGTTTGTGGAACAATCATTTTTGATCGTGGGTATTGAAGGTCACGCAACCAATTAGCGCCACAAATCACTAGGACTTAATCCACGAGACGCACAGTCACCTGGATTCTGGGCTGATTTCACATGAAACCCCTGCTCATTGTCTAGTACTACAAGAATCTTTGTCACTCTATTGGCGACAAAGGTGTTCCAGCAGCTTGGTTCACCCTTTAACCATTCCAGGACTATAGAATAATTAGTACAATCCCGGATTTGCGATCTCAATAAACCCATCACTAAAGCGATTTCAGACAGCAAGCCTGCAAGCAACTCTGCTCCGAACAACTCCAATCTTGGAGTAGAAATTTGTTTCAGTGCAGCGACTTTCGTTCTTGCTGCACATAAATTGACATGTATGCCAGCCTGTGGTTCAACGATTCTCAAGTATACAACTGCTGCATACGCGTCATTATATGTGTCACAAAACTCATCTATGAACACATCGGCCACATGTTCATGTGAGTCCAGCGAGATATAATATATATATACACATATATATATATATATATATATATATATATATATATATATATGTGTGTGTGTGTGTGTGTGTGTGTGTATCTGTTATCTGTTGAAAATAGGTAAATCTTGTCTAAAGGTAATCCATTCTTGTAGTAAATCGCCTGCTCTCTCTTCATCTCACGAATCACCGGCAAGCCTAAGCTTCTGTATGAGATCTTAGCTCTGATGATAACTAGCGCAGTCCAAACAAGAGTTTGAAGCTTGAAGTCATCCAGAACTCTACATGCTGCCAGTTCATAATTCTGGCCTCCATCCTTAGTCGCCTGTTGAAGGCTCTTCACTGGTAAATATAGTGCCGAAGAAACATCAACTGTGACTCTCGTCATCATAAATTATTTAACCTCTTCGTTTAGGCACGGTCTCCACAGAAGACGCTGATATTTACTTGCGCCTTTCTCGTCCAACTTTACCTGCTAATACATCTAAACGATGTCAGCGAACAAAGCACACAGGATGAGCACGCCATCTTTATAAAATATTACATAGCTCAGGATGCAAGCTCTGCCCGTCCAATAAGTCATCATTTAGAGACCTGCCGTTTTTCCCATTGTAGGGGGCATCAAAAACTGTTCGGACTTTGGGTGTCGTTTTATCCTCACGTGCAAGGGCATGGTGAGGCAAATAAACACAATTTATTTGAGCTAACTCTTTTGAGTCAACAACCTTCATATGATTCCGATTTATATAATCACTCATTAGTTGGGGTGAAGAGGTCTGGTTATGAAAGGATATTAGGAACGTTTGGAGATGAAAGAATAAATGAGAATGGTGAAGACCTCCTCACCGTATGTGGGGAAAAGAATATTTTTGTGGCGAACACTTTCTTTCGCCATAAGAGGATTCACATGTATACTTGGGAAAGAGAGGATGATAGAAGCATGATAGATTTTATAATTGTGGATAAAAATATGAGGAGCTCAGTGGTAGATATAAGGGTTTACGGTGGGTGCTACGTAGGAACGGATCATTACTTGGTCTTATGCCGAATTAATGGTTTATTCAAGCATTGGCGGCATCGGACATCTGTATTTGCCACTGCGTTACAGCGTATAAGAATAGAGAGGTTACAAGGTGAAGGTATGAAAGAGAAGTATAAATGCAGACTGAGCGAAAATATAAGTGTGTTGAATGAATTATCAAACCATTCAATATACACAACAAAGAGCTTATTTAAGTTTAGGTCGCTCTTTAAGTGAGTGTGACGGTGTTTTTACCAACGTAACGAGATTCTACCGGATCTAAACATTTAATGTGGTGAGAAGAAGTCAAGTAAAGGTTATTTACTTGACTTCTTCTTTTTATTAACTAGAGTGATTATTGCATCCATAGTGATCACCACGATGCCTGATGACATCGTCAGAGTCAGTTTCTTGTACCTAAGTGTAAATTATTTTTTCATTTATCGTCAATGTCGATAAAAATTGCTTTTTGCATACAATAACTTGATTTTCAAATGAGTTTTCAGTGGCTTAAAAAGGTTATTTATACATCAATGTATATTTTCGTCGAGACTCAATATCTCTTCTCTTGAGTATACTAAATGTCTCTGACGATCTTCTTGATTCCAGAAAGCTTTAAAATAACAAAATAAGAACATAAGATATAATTTTATATCGCAATATCTACGTAAACAATTGTAATTAGATATTACGATAGCAATGAATACTTATTTTAACGACGTAACTAATCTTGACTTAGATAAAGTATTACATACGATAAAATTATTCATCTAATAAGTGACGTAAAATATGGTTTAAATAATATACAATACTTTTTTCTACAAAAAACAAAAACATCATAGATAATTCCTTGTGTTACTTACTATAGTTATGACCAACTAGAAACAAAAATGTGGGAAATTTTGACAACTTCATTAAAAATAATAGTTACGTAACGAAACTACTTACCTAGTGCTCTATCAGTTTCTTCCAAATTACCATTAAGGTCATAAGTCATTCTACATTTTTAGATAGAAAATTAGATTCAATATTTCCTGATCTTGCCGATTAACACGCAATTGCACATAGCTTGCGATCTCTTGAATGTAATTAGAAGTAATTATTTGAAAATAGTTTACTCATTATTTTAGAAACTTACTTGAAATCTGTAATCAACTAAATAATAATTTACGCGGCAATCGCGAACGTACGCACACTCTCCGCATACAAAACCGTATTTAATCGTTACCATAGCACTGCTACTCTGCCTCTGCGCACCCTTACCGCGTAAATGATCGTTGAGGACAATACGACAGTATACTATGCCTGCTTCTATTACATACGGTTGTATATATGAACAGTCTCTGTATTTTGAAGATATTTAAATTTTTATTAAAAGGGTAGATAGAACATAAATATTTAATTTTAAATCACTTAAACCATAAAAATCGCCAATTTGTGGGTTACCATAGTATACGTAGGAGCCATCGATATACACATCACGTACTTTAGGAACAATTGCATATTATACTAGCCTCTTACCCTTACTGTATGTACTAGTACATTCTATGCTCATTATCATATCAGTCACTCAAACTCTGCGTAATACCTACTCATTATTTAAACCATTCGTTTATCATTATGCAGTTCAATTGATTTCGATCGTCCATATAACCAACTGCAATTATATACGTCTAGCCTATATTTTTCAACACACTCAATTAAATCAAGATGAATAACAATAATATGAAGAAAATTGAGCTATTCTATCAAAACCTGAGAGGACTACGAACCAAAACCAATGAGTTTTTAAAAAAGTATTATTGCAGGACTCCAATATAATTATGATAAATGAAACATGGCTCTGCGATAGCATTTTTGATGCTGAGCTGTGTGATGACAGATTTACAGTCTTTCGTAGAGGCAGAAGGTCGTTGGGCGGTGGTTTAATGATTATGTGTGCTTCGAATTTACAGGCACGCACCAGACCAGAATGGTATTGTAGTGGCCTGGAGTCTATGTGGGAAACTATTCCTGCTACAGCTATCAAAGCCAAGTATGATTTGCATATTGCTACAGTGTATTTTCCACCCAATGATACAAATTCCATCAAGATTGTACATATTTATGTATCAATTCACTGAAATCAAAAGCCAAAACTGCAATGATCACTTTATAATTGCGGGCGACTTTAACCTTCCTATATCATTGACTGGCAATATGAATAAGAATAGAGAACCAATGATTCTGAGAGAGGGCTTTATCGAGCTTGAGAATGCTGCATCGAGTTTTGTCACTCAGTCTTCCTTTCTTGGTTTGTCACAGTTTAACAATTACACTAATAAATGTAACAATACATTGGATCTAATTTACTCTGATTTGCGCGTCACCATAAAGAAATCTAAGACACCTTTAGTAAAGGAAGATCCTCTACACTCTTTCTATTGTAGCTTCCAATATTCCAGTCCCTCCAACTAAACCTCAATCTCGCACTAAATATCAATATAAACGAGCTGACTTTGATAGTATCAACAAATCGCTTATAAATCAGGACTGAAGTTTTTTACTCAAAATAGTTATATAGAGCACATATTAACGAAATTTTACTCTATTTTAAATAATATAATACAAACCTTCGTACCACAAGTTCGTTGCTCAAGTACCTCAAGCATCAGTCTCGGAAAAATGCAGTTAGCAATATACCTTTTATAATTTTATCTCTTCTTCAGTTGAAGCCAAGATGTTTCAAAATTTGGATCAGTGATGGAATTGTGCCTTAAAAGCTGTTTCACCTGACCCGTCAGACGACTTTTTGAATAATGCAGCTTAAGCACATCGGCTAAGGATAAATTACTGTATATAAATGATTTGTCACTTGCCACTTACCACTTACTGCATAATTTTGGGCGACGGTTAATAAATCTGTTAACGCTTCTATAAGTTTTACTTTACAAGCCACATAACTTTCTTCTTCACTGTAATTTGTTTATTTGTTTAATAAATAATATATCTTTTTATCAGTATCAGCTTCACTAATAATATTATAATGGTTAGTTTCAAACTGCAACCATTGTTTTTCCAGTTGTTCTAATCTAGTTTCAACGAACAAAAATTTGAAATAATTATGAAATCCAACAGCTGTTACTCCGTATGATGCATATTTTATTGAAAATAACAACTAAAGACTATAAGTCTGCGTAATAGTCAAACCATAATGCGTTTTTAAATCGATGAGAGACATCTTGTGACAAATTTACCAAATAAATCGACACAAACATTAATCAAAACCATTTTTCATCAATGACTTCACATTTTGTGGTCACAGATACTGCAAAGCACTAGGATTGTAAGATTTTTTAAATAATACTAGTACCACTATTAAGACATTAATATTACTCCCGCCACATCTAGTTTAACTTAAAAATGATTGTTTTAAGTGTTTGGTAGTTGATTCAAGGATTCGAACCCACGACTTTCTGAGATTGTAGTCAAAAAAGTGCTAGTAGACTAATGGTAGGGTCATTATACTACTAGCGCTTTAAAACGTATAAGAACTTCAAAAATATAAAATAATTACATGCGATAATATGCGTTTTCATTAATATGTTGGCATTCGTGTAATCATTAAATATACCAAGACATTTGGTAAAATGTCGTTAACAAGGAAGCTTTTGCATTATCTTTCATTTTCGTTATTAGTTATCCAGACAAAAGTTCACGTCTGGACACCTATTCAACCAATTGACATTGCTATTTCAGCTCTCTGAACATACTCTATACTAAACGTATAATATACTGCCATCTATTAAGGTTCATAAGATCATTCTAACCTCTTCTTTACCTACTTCTATCCCTATATATAATTACATTTAGTATAAAGGCTAGGATATTCAGCATATTATTTTCTACAAACAACAAGTATATGGCGAAGGCTCGTTTATATTTTTATCTCTATTGTTTTCATTATCATAAAATAAATTTAAGTTTAAAAATATATTAAGAAATCAATTACATATTATTAAAAACATATTTATTGATTTGTAAATACAAAGGAAACCGATTTAACAAATCTTGATTAAATGTATGCTTTGGTTTGAAAATACGAAGCCAGTAAATAGCTTGGTCACGTATCCAGCACGTAAGTGTAATTAATTGTATGTTCCTTCAATTCCCGTGACTTATTAAGTGCATTCTGTACCGCTTCATTGGGAATTAGGAAGTTATGTGTAATTTATTCATTTGATTTCCCTCATTATTACCCATTGCTTGGGGACAAATTTAATATTATAATCGAATTCCCAGGTTTCCTTTCCGTTCCTACCTTTCATTTTGTTTACCATTGCATTGCATGTGTAGCCAGTTAAATACTACCGCATTCTACATTACTTAACAACGACTCAATTGATAAATACGCATATATAGACATACAAAATTATTATAAGGGTTAACTGATGTCACAATCAGTAGATTTACAGAAACTTTTACCAACTAAAGTTTATCAAATTTCGATTACCTTTATAGATAAAATTCAGGTGTGCGTGTAACGTAATTTTTCTCCCTCTAAACGGCTTGACCGATTTTGATGAATTATTATAGGGTCATCTGAATAGTTCTTAGCTATAGTTGGAGCCGGTAGGTGGGTCTGTTGTCGAGATAAAGAAATCACTAGTATCTCATAAAGAGCAAACTGTTATTAAAAATCAAAAGCAGACTTCAAATAATTACAAATAATAAAACATTTAATGAAAAAATAATCATTAAAATTGGTCTAAATTTGTATTGATATTCGAATTCTACGAAAAAGAACAAATTTGAATCTTTGGAATATTTGAGCATCCACCATAATCACTAGGTTTTGCGATTTGCAGTGATTTCTTTCTTTCTTTTTGAGATTAATAGAGTGACTGAGAATACAGAGTTTTGAAGATGATTATACAACAATCGCTATAGAAAATTTTAGGTGCTCAGGATGAATAGTTCTTTAGAAAGGAAATTTTAAGCTTAGACAAGGAATTTCCAAGGATTTTACTATGTCAAAAAAATACATGTAATAAAATTTACCTGTAACATATTTATTTATTTATTTATTTGTATGGATCTCCAATAGTTGTACATATTAAATTACTTCTAATACATGCCTTACATCTACAAATTACTATGTACTACCAATTATAGGAGAACACATCTTTCTAAAACAGTGTTTATAATTTGCCTATTTTAATGGTAGTTGTAACAAAAATAACAAAAATAAGTTTAACGAACAAAAGATAGATAATAATTTTTGTAACATAAATAAAAGTTAAGTTTAGCATAAAGTTAGTGACTAATTAATTTTCCAGACTATCACTACATTTTTTCATAAAAAGTGTGAGCCCGTCACAACCAATGTCTAGTGTTGCTATGTTTTTTTACACATACATTGTATACACGTGATATACGTGTTATTGGAGAATTCTGTCCAAGTTTTGTTCTAGTGCCATCAGCCTTAAAGAAAGGACATGGCTTGCGAGGAGGTCTCCGAGGTACATTAATATTAAATCTACGCAACAGCTCACTGTCATCAATTTTACCATGGAAAAGTTTATGAAGAAATTTTAAATCAAGAAGAGATCTACGAACTGCCAGTGGTTTCATCCTAAAGTAATCGAGTTTATCTTTGTAGCACTTACTATGACTTGACGCCTTAAGACGAAATATTAGGTGTTTAATGAGTCTTTTTTTAAACACGTTCGATTCTTTCCATGTAGTTTTTGTAAGCGGGAGACCATACTTGACAACAATATTCAAGTTTGCTACGGACCAAACTGTTGTACAGTTGAAGTATTGTTGTTACCTTTTTAAAATCTTTAGACTGTCTAAGAACAAAGCCGAGCAACCTGAAAGAAGCAGTCACTATAGAATTTATATGTTTATCGAATCTTAATTTGCTATCAAATATTACGCCCAAGTCTCTAATGGAATTAGTTTTCTTCAGCTTTTTACCCAAAATGTTGCAAGACCTCATTAATGGTTTTTTTTTCTTGTGAATTTTATAAAACTACATTTGTCTGGATTGAGCAGCATTCGATTTGATTTAAACCATTTTACAAGTCTGTCAAGATTCGCTTGTAAGTCTATTACATCAGATTCTTGCTTTATAACTTTAGCTATTTTTAAATCGTCTGCAAACAAATAAACCTGACAATTTTTAAATACATTTACTATATCATTAATAAACAAAACAAAGAATAAAGGCCCTAAATTTGATCCCTGCGGAACACCAGAAATAGCATTGAAAGAATTCGAACACTCGCCATCAATTACTACTCTGGCATTTCAATTAGAGAGATAGGATTTGCACCAGCTTAAAAATGTATTAGAAATGCCAAAATATTCGAGTTTTTAACAAGTATATTATGGTCCACCCTATCAAATGCCTTAGCGAAATCAGTATATATTACATCTACTTGAAGGTTTTTTTCAACTGAATCAATAAGATTGGAAACATAATTTAGCAAATTAGTATTAGTAGACTTCTTAGGCATAAAACCATGCTGGTATGGAGATAGGTGGCTTTTAACATGATGGAATATAAATGGATGGACAAGTGATTCAAAAATCTTTGATACGGTAGAGAGGATTGATATAGGCCGATAATTAGATACAAGTTCCTTTTTTCCATCTTTATAAATAGGTACTATTCTTGCTTCCTCCCACTTATCGGGAAAAGTCCCTGTCTTAAGTGAAGCGTTATAAATTAGTTATAAGGAGCAGGATATTGAATTTGCACATTTCATTAAGAATATAGGGGGCACATTGTCAGGTCCGGCACTCTGTTTAATATCAAGTCTTTTTATTTTATTTATTATGCTTTTTTTGGATATGTATATATTGGACATTTCAGGAAGCTGTTGCTGCAAATCGTGCAAATATAGTGAGCTATTTGTTGGGGTGTAATAGACACTATAAAAGTGCGCTGCAAATTAGTTACAGGATTCTTTTAGTTCATTTGATTGTTTGTCTCCTAAATACATTGATGGTGGGTATCTAGAAGAGTTTTTACGTTTGTTAGATATGTGTGTCCAAAAAATATTTAGAATTTCGTGTTCTAAAATAGATATGTATTTTTCATAACATGTTTCTGTTAGTTTTTCACAGTCGTGACGGAGCTATTGAAATTCTAGTAGGTCTAAGGGATTATTATAGATCTTGCATCTTCTATGAAACTTCTTTTTTTGCTTCAATAGATATATCAAATAGGAGTTGTACCTACTCACTGTGTGTTTTTAACAGTGGTAGAGCCACGGGGCAGCTTTTGCTGTCGCACGGATGGGCCGGCTCGAACCGGGGTAGTACCACGACCTCACAGAAAACCAGCGTGAAGTAGAGGTTTACCTCTGCGTTTCGCTTGGTGAGTGCAGGTGGCCGGAGGCCTTTTTTACTGGAAATGAGGCATTCCATCTTAGTCCTCACGGGTGACAACGCATCTACATTTTGATTTGTAACAGAGGATAGATGTAGATGTCTATGGGCCGCAGCAACCACTTACCATCAGGTGGACTGTGTGCTCGTTTGTCACCCTTATCCTATAAAAAAAAAACCATACCGGATGCCTATTGCCACATTTTTTACTTTTAGGCACATAAAGATTTATTATTTTATTAAGTATTAGGTAGAATTTATTAATCATGTCGTTAATATTATCATATTTTAAAAGTTCATCTGCCCATAAGATTTCATCCAGGGCTTTAGTTGTCTGATCGTAATCGCCTTTAAAATAGTTATTTTTTTGTAATTTCACATGATTCGGATAATAACTGGATGGTATTGTAATAGATACTTCCAATGGTGGATGGTAAGTGTCAACATTACGTATAGGATTGGAACATTCATTAATCTTTACTATTTCGGAGTTACATAAAATTAAGTCTAGAATGTTTTTATTACTATTTTTAATACAATTGAATTGCTTGAAGTCATTCAATTCGAAGAAATCTAAGAGTAAATTATTTATGTTATTGTTGCTATTTAAAATCGGTAAAAGATACGTACCTGAGCTATGTAGTTCCCAGTTAACATTTGAAATATTAAAGTCACCTGCTATTAAAGTGTGTTTTGTGTTATACTCATCCATAATTTGATTTGTTTTGTTAATGAATGTTCTAAATAAGTTTTGATTTAGGGGTGGTGGTAGGTACACGGCACAGATTTTAAGAAATTCACATTTCTTGCCAATAAAAATCTTAACCTTTACCCAAAGATCTTCACATTCAGTATCGTAATTGGATATTCTATTTATTCGCACTTTGTAAGTCCGCAGTTAACTGGAATAAAACGAGAACAATGTCATAAGACTTGGGGATTAGTCGCACCATAATACATGGAGTAAATTAAAATATGTTCTCCAATTTCATTATAGCCATTTACTAGTCCACTGCAGAACATAGATCTGCCACATAAATACCAGAAAACACGGTCCTAAGGTGCCTACATCCATTGACTTCTTGCATGTCTTACCAGGTAAACACTTCATCTAGTGAGGACCGTCACTACCTTCGCCTACTGGTACTAGTTGTCACCCGAGAATTTTTCACCGCAAATTAGTAAGAAGAAAACAACAATTGCTCACGAAGAAGGACAACATTTATTTTATTCATTTTGTAGGATGATGTTAAATTGTAAAAAACACCGTGTTCTCTGATGCAAATTTATTTTCAATAGAACTAGCCCAAAACCAATAAAATGACAATACTGTGTTTCTTTCTTAGAGTAATAAGCACAACTTCCATTGATATTTTTCATAAGTCTCTTCTCTAGTTCACAGGGCCTTAATTGGTTAACAGTGAGCTATCCGCCTGATTTGCATCCGATGGATTACAGTTTATGATATACATTGGAGACTATGGCTTTTGCTACGCGTCATAGAAGTGTTGATCATATAAAATCTATTTTAAACGGGAGTGAGACTAAATATCTATGGAAATGTGAATTATTACCTAAGAAATTTCATAACCAATTCTTTATAAAAAATTATGTAATATATAAAAATTAATTTTTATATCTTCGTATTTTATGCTCTGCCATACGGTACATCAGGTTGCGGTATAACTTTGTCATTTTATTGCTTGCACTTACGCGGAGGTTATAGGCATACTACAATTAACTTACAGTAGAGGTCCGCGTGTCGAGCTGATAAATTTATTTGAAAGTTATATATCATTCAATCGCATTGAATGTATTATCATCATTCCTAATTAAACAACATAACTGTTCCAAATGTAAAACGATGTTTCCACAATTACGTCTTGTGCGGCAGCAACGCGGCTAGTACCAGCTAGTTTTTATTAAAAATAAAGTACGATTACAAAGAACTAAAGAGAATAAAGTAGTTTCAAATTATGATGTCGGCGCTAAGACATATGTAAAGTATAGAATAATAAAAGCCGCGACTACAGAATGTGATTTTTTTAAGTTGTTAACCAGACCAGACCAGTGTTAGGCATTATGTGTGCGAGGGTGCGGCTCTCACCAAAGTGTAACGAACGCAACATGGCGAGTTTATGCCATACTTTAAAGGTAAGCGTCATTTGGCACATTTTTGGAAAGTTTTTACCTAGCACTATATTCCTGCACTAGTAAACACTAATTCCCAGTTCTGGGTGTTTTACATCTACACACAAAATCATGTGTACCTACATATCGGAGATATATCGTAGTCCATGTGAATTTCCTGGCATTTCCTTATCATTATGGGTTGATGGATTTTCTAAGTAAGGTACCACCACTCGACTAGAACTTATTTTAATAACTAACTTTATTATTTTTAATCACCAATAACACACCAAAGGTGAATTATCGTTTCAAAGTAAGATCTTACTTCAATACAACTGAAATTTCGACAGTGAACATGTAGTTATCAAGGACTTATTTTGACTGTTTAGAGAAATTACTAAATAATAATAACATACGAGTATTATACTTATTCCATTATTTACTTCGTCGATCAAGCTTTAGGAAAACACAGATAATTAAGTCCACGTACTCGTATGTGACCACAGAACTTGGAGAGTTCAAATAACTACACTTCTGTAACAAGATAAATTCTGGCGAGATTTGTCGTCTGTGCCGGAATATGTTTTCTTTTACAAGAGTTTGTTGTTAAGTTTTATTCGTTTAGAAACTATAAATAAAAAAAATATCAAAAAAATTATACTGCTATTTTAGAACTAATAATTTCTAATCTTCTAACACTTTTTCTAATCTTCTAATGATTTCTTATATTTACGCGAATGCTACACATTTAAATAAACTAGTTTTTGGATTTTATCGCGTATATTAACTTATTTTATATTCCCGACATTTCGAGCACTTTACAGCACCCGTGGTCACAGGGGCGACTGTATTGTTCGACGAATCAATGTTATAGTTAACCATGTTGTTTAAAATTATTAATTTTTGGGTACAATAGTAAAGTAACAAATTACAAATTGGAAAGGTTCTCAAACGACAGCCTTATACCCGTAAGCGAAGTGTAGGGCGGCTCACCACTAAATGGAGTGACGATTTGGTAAGAAATGCAGGAAGTCAATGGATGCAGATGGCTCAGACCGTGCTTTGTGGTATTCCTTGGAGGAGACCTTTTAAATAGCTGTAATCATTACAATAAAAATGTATAGAGATATTATCGAATGTCATGAATAATATTAGACTATTTTATAAAATTATAATTGCTTTAATTTTGCAGTTCACTTAGATTATTTTGGCATGTTGATTTCAATTCAATTGAATGAGGCGCACTATTTTTGTTTCCTGTTTTGTCCGACATTTAAATACCGCATATTGCTGATAATGGTATTTTATGTTTTTATATGATCTTTATTAATTAACATTAAGTTCTTAGTTATTTTTATTATTATTTTACATGAATTTTGACTTTCCTATTAAAACCAATGTGTCATCACAGTGGTAAAAGCTTGTAGATGTTGTAAAGCTGTGTCAATAAAATTTTATAACTGAATCCTGGCTTGATTGGGAAAGGCTCCAGCATGAATGCGTATGTTTCATTGGGAAAGGCTTGCACGGAATACCAGCGTAAACGCAGTGTCCCTTTGTCACCTTATTTTAATAGAAAAACGTGAAATAATTTTTTTTAGCAAATATATTCAATTACAAGTTTTTATCCGTGGTTTTACCCGCGTGGGTTTCAATTTAGGAATACAAAACTACTCCGTGCCAAACTCAGAGATCAGGACGACTTGTTTGCCACAGGTTTTTTTTATAATTCTCAGAGAATATTGGACTATTAGGGGGGCCGCTTTGTAGGTGTTTTAAAAAAAACTACTTTTACACCCAATCCCGGAAGTTATTTTGGTTTATTTTCCCAATATTAAAATAATACAAAAAATGTACTAAAGCCGCGAACGGCGTATGTGATATGCACTTAATATGGGTTGGAGATGCACTGCCTCTATTACCTCAAACACTACTCCTTTATATTAAATAAAATAATCGAGTCAGCGCTTTTAACCAACTAAGGTTGGACATAACAGGACAAACGAACAATATGATTGGAATTCGGCATAGATATAATATGCTACAGGAATACTTAAGTGACTTTTTCTAGAACTAAATTAATATCATACGAAACACCTACCACTTCTTTCATATCGGGCTTAATTAAGCCTTGCCTTGAAAACACATAGAAAGAAATACAGACATAGAAAAGAAATACAGACGTTTTTAAACTTAAAAAAATATTTAAGAAAAGAAAATATGGGGTTTTAGCTCAGTAGCCACTTTTTATTCGGGGTTAATTACAAACGAGCACAAAAAATACTGCCAATTATTACTTTTATCATCAAGATTGTGATTAAATGTTTGATTTGATCTTCGGATCTCGTTATAGGTATGCCTTAGCATAATTTGCTTTGCTCCAGACAGTCTTCTGTAGTTTCCAAATGACTTGATTTATGTCGCGTGTTACGTTGTAACATGATATCAAACAGCTGATATGCAGTCACCAGTTTTGTACTCTAAACTTAACTACTACTATTACTCACTTCTTTAGCAACGCTACTATGTTTCCTTTAATTAAATTAATAAATAATAATTTTAATATATTTACCCGATTACCTTTAATATAATAAATTGTATATACAATTTATTGAGATATATATGTATAAATGTGTTTATTTATTTATGTATGAATGTGAATTATAATATATTTTTAATATATATGTGTATATTTTATGTATGTGTTGCATGTATATATTTGAACTGTATTATATCATGACAACTTAACTGCCCAAACTCACTTTCTGTTCTACCCAAAGTTAGCTGGTAGAGTATCCCATATAGCATTAAGCTCGCCTTTTTTACAAATATTTATATTTGGTGCAATAAAGAATAAATAAATAAATGAATACAAGGCTTCAAGAGCTTGGTCCTTATTTCCTTGACAAGTTATTATTACAATTATATTGCACACCCTTATATAAACAAAGAATAATAGAGGAATAGACAGAGTAGTACATATTAAGTTACGTATATTTCCGACACAATAATTAAAATATTGTGAAAGAATGTGACAAAGGGAAAAGGAATTCTACGACTGATTTTGTTTCTGTCTACTCACAAAATTATTTACACACAAATCACTAAGGAAACTATAAAATCGTACAATAACGATTAAACTAAATTATATAAACAAAAATCCGATATCAAACAATTAATCTAAAAACATTTAGTCACAATCTGATAAGTGATCTCGATCCCTTGCATATCGGAATTTAGTTAAAAGAGGTAGATGACAACAGTCAAGAAATCGACATAAATCTAGAAGAATACCAAATGGACAGATTCAGTAGGTAAAAAGATAATGCCGATAAAGCTTTCGGACAATTAAGAGAATAAAATCATATAAACATAAATAGAGTCTATGAAGATAATGGCCATGCTTTTGAGTCCATCTATTTCCGTCGCCAAGCAGAAGTGCTTACACTGCTGTATTCTGATCTGAAAGGTTTCAATAGCCAGTAAAATAACAGTACACATTTTAGCCATAAGATGTGACAACGCATTTTTATAGACTTCTTTGTTCGAAGTTTTTTGCAGCTATTTTTGGGCCGCAGTAGCCACTTACTATTAAATCGACTGTAAGTTCGTTTGTTACTTTAATTTTATAAAAAATATTTAACAAATTCTCTTAATGAAGAACGACACACACAAATTTGATCGAGTTTAATACAAAATTAAAGCGCCATCAATCCATAAAGAACGTCCAATTTATATTCCATTAAAAACCAAAGCTGGCAAACAGCTTGAACGTTAAAGTAGTTTCAACTTTGAGAAACTTGAGAGGCTAGTATCTACGTAAATTACTTATTAGCTTTATAGTTACCTCCATGAAAGAACTTTTAAACTACTTAAAAATTGCTCAAGAATCTTACGCGCATCCAGCATTATTCATACATGAATACTAAAATTTTAATTTATTTATAAATAGAATCAAAATAAAAGAAATAATTATAGAAAACAATGATACATAGCTGACTAAAAAAATTTAAAATCGTTTAAAAGTTGTGTATAGTGTAAGCATATGTGTATGTTTAGGCCAAAAATGGTCATTTGGAGACGGCATCCAATCACGTTCGACTTAGTGAATCGCCCGATGGTACCAGGTGTCACGCGTGTCGCGGGGAGGGGGCAGCGGAAGGCAGCTTCCCTGCGTTTGCCGCTGTCGGGCGAGAGACAGTAGCTCGCGGGCAGCGGTGCAGTTAATTAGCGTATCTCAGTTACCACTGCAGAAGTTTCGCGTGACCGGTTTATGGTCTAGATTTTTAGAATTAGACATAGACATAGACATAGACATAGACATGCATTTATTCAGCAACATACACTCATACAGTTTTGATACAGAAAATAAAATAAGACATAAAAACATCAAAGATAAAAGTAAATAACAAAAAACAGTCATAAAATGATCCGATTGCATGAGTGATGTGATGCTGAAAAGGGCACTGACTCAACGTAATGCTATCGCAGGATTGCGGTAGCGTTGGTTTTCAGCAATGCCCATTGAGGTTGGACTCGCCCGCGAGGATAGTATGTTCGCTTTATTTCTATTTTCGAGAAAGATGTTATTAGTGCGTCTTACTTCTAAATGAATCCGGGACATTGAATGTTGAACTTTGAATTACTGTCCGTTACTTGTGTCGAGTATCATGTATTCGATTCTACGATGAACGTTGAATTAGTCGAGTTGAAATTAGTTAAATGTACAATAAAGTAGATAGACTGAAATAGTGAAGTGAAGAAAGAAATGGCCCATTGGGGACGCCTACTGGAGTGATGCAGCATTGAATGAATGAATGAAATACACTTTATTGTACACCAAAAAAATACATATGAGAATAAAAAAGAACATAGTTTATTTAAAGGTACAATTGGCGGCCTTATCGCTTGGGAGCGATCTCTACCAGGAAACCACATTGCAGAGGATAAAATGACCTGTGAGAAAGGGTAAGGGTGTACGTAGGTTGATAGAAAATACACACAACATATATAATATAATCCATAAATACATACGTCTATAATATAAACAAATACATTTTAAATACAAAAATATATACATACATATACGAGAGCAGAAAAGATTAAACAAGTGAAATCAAAGCCTAAACGTAAGGAAAAATGAGTAGGTAGTAATTTTTTAGAGGAATGACTATTTAAGGAGGAAAGAAGTGCGCTTTGACAAGTTTTTTAAACTTATCAATAGACTGCGCACTTCTAATGTGCAGCGGTAGGGAGTTCCAGAGCCTAACAGCTTCAACAGAAAAGGATTTAGAATAGAAGGAAGTGTTATGAGATGGAATTTTTAGGGTGAGATTTTTATCAGAGCGAAGAGAGCGACAGTGATTGTCACCAAGAAACTCAAATCGCTCTTTAAGGTAAGTAGGGGAAGTGGGATTGAATAGTATACAGTATAAAAGAGAAAGAATGTGAGTATTCCTGCGAAGACGGATCGGAAGCCACTTGAGTTTTTCGCGATATTCGGAGACATGGTCATATTTTCGAAGTCCAAATATGAACCGTATGCATAGATTCTGAATGCGCTCAAGTTTATTAAGCATCTCCTCATTTAAATTGAGATAACACGTGTCAGCATAATCGAGAATCGGTAAAAGAAGTGATTGTGCAAGCGCAATTTTGGTAGGTATGGGTAAAAAATTACTTAATCGACGGAGAGATCCGACCGACGCAAACATCCTCCTACTAACCTCGCTTACCTGTGGAGCCCAAGATAAAAATTTGTCAAAAGTAACACCTAGATTTTTAACGGTGTCACTATATGGCACAGGTGTCACATCAAAAATAATACCAGGTAGGGAAGAAAAATCTATAAGATTAACCAATTTTTGACTGCCTATAATTATTGCTTTTGTTTTTGATGGATATACTTTAAGACCGTATGACTTACACCAATCCACAATTAAGTCAAGATCTTTGTTTAATAAACCTATAGTATTGGGTAAATCCATCAATTTGGCATGCTCATATACTTGGAGATCATCTGCATACAGGTGGTAGCGAGAAGATAATTGGAGCGTGATCGAACTAATGAAGATTGAAAAGAGGAGAGGAGACAACACGCCACCTTGCGGTACACCTGCATTAATCGTACACCAGTTAGAGAACGAATCATCTACACGTGTCCGTTGCCGGCGACCAAACAAGTTACTATGAAACCAGTCAATCACTTCAGGAGATATGTTAAGAGAAGCTAAGATAGCTAACAGTAGATCAAAATCCACATTGTTAAATGCATTACTAAAGTCAAGTAAGGTCAACACTGTTACGTGCTGTTTATCCATACTTAGACGAATATCCTCTGTAATCTTGACTAAGGCAGTAGTCGTACTATGACCAACACGGAAACCGGATTGGAAAGAATTTAAAAGACTCCACCTAGATAAGTAGATGCTCAATTGTCGATGGACTATACGCTCAAAAACTTTTGAAAGGAATGGAATTATGGATATGGGGCGGTAGTCAGAGAAACTGGAGGGATTTGCTTTTTTGGGTATAGGAGTAATCTGGGCTTCTTTCCAGGAGGAGGGAAAATTTCCGGATGAAATGGAATAATTAAAGATGGATTTTATAACAGGAGTCAAGATATCAACAATGGGGATAATCATTTTACGACTAATGCAGTCTGTACTAATTGCATCAGAATTGACCTCAACAATGCTTTTCTTAACATCACTATCAGTGATTTGACTAAAAATAAACGCAGGATTGTCAGATTTGGGTAAAGCTGAAATTTGAGTTTTAGTTTGTATTTTTGTGACCTCATCTATGGCACAAGAAGAAGAGAAATGCTGATTTAGCTGGTTTAAGTCAATATTTTTGGGGCTACTATTTTGACTCGCTTTCCCAACTCCAAGAGACTTAAGAAATTTCCATACTCTGCCGGAATTATCTTCATCGAGTATAGATTTATGAATATAGCGTCGTTGTTTATCTCTACACAACCTGTTGCAGTGATTCCGAATTTTTTTATATTTATCTCTATTGGTATCACAGTTATCAAATTTATACCTGGCTTTTGCAAAATTTTTCTTACGCTGCAAATTTTTAATCTCCTGAGTAAGCCAGGGAGCAGGCAAATGCTTAATCCGGACCGGCCGAATTGGAGCATGAACGTCGTAGAGTTGTATTAAAAGAGAATTAAAGCTATTAACCCTTTCGTCAATGTTAGCTCCAGTAAGAACAACATTCCAGTCGATCTTCGCAGCCTCATCTCTCAGACGATCTAAATCCATACATACCATCAAAATTACGCAGCAGAAGGATTCTCGATTTAGGTTTAGGTGGTCGTAATTTGTAAGATAAGTAAATCAAGTCGTGATATGAAAATGCATCAGCAGGACACTGACCATGTTTATCAACATGATCAATGGAAGAAACAAGAATAAGGTCCAGAAGAGATGGCGAACAATTTGGAAAAAAGTGAGTAGCAGAAAGAGGGAGAATATGTAAGTTAGCTGCTTGAACTATAGATTTCAATCGAAAGGAGCGCGAGTCATTTTTTAGAAGGCACGTGTTAAAATCACCCATAATGATAGAGTGTTGATACGGAGGGATATATTTGTCTAAGAGGCTTTCAAACGAAGAAAAGTAGTCAACTGTAAGGCTAGGATTATAAAACACGCCAAGTAGTAGCTTGGAACCAGAAAAAAAAACTTCAATAATTAAATGTTCAGCTCCTGTAGTGCCCTGGTCAGTTGACATACTTATAATTGTAAATGGTAAGTGTGACCGAAGGTAGATAGCAACACCTCCACCAACCCGAGTAATCCGATCATTCCTTATTAGTTGAAAGCCTGGAAGAGCATATGATGTAGAGGACAAACATAGCTTAAACCAAGATTCAGATATCAAAATAGCATGAATGTTTTTATTATCAAATGAGGAGAGCATGTCTGGATAATGTGCTGGAATACTCTGGGCATTAATATGGATAATGTTGAAATTTTTCAATAGATCTGAGAAGTGCGAATCTAATGTTTGATTAAGAGAAGGGAGGCTGTAGAAACTATTACTACTATTCAATCCATCAGAGGATGAAGGTGAAAAAAAGGAGTCGTCTAGGCTTATATCTTGAACAAAAATCCGATATCAAACAATTAATCTAAAAACATTTAGTCACAATCTGATAAGTGATCTCGATCCCTTGCATATCGGAATTAAGTTAAAAGAGGTAGATGACAACAGTCAAGAAATCGACATAAATCTAGAAGAATACCAAATGGACAGATTCAGTAGGTAAAAAGATAATGCCGATAAAGCTTTCGGACAATTAAGAGAATAAAATCATGTAAACATAAATAGAGTCTATGAAGATAATGGCCATGCTTTTGAGTCCATCTATTTCCGTCGCCAAGCAGAAGTGCTTACACTGCTGTATTCTGATCTGAAAGGTTTCAATAGCCAGTAAAATAACAGTACACATTTTAGCCATAAGATGTGACAACGCATTTTTATAGACTTCTTTGTTCGAAGTTTTTTGCAGCTATTTTTGGGCCGCAGTAGCCACTTACTATTAAATCGACTGTAAGTTCGTTTGTTACTTTAATTTTATAAAAAATATTTAACAAATTCTCTTAATGAAGAACGACACACACAAATTTGATCGAGTTTAATACAAAATTAAAGCGCCATCAATCCATAAAGAACGTCCAATTTATATTCCATTAAAAACCAAAGCTGGCAAACAGCTTGAACGTTAAAGTAGTTTCAACTTTGAGAAACTTGAGAGGCTAGTATCTACGTAAATTACTTATTAGCTTTATAGTTACCTCCATGAAAGAACTTTTAAACTACTTAAAAATTGCTCAAGAATCTTACGCGCATCCAGCATTATTCATACATGAATACTAAAATTTTAATTTATTTATAAATAGAATCAAAATAAAAGAAATAATTATAGAAAACAATGATACATAGCTGACTAAAAAAATTTAAAATCGTTTAAAAGTTGTGTATAGTGTAAGCATATGTGTATGTTTAGGCCAAAAATGGTCATTTTGAGACGGCATCCAATCACGTTCGACTTAGTGAATCGCCCGATGGTACCAGGTGTCACGCGTGTCGCGGGGAGGGGGCAGCGGAAGGCAGCTTCCCTGCGTTTGCCGCTGTCGGGCGAGAGACAGTAGCTCGCGGGCAGCGGTGCAGTTAATTAGCGTATCTCAGTTACCACTGCAGAAGTTTCGCGTGACCGGTTTATGGTCTAGATTTTTAGAATTAGTGCGTCTTACTTCTAAATGAATCCGGGACATTGAATGTTGAACTTTGAATTACTGTCCGTTACTTGTGTCGAGTATCATGTATTCGATTCTACGATGAACGTTGAATTAGTCGAGTTGAAATTAGTTAAATGTACAATAAAGTAGATAGACTGAAATAGTGAAGTGAAGAAAGAAATGGCCCATTGGGGACGCCTACTGGAGTGATGCAGCATTGAATGAATGAATGAAATACACTTTATTGTACACCAAAAAAATACATATGAGAATAAAAAAGAACATAGTTTATTTAAAGGTACAATTGGCGGCCTTATCGCTTGGGAGCGATCTCTACCAGGCAACCACATTGCAGAGGATAAAATGACCTGTGAGAAAGGGTAAGGGTGTACGTAGGTTGATAGAAAATACACACAACATATATAATATAATCCATAAATACATACGTCTATAATATAAACAAATACATTTTAAATACAAAAATATATACATACATATACGAGAGCAGAAAAGATTAAACAAGTGAAATCAAAGCCTAAACGTAAGGAAAAATGAGTAGGTAGTAATTTTTTAGAGGAATGACTATTTAAGGAGGAAAGAAGTGCGCTTTGACAAGTTTTTTAAACTTATCAATAGACTGCGCACTTCTAATGTGCAGCGGTAGGGAGTTCCAGAGCCTAACAGCTTCAACAAAAAAGGATTTAGAATAGAAGGAAGTGTTATGAGATGGAATTTTTAGGGTGAGATTTTTATCAGAGCGAAGAGAGCGACAGTGATTGTCACCAAGAAACTCAAATCGCTCTTTAAGGTAAGTAGGGGAAGTGGGA
Organism: Parnassius mnemosyne; assembly: GCA_963668995.1. NCBI lineage: Eukaryota > Metazoa > Arthropoda > Insecta > Lepidoptera > Papilionidae > Parnassius > Parnassius mnemosyne. Next base: position 52,367,323 of record CAVLGL010000104.1, on the reverse strand, counting down.
TTGAATAGTGTACAGTATAAAAGAGAAAGAATGTGAGTATTCCTGCGAAGACGGATCGGAAGCCACTTGAGTTTTTCGCGATATTCGGAGACATGGTCATATTTTCGAAGTCCAAATATGAACCGTATGCATAGATTCTGAATGCGCTCAAGTTTATTAAGCATCTCCTCATTTAAATTGAGATAACACGTGTCAGCATAATCGAGAATCGGTAAAAGAAGTGATTGTGCAAGCGCAATTTTGGTAGGTATGGGTAAAAAATTACTTAATCGACGGAGAGATCCGACCGACGCAAACATCCTCCTACTAACCTCGCTTACCTGTGGAGCCCAAGATAAAAATTTGTCAAAAGTAACACCTAGATTTTTAACGGTGTCACTATATGGCACAGGTGTCACATCAAAAATAATACCAGGTAGGGAAGAAAAATCTATAAGATTAACCAATTTTTGACTGCCTATAATTATTGCTTTTGTTTTTGATGGATTTACTTTAAGACCGTATGACTTACACCAATCCACAATTAAGTCAAGATCTTTGTTTAATAAACCTATAGTATTGGGTAAATCCATCAATTTGGCATGCTCATATACTTGGAGATCATCTGCATACAGGTGGTAGCGAGAAGATAATTGGAGCGTGATCGAACTAATGAAGATTGAAAAGAGGAGAGGAGACAACACGCCACCTTGCGGTACACCTGCATTAATCGTACACCAGTTAGAGAACGAATCATCTACACGTGTCCGTTGCCGGCGACCAAACAAGTTACTATGAAACCAGTCAATCACTTCAGGAGATATGTTAAGAGAAGCTAAGATAGCTAACAGTAGATCAAAATCCACATTGTTAAATGCATTACTAAAGTCAAGTAAGGTCAACACTGTTACGTGCTGTTTATCCATACTTAGACGAATATCCTCTGTAATCTTGACTAAGGCAGTAGTCGTACTATGACCAACACGGAAACCGGATTGGAAAGAATTTAAAAGACTCCACCTAGATAAGTAGATGCTCAATTGTCGATGGACTATACGCTCAAAAACTTTTGAAAGGAATGGAATTATGGATATGGGGCGGTAGTCAGAGAAACTGGAGGGATTTGCTTTTTTGGGTATAGGAGTAATCTGGGCTTCTTTCCAGGAGGAGGGAAAATTTCCGGATGAAATGGAATAATTAAAGATGGATTTTATAACAGGAGTCAAGATATCAACAATGGGGATAATCATTTTACGACTAATGCAGTCTGTACTAATTGCATCAGAATTGACCTCAACAATGCTTTTCTTAACATCACTATCAGTGATTTGACTAAAAATAAACGCAGGATTGTCAGATTTGGGTAAAGCTGAAATTTGAGTTTTAGTTTGTATTTTTGTGACCTCATCTATGGCACAAGAAGAAGAGAAATGCTGATTTAGCTGGTTTAAGTCAATATTTTTGGGGCTACTATTTTGACTCGCTTTCCCAACTCCAAGAGACTTAAGAAATTTCCATACTCTGCCGGAATTATCTTCATCGAGTATAGATTTATGAATATAGCGTCGTTGTTTATCTCTACACAACCTGTTGCAGTGATTCCGAATTTTTTTATATTTATCTCTATTGGTATCACAGTTATCAAATTTATACCTGGCTTTTGCAAAATTTTTCTTACGCTGCAAATTTTTAATCTCCTGAGTAAGCCAGGGAGCAGGCAAATGCTTAATCCGGACCGGCCGAATTGGAGCATGAACGTCGTAGAGTTGTATTAAAAGAGAATTAAAGCTATTAACCCTTTCGTCAATGTTAGCTCCAGTAAGAACAACATTCCAGTCGATCTTCGCAGCCTCATCTCTCAGACGATCTAAATCCATACATACCATCAAAATTACGCAGCAGAAGGATTCTCGATTTAGGTTTAGGTGGTCGTAATTTGTAAGATAAGTAAATCAAGTCGTGATATGAAAATGCATCAGCAGGACACTGACCATGTTTATCAACATGATCAATGGAAGAAACAAGAATAAGGTCCAGAAGAGATGGCGAACAATTTGGAAAAAAGTGAGTAGCAGAAAGAGGGAGAATATGTAAGTTAGCTGCTTGAACTATAGATTTCAATCGAAAGGAGCGCGAGTCATTTTTTAGAAGGCACGTGTTAAAATCACCCATAATGATAGAGTGTTGATACGGAGGGATATATTTGTCTAAGAGGCTTTCAAACGAAGAAAAGTAGTCAACTGTAAGGCTAGGATTATAAAACACGCCAAGTAGTAGCTTGGAACCAGAAAAAAAAACTTCAATAATTAAATGTTCAGCTCCTGTAGTGCCCTGGTCAGTTGACATACTTATAATTGTAAATGGTAAGTGTGACCGAAGGTAGATAGCAACACCTCCACCAACCCGAGTAATCCGATCATTCCTTATTAGTTGAAAGCCTGGAAGAGCATATGATGTAGAGGACAAACATAGCTTAAACCAAGATTCAGATATCAAAATAGCATGAATGTTTTTATTATCAAATGAGGAGAGCATGTCTGGATAATGTGCTGGAATACTCTGGGCATTAATATGGATAATGTTGAAATTTTTCAATAGATCTGAGAAGTGCGAATCTAATGTTTGATTAAGAGAAGGGAGGCTGTAGAAACTATTACTACTATTCAATCCATCAGAGGATGAAGGTGAAAAAAAGGAGTCGTCTAGGCTTATATCTTGAACAAAAATCCGATATCAAACAATTAATCTAAAAACATTTAGTCACAATCTGATAAGTGATCTCGATCCCTTGCATATCGGAATTTAGTTAAAAGAGGTAGATGACAACAGTCAAGAAATCGACATAAATCTAGAAGAATACCAAATGGACAGATTCAGTAGGTAAAAAGATAATGCCGATAAAGCTTTCGGACAATTAAGAGAATAAAATCATGTAAACATAAATAGAGTCTATGAAGATAATGGCCATGCTTTTGAGTCCATCTATTTCCGTCGCCAAGCAGAAGTGCTTACACTGCTGTATTCTGATCTGAAAGGTTTCAATAGCCAGTAAAATAACAGTACACATTTTAGCCATAAGATGTGACAACGCATTTTTATAGACTTCTTTGTTCGAAGTTTTTTGCAGCTATTTTTGGGCCGCAGTAGCCACTTACTATTAAATCGACTGTAAGTTCGTTTGTTACTTTAATTTTATAAAAAATATTTAACAAATTCTCTTAATGAAGAACGACACACACAAATTTGATCGAGTTTAATACAAAATTAAAGCGCCATCAATCCATAAAGAACGTCCAATTTATATTCCATTAAAAACCAAAGCTGGCAAACAGCTTGAACGTTAAAGTAGTTTCAACTTTGAGAAACTTGAGAGGCTAGTATCTACGTAAATTACTTATTAGCTTTATAGTTACCTCCATGAAAGAACTTTTAAACTACTTAAAAATTGCTCAAGAATCTTACGCGCATCCAGCATTATTCATACATGAATACTAAAATTTTAATTTATTTATAAATAGAATCAAAATAAAAGAAATAATTATAGAAAACAATGATACATAGCTGACTAAAAAAATTTAAAATCGTTTAAAAGTTGTGTATAGTGTAAGCATATGTGTATGTTTAGGCCAAAAATGGTCATTTTGAGACGGCATCCAATCACGTTCGACTTAGTGAATCGCCCGATGGTACCAGGTGTCACGCGTGTCGCGGGGAGGGGGCAGCGGAAGGCAGCTTCCCTGCGTTTGCCGCTGTCGGGCGAGAGACAGTAGCTCGCGGGCAGCGGTGCAGTTAATTAGCGTATCTCAGTTACCACTGCAGAAGTTTCGCGTGACCGGTTTATGGTCTAGATTTTTAGAATTAGTGCGTCTTACTTCTAAATGAATCCGGGACATTGAATGTTGAACTTTGAATTACTGTCCGTTACTTGTGTCGAGTATCATGTATTCGATTCTACGATGAACGTTGAATTAGTCGAGTTGAAATTAGTTAAATGTACAATAAAGTAGATAGACTGAAATAGTGAAGTGAAGAAAGAAATGGCCCATTGGGGACGCCTACTGGAGTGATGCAGCATTGAATGAATGAATGAAATACACTTTATTGTACACCAAAAAAATACATATGAGAATAAAAAAGAACATAGTTTATTTAAAGGTACAATTGGCGGCCTTATCGCTTGGGAGCGATCTCTACCAGGCAACCACATTGCAGAGGATAAAATGACCTGTGAGAAAGGGTAAGGGTGTACGTAGGTTGATAGAAAATACACACAACATATATAATATAATCCATAAATACATACGTCTATAATATAAACAAATACATTTTAAATACAAAAATATATACATACATATACGAGAGCAGAAAAGATTAAACAAGTGAAATCAAAGCCTAAACGTAAGGAAAAATGAGTAGGTAGTAATTTTTTAGAGGAATGACTATTTAAGGAGGAAAGAAGTGCGCTTTGACAAGTTTTTTAAACTTATCAATAGACTGCGCACTTCTAATGTGCAGCGGTAGGGAGTTCCAGAGCCTAACAGCTTCAACAGAAAAGGATTTAGAATAGAAGGAAGTGTTATGAGATGGAATTTTTAGGGTGAGATTTTTATCAGAGCGAAGAGAGCGACAGTGATTGTCACCAAGAAACTCAAATCGCTCTTTAAGGTAAGTAGGGGAAGTGGGATTGAATAGTATACAGTATAAAAGAGAAAGAATGTGAGTATTCCTGCGAAGACGGATCGGAAGCCACTTGAGTTTTTCGCGATATTCGGAGACATGGTCATATTTTCGAAGTCCAAATATGAACCGTATGCATAGATTCTGAATGCGCTCAAGTTTATTAAGCATCTCCTCATTTAAATTGAGATAACACGTGTCAGCATAATCGAGAATCGGTAAAAGAAGTGATTGTGCAAGCGCAATTTTGGTAGGTATGGGTAAAAAATTACTTAATCGACGGAGAGATCCGACCGACGCAAACATCCTCCTACTAACCTCGCTTACCTGTGGAGCCCAAGATAAAAATTTGTCAAAAGTAACACCTAGATTTTTAACGGTGTCACTATATGGCACAGGTGTCACATCAAAAATAATACCAGGTAGGGAAGAAAAATCTATAAGATTAACCAATTTTTGACTGCCTATAATTATTGCTTTTGTTTTTGATGGATATACTTTAAGACCGTATGACTTACACCAATCCACAATTAAGTCAAGATCTTTGTTTAATAAACCTATAGTATTGGGTAAATCCATCAATTTGGCATGCTCATATACTTGGAGATCATCTGCATACAGGTGGTAGCGAGAAGATAATTGGAGCGTGATCGAACTAATGAAGATTGAAAAGAGGAGAGGAGACAACACGCCACCTTGCGGTACACCTGCATTAATCGTACACCAGTTAGAGAACGAATCATCTACACGTGTCCGTTGCCGGCGACCAAACAAGTTACTATGAAACCAGTCAATCACTTCAGGAGATATGTTAAGAGAAGCTAAGATAGCTAACAGTAGATCAAAATCCACATTGTTAAATGCATTACTAAAGTCAAGTAAGGTCAACACTGTTACGTGCTGTTTATCCATACTTAGACGAATATCCTCTGTAATCTTGACTAAGGCAGTAGTCGTACTATGACCAACACGGAAACCGGATTGGAAAGAATTTAAAAGACTCCACCTAGATAAGTAGATGCTCAATTGTCGATGGACTATACGCTCAAAAACTTTTGAAAGGAATGGAATTATGGATATGGGGCGGTAGTCAGAGAAACTGGAGGGATTTGCTTTTTTGGGTATAGGAGTAATCTGGGCTTCTTTCCAGGAGGAGGGAAAATTTCCGGATGAAATGGAATAATTAAAGATGGATTTTATAACAGGAGTCAAGATATCAACAATGGGGATAATCATTTTACGACTAATGCAGTCTGTACTAATTGCATCAGAATTGACCTCAACAATGCTTTTCTTAACATCACTATCAGTGATTTGACTAAAAATAAACGCAGGATTGTCAGATTTGGGTAAAGCTGAAATTTGAGTTTTAGTTTGTATTTTTGTGACCTCATCTATGGCACAAGAAGAAGAGAAATGCTGATTTAGCTGGTTTAAGTCAATATTTTTGGGGCTACTATTTTGACTCGCTTTCCCAACTCCAAGAGACTTAAGAAATTTCCATACTCTGCCGGAATTATCTTCATCGAGTATAGATTTATGAATATAGCGTCGTTGTTTATCTCTACACAACCTGTTGCAGTGATTCCGAATTTTTTTATATTTATCTCTATTGGTATCACAGTTATCAAATTTATACCTGGCTTTTGCAAAATTTTTCTTACGCTGCAAATTTTTAATCTCCTGAGTAAGCCAGGGAGCAGGCAAATGCTTAATCCGGACCGGCCGAATTGGAGCATGAACGTCGTAGAGTTGTATTAAAAGAGAATTAAAGCTATTAACCCTTTCGTCAATGTTAGCTCCAGTAAGAACAACATTCCAGTCGATCTTCGCAGCCTCATCTCTCAGACGATCTAAATCCATACATACCATCAAAATTACGCAGCAGAAGGATTCTCGATTTAGGTTTAGGTGGTCGTAATTTGTAAGATAAGTAAATCAAGTCGTGATATGAAAATGCATCAGCAGGACACTGACCATGTTTATCAACATGATCAATGGAAGAAACAAGAATAAGGTCCAGAAGAGATGGCGAACAATTTGGAAAAAAGTGAGTAGCAGAAAGAGGGAGAATATGTAAGTTAGCTGCTTGAACTATAGATTTCAATCGAAAGGAGCGCGAGTCATTTTTTAGAAGGCACGTGTTAAAATCACCCATAATGATAGAGTGTTGATACGGAGGGATATATTTGTCTAAGAGGCTTTCAAACGAAGAAAAGTAGTCAACTGTAAGGCTAGGATTATAAAACACGCCAAGTAGTAGCTTGGAACCAGAAAAAAAAACTTCAATAATTAAATGTTCAGCTCCTGTAGTGCCCTGGTCAGTTGACATACTTATAATTGTAAATGGTAAGTGTGACCGAAGGTAGATAGCAACACCTCCACCAACCCGAGTAATCCGATCATTCCTTATTAGTTGAAAGCCTGGAAGAGCATATGATGTAGAGGACAAACATAGCTTAAACCAAGATTCAGATATCAAAATAGCATGAATGTTTTTATTATCAAATGAGGAGAGCATGTCTGGATAATGTGCTGGAATACTCTGGGCATTAATATGGATAATGTTGAAATTTTTCAATAGATCTGAGAAGTGCGAATCTAATGTTTGATTAAGAGAAGGGAGGCTGTAGAAACTATTACTACTATTCAATCCATCAGAGGATGAAGGTGAAAAAAAGGAGTCGTCTAGGCTTATATCTTGAAAAGACATATTGAATAATAAATATTAATACTAAATATAAATTACTTAAATAAATAAAATGGAATATAAATAATAATAAAAAAGACAGGTCATAAAACCCACCAGCAACAGACCGTCATCACCACTCGTATCAACATAACAGAAAAAGTAATTAAAAAAAAAAGAATAAAAATGTTGTAACATGAGTCTACATAAGAGAGGGGAACATGACATGTTAAACATTAATATTATTTTTAATGTATACTACAAACATAAATACAAATCAAAAAAAAAATTATTAAATTATTAAAGCATTGTGGGGCAGCACGGAAACCGGCCGCTGCTAGGTCACCTCAGCTGGACCAGGTCACCTACATATACACACCACGAAACACTACTTTACATGCATCTACTCTACCTACGGTCTGACCGAGACTTGGCGCGGTTTAGATTCGGATCCAGGTACGTACAATGGTATAATGATAAAAAAAATGACCTATCATACTAGAAAATAGGGAAAAGGCTAGGAAAATAAATGTATATTCCTAGCCTTCTCCCTATTTTGTAGTATGATAGGTCATTTTGCCATAAGGCCATTTGGGCCCGAACCCTCGGCTGCCCGTGGAGGAGGCTACTATGGGCCCTAGCCAAGGCGACCTTTGCAGGGGCTACTGTGGGCCCCTGCAAAGGTCGCCTTCTTGTGCCTTCTTGTGCAGCAAGCAAATTGTGTTTGCAACGGGGAATACCGAATATTCCCCGTTGCAAACACAATTTGCTTGCTGTAAATCAAACGATAAAAGGTTTTTCAAGCTCTTTTAAGAGTCAAAACATGCCATCTCTACAGTAAATTAGTAAGACATATCTAGAGGAGAAAATAAATAAAATAAAATAAATAAATAAATAATTTTGTTTTAAAATTCGTTACTGATAATTTTAATAGACATAATATTTTCATTATAAGTTTTGTTAATCGTATATCTAGTGTTTGTACTGATGCAAGGCAGTATAGATTTACCTATGTAACAAAGCAAAATGTTTAAACTTAATATATGAGCTATGAACTCTCTGTCTACTCTACTGTCTCGTATTTATTTGCGAGCAGTATTTTGTTAACTATCCAAAAAAATAATATAAATGTAAAATGTGTATTTCAGGATATGGAATGATTTTTTCAAAATCATAAACAATTAAAACACTAAAGATTACTTTAATATTTCTATACTAATTTAGCAATGATATGACCTCATAGAAGCCAAAACATTTTTTCCAGAATATAGCATGATAAATAAACGCTTATATCAAGACTTTTCATATTGAACAATATTAAAAACCTTATTAATAAGATCTACTTCCTTGAATGACTTGTTGTTTAAAAACCAATAAGTATTATCTTTTTCTATTCTAGCGTCTAAATCAACCTTGTCTGTGACTACTTTAATATAAGATAGTACAACAGGCACACGCTCGACTGTAGCCAGCTATACTTGGTCACTTTTACGTGCTGAAACACGGCAGCCAGATATTTTCTGTCACTGATTTCTCGTGGTCTCTGAAACAAAGATTTTTCATCGGTAGCTAACTGTGATGAATTTGATGAAATTCACCATTTAAATATCGGTTGGTACAGTCGAGCGTGTACCTGCTTTTCTACCATATGTCTGAGAAGTCACAACCAAGGGTGACAACATCTTGAAGCGAGCTTCTATTTAATACTAGCCGCCGAAGAAGATTAGTAAATTTTTACCACCCTTCAAGTTTAATATCCCTCTAAAAATGCAGGAGTGTACAATGTACAAGCTTTATTGCGAATGTGGTCTCTTTTACATAGGACAAACAAAAAGATCTATAACAACTCGCATGAAATAACATATAGCTAACGTGAAGTATGGACGCTCCGGGAAGTCTGCTTCTGAGAATATGTTCAAGATCATCTCCGTCATTATATCAGATATGATAGACCACAAATCCTCGCAAAATAACACCGATTCCTACTAAGGATGATACGCGAGGCTATTGAAATTCATAAACATCCTAATTTCAATAGAGAAGATGGATGGATGCTGCGATCTGATAGGGAACCTATAATTAACAAAATTAAATCCTAACCCAAACATACCACTGCAAGGCTTCAAGATACTGTAATCTCGTTCTGCGTAGATCGGACAAAAATGTATATTCAAAACCTGACGGTAGTTGCGCTATAACATTGGGACGTCAAACATCTCAGTTCCACCTGAGTCCGTTTGGGAATTAAAAATACGTAAAGTAAACGCGAAAAAATGCGTAAAAATAGTTTTTTTCAATGTGTAATATCTGCGTAAATATAAGAAATCATTATACAACCATCGAGTTATAAATATAATCTAATTACATGATCACTTATAACATTTTAGTAACTTAATTATATGCGTAAATGTCAATAGTACACAACGTATGATTTTTATCGTAAGAAAAAAAAGTTCACATAAAAGCCAAAAGCTTAAAGCTCTGACACGGGCAAAGTAGGTTGGAAATTTAAAATGCGAGAGCAATTAACACAGTTGGCAGATATGAGTCGAGACTTAAATGAGTGCACAAAAAGGACTTGGGTGTTTTCCAAAGAAAATTTCTGATTTTAACTTTATATTAATCATCTCTTGACGTCCTACTTGAATTCGACTTTTGAATTACGATTATAATTATATCATAAAAATAAAATTTAAATGAAAGGAAAATATTGAGGTCAGATATGGTTACTTGAGGGCAGATACTGGATAAAATTTGCTTCATGAATTAAATATTCTTTTGAAATAAAATTACAACTATTTGATCGGCATTCCTAGTTTAGGTTACTCGAATTTATTAAAAATACTTTTGTTACCGTAGCACGTAAATGGGAACTGCAAATTAAACCAAAGGAGGCATGCCAGGAAGAATTCATGGTTTCCGAAAGATGATATAGTTTAAGCCAGAGGTACCATGAACATCTTATAAGTTATAACTACGACACCTATCCCTGGCACTTATGCTATAAGCTCGGCTAGTTGACATCGCAATGGCAACTTAGTAGGCAGTTTTCATGATCGTCTTTTGTCACTATCTACGACGCAGAGAAAGTAGTAATATTACCGATAGTGCACCGTACAGATTAAGACCGATCCACTTTCTTTATTTTGTGTACCATGAATTTTGAGACGAGAACTCTATCCCTAAACCATGGCTTTATCTATGCATATTAATAATTTTTCTTTCTGCGTAATATCGAGAAATAACTGCCATTTATTGAGCTGACGGAGTAATTTGCTTGTCCTTAAGACATAGATAACAATTTTTTAAATTTTGTCATATGTCTGTATCTGTCCGGGCTAATCTTTAGAGTACCTGAGCTGATATTCGTTGTTAAGGTAGGCTATATTTTATCCGAAAATCTATGAAACAAAAATGGTTTTTATAAGCAGGTAGCGTAAATCTATATAACACCACATTAAAATAGATTCTACTCAGGTCCAGGGCAGGTTGCCAGTTTTGAAAAAATTGTGTTAAAAGAATCTGATGAAATACAATAAACAAAATTTACACATTCAAAGTAATCATGACAAATAGTGTACTTATTCACAAAGTACGTAATATTTTTCGATTTTTAATGCAAAAAGACACGAGCTAGGAGCAACACGAGCAAAAAAATAACTTCGGAATAAGCATAATTAACATGTTAATGTTTTATTTAGCATAACTCTCTACGGAACGTCACCATCATCATCATCATTATTACAGCCTTTAACAAGTCCACTGCTAAACATAGGCCTCCCTCAAGGAATGCTACGAAGCAGGGTCCTGAGACACCAGAATCTATAGATTTCCTGAATGACTTACCTGGTCGTCACTCCATCTAGTGATAGGTCACTCTTCACTTCCCCAACCGGTATGAGGCTGCCACTCGAGAACCTTTTTACCCTATCGGTTGTCGTTTCTGCGAGCTATATGTCCGGCCTATTGCCACTTCAGCTTTCTAATAAATTGGACTATGTCGGTCACTCTGGTTCTACTGCGGATATTCTCATTTCTATCTATGTAAATGAATAATCTCGTCAAGTTTTCGAATATACCTGAAGAGAAAATCTGCCGTAATTTCACTAACGCTGCCCAGCCGAGTTAAATCCGTCAATTGACCTGTCAGTCGAAGTTGGAGTTACCTAGTCGAACTATTTATCCTAGGTAAACATACTCGTCAACAACCTTGAGCTTAGTGCTCCCAACAACTACCGGCATAGGTGTTACATGGACGTTATACATGATCTTCGTTTTGTCCATGTTCATCTTCATACCTATCCATTGGGAAACACTACTGTGGTCATTAAGCATAGTGCTTAGGTCGTCTATCTAAGTCCTTAATTTTCAGCAAATAATAAAGTAAATAATGGTGCAATAATTTTTCTAAAGGAACTGATTCGTCGTCGTCGCTGGTGACATATTATGTATTATTTCTAAAGAGAAAGAAAATTTGAAAGAATCGGAGCACCTTTTTAATAATATCGCATTTGCTTTTTTATACGTCGTAGAGCCATGCTGCAGCTATATTAATAGTATACTTGTAGCTCAAATGGGTCGGCTCAACCGGGGAATCAGCGTAAAATAGCAGCTTAATGCTGCTGTGTTTCGTATATTGAGTGTAGAAAACCAGAGAGCCTTTTTACTGGAAAAGAGGCATTATATCTTAGTCTTCACGGCTGACAACGCATCTGAATTTTAAATCGCAAACGAAGATAGATGTAGATGACTATGGTTCACAGCAACCACTTACCATCAGGTGGACTGTGTGCTCGTTTGTCTCATTATTCTATGAAAATAATCTTAATTTTAATATTGATTGTTAATTGCAATTTTAAGTGCTGATTTACCACGTGCTCGGCGGTGAAGAAAAACATCGTGAGGAAACCTGTATGTCTGAGAAATAAAAAAAATATTTTCGAAGACAAACGGCGGACATTTCCTTGCCCTAAAAACCCTCTCAGAAATGAAAGGAGGCCTGTGCCCAGCAGTGGGACGTAAATAGGCTGCAACTTTACTTTTTTAATATTGATTGATAATAACCCGTAGTAATGAGAATATTCCCAACATGCTGTTTATAAAGATTTTCATGATTTATTTTACAACATAATTGTAAATTAACGTTAAATAAAAGTTACTGGTTCTTTCCAGGACACACTTTTTTCCTAAAAAGTGGTGAAATAATTTTCAATAAATGTTCTTGTAATCTATATCGAATAAACAATATTCCATTTTATTCTATATATATTCAAATTGATGATAAATGATGATATTATCTATGGGTCACAGTATCCACTTTCCATCCGGTGTACTCTTGTGGTGTGTGCCGATTGCCGGACCCTAATTACGTAACAGCCATTTTGAAGATTAGCCCGGTCCACGGAGCTCTGTGAAAATTGGTTATAAAGAGCAGATATTGTAATTAGATTTCACTATGTAACAACGCGTGACAATTTGCGGGGTGAATTTTTTGGTTTTGGGGTGTTAAGCCCCGCCCACTTAATTATTTTCCATCTACTGATAAATAGTAAAACTACTGGCATCGTGCCATATCGATACTGCAATGTAGTTTATCTACTTTGACGATAGATGGCGGCTTTTTCACAAATTATTATAAGAACTATAAAAATAATATATTGGCGATTAAAAATTATTTAGGACTGAAAGCAAAACAAATTTAAGCACCTTCGTATGATTACGTACCTTCATATTTTTAGTTCCTAGTTATGACACGAAGTGTTAATTTTTACGAAGTTTAATTGTTTAATAAATTAAGTATAAAATTACTTACAAATAAAATGTGATGCCATCCATAGCATCATAGTGTCTATCTGAGTAGTTTTTACACGATAAAACACAACACTTCATCCTTTTTTTTTTCTTAATACTACGAAAATACACAGATTTGCAATTTTCGACATAAAGGCGCACAGAATGGACGATGACAGTATTCTAACTAAAGCCACGCCCACTGTGATGACAACCAAGTTAGAATCACAGTGCACAGTTGCTTAGGCCATCTCCTCTTTGTATTTGTTCCGTGGCTCGCACAGACAGACAGATTTTTTTTAAAAGGTTGCAAACAAACCTTTGAGTTTAACAGATGCTATTTATTTCGATATTATAGACAAATACTTAAAGTTTTTTAATATGTATAGATTAATGAATCATTCCCTTAACAAAAAATATAATGAACTCAATCCGTCAAGTCGTTCACAAACTACACGATCACTAACATACGCAACACGATTATAATATTACCTTATAGAATATGTCTTTTACAATATTTATGTCTAATCTTTAAATGTTTCCTTATAACATGTAAATCGATATATCACCAAAAACGGTAGAGTACATCCTTTCTTCTTTGATCTTTTAAACTCTGCTAGTATACATTTGTAGTTGCAGCCTTTTTTGCATGATTGTGTAGAATTCACATCATACCTGATGTGCTGTAAATGCAAATTATTATCGCCAAATGACGTTGTCTTATTCCAGCATGATGCTTGATGAAGTCATATGGAGAATGGGTCTGAATAGTAGCTTGTGTGTGTGTGAACCAGGTGCAAGACGTCATTTGTTGCTGTGTCGGGTACTTGGTCGTGGAGGGTAGCAGGATCCGAAGCACGGTGTACCGCTGGCCGACCGCAAGTAGTTGGAGGCCCAATCAGTGTATTAACTACTCAAGAAAGGCTGCCCCGCCAACCAGCGAAACATCCCAGGTTGAATTCTTGGTGCCGGTTAGCGACCGGGCGAGAGGATCCGAAGACGATCGCTGGGGGGGCTTGAGCGTCCCTGCAGTCTTTAGATCAAGTTCCCAAGGGCACAGCAACTCTGGTAAACGATTAGTTTGATTGCTAATTACAACACCTCGTTCTACTGGCATTCTCCATCCTTATTCACTCTTAATTATTAATATGTACCTTAGAAAGAAAAGTATGGCCTTACTAATATTTGAGATTGCACTCTGATCTCAGCGTAGTCCATCACAATCTTGAGACTGAGACGCCGATCTAGTTTTCTTGAGGGAGACCAAACCTGAACTATTCTTTATTCTCCGTTGAGCACAAATTCCGTCTCCGTGCCGTAGTCTGTGTGTACGTCCGTAATGACATCTGCTTCCGGCGTCTCCGTCACTTTGAAGACCACTTTTACCAATATTTCGACAGTCTGGGTAACGGTAGATACGGGTATTGATAAAATCATTTCTGCCTGTATCTATCGATTGCACAGCAGTGCCAGGAGACAACACGATTATTTGACTACCTTAGTGGGGCTAGCAGCCCCACTAAGGTAGTCCCTATATGGCCCTAAATCGGTATCCTACTGCACAGTTGGCCTTACTGGGGGACTTTAACGCCTGTCACTAAGACTGTCTGTTTCCATACCGGCAGACTGAACTTTCTGGAAAAGAAGCACGGAATTTCGTCTTGACGCTGGGTCTTTCTCAGCTGGTTAAGGAAGCCACTAGAGTACCCGATGTAGGCGTTCACACAGCCAATTGCTTGAACCTTCTGCTGACTTTGGTAGTCAACAGAAGGTTCAAGCAATTGGCTGTGATAGACTGTGTACCAGACTGTGACCAGACAGGTATGAAGTACAGGTTACCTCACTTTTGAGTACTTCTTACCACTGTCTGGTAAAATTTGTATCGTAATATTCTCCACCTGATTACGAGTTCCAAGGTGTTCGACGAATATGGCAGTATAAGTCAGCTGATTGGGAAGAGATGCGACACTTTTGTTATTCTATCGTTGGCGGGAGTTCTGTTTTCCTTCCGCAGATCTGTCGAGCTACGCGGTTGCGATAACGAATGTGTTGCGTCAAGCTATAGAGTATTTTATCCCCTTTTCTGACGCTCCCACCAGTAGCAAAGCTCACCCATAGTTTAACGCTGAATGTTCCAAGCTGGGAAGCACAAGCATTTAGCGTACCTATTCTGATTTGACACTCAAAACTGCAAAGCTTATTAACTGCAAAGGTATTATCACCAAGAAGAGAATTTCAACCAGGCTGCCAAGACCTACAAAACAGCATTACAGAAAGCTAGTCACGATCGCATTTAACACGTTAGCACAAAACTCTCTGCCAGATCATCCCGCACTAGAGATTTTTAGTCTCGGTAAAGCGGTCGAGATAAATTTCTTTCGGCCTACACTGCTTCCGCTTTTAAAACTCGATGGAACACTGGCGCATACGGCTAAGGAGAAAGCGGATTTGTTCGCGTCTCCCTTTGCCTACAGCTCACGTCTGAACAGTGGCAACAATGTTTCACCTAAATTACCTCATTGCGATACCTGTACGTCAGAGGTTCGCATCACAAATAAGAAGGTTCTTAAAACCTTGCGGTGTCCAGACGTGAATAAACCTAGTGGACCAAATGGTATACCAACTATAGTTCTAAAGGCTTGTGCACCTGAGTTGTCTCCTGTGCTGACACGCTTGTTCCGCCTCTCATTAAGGACTGTAATAGTGCCAAAATCCTGGAAGCTGGACAACGTGCAGCCTGTTCCAAAAAAAAGACAGCCGTGCAGACCCTACCATCATCATTACAGCCCTTCTTAAGTCCATTGCTGAACATAGGCCTCCCCCAAGAAATGCCACAAAGCACGGTCCTGAGCCACCTGCATCCTTCGACTTCCTGCATATCTTATCAGGTCGTCACTCCATCTGGTAGGGCGACGCCCTACACTTCGTCCGCTGGTACGAGGCCAGCCGGTAGAAGGACCCTACCAATTATCGGCCAATCTCAATTACCTCCATACTCTGCAAGATTATGGATCGTATATTGAACGCCTGCTTAATGACGTACCTAGAACAGAATGACCGCCTTAGTGACTGCCAATACGGGTTTCGCCGAAATCATTCGGCTGGGGACCTTCTAGCGTATGGGGTGACGCACTCGAGAACAGTGGGGAAGCACTTGCTGGTTCCTTTGATGCCTCGAAGGCCTTTGACAAAGTTTGGCATGCTAGCCTTTTAAGTAGCGTTCGGCTTATCCCCTGCTCTGATTGAATGGGAAAAGGACTTTCAGAGTGAAGGGTCTCTCCAGGTCGTCGTCAATAACTGCTCATCCGATCCTGCGGCAACTAACGCCGGTGTTCTACAGGGGTCCGTTCTCTCCGCAACTCTCTTCCTGCTGCATATTAACGCTCTGCTTCTGCCCGGTATTTATGGGTATGTCAAATCCAGTCCGAGAGAGAAGCTATGGTTAAGCATGTGAATCTCATACTACAGACAGTCTCCGAATGAGGCGGTGAGGATCTTGTGATATTCAACGCTTACAAAACACATGCATGTCTCTTCACTGCAAAAAGGAGCCAGTTCATCTTGGCTCTTACTTTCTGAAATGTATCACTAAAATACATCAACCGCCTTCAGTTGTTGAGGGTTGAGATATCCTCAAATCTGAACTTCGTGCGGTTCATTGAGTCCGAGGCCAAAGCAACTGAAAGGAAGCTAGGAGTCTGCGCAAAGGTGTGGTGATACTTCATGCCAGGACAGCTGCTTACACTATATAAAGCGCAAGTCCCGTCGTGCATGGAGTATTGCAACTATATATGGGCTGGTGCTGCAAAATGCCACCAAGCAGCTTTTGACTCAATGGAAATGCGTGCTATTAGCCTTATTGGTGACCTAAATTTAGTTAAAACCAATCTTACTAGCCTCGAACACAGGCGCAAAGTAGCCAACCTTTCGGTTTTCTACAGGATGCATTTCGGCGAGTGTGCACAGGTATTGCATAATTTAAATCCTCCCTCTCCCTTCCACCATCGGACAAACAGATGTTCGGCCAGTCTCCACCCTTTCGTTGTTGACTTACCGAGGATTCGAACCAGTTGGTTTGCTACATAATTCACGATACATACAGCAAAAGAGTGGAATGGGTTTCCAGCATCTGTGTTTCTATCCAATTACATTGTGGGTGTCTTCAAGGCAAGAGTGAATAGGCTTTTGTTAAGTCAGTGTGCTTCAACATCTTAGGCTACGTTACCACTTACCAACATTTAGGATTATAGTTATACGCTGGTTTAGTATAATAAAAAAAATACGTGGGGGCTCCAACATAATCCTAAGGATGATATTATATTGAACTCTTAGATCATAAGCCTCAAAGATCGTTAACAATTTTAGATGAATACTGATCGATGGACTCAGAAACACCATGTTATCAGCGTAATTCATATTATTGACATTAATGCCATCTTTTCGACAATCGACTTGTATGCTATTGAGCTAATTATTCAGCTAATATAATATACCCAAAATAAACAATCTCGGAGATGTTAACCCTATTTAATTATGGGGCAAGGCAAGGGGCCTTAGCCCACAATTCAAACTGCCTATATCAATCAGAGTAAGTATTTGCATATTCATTACATTTTTTGGTGTACGTACCAGTGCGAAAACAAATCTTCAACTTTATAAAAAATACCTACGTTCTTAAGTTTACTTCACAGCATTTTTTTAAGAAACAAAGTTGAAAAAATCTAAACAACATTCATATACAGAAGTGTTTTTATTTTTCCACATTATGTTGCAGCGATAAGATGGCACTTTTGGTGGATAGTGCAAACAGTTCCCTTTTTCTTCGCTCTTCTTTTCTCCTCTTTACTAAATCTTCTTAAAGCAGTCACCTCAATAACATTATAACGCTAAAGAGTCTTGTGTAACTCTTTAAAAGACCGTTGCTATTCGATTTGTAAAGTATGGTTAGAAACGAAAGCTCGGTAGGCATTTGTCTGTTAACATCTACGAGTTTCTGGCCTACACATGTTAACTGATTTATGATGCTAAGAATTAATCGTGGCTAGTGGTTTTCCTACAATATGTTTTTCTGTGGAGGACGGAAAAATTAAAAAACGATTAACAAGCAAAAAGCCGTTATAATTTTAGTAATTAACACAATTTAAACGAGATAGGTTCCTTACAATTATTTTGTTTAAAAAGATCAAATTCTCGATATAGGATATGTTTGTTGGGTTTTGCTCTCTCGTAAAACGATATTATCAAACACAAGTTCTTATATATTTGAGATTGATGTAAACTCTCAAGTATCGACAAACGTGACCAATCTAAACTTTTAAGGCTTTGCTTAGCAAAGGGGCAGAAATATGTGAAAATTGAAATTTGGATAACAATCACATTCTATTATTTTCCTAGAAAAAATGTTTGCAAAACAAAATTCGTAGATAGGATGTGATATGCACTTCAAATTTACAACTGAAACGCAATAAAAACATTATGATATAATTTCATAAATATATGTATATAATATATAAGATGATTGTCAGCGTTTCAGCACGAGCGAGAGACGCATGAAGAGTGAGAGCGAAAAACGTGCGAGGGCAGCACTTGGCCGCCGCCCAAACTGACTGACGTGAATCGTACCTGTATAATTATAACTTTTAACAAAAAGTAAAACCTGCTTTAAATTGATATAAAAGAAGTTATTTATTTGCTACTATCTCGAGCACCGTGATAGCACTGCGAGGGTGCTGCTGGGGGCAGTAAGGACTGCCTCGGGAGACCCCTCATATACGCTGATGGTGACCACCGTGGGGTTTTGGCCGGTAGGAGTCAAGCATAACGTTTCTGTTGCCGCCACAGCAGAAGGTATCCATGCGGATTTCCCCGTGTTAAAAAAAGGTCTCTCTCTAGGTGCACCCCTTATCCCGGTTTTTTGAAGCCTCACCTATTCAGTTGCTACCATCCATCCACCTTACACTGTTTGTGCCTATATCTACACATGACGTTCGGTATCATGCATTTAGACTGTCTAGGCGTGGCATAAAATGTTTACTCCTTAGGTTACATTCAACATGCTTTTTGATTGATGACAACCTTTCAAAATTTATATATTTGCCATAATCGCTACGCTTGGCAAGCGGGTTACTTACCGCAGTTTTTAAAATTTTTAGTTTTTATTTGAAAGACCCTGCTGCCCATCTCCTGGTTTGTTTCCATCTGTCGACTGCTAAACAATACTCCAATAATTTCTAGTAAATAATTGTATTGTTTTCTGTTCTTTTTATACCTGCCAACCATTTATAGAGCCGTGGTAGATTAACGGCAAAGCACTTTACGTAAATTTCACAGTACGCGAACATGCCAGTTTCGATCCTCGCAGGCACCGATGAAATTGTTATAGCAATTTTAAGTTCCAATTAACCACTTGCTCGGCAGTCCAGGAAAACATCACAGAAATACCTGCATGTATGATAAATAAAAAAAAAACCAAGATATTTTATGTAGCGCAGTGGATATTTACTTGCCCTCCTACCCTGTGAAATATGATTTTTTCGCACTGCAGAAGGAATTTGCCGGGTAGATGATTTTCGTTGGCAATGCTAGATCTTAGATACAAAATATGTCGTTTTGTCCTGTCGCCGACGCGGCGTGAGTATTATATTTCTGACGAATACAAAATGGTGATGCTGAAAATTATTCGCCACCATAGGAACATTCTGATGAAAAATAATTAAAGTTACAGCATTTATACATCCCACTGCTGGGCACAGGAATTTTCTTATAGTGGAGGTGGCAAAAGAGCATGCGGCTCACATAACTGCGTCGACCACCGCCCAACAACAACAGCATTTGCGATGGCGTTCTTCTGCAACGGAGTAAGGTCGTTGCATGAAGATCCCTAATCCCTAAGTCTTATCGGCCTGCATTAATTTCTGTTATGGTAGAAAATGTATTATTTCATATTATCTTATTACTTTAATCCTATATAAAGTTTCGTTTTATATAAAAAATAAACAAACAAAGGAAAGGGAAAAGATTGTTTCCCAATATTTTTGATGTATATTCATTTCACCAGCCTAAAGTCAACGTGATAGTAACTCGTGCTACTTCCAAGCAAATGTCTGATAAATTTCATGATACGTAACGTAATGTCCTGAGGGCCGTATCATGTTTGGAATAAGCAAGTACAGAACATCTTGTCATGCAAATATATGCAAAGTGCAGACCTCGATATGCAGCCTCTCGATGTGGCGAGACAAGTATCTTTGAATAAATTAAAATTACACAGGCTTGCTTTCTGTGAAGATTTTTTCTTAAACAAAAATCGAGGCTCTTATTTGAAGCATAATTTTAATACATTCATTATAGCTTATCAAAAAATCTACTGCTGAACATCGGGTACCCTCATGGATTGGAGATTCCCTTATATATATATAAGGGATATAGCGTCACTGATGACGTTATATCCCCGTTATATCCCTGTCGGTTGGGACGCGCAACGGCAGCGCCATAAGGGCTGAATGTGAACACACTGAAGCCTACAGCACGTTATTAAAGTTGTGAAGTATTTATAGAATAGCTCTGTACTGACCACACGGAGCATTGGCTGCTCCCCGGGCTCACCACCTTGACCGGTGGGAGCACCAGTCCCCCTTGAAAAGCAAACTTCCACGACCAAAAATGAAAAAATAATAATTCTTGTAATAAACATAGATACATGATGTGTGTGTGCAAAATATACATATAAATGTACGTCATGAAATGCGTTAGTCTAATTGTTCCATAACCCTTCCAGAAATAAGACTGCTTTGCCCAGCTGTGGGACGTATATATAACTGCGAGAATGTTCCATCATTTTAAAAAAAAGGGTAATAAACGATTACATAGTTCACCTGATGAAAAGCGAAAAATGGTGGTGGTAGCCCACCATAGACAATGCAGAAGCTCTGTCACACCTGAAGACGAAGATTGTATGCCTCGTTTCCAGTAAGAAGGGTCTCCGATTGTCTACACTCACTATACGATACAAAGCAGCATTAATAACGCTAGTATTCCGTGAGAGCGCAGTCCTTCTGTGGTCGAGTCGACCCATTTGTCCCACGAACATAACATAGATGCAGCATGGCTCTACCACGTAGAAACTATTTAATTAAAGAAATATAATCAATGTGCCGCCTATATAGCTCGAAGAGCCATCAACAGATGGGAGTTCTTAAGTGGCAGCCTCGTACTGATAAGCAATGGGTAGGGTAGACCACAAGATGAAGTGACGAATTCGATGGATACAGGGTTAAGAACGTTTTAGTTAACGTAAGGTTTTGTGACATTCAGTGGTGAACTTGTGATGGGCTGTAATGATGATAATGATGATGAATATCGGTTTGAATGCGCGTGGAACAAAAACTTGATTATTCTCAAGAGAAGATTTTGTATGTGTTTATTCTAAAATAAGTATAATTTAAGTTTTATTTAAAAAAATGTACTATAGTGAAAGCGTGTAGAAGGCGATTATGAAATCTGAAGTTGAGTGCGGGCAACTAAGCCGCATCTACCCATCTCATCTATCTGATTGAATTGATATTATTATACAAAATACGTAAGAAACGCAAATGATTTTCAATGAGAAATCTTATTTCTTATAAGCTCGTGTAAATCCAATGATAATAATCATAGGTCTTTTTCATTGTAGGTCATAGACTTTTTTTAACGTTGTACCCTACACTAAGTTCTTTTGTATTAAGGAGGCAGTTTACATACACTAATTGCACAAGAACAAATATCCAGATATGGAACAATTATTGGTAGCCCATACAAATACTTGTTCCGTGCGGGATTTGGACCCACGGCTCTTAGCGTTGCAACTCATAGCTAAGCCACTGCAACACGGAGCCGTCGACATAGACTGTTAGGTGTTCGCATAGTAAGAAGTGATATAATTTTAGTTCTAAGAGCCCTATATAAACATATTATACTTATTTGAATAAAACTATGTTTTTACGGATTTTATCGCGTTTAATTTGCTATAGTAATTGCCGACGTTTCGTGTGCTTTACAGCAACCCACGATCATGGGAAGAGACTGACTGAGATGTTTTACGTCCCGATGTCACAGTTAGCCCGGCTACCTACAAGTTTTAATATTAATTTTTGGTTTAATTTACGCAGAATGAACTTACAGTATCTTGAAATCTTGAAGTGGTATGATTGGGTTTGGATTTAATTTTGTTAATAAATAAATAAATAAATAAATAAATAAATAAATAATTTTAGGATCCCAAGCAGATGGTAGCACCATCTTCTCTCTTAAAATTATGATGTTTTTAATTTCAATAGCTCCGCGTATCATCCTTGGTAGGAATCGATGTTATTTTGCGAGAATTTGTGGTTTATCAAATCTAATGTAATGGCGGGGGCCATCTAGGATATGATCATAAACTGCAGACTTCCCGGAACGTTGGTGCTTCACGTCAGCAATGTGTTCTCTTACGCGAGTTTTTATTGATCGTTTTGTTTGCCCTATATATGAGAGACCACATTCACAATCAAGCTTGTACACTCCTGCATCTTGTACAGGAATATTGCACTTAACGGATAGTAAGAACTGACTAATCTTCTTCAGCGGCTTAAAAAATGTTCTAATAAAAGCTTGCTTCAAGATGTTGCCAATCTCGTCTGTGACACCCCTGACATATGGTAGTACAGCAGGCACACGCTCGACTGTGGGCGGCTTCACTCGGTCACTGTGACGTAGGCGCGGGACCCGAATCTTGTTGTCGTGCAGAACCTGCTTGACGTGCTGAAGCTCGGCGGCCAGGTGTTTGCCGTCACAGATCCCTCGTGCTCTCTGTAACAAAGATTTGCCCACGGTAGCTAACTGTGAAGGATGATGGTGGGATCCACCGTTTAAATATCGGTTTGTATGGGTTTTTTTTCTATACAGAGTGTGACCTATGGTGTTAAAAGGATTTCGAATGACTAACACATCTAGGAAAGCTAAAGAATTATTTGCCTCTAACTCCATAGTAAATTGAATTTTAGAGTTTATGGGATTAAGATGTTCCAAAAATGCAGTTACTTTGTCTGATGGTAAAATTATTAAAGTATCATCTACATACCGCTTGTAGAAACTTTTTTTTTATAGGATAGGGTGACAAACGAGCACACAGTCCACCTGATGGTAAGTGGTTGCTGTGGCCCATAGATATCTACATTTATCCTCGTTTGCGAATCAAAATGTAGATGCGTATTTACCTGTGAGGACTAGGATGGAATGCCACATTTCTAGTAAAAAGGGCCTCCGGCCACCTGCACTCACCAAGCAAGACGCAGAGGTAAACCTCTACTTCACGCTGGTATTCTGTGAGGTCGTGGTACCACCCCGGTTCGAGCCAGCCCATCCGTGCGACAGCAAAAGCTGCCGCCTGGCTCTACCACTGTTAAAACTTGGAGTTACTGGTGCAGGAAGCAGCTTGGGCATGTTATGTCAATTATAGTTCTCTGTACTAACAATGGCGGTGCTTCAAATCGGCACAAACATTTCGTAGGGTAGCCAGTCCAGTGTAATTGTGAATATATAGATGTCAGTGATTTAAAATAAGACTTAGTATTTGTGTCACGTTTATAAAAAAATATTAAAAACCCAATTGAACGATGTGTGCAATAAGGTTTCTAAGGGAAATTAATTGGTCTTCGCCGCTGATGACAAGAGCGCTGCTTGTTTTGCATAGTGGTTTAGTATTGCTGAAAGTCTATGCGTGGTAGAGTCATGCTGTATTAATTGTATAGTTGTAGCACGAATAGGTCGGCTCAAATGGGGAAAGACCACGCCCTCAGAGAATACCAGCGAAAAATTTCAGCTGAACGCTGCTGTGTTTCGTATAGTGAGTGTAGAGAACCAGAGTACCTTTTTACTGGAAGGGAGACATTCCATCTTAGTCCTCAAGACTGACAACGCATCTGCATTTCGATTCGCAAACGAGGATAGGTATCTATAAGCCATAGCAACCACTTAACATCAGGTAGACTGTCACCCGTATTCAAGAACGATACTATGTGTACGCACAGTAGGCTTTAACGCACAGTGGACGAAATTTTGTTTCATAAACGTCACTTGAGTGTTAGACGACACTATACGCTCATTATAATGTAGCACAGATAAAGTAGCTCGCTAGCTACTTTACGCTACGCATAGTGCGACAAATCAACGCAAATTTCCAACTCATAGAATTATTACGTATAGAATACTAGTACGCGCATCAAAAGTGAAGCAAGTAAAACTAACGCGAAAGCGCGTAAGTACACTCAGCGACGCGTCATTGCGCAACGTCACGTCTTACGGTGAAGAGCCCGCGAAGAATTGTAAAAATTACCGCTTGTGTTGTAACTTATTGTCACAACAGTGATGATAAGCATAAAAAAGTGATGGTATTACATTTCACATATAAGTTCATATATTTTTTATTATAAGTAAGTAAAAACTAAAAAAATATTTACCCAAGCAATCATAACACAAATGTTGCCAGTTGTGGGGGAAAAATCACAATTCTCTGTTAAAACTATTTATTTCCTATTTGTGTTTAAAACGTTTAACCGCAAAGCTCTTTGTAAAACTCAAATGTTTATATATAGATACCTACTTCTCTAAGTATTAACATTATATTAACAATGGGTGCCTATTTAAAACTAATACTGAGTAATCAGCTGATAGCGTTCCGTCGACGCCATTTTAACGCAACTATTTTATATTAAGTTCTTTGTTTATTGACTAAGTCGACGTTTTAGATTATAGAATAAAACTTTTTTTTATTTACAACATCAAGAGATTATAAATAAAAACGCCTTTACTAACCAGATGTCACTTTACACCCAAACATATATTTTTAACCGACTCCCAAAAAGAACAGGTTATCAATTATGCATGTACACTGATTTCTAAGACTATTCTAATTCATTTCGTATATACAAGCTCAAAGTTTAGTGGTTGTTTTCCAGCAGCCAACTATACAGTCTCGATGGTAAAGTCAATTTATTAAAATAAAAGTATTACATCTGAAAAAGGACAGATTAACATTAGCAATACCTCACGAGCTAGTCGGGCGTTCAGACTAGTTTATGTCGTATCACAACGCTTGAGAGTTCATGCTCTGAGCATTTATTAGTGGCAATTCACTGTATGGGCAGCGCGTGGTAGTGCGTGCGATAGACGTAACGGCCTGGCCACGGGGATCGGCGGCACAAACGGCGAAGCGGCAGGCGGGGTGACCATTCGCGCGGCGTGGTTTGAGGGCCACGGGCAGTCACGTTCGCCGCCACGACCAGAGTGAAATATCTTTATCAAAGTATCTCGATATTGCTTAGAAAGTAATCGTTTTTTGGTTCGAGACATAATATTTGGAAGAGATTGTGGAGTACATGATTTGAATAGGATGGAAAATTCCACAACAAGTACGAGAAGTACAGAATTTATCCAGAAAAATTTACCAGAATGAGTGTCGAAACCTTCGATTATATTCGTGTTAATACTAACTACTAATTTCAAAGCTGCTAGCAGACCTAGCAAGTATCTCGGCAATAAAAGTTTCAGTATTAATTTTTTCGCGGCGAAAACAACTAAACTATATATTTATCCTATACTATTCGCCGCGTCTGCCGCTCGAATCCGTGCGTCGTACTGATTCATGCCTTTGTTCCAGTCGCCCGCTACGCCGCTAGTCGCCCGCGCGGTTCGCTTGATAAATTTCGCCGGTCGCATCGCCACTTGCCGCTGCGCGTGGCTTGATCCGTACATTTTCTATACATTTATTTTAGTCGTTAGACGCCTCGTCGTTCGTACCGTGCAAATATTAGCTATGGCGAATGTCCCGTGGCCAGAAATACGGCATAAGGTAGCCTGCTCGCCCCACTTACTAGCGAGATATTGCTATTGGTTTGAGATCGCGTTCGAGTTTTCTGCCGACTTCCAAAAAGGAGACGGTACTCAATTCGACTGTATGTTTTTTTATGAGTGTTACCTCATAACTTTGTACTGGGTTAACCGATTTCGATGATTCTTTTTTATATGAAAGCTGATAGTTCTTGTATGGTCCCATATGAATTTGATCAAGGTCAAACTAATGGTTATTGAGTTATTCTTAAATAACTTATATTGAAGTCGGCTGTACAAAATTTTTAATTTTAAATTGTTTTTCTCGATTGTAAATCTGCCATTTTTGCGTCCTAATAATTTCCATTTTAATAAATCTATTGTGCTACCAAAACAAAGTCATTTGACTTCATTAAAATAACCATTAAAATTTCAGCGTGTATATTGGATCAATTTTGTGTAGGATATACACAAAATTGATCCAATATACACGCTGAATTTTGTGTATATCCTTTCAAAAAAAATCTAAATCGGTTTAGAAATTATAGAATTCTGAGGTAAAAAAAATTAAAAAATGCACTGAATTGGGAACCTCCTCCTTTTTTGAATTGAGTTAAAATTAAACACTACACGATTTGCTTATTTATTGTATTTGAGCAAATTAATTGTGTTTAATGATATTCTTAAGTATTATTACTTCAGCATTTTTGTACCATTAAAATATGTCTAATAAAGTTATATTAGCACCATCATTATCGTGTTTATTTTATTCCATTTTATATTCACATAAAATACTACTTCGTGCGTAATACGTAATTTTTATTATCTCGATTATTTAAAAATTAATCAATAAAATAGTGATTTGCACAATTTGATAGCAAACGTCAGAAACTGGTATCACTGAATGGCGTGTATATGTCCGTAGGCACATTCGAGGCCCTACGCTCGCGCCCACTAACATAGTCGCGCCCACTAACATAGTGACCTTGCGTCACTTTAACGCTCGTGTTTTGTATTAGACTGCGTTTCTACTGGGTAATAATTCTATGGTCCAACTGGTATGGGGTGTATAGGTTATGTTTGTTGATTTGTGATACGCTGATTTGTTTTATTTGAATAATTGCGATGGATTACAGCAGCGAAGATGATTTTGATAATTATATCCTGGAGAGAATAAACGTGCAAAGAACGATTATCACAAGAAAAGTGATAAGTGACTTTCAAAATTCATTTGATTATTATAGTGCCAATGAATTTAATAGTCGCTACAGGTTTTCAAAAAAATATCGTAATTAATATACTTCTGCCTCTAATAAATGCATATCTTTTGAAAGTTACCAGTAGAAACCTTACAGTGCCTCCTATTTACCAGTTACTAGTGGCCTTAAGATTTTATTCATCTGGGAGTTTCCAGGTTTGTAATAATAATTCAGTTAATCTGCCTATCAACAGTTTCAAATCCACATTATTTTAATAATATTTATGCATAATTACCTATAATAACAATACCAATCACTTCTTTTAACTGAAAGAAAACAACACGTGTTATTATTTGCACAAATTTGACAACGAAACAAACAGAAACATAAAATGTAATTTAGAGATTGATCTGTCATTCAATTCGAGTGAAGTTACGTCACAACGTTAACCAATCATGGCGTCCCATTCAGTGCTATGTGTCCGTACAACAAAGGGTCCACTAACTGGCGGATGCAGTGAGAAATACCCAAGAAATACCTTACTTAGTGTTGCTGCCATACTTATGTATGTGTCGTTCGTAAACACGGGTCTGTTTGCTCGCTTGTCACGCTTATCCTATATAAAAAGCCAAGGTAGGACAATGAGCCGTTTCTTTGTTGAAATTTTGTTTTGAGCTATTTATTAATTTAAATATTGTATACGATTATATATATATATATGGTCGTAGAGAAAGTTTCTTCGTATTTTAATACAAATTCAAGATTTTTTCTAATTTTAAATAACATTCAATTATAATATGTGTATATGTATGTACCATTTTGTTTAATAACTTGTTGCCATCGTGTAAGTAATGACATAATCCTGTTGCTGTAGAAATCTTGGGATTTTTGATTAAAAAAATGCTACAAGTAGTTTTGAAAGACCTCTCTTGATGTTTTTTTTTTTGATTTTCCAACAAGGAGTAAACCGTCCTTGTTGGGAATTTATTGACAGTTTTACACAGTGAGGTTTACATAAAATTGCTTAAAACATATTGCATGTATTGTTAATCACTAAGACAAGATAACGCTACATCAATGCGATTTGATAGATTGATGGGGTATCAATCTTCATCATATTATCACTTACATATTTATTCTACACAAAATGAAATTAATAGTAACAAAGAAAGATCTATTGTTCGTATGTATACTCTAAACATTATAACTTAATTTGCAAATTATAAAAAAAATATTATGAACACAGGTTAAATGAAAGGGATTGCCTATAGAAATACAAAATAATATAAGTAAAATACAGGGTATTCTTATATCTATTGCTTATAATTTGTCTTTAGCTAATGATTTGTTAGCAATCATTAATATTAATATCTTATAGTCGAAAATTGAATCTATGTGTCATAAACTTGTTCAAGTGCGATTAGCTTGTGAAAGATAATTATTATAAAGTTGTGTATAGCTATGAGTATATACAATTTGTAATGAACTTAAAATAAGTAGTTTAAATGCTTTATCTACATATTATTGTATCCTTAAGAATAAAGATAAAATTAGAAAACGAGGAGTAATAATTATATATGTTATCTTGAAATATGAAACTAAGGGGAAAATTTATACACATTGTCTATATCTTTTAGTTACAATTTGTTGAAAGCTTTTAAGCTTATCTATAATGGATTTGGTAAATATAACGAAGGATTCAGTTGTACTTTGTTTATCCAAGAGTTTGGTCAGATGGTATGGTGGGATACGTAAATTGCTACAGAGCATCTCATGTTTTATTTTATTATACTCAAACCTAGGGCAGTCCCTCAACAAATGAGTAATTGTTTGAGGAGTGGTATTGTCACAAGGACAGAAGGGATCAGCGGCGATTTTGAACCTATGCAGATATTCCTTGTGGTAGCCGTGACTCGTTGAAACCTGAGTTATTTGAAATGATACTTTGGTTGCTTTCCACAGTGCACAAATGTCCGTCAGTTTTGGGAGTAATTCTTTTGTATGCGTTCCTTGTTCAGCGCTTTCATATCTTGACTGCCAAGTTCTCCAAGTGTTTGCTCTCATAGTCCTTTTTACAAATCTCATCGGGAATTTCGCATAATCAGGGTTTTTATGTTGCGTGGCAGCACCCTTGGCAGTCTCATCGGCGATTTCGTTACCTACGTTGCCTGCATGTTCCTTAAGTCATGAGAACATGATATTAAGGTCCATTTGGGCCGCTGTGTATATTATATAATGGGTCTTTGCCACAATGGGATGGGTGTTGGATCTCATTTGGAGTGCGCTTAATGCAGCCTGAGAATCACTCAAGATCTGAATAACCTCCTTTCGGTATGTGTGCATCCTTTTGCCTCTTTGATGTGTTTCATCACCTTGATTCAATCTCCGGTCCAAAGTCTACTCGCAGGCCTCTTTGATCGCTAAGAGCTCCGCTTGAAATACAGAGCAGCTTGTGTGTAGTTTCAGTCTTTTTTTATGTATTTCTTTTGAGCCTTCAAAGCAGACGAAAACCACTCCTACACTGCCATCCTCAAGCTTGCTTCCATCTGCGTAAATTTGAATAAGGGATGTCTCTTGTTCTTGATCCCCTGATTTCAGGTCTGCACAATCAATGCTTATCCTCTTTGAAGGATGTAATAGCTCATGTACGGGAGTGGGCCTTTCATATTGTATATCCCTTGGTAATAAGGTGCTGGCGCCCTGTAGTCGAACTGTCCCAACTTCATGTACCTCAAGGACTTTGAGGTCCAAGGGCGCGAATTGAGCCAGAGGGACTGCCGCCACAGTTGACACAGTTCTAAAGGCCTTGATTGCTTTTATCGCAAATCCCCTTTGTGCCGACTCCAAAAGCTTCCTTACATATCGCTTTTTCGCAGCTTGACCCCAGATGCCTGCCGCGTATGTAATTTTAGGCTCAATAATCTGTCGATAGATAGTTTGTACGTTATCAAGATGGGCTCCCTAGGTTGGTGGGGTGTAAATACATAGTTTGTTGAAAATTCTCATCGCCTTTCCGATAACGTACTTAACATGATCAGCGAATAGGAGCTTCCGGTCGATGATCACACCTAAGAACTTAATGCTCCTTTGAAATGCTAAAGTGTGTCTCCCCATTATAAGGTGGGCTTCCTCCGCCTTGCGTGTGAACGCAATCGCTTGCATCTTAGTGAGTCCGAAGGTCAATTTGACACTTTGCTCCCATTCCATGATGATTTTCAAAGCACGGTTGGTGTTTGTTTGTAAAGTATTTACATCCTTTGCGGAGACGATAAGTAAGGCATCATCCGCAAAGGCTTGCAAACGACATCCACTTGGAAGTTCAGCCTCAAGTAACTCATCCAGAATCACGTTCCACAGAATGGGTCCGCATGCCGACCCTTGGATGCAGCCCTTAGTGTTGCGCTTAGTGACCCGCGCTCCTGCGTATTCTAATGTAACTGTGCGGTTCGTCATATAGCTCTCTATTAAATGAAAGATGTTCTTGGGGCATCGTATTGCACGTAATCTCTCAAATAGTGTGGGCCACCACGCGTTGTCAAACGCGAAGCGGATGTCAAAAGAAACGCCCAGCACCTGTTTACCTTTCTTCTTAGCTACTTTTACGATGCTGAGCGCTGTGTCTATGGCTGCAGTCGTGCTGGTCTGTTCTTTGAAGCCAAACTGACGCCTGTTGAGTAGTCTCGCCTTAGTTGCACAATATGTGACCCGCTTGATGTACAATTTTTCGAGCAACTTTCCAAAGACCGACAAGAGCCCTATTGAGTGGACGGAACCCAGTTCGCTATAATCAGTCTTGCTCGGCTTTGGTATGATTTTGACTACCGCTCCTTTCCACTGTTGAGGGAAATGTTGAAGCTCTAGACACCTGTTCATGATTCCCGTTATAAGTTCTGGGTAATTAAAAGTGAACTGTAGGAATATGTCAGATGTAAGACCATCAATGCCGGGTGCTTTATTGGGGTTCATCCACTTAAGATGTTCTAAAACCTCCTTAACAGCGAAGGGCTTCATATACTCCATCCGGCTCATTCCCGATTCTGGATCTAAGATACTGGTGTTGGTGCGTGTCATCATCCAGTGTATCGTCATCGTAGAAGTGATTCAAGAGTGCTTGGGCAGTCTCCATTTTGCTGTTGGTGTAGTTGTCACCAATTTTCATGGTGGCTGGTGGTCGCTTGGGTGCAGTGTCCTTCAGGAGTCTATTCGTGAGAGTCCAAACGTTTCCTTTTGTTTGTAGTTCGCAAAACTCCTTAAAACTCCTGGAAGACTCCGCCCTCAGTTCTTCCGCATATAATGCTTTTTTGTTTTTTAACTCCTCTGCCAAATGGTCTAAAGGAAGATTCTGACGTCTCATTCGGTTGAGTCGGTGGTGTAACTGGATGACCTCCTTTTTGAGGTCCGTCAATCTTTCCGTCCACCATAGCGGGCGATACTTCGTTAGGGATTGGCCTTTCTTCGGAATAGATTCTTCACACGCTTTATGAATTACCTCACAGATGTCGTCAATCAAGTTTTCCAAGCCAGCTGTATTAAGCGATCCGATGTCTCTCTTTAATATGTATTGGTCATAAGCGTGTGAAGTGCATCCTTGAATATTCCCCGATTGGCCTTGTTACTGTTATATTTAAATATGGAGTTGGTTATTGATGACGAATTTGAGAAAGAATTCCCAATTTCAATCTCGTATTCCACAGCGTTGTGTTGCGACGAGGGGCAGGCGCTGAGGTTGACCTTCCACCCGACTATACGGTCATATATGTATCCATGCGCCAATGTGAGTTCTATTATAGAAGTCCGATCCCTGTCGTGTGTGACGGTTTCAAAAGTGGGTGAGCTGTCGACATTGCAGATAAAGAGGTCATTTGCATATGCCAGCTTCACCACCGCACATCCTCTGGGGTTGTTGGTCTTACTGCCCCATATGTGATGCCATCCATTGAAGTCACCACCTATAATGGTATTGGGGCATCGGGAGGTTTGGAGAAAATTATCTATGTGCTCTAAAGTATTATTGCCGTCAGAATCCGGCTCAATATATGCGGAAGCTATTAGCATTTTTTAGCCGCCGCTCGTGAATTGAATAACGCAAAAATTTGTGTTGGAGTATTGTGACATGCCTAGTACCTGGCCACAACCTGGTTTGGTGAGTATACAAGCCTTGACTCTGCCTTTTTGACTAAATTGGTATATGTTGAGGCCCTGAATTGGTCGCACCTCATTTCCTGAGCCAACATATGGCTCCGCCAGCAACGCAAAATTGATAATCACCTGCCATGAAAAAAAATATTCGTGTAAACTTTTTTTTGAACGGTCAATATTACACTGTATAATTTTTATATTTTCATTGATTAAATCCATAGTCGATTCTGTTATTTATTCTTTCCCTCATGGCTCTCAGTTTTGGACATTCTGGTGACACGGCAGCGTGGCGGACATCCGCTTTGCTTCCAAATTTATCATTGTGAAATGTACAGTTGGCAAATTTGACTATGCCTTGTTTTCCCTTATAAGTACATTTGTCCCCCGTGTGATCCTTCCTGGAGCAGTGCGAGCATTGGCTAGTAGTAGCCGTACAGTATTTTTTAATGTGCCCAAACTGCAGACATCTGTGGCACTGTAGAAAGGGTAAGGATTCGCTAACGTGCAGTCGCTGGTAGTCGACGTTAATCTTGCCCTGTACCATGAGTTTATGAAAGAGTTTGGGCGCCACAAGAAACATTGCATTGTATAGCTCTGGATTTTTGTTACTACGCCTAAAACGGAGACGCATGTCATCCTCCTCAGTAAAAGCCTCTTTCAATTCTGGGTTCTGCCTCCTGACGATACCAACTCTCTCTTCAGCTGGTATATCTTTGGAAATACCCTTTAGTACAATCATTGGCCGCAGTCCCTTAGCCGGCTCAACGCTAACGTGCTCAGATAATTTGAGTTTTTGTAGGGTGTCGTCACGTTGTTCAGTTGTGCCAAATTCAAACCTGAGTTTGTGATTTGGCACTGCCTGAACCCTAGCCGGCGCATAATTTGCAGTTCGATATGAGATGCTCCTCTTAAATGCCTCGATTGCTTCCTGCCGAGATTTGGGGGTTACTTTTGGAGTCACCACGATGGCTGGCTTGTTGACAGGTGGATCGCGGGCTGGTGGCCCAGCAGTCATATTGGGATGAGTGCCTGGCCCTCTGCTAATCGCAGCGGCTTAGGCGTGTGAGGCCGTTGCCACGTCGTGCCTGCTGTTGAAGCTGCGTGGAGATTTGGCCCTTTAATTTGACCATCTCGCTCCTAACACAGGCGACAATATCAGCCTTTAAGTCGCTGTCCATTTTGCTCTGGGATGGGTTGTTATCAGGGGCGAACACTGTTGACATGCTGGTTAGTTTATGCCCACACCTTCTAATCTACTCGGCTGCTAGGTTGATGAGTTTCTTATTTGCGGCAGTGACGGACTTGCCGCCAGAGACCGCTTTGATAATGCACTCAGTGAGTTTTTGGATAGTCGTGATAAAGGTGTCCATGTCGGTTATTTCCTCAACAGAGGCCAGCAGGAGGATGGAAGTGGCCTTACTGGCAAGACCCTTAGTTGTAGTAGCCATCTCGCTAATTAGATACTCCTAATATTAAAAGGCACTCGCCTTTAAAAAAAAGAGTACAAATTATCAAAAAGATAAATAAAAATAAAGTGTTTATATCTCAAAGGGGGTGATCCCGCTTCAGAAAATCACTTCACTATTAGCACTATAATGTGGTGTCATTTTATAGTTACAAAGTTCACATACAAAATAAAAATAAGTTTTAAACTATATGAAATCGACAACTCATTCATTTTTTTAAACACCCTCTATGTTGCAGTCAGTAAAAAAAAAACTGTATAACTATATTGTAAAGTCAATAGCAGTACATAACATTGACAATAGACGTCGCCATTGATATATGATAGCAATTTTAGCGTCCTAATCAATTCCAATTATTCAACCGCCACTTTTAAAGTTTTTTTTTGTTTAATTTTACTTATTTATTAATTTCTTTAACGTTTGAATGTTATTTGTTTGAAGTACTAGTCACAGAATATTTTTGTATACTTTTATTGATCTTATAGTATAATTTTTTTTTTAATTTGACGTTAGATCACCGTAGGTACACTTATTGCATATTATTGTGATAATTAAGTCTCTTAATATTGAGATAACACTTGCAGTTATAGTCCACATATACATAAAGAACACAAACGTAAAATACACATTTATTTTTTTTAAATAACTTTTTACTGACTTTATAAACACAGAGTCGATATATACACAGGCGGTGCAGCGCCCTCTTCACCCCTCTCTTGATGTTAGCCTACCTTTTATATTGTGAAGAAATCCTCGTGGATACCTTTAGCTGCAGTAACAACAGAAAGGTTATGCCGGACTCCTACCGGCCAAAACCCCACGGTGGTCAACATCAGCGTATATGAGGGGTCCCGGGATTTCCGTTCGGAGCGCAACCGGGGCCCCTCTCTCACTTTGCTCAATTAAAACACATCGTGGGGGCAGTCCTTACTGCTCCCAGCACCCTCGAAATGCTATCACGGTGCTCAAGACCGACTTTCGTGTCACCGTCCTCCTCAGGTGTTACATCACTAGGCGGCGTTAGGCGGGTTACGAACGCTCGTGGCGGGGGCTCGGAGCATTCGTTACCCCCGGGGCTATTTCTGGTAGGGGAACACCATCATCAAGGGCAGGACCGTGATGAACGCCTTGGCGACGTCGTCTCCGAGCGGGATCTGTCTTCTCCCGACACCGTTCAGCAGCCTCCTTCTGATTAATAACGGATTCACAGAAGACGGCTACGGCCCTCCACGCGGAGTCCCTGCTCAGCATCGCCGACATGACTGCTGGCAGGGAGAGATTCTGAACGATCCGGCTTACCAGGACCGTCCGCTCCCGTTTTCACGCTGGGCATGTTGCCAGCATATGGGATGCGGAGTCCTGTTCCTACCCACCGCAGTGGAAACGGTTCGCCGTCGCGTCCAATCTTACACAAATAATCACCGAAGCACCAGTGCCCTGTCATTATTTGTATAAGGTTGTAGGTGTGTTTTCCTGTTCCTATATGCATCCTGGCTTCAAAGTGCGGCAGGATTGCTTCAACAACGAGTTTGCGCGCATAACGCCCTTCGGAGAGGCGAGCACGCCACGTTACGAATACGTTAAGTCGTTCCTGCCTCTTAACTCCTTCGAACACCTCATCTGGCTCACTGCTGAATATAAGCCTCTCGTTAGATTGCCTCATAGAGGTAGTATATATGTTTTAACCACATTTGGCACATTTGGCAGGCAGGGTTAACATTAGTAGTTTCTTTTTTATTATTTTGAGTCTTTATCAGTAAGATTCTGGTGTCTATCGTCTGTTTTATTTTCCGTCTGTTACCTCTACCCATAAGATGATATGGAAAAGTTGATGCTCTTACGCTGCCACTTCACTGCGGAAACTCGGAAACAAACTTTTAAAATTCAGTTCAACTGTTATTGGAATCTGTTGTCACAAAGTTTTATAACACCGAAGGCAATAATAGCTGACTTTAATATATTAAAAAACGTTATAACGTTTCTGTAGAATGCCCCATTAAATAATATTTTACTTATGAAACATGTCAACAGATAAAACAATTTTAAGCTAATATGATATATTATTTCTAAAGATAAAAAAAATTTGAAAGAATCGCAGACCCTTTTTGGTAGTAACGCATTTGCATTTTAATTCTGAATTTTCATATCGCTTGATAATAATAACCCGTAGTAATGAGAAGATTGCTAACATGCTGTTTATAACGATTTTCGTGATTAATTTTATAACATAATTGTAAATTAACGTTTAGTAAAACTGCCTCTGGGCTTCTTACTGGTTCTTTACAGGAAAGAGGTTTTTCTGAAAAAAAATGGTAAAATCATTTTCAATAAATATTCTTGTAATCCATAATGAATAAAAATATTCTATTCTATTCAAATTGATGATAAATGAAGATATTTTCTATGGGCCACAGCATCCACTTACCATCCAGTGTACTCTTGTGGTGTGTGCCTGTTGCCCGACCCTTATTATGTAATAGCTATTTTCAAGATTAGCCCGGACAG
The DNA here is from genome assembly GCA_963668995.1 of Parnassius mnemosyne. Classification (NCBI taxonomy): domain Eukaryota; kingdom Metazoa; phylum Arthropoda; class Insecta; order Lepidoptera; family Papilionidae; genus Parnassius; species Parnassius mnemosyne. Next base: position 52,331,036 of record CAVLGL010000104.1, on the reverse strand, counting down.
ACAGACAGAGAAAAGTTTCAAAATGGTTTAGCATGTAAACAAACCTTTGAGCTTAACAGAATTATACAAGTAGACAGATACTTGTAGTGGGTGGAAGGAAAAGGGGAGATCTCCCGCCGGGCAAGGTGTTCTGCCCGGGGAGCGGCCAACGCTCCAATTGATAGTTCGGAGCTATTCTATATATGCTGCTTTAATTTCGGAACTTTGATAGCGCGATTAAGGTTTCGATGTGTTTCGCTTGTGGCGCGACGACAGCGCCGCCACATCACCCCCCTGCTCAGACCGGAGGTCGATAGTGCAGTCCGATTGCCGGTACGTCCTTAATGCCGGTGGGGAATGCATGCTGTGTGCGTAAGGGCAAGTGACGCCGGTGCGAATGATATGCCGGTGTGTAATGCATGCCGTACTACGCACTTGCAAGTGATGCCGGTGAGAACGATGAGCCGGAGCAAGTGCCAGGGATTGCCTTGTAGTTGCGGTGAGTCAAGAAGAAGGCAAGTAATCTGCGAGAGTGCCGTGAAGCAGAGGCGAGCAGTAAGGCTCAGAGCCGTGCCGAACACTGTAGCGCAGAGAGTAGCTTGAAGGAACAGGAAGCATTATTATTCCAGTGCTGCGATGAACCTTTGTTAAGCTAGGTGGCTTGCAGAATGTGAAGACTGCAGACAATGTCTGCTCGGGAGCGAATGAATGGGGTACTTGAGTAAGATGACGAAGTTTTTGAAATTGTAGTTTCCGAAGATTGTTGGTTGCGTGTTCATATCACGTCGGGGTCACCACTGTAGTGGGTGGAAGGAAAAAAGGGAGATCTCCCGCCGGGCAAGGTGTTCTGCCCGGGGAGCGGCCAACGCTCCAATTGGTAGTTCGGGGCTATTCTATATATGCTGCTTTAATTTCGGAACTTTGATAGCGCGATTTAGGTTTCAATGTGTTTCGCTTGTGGCGCGACGACAGCGCCGCCACATACTTAAATTTTATTAATATAGACTAATGAATAATTTCCTCAAGAAAACATATATACTAAATGAATATGAACTCAATCCGTAAAGTCGTTCAGAAACTACACGATCACTAACAGACACACAATGATTATAATATCACCTTATGGAATATGCCTTTAACGCTATTTACGTCTAAACTAAGATACGGGTTTTCGAAAGAAAAGTAAACTAAACTTTCTTGTAATACTATAATAAAGCGATATCTTCATAGTTTGAAGACTCTCTCCAGACGTCAATATCCATGCAGCGAAACTTTCACAAATTCAATAACAAACTTGTAAAATTTAGTCCAACTTCTATTTAAGTTTTGCTTTAGCCATATGAAATGGCTTTTGCAGTTTCATTAGTTTGAAAGCTATGTACCCTGATTTAAAATGACATTCAGTTGTCATCTAACATATGACTATATTATTATTGGGTTCATATTAAAATTATCCAACGTCCGTATTCACAAATATTAATGAGGTCACAAATTGCGCTCGAATGTATAACTAAATATAGATTAAGTTTTCTGTACCCAGTGGGGTACAGGCACAGTACTATAAAATGCTTCTGAGTTGGACATGTTTCATAACCTACTTAGAGATAACGCGCTTAACAGTAACTGTACCATCGTTATGTAACTAAGTTTCCGGTACTTCTATGGTTATAGAATTTGCCGTAATTTAAAGAGTTTGTAAGACATTTCATTATCCTTTTGTTTATACAATATACAATGTTAAATGTTCTAAAACTAATAATAATAATAATAAATATTTATTTCATCTCCAATTACGCACGTTTACATACAGGAACAAATATGATTACAATTAAATGAAATAACAATGAGTCTAACAAAAATAACATGCTATGATAAAATTAAAACTATGTGTAGCTTAATAATGTAGGTAGAATCTACAAAAAAAAATAGAAAAGTCAAGTTTATAACATTAGCTACCTGTCTGAACTAGGCTGAGTACCTGTGTTTCAGACATCACTTACACAATGGGTTTAATAATGTAGGACACTAGATATTTAAATAATTAAACTATAATATATAATAAATAAAATAACTAAATAACAATTAATTGTTACCTACAATTAATACAAACTATTTTAGAATTTCTAACAACTTCTCTGTGTCTTCGTAATTTAATTTATTTTGAAATTCCCTTACACTTATATTACAATTCTTATAACTTAGACTATATACCTTTAGTGACTTGTTGAGCTGCTGTTATATAGAAAGGGTCCTAAAATATGTAAAATTTGTTCACAAATGCGTGTTTGGTTTGAGGTTTACCACAAACTAAATACATTCATCTCCTGTTTATGGATTTTAAGTTAAATGAAGTTCGGTATGCTGTTTTAATATGATGTTCAGGATAAACAACTGACGGACAGTTAATACACTACATGCCAAGTAAAATTGATGTGTAGGAAACATGAATAGACGGAAAGTGGCTACCTATAAAACTGCCCTCTGAGCACGCTCTAGTAGGAGAAGAGGTTGTTTTAGAAGCACCACCCCAGTAACTAATACCGTAAGTGAGTATGGATTCACACAAAGCTAAATAGACCTTTCCTATCAATTTGAAGTCAGCGATGTTACGAAGATATTAAAAAATATATATTAATTTACTAACTCTAGCACAAAGTAAATCGATGTGCTAGCGGAAATTTAAATTTGTGTCAAGTATGATACCTAATATTTTATATTTTCTGTTTTTGTTAATGCGGGACATGCACATGCAATGTCATCATACGAGTTACAATGATGAGCGTAAATATTTAGGTGAGTAGGTATATTATTATTTCTCATTAAATATAATATATATTGTGTTTTATTTGCGTTTAAACGTAGGATATTATTAAGAAGCCAATTAGATACTATGTTAAAGCCTTACTGAGCGTATTTATAAACCTCATCTCGTGATTTAGCTGAGAATAACATGGCTGTGTCATCTGCATATGACATTATGACACCATTTTGAAGTTGAAGATTGCATAAGTCATTTATATAAATTAGGAACAAGGTAGGCCCCAGGATACTGCCCTGTAGGATTCCATAGGAGCTGTTTTGTAATTCAGTACTTGTATACTTACCGATTTTTACACATTTTTTTTCTTTCACCCAGCGCAACAACTCATTGCTAAGTCACTACACTACGGAGCCGTCAAAGCGATCACTGAGGTAATCTCAAAAATTTTGTAGTTGAGTTCCCCTTATGCCAAGTGTTTCAAGCTTTGGCAATAGTATAGAGCAAGAGATAGTATCAAATGCTTTGGCAAGGTCTAAAAAGATCCCAATTGAGTGCATACCATTGCCAAGATTACTTGTGACATAATCTGTCAATTGGTGCAAGGCATTACATGATCTCTTAGGCCTAAAACCAAATTGTCTGTCTGACAGAAAGTTGTTAGTTCCAGGTATTTTATTAACCTGGTATTTATGATCTTTTCTAAAATTTTAGATAAACCAGATAAAACTGAAATTGGCCTATAGTTACTAACTAAGTTTTTATCACCAGCTTTGTATATAAAAGAAGCCACTGCTTTTTAAGCACTTTCGGGAAAATACCATTTGATAGGCATAATTGACAGATATGTGTTAACGGGGCGGCCAGTAAATGTTTAAATCAATCTTTTGAGTATGCGATTAGTTATATTGTCCCATCCAACTGCACAACCTTCTTTTAAGCCAGATATTATACCTACTTAAAATCTCATCAATATCGGTATTTAACAATACAAAAAATTTAATTTAGAAAAGGATGTGGGCATAAAAATTGGATTACGAGTGTTGCTTAATTTTAAAGTTGTCTCTCCTATTTTTTGCCAATATTAATAAAATAATTATTTACTTTATTAGTTGCTTCGTTTGGGCTTTTGTCTAATAACAGTAGATCACGTGGGCTCCAAGATTTTTTGAACTGAAGGTATTATTTTTAATGAACTTCCACTTGTTGAACTTGTTTTTATCGGCCTTTTGTAAAACATTTTCATCATATTGTATTTTGAGGTTTTTTAATAGTTTATTGGAAAAATTCATATATCTTTTATAACTAGCAGAAAGTATTAAATTATCAGGAGAAAGTTTAGATTGTAAATGAAGTTTGTCTCTATTTCTTATACAGCGGACGAGACCAGGTGTTATCCAAGGTTTAATATTATAATACTTACTTGACAGTTTTATTGTTGATATATTATTCATTATTGCGTATTGTAAATTTATAAAGTAACTCAAGAACGTATTTGCATCGTCAGAGCAATAAACAAAGTCAAAATTAATGCTATGAATGTCATTTTCAAGTTCGTCATATGGACTTTAGTGTAGTTGCGTATGCAGTTTTTCCTAGGTAAGACTAATTGTAATGTTAGTAAAATTGCTTGATGATTAGGAGTACCCTTAACCGACGAGCGTGTATGCGTAGATATATGGATGTAAAGGAGGCGAGAGAGGTGTGTAGGATCGCGCCAAATGGAAGTCCGTAGTCTCTGCCTACCCCTCTGGGTGACAGGCGTGAGTGTTTGTGTGTGTGTGTGTGTGTGTGTGTGTGTGTGTGTGTGTGTGTGTGTGTGTGTGTGTGTGTGTGTGTGTGATGTGTGTGTGACCAGTAAGCGAGGAATTAGTAACTAATGTTAAGGAAGGTTTATTTGATTTAATCACAAAATGGTGTAAACAAGAGCCGCTTTGATGTGTAGGGTGGTAATGTGTTGGTAATAGTCCATGAAAAGAGCAAATATTTAGGTAGTTATGTGCATGGTTATCTGTTTTCCCAGGGGTAATATTAATATTTATGTCACCGGTTAGGATTATATTTTAAAATGTGCTAAGTTTGCTTAAGGTAATATCAGGAGACTCTAGAAATCTATCAATATTTTGTGAAGGAGGTCTGTAAATTGTTTTAACAATCTCTGTAGGTCAATGTAGGTTATTTGACAGTTACTTTTAAATTATTATTAACATAGATTACTAAACCGTCATTTTGATTAATGTTTTTCTCGGTTTTGTGTGAAGAATAGCCATCTATAATCGGTAGGTGGGGTGGGAGGTTTGACAGCCAACATTCTGTAAGGACAATAATATCACATTTTATATCCAGTCTATGCAACAAAACCTAAAACCCGGTTATATTCCGATTTATGCTTCTAATATTTTGCGTAAGTAAGATTAACTTATTTTCAGGACGTGGAAGGAAGTGTTTACAGTCATCAATATTACATGTTTTAGCGTCAGACACAGAAAAGTTGTCTAGGTCATTGAGTAATTGATTAAAAAAAAACTGGTTTAATTATGTTCAAAAATATGGTTTTGTGCAGGCTTGAAATGCAGAAAATCGTAGCAAGTGGTACGCCTTCTTCTGAAAGGGTATAACGGCAAAAAAATTGTGAAAAATAAGTTCTGGTTATACGGCGACCACGCAGAAAGTTTTATGAACATTTTTGCATGAGACACTAGTTAGCTATAATTTATTTTTAAAATATGTGTTACGCTTTTTGGCATAACTACGGAAATAATTTTTTTGAGGTGCAAATTATTGAAAAAAGAGTACTTAAATGTAGTTTTGACTTTAAAAAGTGTATTCACATACTTTAGACATTTAAGTGGTCATGGCAGAAGGTTATTGGCACTGTGGCGGCGCTGTCGTCGCGCCACAAGCGAAACACATCGAAGCCTAAATCGCGCTATCAAAGTTCCGAAATTAAAGCAGCATATATAGAATAGCTCCGAACTACCAATCGGAGCGCTGGCCGCTCCCCGGGCAGAACACCTTGCCCTCCCCTTTTCCTTCCACCCGCTACAGTGGTGACCCCGACGTGATATGAACACGAAACCAACAATCTTCGGAAACTACAATTTCAAAAAAAAACTTCGTCATCTTACTCAAGTACCCCATTCATTCGCTCCCGAGCAGACATTGTCTGCAGTCTTCACATTCTGCAAGCCATCTAGCTTTACAAAAAAGGTTCATCGCAGCACTGGAATAATAATGCTTCCTGTTCCTTCAAGCTACTCTCTGCGCTACAGTGTTCGGCACGGCTCTGAGCCTTACTGCTCGCCTCTGCTTCACGGCACTCTCGCAGATTACTTGCCTTCTTCTCGACTCACCGCAGACTACAAGGCAATCCCTGGCACTTGCTCCGGCTCATCGTTCTCACCGGCATCACTTGCAAGTGCGTAGTACGGCATGCATTACACACCGGCATATCATTCGCACCGGCGTCACTTGCCCTTACGCACACAGCATGCATTCCCCACCGGCATTAAGGCCGCACGCATCTTCTCTATTGAAATTAGGATGTTTTTTAATTTCAATAGCCTCGCGAATCATCCTTGGGAGGAATGGAGATGCAGTCTTCAATAGGTAGGCATGTGAATAGTGACTGAACATCAAAACTGACCATAGTTTCATTGTCAGTCATGTGTCATTAATCTCACTAACAAAATGGTATGAATCCTTTGTGTGTGCTCTGGTATGTCCTCTTAGTGGTGACAGTATTTCTGCCAAGTGTTGAACCAACTTATAAGTTGGTGAATCGATCTGGCTTACTATAGGACGTAGTGGAGCGTTTGGTTTATGTATTTTCGGTAACCCATACAACCTCGGTGGTTTGGCATGTGCCAAACCACCGAGTGATGTCATGTGATGGTATTGTCGAATTCACGTCAAGATCTAATTTTTCGGAGTATTTCTTTATTAAATCAGTAGTTGTTTTGAGTGTATTAGTTGTAGGGTCTATTTTGACCTTTTTGTATGTACTTACGTCCGATAAAAGTTGTTGTATTTTGAAATTATACTCTGACGTGTCCATTATTACCGTAGCATTTCCTTTATCCGCGCGGAGAATCGTGAGCTCTGGTCTGTTGCGTAAGTTGTACAACGTTTTAAATTCGTCTTTGGGAAGATTTAGTTTCGGCGCTGAACTTCGACATAACAAGGACGAAATGTCTTGACGTATAGCCTCTAAATCCTTTTTACCGATATTATTCTTAAATAGACTATCCTCAACACTACAGATAATTTCCTCGTACGGGATTTTTTGCGGCGTTATAGCAAAATTTAAGCCTTTCGACAATACTTTTATTGTAGGTTCGTCCAGTGTTTCTTTTGACAAATTATAGACCGTGCGTTGTTTCTTGTTTGCGTCTGTGGTCAACGGTTGTTGCGTTTCGTTTCTACGTTGACATGCATGTTTGGCATTTGATTTGATAGTTAATTTTTGGTATTTTTCTATTTGTTTGTCTTTGCATTCATTATATTTCGATATTTCGCGTTTGTTTAAAGTTTCAATGCAATTATTAAAATCAAATGTCGATAAAACTGTCTTTAACTCACTGGACAAATTGTCTATGGTATTATTTATGATTTGTAAATCGAGCCGTTTTTGCTGAATCACCGTTCGTAACAACTTTTTACTTGCCTGATTTAAGATCTTAGCGCTTCCTGGAAAGTCCGTTTTAGTAGATATTTTGACGCACGTAGGAATGAGATGGTGGTCGCGGCACTGTTTTAGAAAATTCAATGATGTTACATATCTTGCGCGCTTGGTCATGAGATCTTCATCCTTTGGAGGAATCGGTGTTCTTTTGCGAGGATTTGTGGTCTATCAAATCTAATGTAATGACGGGGACGATCCTGAACATGTTCAAAAACTGCAGACTTCCGGATACGTCGGTGCTTCACGTCAGCTATATGTTCTTTAACGCGGGTTTTAAGGAGAAGATGGATGGGTGCTGCCATCTGCTTGGGATCCCATAATTAATAAAATCAAATCCAAACCCAAGTATACCACTCCTAGACTTCAAGATACTGTAAGCTCATTCTGCGTAAATCGAACCAAAAATTAATATTAAAAAACTGAAGGTAGCCGTGCTAACTATGACAGCAGGACGTCAAACAACTCAGTCCCCTGTGACCACGGGTGCTGGAAAGCACCCGAAACGTCGGGAATATAAATATAAGTTAATATACGCGATAAAATCCGTAAAATTAGTTTTATTTAAAAAACTCAATTATTTATCATCTGTATTAACGTAATAATTAACCATCTCTCCTCATCTCAGGATATGTTTTCTGATTCTACTTAGAACAAAATCTATAATCCTGTGCACCTAACGAAGTTCTTTGGTAACTCATTCACAGTTCTGGCTACACGTCTTTGGACTCCTTGCCCGATGATATCAAAAAACACCCTATAAATTTGCTTTAAAAAGTTGTTTCGTAACCATTTATTAAAGACAACGCTTCTGACATAATTCATCCATGTTATATGTATTGCTAAACAAACGTGTATATATTCGTAATTATTTGTGTGTACTAAACAATTATTAGTAAAATATTACGTAGTTACAATTCTATACTTATTGTTACACCTACGTAAAATTCTCACCACTCCATGGCTTGACTGGAAGAGAATTTTGCAAGGCTTTAAGTCCGCTCTTTGTGTTATTTTGTTTTTAGGAATGCAATAAAGAATATATATGATGGCACCTGCACCATTGCAGGTGCGGCGGCGTCGGTGTAGCTAGACAGAATTATTGTAAACGACACGTGTACCACACTCCTGCGGCATTGCACCTGCGGTGGCGCCCGTTCTATTTGTATAAAACGGACGGAGCAGCCGCCGTTAAAGGAGTCTTGGCTCTGACGTGGAACGGGGCGCTTGTCGTATTCCGTTACTAGTCTATCCTTGACTCGTTGGATAATTAATTTGTGCAAACGAATAAATTATTATTCTTAACTACCTTTTCTACATATTTATATAGATATATATTAATAAAAATAAAAACAAATCAAGATATAAGTGTCATTTTCCGTTAGCCCCAGAAAGGGGAGAAAGACGTAAACTTAGAACAAAAAATAGACGAAAACACTTGTTGTGAGTGAAGAAAATGCACGTGAGAATAAGTATCGTGCAAGTAATGCGTTCGTATCTCGAGATTCGGTTCATGCAACTGCAAAGTTAGTAGGGGCGTGGGAGATGGAGTGCCCCAAAATCCTCTTCGTAATGAGAGGAGGCCTATGTTTAGCAGAGGGAAGTATAAAAGCAGTTGATCGCATATTTTATTTTTATACACTTTTATTACCATATGAATAAGACTGCTAAGATAAAATATAAAATACATACATGGCATATTTCATGGAAGATGGGCTCATATGACATTAATATCGGGAGTCGTTACTTTAAATCACCATCATTATATTAAATCATATTCACGTTATCCGTTTAAAAATTGGAAGCATTAACGAAAAGGATCAAAAAATTTGGGTTACAAATCATTTCGTTTTTATATTAATTGACCCATATTACTTAATAAATAAAATGCTTGCTGCCTGCCCTGCGTGATGATCCAGATGACTCGAGTTTATTGTGAATATGGTGTAATTGGTGTAGCATACACCATGGTGTAATTAGTGTATGCTACACCAATAACACAATAGTCTACACAGGTTCCCCGACATAACAGCCCCGGACAGAATAGCCCCGACAAAACTGCTCACCGACAAAACAGCCCCCGTCAAAACAGCCCCCGACAAAACAGCCCGTAAACAGGTAGTATAATATTATTACTTTGCTAGTTGCATTGATAATCGTGCTTTTTATCTTCAGAGTATATTACATAATGAAAATATAATATAATAATAATAATTATTTCTGTGAATATATTGTGGAATTTTATATTCAGCTTTCAATTTAATTAACTTACCTGTTATGAGTAGGTTCCAAGAAGGGGCGATTTACGTTTCAGCCGATTAGCAGATTTGAATAAATGTTATAATAACTTATAGTCCGTTCATCGCTTTAAGAAAGTAATTTGTAATGTGTTTACAATGCCTATTGTACCTCTTGCGGCGATAATCCTCTTATTGCTATTGAACGAGTATGGGTCATTTAGAAATACATGGGAAGTGTTAATAAATTACTTAATTGTTCTATAATTGCAGCACCAGGTAAGGGGATAATCCCCCGTAAAAGAAAAGTTAGTTTCTTAAACCGATGAACGGACTATACCTATTATGAGTAGGTTCCAAGAAGGGGGGATTTACGTTTCGGCCGTTAGCAGTAATATATAAGAACATCGGGACACACAAAATAACTATAGTCTTGTAGAATTTTGTCTGGTGAAGATCATGGAACTTATTCAATCGCAGAAAGGCAAAGATTTACTGTTGAGCGATGGGTACCGGTATCGTAAGGCGAGAACTAATACCGATGGCAGTGTATCATGGAGATGCGCCGAGACACCTTGCCGAGTACGTGTCAAAGTGTCATTGGAAAATGTCGTGGTAAATGTGACTCGACACAGTCATGCTCCAGATCCAGCTAAAAATGAAGCAAAAAAATCTGTGTCTAATATGAAAAGGCGAGCAGCGGACACCCTTGAGAAACCAAGGCAGTTGATTCAAGGATCGACAAGAGGGATAAATTTGGAAGCATCAGTCCATTTGCCATCGTACAATGCATCTCAGAGAACTGTTGAGCGTATTCGGCAAAGGCGTGAAGTGTCGTGCCCAAACCCAGGCTCTGTTGCCGATATTAATATTCCTGTTGCACTACAAGTCACTTCAAGAAATCTAAATTTCTTGTTATGGGATTCTGGACAGAATGATCCTCATCGCATCTTCATGTTTGGTACTGAAGAAAATTTGGAAGTTTTAGAGGAGCACCGGCACTGGCACGTAGATGAAACCTTTAAAGTAGCCCCACAATTATTTTTACAAGTATTTACCATTCATGCATTGGTAGATAACCGTTCTATTCCGTTGATTTACCTGCTTACAGGATAAACGAGAAGAAACATATGTTCGAGTGTTTCAAAAATTGATGGAGTTGAAACCCACTTTAAATCCAATAAGCTGCTTATCCGACTTCGAGAAAGCGATCCAAAATGCAGTTTGCCAGGTATTTCATGGTGTTCAGGTGATGGGTTGTTTATTCCACTTAGGGCAGTGTTTATGGAGGAAAATTCAAGAGCTACATCTTGTAGAAGAATATCGCAATGACGAAAATGTGAGAATGCATTTGAAAATGTTACTAGCGTTATCTTTTGTCCAAAAGGGCGACGTAATCACTGCTTTTGAGGAGCTAACCGAAAGCTGTCTACGAGAAATTGATGCAGTCATCGATTACTGGGAAGATACTTATATAGGACGGCAAAGAAGAAATCGGAGAGCAGATCCAAAATTTCCTATTCATGTATGGAATGTTCATGATAGAGTGCACCAGGGCCTTCCGCGTACAAACAACTCTGTAGAAGGATGGCATCATGCTTTCCAACACACCGTTGACTGTCACCATCCATGTATTTTCAAATTAATAGACCACTTCAGGAAGGAACAAGACCGGGTAGAAATAGAGTTGGAACGTTTTCGAGCCGGCTTCAGAAATCCCGAAGCTTCCAAAAAGAAGTATGTGCAACTTAATCGTCGATTGTAAACTCTTATGGGAAATTATAACAACGACGACCTTTTACCGTATCTCCGTGGAATTTCCAACAATCTGACATTATAAATTGATATATTATTATATAACTTCATTTATTTTTATTTTATAATAATTATTAATAATTGTAACCTTTGTAATTAATAACCTTTGACGAATATAGTTTGTAGAATTTTGTTTGTAAATATACATTATAATATAATTTTATACCTACATTTATTTTTGTTTTTATTTCGTGTGTAGACGATGCAATAGTTTTGTTGAAAACAAAAAATACATAAAATGAACTAAAAAAAGTCACGTAAAGTATTAACATTCGTTTTACACCACTTACAATTTTAAATTTGATATCATTTGTAGAAAACATTATTCAGATACATTTGCAATAGTTGGAATGAACAAATTGTAAAGTATAAATTTTTATAAGGAATAATTTCTTGCTAAAACTCACAATAGAAAAGTTTCCCATATATCGCCAACTAAAGTAGATACACGGTATAAGTATAGTTATAAATTCTATAGATATGTATGGTATTTATTTTGACTTGGGCTGTTTTGTCGGGGGCTGTTTTGACGGTGGCTGTTTTGTCGGTGGGCTATTTTGTCGGGGCTGTTTTGTCGGGGGCTGTTTTGTCGGGGCTGTTTTGACGGGGCACGGTCTACACAGTATTATGTATCAAATATATATATATTGATAATCACACTTTGCTACTGATCATGCCAGCCTCATGCCATTTCCTCATTGCGATGCAACATACTTCCAGCTTACCCGCCCTAAGGACACGACTTTGGATATTAAGTACGTTATTATTACGTTGCAATAATAATTTAAAAACTATGTTGGTTTAAAGTTGACACGTCGTTAACAAAAATGGAGCTCACGCGTGAACATTTTCGTGCCATAATTTATCACAATTTTCGTCGCGGCTTATCTCAAGATAAATTTCTCAGCGAACTTATTTCCATATATGATGTTGAAGCACCGAGTAAAACGACAATATACCGCAGGTATGCCGAGTTCCGATGCGGTCGTTTGTCGCTCAGAACTGTTACAAAAAAAGGGGCATGTAAGGAATTCCTTCACAGGTACGCAGAACGGTTACCGCTGAGTGGTATATCACGGTTTCTTTGCAGAAATGATAGCCGAACTCCGAAAAAAATAACCCGAAACGTCGCATCATCTTACATTACGATAATGCGAGCTCCCATACGACTCGGAAGACAAATGATTTTTTGAAGCAGGAAAACGTTGAGCTGATGAGCCATCCTCCGTACAGTCCTAACCTGAGCCCAAACGATCTCTGAATGAAAGATTTACTACACGGCCAACGTTTAGGTGGCTGAAGCAGCTGTGAAAGCGTACAAATCAGCCATTTTGTTAATATCAACTTCAGACTGGAATTACTGTGTTAATGATTGGTTTGCACGAATGGAGAATTGCATTTAGTTGAACGGAGAATACTTCGAAAAACAATAAAATACAATTTAGCTATACCGTGCATGTGGTTTTTCTTATTCCCGATCATTTCAGTGTGCCCCACGTACTATTAAACACGCTGGCGCCAATTGCATCTATTGTCCATCAGACTCAGTGAAATGCGATAGCACAAGGTCGGCCCGTCGCCTGGCCTGCAGTACCCCCACCGTTGATCTGCACAAATCCATTTGTTTCCCAACTATAAGGTCTTTAAACGGTGATTTTAGTATATAATATAATAATAATAATAATAAATTTATTTATTTATTTACCCCACACTAGGCATGGCCTGTCTTGTGGGGGGTCAAACAAAAGATTTTACAATAAAAAAGTGGCTATTTGTCGAAATTACGTAATACAATTATGCGTAGTAAAGAAAAAAAAAACGACTTAAAAATTATGAAAAATTACAGATATAACAAGCATATTCTAATTTAAAGGAGCGCGCGTGTAATTGAGGGTGAGTGTGTATGAGTGTGAGTGTTACCGTTTTAACACCTATTTAAGGGTCACCAATATTTCTTCTGTTTCCTCATAGTTCCAAGTCAATAAATAGTTCATCATTTTTGTTTTAGCCTCGTAATGTTGGGATCGCTTTAAGCCGTATAAATTGACTAATTTGTTGCAGATGCGTGGGAATAGGAACAGTCTGAAATGATGAGCGAAAGATGTTTTAACCAAAGTTGTGGGGATCTTAAACACTCTTTTATTTATTAAAGTATCAAATGTTGGCAGTTTCGAAGCTTCCCTGTGGGATAGTATCTATAAGGGGCGGTTAAAATATAACATCAGGTAAGATACATTCCCAATTAACCCTTCGTCTTTATAAAACAAGAAAAAACTTGATCTCCATATAACAGGTAGGTAACAAAAGTAACATTTCAGTAATTAATTACACTGCTTAGTTACATTGTTTAAAATGTTGTGAGTTATTCTGTTATCCTGTTGTTGAATAGTTTTACAAGTAATATAATAATGATAATGAATTTAATTTTCGTAAATATACTAAGAGGCCAAAGTTAATATATTTATTTCTTTAAATTTTTTTCTAAGAGACATTTGGTTTTAGGTTGTATATAGATCTAATGGCGTTCTGTAAAATGTTTCTAAATCAGCCGCATAGCCACATAAAATCCAATAAGACATTATGCTATAGAAATAAGTGAAATATATAGATCTTCATAATTTAAAAGCCAAATGACACGTAATATTTGGGATATATTTTGCTTAATGATTTCTTATATTTACGCGAACACTACACATTTTTAAATAAAACTAATTTAACGGATTTTATCGCGTATATTAACTTAACGGTCACTCTGGATCAACTGCGGATATCCTCATTTATAAGTTTATCACGCAGAGAAACTCCGAGCATAGCCCTCTCCATAGCTCGCTGGGCGACCTTGAGCTTCCTTATCCGGCCAGCAGTGAAGGACCACGTCTCAGTTCCATATGTCATCACTGGCAGCACGCACTAGTTGTACCGTCTCGTTTTCAAGTTTTGAGGTATACCTGACGAGAAGATGTGCCGTAATTTCCCGAACGTTGCCCAACCGAGTTGAATCCGATTGACCTCTCGGTCGAAGTTGGACATACCTAGTCGGACTATTTGTTCCAGGTAAACATACTCGTCAACAACTTCGAGCTTAGTGCTCCCAACAACTACCGGCATAGGTGTGACATGGATATTAAACATGATCTTTGTTTTGTCCATGTTCATCTTACGACCTATCCGTTGGGAGACATTATTGAAGTCATTGAGCATAGTGTTTAGGTCCTCCAGCGATTCTATCATAAAGACTATATCGTCGACAAATCAAAGGTGAGTGATGTACTCGCTATTGATGTGGATACCGTATCCTTTTCAGACCAGAAGCTTGAAAACGTCTCCCAATGCAGCGGTGAAAAGTTTCGATGATATGACGTCAGCCTGTCTTACACCTCTCTGCAATTGGATAGGTTTCGTACTCTGGTTCTGTACTCGGATAGCCATCGTAAATGAAGGAACTGCAGAACCGCCCAATTTTCGACGGAATCAAAGGCTTTCTCATAGTCTACATACGCCAGACATAGTAGCAAATTGTACTCCTCGGACGTCTGTACAATTTGCCGAATGGTATGTGTGTGGCCTATGGTGCTAAAGCCTTTTCGGCAACCGGCTTGTTCGGGAGGCTGGAAGTCGTCAATTCTGCGCGCGAGACGATTCGTAATGACTTTCGAAAACAGCACGTAGACGCGGCTCAGAAGGGAAATCGGTCTGTAGTTCTTTGAAAGAGCGTTGTCACCTTTCTTGAAGAACAAGACCACCGCACTTCTGCTCCACACCTCCGATGTAATGCCACCATGGAGGACGGAATTAAAGAGCTTCTGAAGGACTTCAAGTGCTGGTCTTCCACCCGATTTCAGAAGCTCCGCTGTAATTCCATCCTCGCCTGGGGCCTTACCGTTTTTAAGGTGCTGGAGAGCCATTCTAATCTCGCTCAGACTGACGTCCGGGATATCTTCGGAATAGTGTCGGATGAGACTCGCTCTTAGATCGTTACTCAAACTTGCGTGTAGCTCCAACGTGATGTGTACAGCTGCCCATAGAACCTCTCAATCTCACTGATAATCTCAGGTATCCCGGAAACGATGCCGCTACACTCGGTCTTCAGATTTGACAGTTGGCTCTTTCTGGCAAACAGATCTCTAGCAAAGATTTTGGAGCCCTGGTTCCGCTCGATCGCTTCTTCAATACCAGCAGTATTAAAGTTGCGTAGGTCCCGCCGCATGCATTTGGAATTTGGAGATCTGTCTGTTCAGTTGCCTATATGCTGTCAAATATACTGAAGACTCTAACTTCATATCCCGTCTAACAGCCATGAGATTAAGAGTGTGATCGGAGAGTTTTTGTGTTCTTCTGCGGTGGGTCTTGCAAAACTTAGCTCCGACCGCATGGACAGTTTCCACGAGCTTGTCATTCAAATCGTCCACTGCATTGCAATCTTCTAGCCACTGGAAACGGTTTCGTAGCGCGAGCTGAAAGGTTTCGGGATTTTGGATTAGAGCACGAGGGGGACGGAGCGTTGACCTTATTAGACGTGACCTCTCCAACTTAACGTTTAGGTTCAGTGAGCCTCTAACCATTCGGTGATCGCTATCAGTATTCACCCTCGCGATCACGGAGACATCACTGAACAGTTGTCGTCTGGTCGTCATAATGAAGTCAATTTCATTTTTTGTGGAACCGTCGGGGCTTGAACAGGTCCACTTCCTGGGAGGCCGCTTCTGGAAGAAAGAGTTCATCATAAAGAGTCCCTTTTTCTCCATGAAGTCGGCCAGCTGCTGGCCTCTTGGGTTCCGTTGCCCTATTCCGAAATTCCCTACTTTCAGCTCACCGTTCTCTCTTGTGCCTAGTTTTGCGCTGAAGTCTCCTATTAACACTGTATAATGGATTTTGGAGGAATGCATGGCTCTAGAGATATCCTCATATATTTCTTCCACTTCCTCATCGGGGTGTGCCGAGATTGGTGTGTAAACCTGTATGACCTTCAGCAAATACTGTTTGGTGATTCTGAGTATACTGTACGCAACCCTCATCGACACACTCCCAATCTTTACAACGTTGTTAACGAGAGACTTGTGGACGATAAATCAGACACCTCCTTGGGACAGATGGTCGCTTTCCCGGTGATAGAACAAGTTGCCGGATTCGAGGATTACCGTGTCCTCCCCCTCTCTTCGGACCTCGGATAATCCTCTGACATTACACACACTATCTCTTCTTCCAGCTCCACGATCTTCTCGTCAGTCCTCAGGGTGTGTACGTTATAAGCTGCTAGTTCGAGTCGTCGTAGGTGGCAACCGAACCTCCACCGGAGATTCTTAGCACCCCCTGCCCCGCCGTTACCATGGTCGCCACCGTAGCCAGAAATGGCGAAGCCGCCGGGGACTGGGGCCGTCTCTTTGTTACTCTCATCATTGGGGGGGGAGGGGGTTTGCCTTAGTTGCCACGCTTGGCAACCACAGTTTTTTAATTGTAATTTTGTTGTTATCAGGAAGATGCTGCTGCCCATCTCCTGCCTGTGTCCCTTTGTCGCCTTTTACGACACCCACTTGAAGATATGGGGTAGTGGATATTCTTAACCACCACTACACGGCCACGGTAAAAGTCATAGTATATCTTTGCAAATACGATTCATGTATTATAAACCATTATGCTGTATTGTAAGCTATCTTCATGTGTAGTTTTAAAAACAAAATATGTTTTGCGATAAGTTTTTAGGTACGTGGGCACAATGAAATGATCGGGAATAAGAAAAACCACATGCACGGTATAGCTTAATTGTATTTTATTGTATTTCGAAGTATTCTCTGTTCAACTTAATGCACTTTTCCATTCGTGTAAACCAATTATTAAAACAGTAATTCCAGTCTGAATTTGATGTTGACAAAATGGCTGATTTGTACGCTTCCACAGCTGCTTTGGCCACCTAACCGTTGACCGCGTAATAAATATTTCATTCTAGGGAATGTATAGAAATCGTTTGGGCTCAGGTCAGGACTGTATGGAGGATGGCTAATCAGCTCAACGTTTTCCTGCTTCAAAAAATCATTTGTCTTCCGAGCCGTATGCGAGGTCCCGCATTATCGTGATGTAAGATGATGCGAGATTTCGGGTTATTTTTTCGGAGTTTAGCTGTCATTCCTGGCAAACAAACCGTGATTTACCACTCAGCGGTAACCGTTCTGCATTTCTGTAATGGAGTTTTAGCAACGTGCCCCTTTTTCGAGACAAACGTAGGGAACATTTTCTTTGACACGCTGCTAGAGTAAACCACTTTCGTTGGTTTGACCTCGTCTTCGATGACCCAAACTCCTGACTGATGTTTCCTTTCAGGTTCGTATGAATAAATCCATGATTCTTCACCTGAGACGATATTATAAACGGCATTTGACTTCCCTCCGTTGAATCGTTGCAGAGTATTCTGGCACCAATCTACACGAGCCGCCTTTTGCTCTTCGGACAAATTTTGGGGAACCCAGCAGGAAACTAGCTTTCTTACACACAGCTCATTATGTAATATCGACTGAATTGCAGTCATTTAGATACTGACTAGCTGTTCCCCGCGACTTCGCTCGCGTGTTAGGGTTTTGATGTTTCTGCGCGGAACCCTAATTCTTTTTCGAAAGTAAAAGTAAGTTAAAAGCCTAAGTTACTTCTTATGAAATCAGCTACTTGCCAGTGAAAGTTCTGTCAAAATCAGTCTAGCCATTTCGGAGATTAGCCGGAACAAACAGACAGACAGACAGACAAAAAATTTAAAAATTGTGTTTTTGTTATAAGTACCGTATACACTTTCGTATGCAATTAGTAAAAAGCTGTTATTTCGACATTACAATCAGACACTTCAATTTTATTTATTTGTATAGATAACAGCCCAAATCTGCTCGTATGTCACATGATGGTCATCTAATATATTAGTTCGCACAGCTGCGATGTTTTCAGGCGTGACCGCTGTTCTTGGTCGACCTGCAGAAGAAACCAGCACTGTTTGTCAATATTATTAACTGTATGTTGGTTTGTCAATATTAGACTTTTAACCTCTGGTCTGGTAAGAGGTAGATGGAGATGATCATCGTCCACTAAATAGTATGCAGAGCGGTTGAACGATGTTGCACTTTTAATATTAGTTCCGGCGCTGAGGTTAGCATCGTCCCTTACAACATGGCTAGAAGCAGGTGACGTTGATCTTTCAGGCAGTGTTCCACTCTCAACTTCAAGATCAGTGCTAGACTGATGGCAGTGAGTATCGTTCACTACTGCGTATACAAGTACAGGTAAGTGGTCGATTGGTGCTATGCTGTCAACTTCGGGGTTGGTTCTAGTAAATCGGGTGTAAGCATCATCCACAACAGCATGTGCAGAGGCAGGTAAATAGTCGGATAGTGTTATGCTGTCAACTTCGGGGTTGGTATTGGAAAATTGGCTATGAGTATTATCCACTACATTAGGTGCAGAAGCAAATGAGCGTTCCCTGGTGCTGAACTGTGAACTTCGGACGGACGGTGTTGAGTATTGTCCACTGCGTCATATTCAGAAGCATGTGAGTTTTTGGACAGTTCAGATCTGTCAACTTCGGGTCCACTACTAGAAATATGATACAAAACATAGTCCTCTATAGCATGTGCAAAGGCAGGTGATTGGTCAGACAGTGCTGCTCTGTCATCTTTGAATCCTGTTCTAGGAAGGTGGTAGTAATCATCGTCTACTACGGCGGCTTCAGCAGCAGGTAAGTGGTCGATCGGTACTGCACTATCAACATCAGGTCTAGTGCTGGGGAGATGTTGTAAATATAATTTGCCATGGTTTACTTAGAAGGAGGTGAGGTAATGTAGTTAGTCAAAATGCAGGTGCTGTCTCAGATTGAGTAAAAATTAGGCAATCATTTATGTTTGAAAGAGTTGCTTCCGGGTTTCAGAAGAAGTCAATAAATCATGATGGGCATAATATTTTGGAAGTATTAATTTTATGATCTTGTGAGGCATGAGTACGTCGTATTCATTGTCTTTTAATAGGTGTTTCAACGTCATTATTTTCTCTATAACACCCTGAATGTCTATAGAATTTTTGAGAGGATTTTAGTAGGTGTGTTATTATTTTGTTATTTTCTTGATATTTTAGCTGGTTTGTTGAATATGCAAGCGTCTCCTATACAAGCAATATCTTTAAAAGACGACCTGTATAGTTAAACACAAAATTATTAACTATTTTTGTTTAATAGTAATATAATATAATAGATTTTTTTATTCAATATAGATCACACGAGTAATTCTTAATAATAGTCATTTTTTACTTTACTTCTACTTCAAAAAAAAACCCTCTGTCCTGTGAAAAACCAGTAAGAAACCCAGCGGGACTATTTTTAAAAGTAAATTTTATATGGACTATTTACAAAATTTATTTTAAAAAAAGCTTAAAAGCGACCACCTCATACCCGGGGGTTATTTTCAACCATGTGTTCATTTCTATTATAATAATCCTCTTTATACTTATTTTTGTTTCAAAAACGTTATGTAATATCGACTGCATTGCAGTCATTACAAAACTGATAACAGCCCTAATCTGCTCGTATGTCACATGACGGTCATCTAATATAATAGTTCGCATAGCTGCGATGTTTCAGGCGTGACCGCTGTTCTTGGTCGACCTGTAGAAGAAACAGTGCTAAATGACACACGACTGCATCGGAACTCGGCATACCAGCGGTATATTGTCGTATGACTCGGTGCTTCAACATCATAAATGGAAACAAGTTCGCTGAGACATTTATCTTGAGATAAGCGGCGACGAAAATTGTGATAAATTATGGAACGGAAATGTTCACGCGTGAGCTCCATTTCTGTTAACGACGTGTCAATTTTAAACCAACATAATTTTTGTTTTTAAATATTTTTTTTAATTGTTTGAATGTGATTAATATTCTAAGAGGCCAGTATTCAAATTCTATAAAAGGTTTTATTGTAACTCAATCCGAAATATTCTATTCCCGATCATTTCAGTGTGCCTCTCCGTACTTATTGAACTAATTTTTAGTACCGTTTTCGACAAATAGTATATCTATAATGGTGAATTACTTTTATAGTTATATGAGTCACTAAGTATGATTGAATTCAAATGACAGTAATGCCTATCTTTCCCTCATTTTTTGTCGATAAAATTGTTTATCAGAATGCAAATATATTATATAATTAAATGTAACAATCGAAAACTCTAAATATTTATATAAAAAGGAAGTTTCACGAAAATATTTGGCAATGCAACACTTGTGAGTAGGTTTTTTTTGTAGTAATAAACAAATATCTTGTTCAATAAACACTTTTACCAAAGTAAATAATGTTATCAAATGATAATAAGTATTATAATATCCAAAATCATTTTATTTCCATTTTGTGAGAGCCCCTAGCATACATGCTAGCCACGTAAACCTACGCGGGCAGCGGCAACGCCGGGCATCATATTCGTTTCCCAACTGCAAAGTTTTGATTATAACTAAGCTGTACAAAGAATTACGGGGGAAAAATATTAAAAATATGCTACAGCAATTAAATTATACGTAAAAATGTAATTATACAAGTGAAGCTTTTTTACAATAAATATATATTAACATATCTCCGATTCACAAAATATACAGGAAACTGAAACTGATTAAGCGTCTGTTTATACTAAAGTTAATAACTTAATTTGCTTTTGAAAATACACACTGGAGAAGTGATGCTATTGGTTTAATGCTCTGTTTGTTCGGCAAATTTACACTACTTACTGAAAACCTTTGAGGCAACATTTATTACACTGTGTATCTAAAATTTTACATTTTACCTCATTTAGAGCCAGGGCGGCATCAGTAGCAGCTGAACTGAGTAAGTGACGCAAATATGAGTCTCTGAGAGATGACCAAATATTTGTGCTATTTGCTGTAGAGACTATTGGACCGTGGGGTCCACGTACTATGAAGTTCCTAAAGGAACTTTATCCGCGACTTATCGTTGCTGCTTGGTTTTTTCTCGCTCTAGGTCTAAGTATAGCCATTCGACCAAGAAATGCAGCCAACTTTTTTGTCACGATACCACGGGGAGTAGGACTGTATGGTAATTAAGTTATTAGAATTATTATTTAAATTATATATTTTATTAAATGTTATATTAATACATTAATTTTATTAAATTCAATTTTTATTGATAAATACATATTGCGAAGTAAACGCTAAGCTATTGCGTAGCGGAATAAAAGGATCTATCAACACACTATCACCCAGGTTGTCATAAGAAGAGAATAAAGGAAAATGATATAGATGATATTGGCTCCAACAGCGGTATATCGATCTGATGTAATAATTGCCTAATAATCTCATAATAATAGATGAGTTGTAAAATACCTGGACTGACGAGAGGGAGCAGCGGCCGAAATACCAATTGTCTGGTAACGCAATCAAAAATTTCTGTAAAAATCGTGGTGACTACAGACAGCAGACAAGAGGTTGTTTATCTACTTTAGCATTTCTAAAAGTAGTTTTACAAATATATTGAAGAGCGCTAATTGCGATAAAATTACATTAAATTAAAACAAAACAAAAGACTGACGTCACACTAAAGCAAAGAAAGTAACAGGATTAAAATAGTGTTCATAATTTTTCCCATTTCTGCTAGGAGAGCATCTGACATTTACCCTTATCGGTAGATGGACTGTACGTTGGTTGTCACTACAGGATTATAATAAAAGTTAGAGATGGTTCTTGATATTCTTAGAAAGCATTTCTCTCTTCCAGAAACAAAAAATAATTTTAATAATTTTTACTACATTTAAGTTCATGTTAATTTCTTTGTCCTGTTTGAAAGCAAATTCTGGCTCAACGACCAAACTACTCAATAAGCGTTAGTGGCATGTGAGAGTTATTAATTACATATGTTATTCTAGTAAGCACTTCTAAAAGGTTAACAAAATATTGATTTATTAAACCAAATATATTTGAGGTGGTTTAATAAATTGTATGGTATTTTACTTTGTTGTTAGATTAATAACTATTATATTATTGTTTATAACATAATTACTCGATACGTGATTTGAATTGGTACTATAATTACTATTAGTTGGTTAAATTAATGATTACGGATAATTTATAGAGTAATATGATTTATCCAGAAGGATAATGTTATGATTGCTGTAAAAGAGTGGGGCGGAAATGACACCGCCCCGCCCTGCTAACAAGTGCAAAAGGTTAATTAGTAAGTTGAGAGCGGCATTCGCTCAACGGTAGTCGACGCATTAAGATGTAAATTTAAATTTAATTGTGTACAAGTTTATATTGTAAAGTGAAATAAAGTGTAATAGTTGGAATCAACTGTTTTATTTTCTGTGCGGTCTTGAATAGTATAACAATGTAGTCAATTTTACGAACAAATTATTAACATTAGTTATTGATTAAAAAAAACCTGTGATTTAAGTACGTTTTGGTTGGAGAGGTTTTTTGAGCTTTTTTTATTCTCATAGTATAAGTTAGGTAGGTAAATAAAAATATCTTCGCCACTAGACTGACTAAAATAAGTATTTTTGGGTTTTATTTCTGTCGCTTTCAGCTCTAAAACTTCGTAATACATCCGTTCGAACTTGCTCTTAGTCAACGCAAACAACTTGATTTGGAAACACCCCTGTTTTTCTCTTAGAAAAGAAGGAAAGAAACTTTATTTGTTGCTCATATAGAAAGCGGGTAATAGGAACTTACGTATAATAGATATTTTAATTCGAAGTTTTTATAAGTGATATAATTATAGTGGAAACTACACAAAAATACATATTATAATAGTTTTAAAGCCTTAACCGAATTATAAGACAGATGCAGTCTTGCATACTTGCGGGCGTCATAATTTTCAAATATTTAAAGATAATAAACTCAACCACACTGGAAGAAGTTATCAGTCAATAAACTTAGCGATTGACATACATTAAATCGAACTTACTAGTATGCCGGTTTTTAATTGCATATAAAACTTAAGTAGAAGGTATATAATATTGGTTTTTACGTCTTTCTATTTGACTGGTTATTGAGCATTTACCTCTCATCCAATTTTCTTTTATAAAGTTTTCTAAAACAAAAACGATTCTTTTTTTGTATTTATATCGTCGCTTGATTACATAATTGGCAATTCATAATATACATGAGCAGATGAATCACTTCAATTGTTTCAAAATTTCACAGGCCACGTTTAGCCATTTTATTTTATGATGAGTTCTAAAAGACAGTAAAAATCATCCTATAATAATAAGAATAATTATAATATCATATCAAACATGGTTGTAAAATCCAATTTTTCATCAATTTAAAAGTCCACTGCTGAACATAGGCGTATCTTATAGATTGCCTCACAGTGGAGATGTATACGTAGTTGTCAGGTTTGGAAAACTAGTTAGCAACCGCAGTTTTTATCATTTTTACTTGTAAAAAGTTACTGCGCCCATTACCTGTGTCATTTCCATCTTTCGTCTCTTACAACGAAATGATATTATGGGTCATGGATTCTCATACGCTGTCACTGCAATTACGTAATATTTTTATTAACCATTCACTAGGAGAATACTTTTGTCCTGGAAATAACCAGCACTCGAACCAAGAATATTTTTAATATAAATTTTCACAATAACATTGCAAAATTCTCATTCTACTTCATGAGCCTATATAAGTACACTGCTGAACGTAGGCTTCTAGGTTTCTCCGTCAAACTTTGCAGTCAGATTGACGCATCACCATATTGATATCAGAATCAGACGTCTTGCACCTTTGAAGTGGCTGCCCGTCATTAACTGCGTATTTTACGTCTAGTTTGAACGATATGGTATTACCGCCTTACAATATCATCGCTTCATTTTTCAGATACAAATTTTCACCAGGTAGTCCCCTTAATCTACACATGATTTCACGCACGCTTAAAAAGACATTCATGTGACTAAACTGAAGTTAACTGTGAACCGATTTACCCCTACCACCGCCGACTCGGGGACGGTGTGATTCGCCATTCTGAGCTCATTCCTTTTTCGTGCACGGTGACGACAGCACGCGTCTACCAATAAGTTTTTACTTTATTCTTGCTTTTTTTTAATTAAGTACTTATAATTAAAATTTATTATGCCAAAACGAAGTGCGGAAGAAAAAATCGAGCGTTACGAACGCAAAATTAGAAAATTATATCATTCGTGTGTTGTTCGTTGTGGTTGCAGGCCTGCTGTGCACCTTGTTTAATTTATGTTGGGAACTGAAGCGGGTACCGGAAGACTGGTGCAAAGCCGTTATAGCCCCAATATATAAGGGAAAGGGCTCGCAGCAGGACTGTAAAAACTACCGTGGTATCAGCTTGCTTAGCATTGTGGGTAAACTATATGCTAAGGTGTTAATTGAAAGAGTTATGGAAGAAACTGATGGAAAAATTTCGGATTTGCAAGCTGGATTTAGAAAGGGAATGGGGTGTACGGATCAAGTCTTTTCCATGCGCATGATTGCGGAGAAGTTTTCAGCCAAAAAACTAGAAAGTATTTTGTGCGTTCATGGGCTTGGAAAAAAAGGCTTATGACAGAGTGTACAGGAATATTTTATGGCAAACACTGAACTCATTTGGGTTGAGCGCTGGCTTGATACAGGCATTAAGGTCTCTTTATAAGGACTCTAGTGCTTGTGTCAGGATCAACGGGGTCTTCTCGGACTGGTTTAGCATTCATAAAGGTGTCAGACAGGGATGTGTGGCTTCCCCGTCGCTGTTTAACCTATTTATGGACAGTTGTTTGCAAACTTTGAAAGTTGAAGAATGTGTGTTGAGATTGGGTGAGTTAACCGTCGAATACTTTTGTACGCCGATTATCAAGTCATATTTGCATCGTCGGCGGCCGAGTTGCAAATGATGGTTACTTTAATGAACTGGTCATTGAAAGAAAGGGGTATGAAAGTGAACGCAAGTAAGACGAAAGTGATGGTTTTTGAAAGAGAAGAAAGTAAAACGTTATGTGAAATACGAATAGAAGGGGAATTGATTGAGCAAGTGGAGTAGTTTGTATATTAGGGATGTTTATTTAGAAGGGATGGTAGATATGATAAGGATATAGAACGACGAGTGAACGCAGGAAATAGAGTAAATGGGGCTCTACATGCTATTATAAAGAATCAGAATGTGTCAAATAAGGCACGTATTGCAAATCATAATGCTGTGTTAGTCCCTACTTTAATGTATGATAAAGAAGCATGAGAGTAGAATAAATGCTGTAGAAATGCGGTCCTTAAGGAGTATGCTAGGGCTGAATTTGAATGACAGGGTGAGAAATAGTGTGATTAGAGAAAAGTGTGTTTTGCAAGATGCAACTGCAGAGTCGGCTAGGGACGCCCTAGACGAAGGTTTATCGACCAAAACGGCGATACATTAAAAATGGGCCAGATTAGGAGTACCCTTAACCGACGAGCGTGTATGCGTAGATATATGGATGTAAAGGAGGCGAGAGAGGTGTGTCAGGGTCGCGCCAAATGGAAGTCCGTAGTCTCTGCCTACCCCTTTGAGTGACAGGCGTGAGTGTTTGTGTATTTGTGTGTGTATATTATTCGTATTCGGTGATATCGAACGACATCGCTGAATACTCGTCATATCATCCAAATCTTCCAATAGTGAAGGTAAGCATATTAACTTTTTTATTATAACGATTCATCGCGAGTCAAGATTAAGTAACTTTTAGGTTTCGTTAACACGGGTTGTTTTTTACACGCTACCAGCTTTCATCAGAACAGGCCGTGAGCCTTGTTTGTTGAAAAAATAACCTTCATCAGAAGAGGCCGTGAGCCTCGTTCGTTGAAACAAAATGCTTCATCACGGCAGGCCGTGAGCCTCGTTCGTTGAAACAAAATTCTTCATCAGAGCAGGCCGTGAGCCTCGTTCGTTGAAGTAATTCTCTTTTTTAATCCTAAAAATATTCGTTTTAGGTGTTGAAGATGCCGACCAACCTGAGCTAAACCTTAAAACTAATGCGAAGGATCTCGAGGACTCTTTAGGGCAGAGTCCCACACCACCCATCAGAGAGCCTGAGCCCATGCCGGAGCCCGAGCTTACGCCGGAACCTGAACTCACAGCGGAGCCAAAGTCTAGACCAGATACCAGGGTAGAG
This sequence comes from Parnassius mnemosyne, assembly GCA_963668995.1. Lineage (NCBI taxonomy): Eukaryota > Metazoa > Arthropoda > Insecta > Lepidoptera > Papilionidae > Parnassius > Parnassius mnemosyne. Next base: position 52,304,461 of record CAVLGL010000104.1, on the reverse strand, counting down.
AAACCATTAGAGCAACTGGCTTTGGAGGTAACTTTGTTGGAACAAAACCCGAACGATGAATCAGCCGAACCGATTTGGACCCTGAACTTTTAGAAGCCCTCAATGAATCCACCAGCGATACCCAAGAGTTAGGAGAAAGAATTCACGAGAGTTTAGACAAATTGTGGCTTCCTCTACCCGTCAAAGGCTTGCCAAAAGATAAAAAAGAAAACATTTTAAAGGAGTACTTAATCCCGTCAAGTGTAGGCTGCTGCAAGCGTCCAAACTAAACGTACAGATAACAACAGCAGTTATAGACTCTGTAAGAAACAGGGAAAAGATCCTGGAAGTTCACCAACAATAATTGGGTTCGGGGATAACTGCCATTAACAGAGCGCTTAATACTCTCTTAAGTGGGGATGACAAGAATAATGCTATCCATTTATTCATTATTCATTCATTCATTACAGCCTTTTATAAGTCCACTGCTGAACATTGACCTCCCCCAAGAAATGCCACAAAGCAGGGTCCTGAGCCTCCTGCATCCATCGACTTCCTGCATGTCTTACCAGGTCGTCACTTCATCTCTTGGGGGGTTGCCCTACACTTCGCCTACCGGTACGAGGCTGCCCCTCAAGAACCTTTCTTCCCCATCGGTTTTTTTTATAGGAGAGGGGGCAAACGAGCATACGGCTCACCTGATGGTAAGTGACTACCGCCGTCCATGAACAACTGCTACACCTGGCAATAGCAGATGCGTTGCCGGCCTTTTAAAAAGACTTGTCGGATCTTCGAGCTATATGGTTGGCCCACTGCCACTTCAGCTTACTAATCCGTTGGGTTATGTCGGGTACTCTGGTTCTACTGCGGATATATTCGTTTTTATGTCTATCACGCAGAGAAATGCCGAGCATTGCCCTTTCCATCGCTCGCTGAGCGACTTTGAGCTTCCTCGTACGGCCAGCAGTAAAGGACCACGTCTCAGATCCGTAGGTCATCACTGGCAACACGCACTGGTAGAACAATCTAGTTTTGAGGTGGTAAAGTATGTTTAACGAGAAGATATGTTGTAATATCCCGAACGCTGCCCAGCCGAGTTGAATCCGTCGATTGACCTCTCGGTTGAAGTTGGACTTACCTAGTCGGACTAGTTGTTTCAGGTAAACATATTCGTCATTAACTTCGAGCCTAATGCTCCCAACAACAACCGACATTAATGTGACATGGAGGTTAAACATGATTTTTGTTTTGTCCATCTTCATCTTAAGACCTATCCATTGGGAGACACTATTGACGTCATTGAGCATGGTACCTACTTAGGTCCTCCAGCAATTCTGCCATAAGGACTACATCGTCGGCAAATCGAAGGTGAGTGATGTACTCGCCATTAATGTTAATACCGTATCCTTTCCAGTCCAAAAGCTTGAAAACGTCTTCCAATGCAGCGGTGAAGAGTTTCGGGGATATAACATCACCCTGTCTTACACCTCTCTGCAATAGGATAGGTTTCGTAATCTGGTTCTGTACTCGGATAGCCATCGTAGCTCTACTGCGCAAACACTTCAGCACTTCGATTTACCGACAGTCAACTTGGCACTGCTGAAGGGACTGCAGCACCACCCAAATTTCGACGGAATCAAAGGCTTTATCATAGTCCACATACGCCAGACATAGTGGCAAATAGTACTCTTCGAACTTTTGTACAATTTGCCGAAGGGTATGTATGTGGTCTATGGTGCTAAAGCCCTTTCGGAACCCGGTTGTTCGGGAGGCTGGAAGTCGACAAGTCTACGCGTGAGACGATTAGTAATGACTCTCGAAAACAGCACGTAGACGCGGCTCAGAAGGGAAATCAGTCAATACTTCTTCAGGAGAACGTTGTCACTTTGCTTGAAGAACAAGACCACCGCACTTCTGCTCCAGTGAAATGCCACCATGGAGGACGGAATTAAAGAACTTCTAAAAGACTTCAAGTACCGGTCTTCCACCCGCTTTCAGAAGCTCCGCTGTAATTTTATCCCCGCCTGGGGTTTTGCCGTTTTTAAGGTGCTGGCGAACCATTCTAATCTCGCTCAGACTGACTTCCGGGATTTCTTCGGAATAGTGTCAGGTAAGACTCGCTCTTGGATCATTACTAACACTTGCGTGTGGCTCCAACGATGGCGTGTACAGCTGCCCATAGAACCTCTCAATCTCACTCAAAATATCAGGTGCACCGGAAACGATGCTGCCACACTCGGTCTTCAGCTTTGACAGTTGGCTCTTTCTGGCAAAGACTTTGGAGCCTTGGTTCCGCTCGATCGCTTCTTCAATACAAGCTGTATTGAAGTTGCGTAAATCCCGTCGCATGCATTTGGAGATCTGTCTATTCAGTTGCCTGTATGCTGTCATATCTGTTGAAGAATGTAGATTCATCTCCCGTCTAACAGCCATGAGATTGAGAGTGTGATCGGAGAGTTTTTGTGTTCTTCTGCGGCGGGTCTTGTAGAACTTAGCTTCGACCGCATGGACAGTTTCCACAAGCTTGTCATTCATAGCGTCCACTTCATTGCAGTCTTCTAGGCACTGAAAATGGTTTTGTAACTCGAGCTGAAAGGTTTCGGGACTTTGGAACAAAGCAGGAGGGGGACGGATCGTTGACTTCATTAGACGACACTGATGGATTCTGGATTCTGGATTTTCTGACTGGATTCCTTTTCCCTATTCCAAATTTCCTACTTTCATCTCACCGTTCTCTCTTGTGCCTAGTTTTGCATTGAAATCTCCCATTAACACCGGTTTTAGAGCTCTAGAGATATCCTCATACATTTCCTCCACCTCCTCAACGGGTAGTGCCTAGGTTGGTAAGTAAACCTGTATAACCTTCAGCGAATACCGTTTGGTGATTCTGAGTATAAGGTACGCAACCCTCGTCGACACACTCTCAATCTTTACAACGTTGTTAACGAGAGACTTGTGGATGATAAATCCGACACCTTCTTGGTGCAGATGGTCGCCCTTCCGGTGATAGAGCAAGTTGCCGGATTCGAGGATTACCTGTGTGTGCTGCCATCTGCTTGGGATCCCATAATCAATAAAATCAAATCCAAACCCAAGTATACCACTGCTAGACTTCAAGATACTGTAAGCTCATTCTGCGTAAATCGGACCAAAAATTAATATTAAAAAACTGAAGGTAGCTGGGCTAACTATGACAGCAGGACATCAAACACCTCAGTACCCCGTGACCACGGGTGCTGGAGAGCACCTGAAACGTCGGGAATATAAAAATAAGTTAATATACGCGATTAAATCATGAAATTAGTTTTATTTAAATGTGTAGTGTTCGTGTAAATATAAGAAATCGTTATACGAGTTCACGTCAATGCCCTATGGGCTGTCCGTGGCTCCTAGGATATTTACTAAGATTATGAGAGAAGTCGTAACTCATTTGAGAAGTGCGGGTTTTTATTCAGTAGTTTATCTAGATGATATTCTCTGCATCTGCAACACTTATGACGATTGCAGATCTAAGGTTAATAAAACTTTGAAACTATTGGAATGTCTAGGTTACATCATAAGTTTCGATAAAAGTTCGCTCCAACCTAAGCAAATTTGTGAATTCGTAGGTTTTCTCTTTAACACTGAGAATGTAACCGTTTTTCTCCCAGATAATAAACGTAACAGTATTGCACAATTAGTTCAGAAGTTTACTTATCTACCTACATGCTCTATTCGCGAATTTGCTCAATTAATTGGTAATCTAACTGCGGCGTACCTGGCTGTCCAATACGGTTGGTTGTACACCAAGCTATTGGAACGTCAAAAATATCTCGCGATATTAGAAAATCAGAATTATGAGAGTAAAATCAATTTACCTAGTATTATCCTTGAGGATCATATTTGGTGGACCAATAACATTCAAAAAACATCACATCCAATGCGAAACATCGCCTATAAAATTGAAATTCACACAGATGCTTCACGAACTGGCTGGGGCGCAGTTCGCGATGAAGAACGCGCTCACGGAGGGTGGTCAGTTAGTGAACACAATAACCATATAAATTATCTGGAACTATTGGCAATCTTTCGCGGACTCAAAATCTTGGCATCTATAGAAACCAATTGCGCGATACTGTTACGGGTAGATAACAGCCATCAGTTATGTAAATCGCATGGGCGGAATACAATTTCCCCACTTAAACCAGATAGCTCGGCAAATTTGGCAATGGTGTGAGAAGCGTAAAATTTTGATCTACGCGTCATACGTCAATACTAAAGAAACCTGGGTTGACGCTGAATCTAAAATTATAAACCTTAACACCGAATAGGAACTCTCCTTTACCAGCTTTCAAACCATTGTATCACATTACGGCCAACCAAATATCGACTTATTCGCTTCCCGCACCAACGCCAAATGTACAAACTTTGTTTCTTGGAGACCGGATCCAAATGCAATGGCTGTAGACGCTTTTACTATAAGCTAGAGCGGATGTTATTTTTACGCATTCCCCCCATTTTCCATAATATTAAATTGTTTAAGGAAAATAATGGTTAACAGGGCACACGGAATAATGCTTTTTCCTTATTGGTCTTCACAGCCGTGCTTCCCCTTATTACAAGGGTTATTAGCATACGACATTCTGTTCTTGGGCCCTAATAAGAATCTTTTACGATCACATTTCAGGGAACAGCATCCTTTACACGCGAGCCTTACCTTTGGTGTCGCGAGGCTCTCCAGCAAGCTTTCTCCCGAAGATGCCCACCAGAGGCCCTCAACCTCATGCTAGCATCACTATCCGATAGTATGGTAAGATAATACAATGTTACCTATAAGGCGTGGTGGCGGTTTTGTGACAACAGAAATATTAATCCATTCCAACCATCTGTATCTAGTTATTGCATTTTAAGAAAGTGGATCGTTCTGAATGCTTAGCTAAAGCTTAATGTGAATATACTATTACGTATGTAGAGACAGCAAGCAAAATGGTTAATGAACTTATCAGTTCTACAATTCATCAAATTAAAAAAATATATTTCCTTATTGGAATATCTTAAATCGAAAATATTTATTCAATGAAATTAAATAAACATATTGGTGGATTTAAAAATATTAATATAATACTGTTAGGAATGTAGTGTAAAAGATAAACGAAACTACAATAAGGAAGGGTAGAAGTCTAAACTCCTACTCGTTCGAGAATATATTATAAAGCACTTGCTCATAATAGTAAAAAAATTACGTGTTCTTATTTCCATGCGTGCAGAGCTAAATACAAATTCTGTATTCGAAAATTTGTTTAATATTTTAATTCCTCAAATTTTACAAAATGGTAACATTTATCCTTTATCACCAGTATTGCAACTTTCAGATGAGAATTTTCCAAGTGTCTAACCGACCATATTTAATACAATGTTACCTATAAGGCGTGGTGGCGGTTTTGTGACAACAGAAATATTAATCCATTCCAACCATCTGTATCTCCTTTTTTATCCTTTTTGACTGACCGTTTTAATGGCGGTTGTACATATGGAAGTCTCAATTCTCATAGATCGGCGTTATCATTACTTCTTGGTAACAATATTGATTGTTGAGTTGTAAGTCGATTGCTAAAAGGAGCTTATAAATTAAGGCCATACGTTCCCAAATATACACAGACCTGGGACCCTTAACGTGTTTTAAATCACGTTGCAGAGTGACATCCCAATACAACCTTGAATCTGGAAAAAATTATCAAGAAATTAGCAATTTTGTTAGCCCTCTGTACAGCTCATAGAGTACAAACCCTATCATTAATTAAATTGGAAAATATATCATTTTCTCACAATAACGCTAAGATCATAATTACTGATATAATAAAGACTTCCACCCCAGGCCGAGAACAACCTGTACTCCTGATACCATTTTTCTTAGAAAATATGAATATTTGCCCAGCTACCGTTTTAAAAGATTATATTTCTGTCACAGAGTAAAAGAACAGAAAACAGAGGTAAACTGTTCCTCACTCAGAAGCCACCGCATAGACCAGCCACGACACAATCAATCAGTCGATGGGTTAAATAAGTGCTTTCGGAGAGTGGAGTGCATGTATCAACGTTTGGCGCACACAGCTGCGGGCCGTGCGGGTCTCAGCGTTGATGCCATCCGTAAAGCTGCCGGATGGACTCCTTCATAAAATACTTTTGCGTGATTCTACAATAGAACCCTTTTTAATGAGGGGAAATTTGCAAGATCTGTTTGCTTTACGTCCAATCATTAAGTTAAGACTTTTTCTGTACTCATAAATACAAAAACTAATTGTTCCAATTACCGTGATTATATAAGGTTTCATATAAGATCAATAACTAATAAATATATTCTAAGAAATATATATTATTTTATTATAAGGAAAAACTTTCGGCTCTAAAATTCTACCTGGTGAATATTTATATCTGAAAAATGAAGCAATGAAATATAATATAAGATCAAACGAACTTCTCAATTGAAGTTCGATCATTATTATATGAATCGCTTCATTTGAAGATATAATCCATTACCCACCCTCCCGTAGCAGTGATTTGCTAGCCCTAATACGGAAAGTTTTTCTCTACGCTCTAAAAATAATGAGCTCAGAATAGCGAATCACACCGTCCACGAGTCGGCGGTGGTAGGGGTAAATCGGTTTACAGTTAACTTCAGTTTAGTCACATGAATGTCTTTTTAAGCGTGCATAGAGTCACCTGTAGGTTAAGGGGACTACCTGGTGAATATTTATATCTTCAAATGAAGCGATTCATATAATAATGATCGAACTTCACTTGAGAAGTTCTTTTGATCTTATACTTATACTTTGATCTTACTACGGAGTGGCGGTGTAAGAATATCCTCTACCCCATAATATTTCCTTCGACTCGTAAGAGGTGCCAGAGGGAAACAAAGCAAGAGATGGGCAGTATCGTCTCCCTAATAACGACTAAAAATAAAAAGGCGGTTGCCAAATATCGCCCCTATGAATCAATCTATTGGTGGATATTTATGTTGAGGAGGCCTTTAATAGGCTCTAACGATAATTATCTATATGAATTATAATTCCAACAGTTTCATTGCTATAGCTTTATTTGAATTATTTCATCCTTATTGTATCCTTTTTTCCTTAATAATGACACTTTATCCGCGATAATTTTTAAAACGACAGTGTTTAGAAGTAAGTGCTTAGCATTGTTTTCAGATATTTTGTTATAATAATTGGAGCTTAATATTTTAAACTAAGTTTCATTAGATGGGCACACTGAAATCATAATTGATTGTTCTGTGAAAATTAGCCCCAAACACAACGACACAATCTTCGGTTATCCACCATACGATTTAAAAGTTTCCTACAGTATCATTTTTTATTTGACAGTTTCAAAACTCAATGAAGCCTGAAATAAGACGATAAAACACGAACGCCTGGTAAATAAAGAACCTGCGTAATAGCATTCGGGTAATTTAAATTCACACAGTTACTTTTCTTCTAACAATATCGTTTAAATTTAACTTTATTGGATTTCATTCTGCTATGATTCACTTAAGTAAATTAACGTTGTAAAGCACAAAATTTAGCACTTCAGTTGAAACTTGAGATTGATGGTCGTAAAATTGGGGTAAATATATATTTAAAATATAATATAATTCGTCGTTTAGGAATTCATAAGGATTTTTCTTTATTTGTAATAGCGGTACAATGAGTAATTTTATTTCCAAAAATGATGTCATCTAGATAACATATAAACGAAAATAACTTAAAAATAAGGCATAGAACCATTTAATAAAAATCATTGTAGGTATATAAAAATCAGTAGCTGATGAGTACAGGCTGTTAAACTTAAAATTTTGAACCATCTATTCGACTGCAGTCGTGAATCACTCAAATAATAATAACTTTTTGCTTAGTTACAGTAGTTAGTGGGATAAGTAATATTAATAGTATTCTGTTAGTTAGTGTTAATAGTACTTAGTTAATAGGTTAAAATGTAAATACGAGGGTGACACTGAAAGTTCTTAAAAATTTAAAAACTGAACAAACTAGCAAGTTGTTAGTTTAATTATATCTTTTCAAAATAGTGGCATTTACATCGATACATTGCTGCATCCGATGGAACCACTGAGAATAGCACTTTGCCCACTCGTCCTTAGGGGTCTCTTCAATGGCATTTCAAATGCAGCCACTGCTTCCTCGGCGTGCATAAAACGTTTTCCTCGAAGTGTTTTATTTTTTTATTTTCGGAAGTACATAAAAATCGCAAGGTGCGAGGTCAGGGCTATAGGGTGGTCGACCCAGTAATTCCACGTCTGACGTCGCCAAGTATTCGATTGTTTGCATGGCGTTGTGCGACGAGGCGCTGTCGTGGTGAAGGAGGATTCTACTGCGAGGTCGTTTCTCCCGAACTTTTTCCAAGACAAGTGGCAAACAATTACTAGTGTACAACTCTGCAGTAACTGTTTTTCGATCCTCTAAAACAATTGTTGCGTAATGTCTTCCTTCCGAACTGTCCTTTCGAAGAACGAGGCCACTATCTTTTTCTCTCCTCTTTTTTCCTTTCTCTCTCTTTCCTTACTCTCTTCACTTTAGTTGGCAACTTCTCGGAAGGAAACACCAGAAAGCAGACTGTCTCTTAGTTTCAGGATTATAACAATAAATCCAGCTTTCGTCAGCCGTAAGAATGTCGAACACAGTATTTGAGTCACCTCCGTTCAATCTTTGAACTATTTTACGACACCAATCAACACGACGGCGTTTTTGGGCCTCTGTCAAATTATGAGGTATCCACCGGGCACAAAGCTTCCTGGTCGCTAAATGTTCATGAATGATTTTGTGCACTTGACTCATACGAGTACCTTTGCCTAAGCTTGTCCGAATCTAAGATAAGTCTAAAATTTAAAATAAGTCATTCTTTTATCAGTCTCTATCATACGCCGCACAACACTAATGCTATCTTCAGTCGTCGCCGTAGAAGGCCGTCTCTCACGCAGATCAACAGTGAGATTAGTGCAACCAAGCTTAAACTCATTAAACCAGATGTAAACAGTGGAATGAGATTAGGCTTCATCGTAAAATGCCAATTGAAGTATATCGTAACTTTCTTGTGGACTTAAATGACATCGAATATCATAAAAAATCATTGTACGAAAATTTTTTCGCGTTAAATTCATGCTCACGTGACACATAAAATTTTCAATTTGCTGCCAAATCTTAAACAAATGACAAATTAATAAAATACATACACAATAATAATGGCAACGAGTTCCATTTTAAAAATTTGTACTTATTTTTTTTATTATATCGTTTACAAGTGGCCAGTTCTAAAAACATTCAGTGTCGCCCATACAAAAATAAAAAATGAAAAAATTAGAGGCACACAAAATTCTGCAAAGCAACTGAGGGTAAATATGACTATGATAAAAATTAAGTAAGCAAATATTTGCAGACACAATGGCCATTGTTTTAACACTAGAGTTGTTACTCTAATGAAGCATTGATTTACAAGATTTTTAATAATTAATAATGTCTTCCAGCTGAATATTGGTCAAGGCGACTAGTCTCAATGGAGACAAGCTATCAGCGCAGGAAAAAAATATTGTAGCCAAGTGTGTGCGCAAGCACAGGTGCAATCTCTATTCCCTCATTTTCATAATCCGATGGGATGGTAATCCGTAGAGCGATCAGGAGCGGGATCAATGGCTATATGTTATTTCCGAGGCACGGGATATAATATCGCCAATTTCCTGACTCCGCGATGCTACTGTGAATTTCTTGTTATAAAAACCTAAAACTGGTTTTGATCCAACTCTGGATTCAAGCCAAATACCGCAAGATAAGTTTAGTCGCTTTTACAACCACTAGACCAAAGAGGCAGTCAAGAAAAGGTTTTAAAAAAATTTTGCAGTAAATAATCTGTTTCTTATTTTAATGTCCCAGTGTGCTAATCTAATCAGCTTTAGGAAAATATCAGAATTTTTGCTGATGATGATAATGAAAACTTAAAAACATATTAGAAATTTAAAATTTTTTACTCGTTCCTGGCTTGGAAATTTAATTATAAAAAGTAATTTAAAACGTGTTTCTATTGAATAGAAATTCAAAAGTAAATTACATTGAAATGAAAGTGAAATGATTTTGCCTCCTAAAACAAATTGATACAAATTTTATCTGACGTATAAATGAATTACGAAGATGAAAACCGATATCCATTACTGTAAATCACTGTCGATTTACATACAAAGCGAGGCTAGATGAGTTTTACGGATTTCAGAGCAGACAAGTATTACCCCATACAGTAAAAAATATGAGAGCGTTTGATTTTTAAATTTATATTTAGAGTAGCATGTCGCATATTTTATCTATAGACTTAGTATGGGAATTATAATTCCGATTACATAACTTATATTTAAAGAATGCTTAACACACTGTTATGGACTTTCATAAATATTTAAACAGATCATAATTATTATAATCGTTTTTTCTATATTTTCTATATATACACTCGTATAAGTAATATACTCCTAAATTATTTGTATCAGTGATGATATTGATAGATAGATAGATCATTTTTTATATCTTCATGAATTTTTTGAGAGAGAATTACTTGAACTTCCAGACAAAAAATGAAAATAAAATATTATAACTGATGCATGAATATTAAAGCATGCTTTATTCACTGGTGTTCGGCTCAATTTAGATTTAAAAAAAAAACATAAATCCAGTTCATTAAATAAATTTAAAAAATGTACATCAGATTATCTTATACATGCTTCCCCACCTAAGTACAATATGGTGTCCACAAAAACATGAATTAAGCCTGAACTGAATCTAATAAAAATAAACATTTGTAACCAAACTACTAGTTTATAACACTTACCGTTTGTAGAATGACATTTGTAAAAAAAGTTATGTCTTTTTTTTGAACTGGTATTTTCTTCTGGTTCTCTACCTTGGAAAAAGTATGTCTGTGAAAATAGTCCCGCGGTGTTCCTTGTTGATTCTTCTCGGGACAGAGTTCTAATCCAAACTAGTGGTAAATTAAACAAAAAAAGTACTTTCAATAAGTATTATTTATTTCTATATTTAATAAAAAAGTTTAAATTTCTGTTTCTTGTATTATATATATATTCTTGTATTATTTGTACATTTTTATATAGGATAAGGGTGACAAACGAGCACACAGTCCACCTGATGGTAAGTGGTCGCTGTGGCCCATAGACATCTACATCTATCTTCGATTAAGAGTCAAAATGCAGATGCGTTGTCACCCGTGAGGACTAAGATGGAATGCCTCGTTTCCAGTAAAAAAAGGGTCTTCGGTTCTCTATACTCACCATACGAAACACAGCAGCGTTAAGCTGCTATTTTAAGCTGGTATTCTGTGAGAGCGTGGTCCTTTCCCGGTCGAGCCGACCCATTCGTGCCAACCATAATATAGATACAGCATGGCTCTACCATGTATCAAACATATCCGTAAACCTGACTAATTTTAATGTTAATTTAGTTTCTATACTCACTGTTGTATCCCATTGTCCTCTTCATCATTCATCATCATTACAGCCTGTCATAAGTCCACTGCTGAACATTGGCCTCCCTCAAGGAATGCCACAAAGCACGGCCCTGAGCCACCTGCATCCATCGACTTCCTGCATGTCTTACCAGTTCGACACTCCATCTCGTGGGGGGTCGCCCTACACTTCGCCTACCGGTACGAGGCTGCCACTCAAAAACCTTTCTTCCCAATTGGTTGTCGGTTCCTCGAGCTATATGGCCGGCCCACTGCCACTTCAGCTTACTAATCCGTTGGGCTATGTCGGATACTCTGGTTTTACTGCGGATATCCTCATTCTTAAGTTTATTACGCAGTGAAACTCCTAGCATAGCCCTTTCCATAGCTCGCTGAGCGACCTTGAGCTTCCTCATACGGCCAGCAGTGCAGGACCACGCCTCAATTCCGTATGTCATCACTGGCAACACGCACTGGTTGTTCAGTCTCGTTTTCAAGTTTTGAGGTATACCTGACGAGAAGATGTGTCATAGCTTCCCAAACGCTGCCAAGCCGAGTTGAATTCGCCGATTGACCTCTCGGTCGAAGTTGGACTTACCAACAACTTCGAGCTTAATGCTCCCAACAACTACCGGCATAGGTTTGACATGGACGTTAAACATAATCTTTGTTTTGTCCATGTTCATCTTAACACCTATCCGTTGGGGGACACTATTGAGGTCATTGAGCATAGTGCTTAGGTCCTCTAGCGATTCTGCCATAAGGACTATATCGTCGGCAAATTGAAGGTGAGTGATTTACTCGCCATTGATGTTAATGCCGTATCTTTCTAGTCCAGAAGCTTGAAAACGTCTTTCAATGCAGCGGTTAAGAGTTTCGGGGATATGACGTCACCCTGTCTTACACCTCTCTGCAATTGGATAGGTTTCGTACTCTGGTTCTGTACTCGGATAGCCATCGCAGCCCTACTGTACAAGCCATTCAGCACTTCGATATACCGACAGTCAACTTGGCACCGCTGAAGGGACTACAGCACCGCCCAATTTTCGACGGAATCAGAGGCTTTCTCATAGTCCACATACGCCAGACATAGTAGCAAATTGTACTCCTCCGACTTCTGTACAATTTGCCGAAGGGTATGTGTGTGGCCTATGGTGCTAAAGCCTTTTCAGAAACCGACTTGTTCGGGAGGCTGGAAGTCGTCAAGTCTGCGCGCGAGACGATTCGTAATGAATCTTGAAAACAGCCTGTATATGCGGCTCAGAAAGGAAATCGGTCTGTAGTTCTTCAAGAGAGCGTTGTTTTAAAAACAAGACCACTGCACTTCTGCTCCACGCCTCCGGTGTAATGCTACCATGGAGGACAGAATTAAAGAGCTTCTTAAGGACTTCAAGTACCGGTTTTCCACCGGCTTTCAGAAGCTTCGCTGTAATTCCATCCTCGCTTGGGGCCTTGCCGTTATTAAGGTGCTGGCGAGCCATTCTAATCTCGCTCAGACTGACGTCCGGGATATCATTGGAATAATGTCGGATAAGACTCGCTCTTGGATCGTTACTCACACTTGCGTGTGGCTCCAATGATGATGTGTACAGCTGCCCATAGAACCTCTCAATCTCACTAGAAATTTTAGGTGTCCCGGAAACGATGCTGCCACATTCAGTCTTCAGCTTTGACAGTTGGCTCTTTCTGGCAGACAGATCTCTGGCAAAGACTTTGGAGCCTTGGTTCCGCTCGATCGCTTCTTCAATACAAGTTATATTGAAGTTGCGTAAGTCCCGCTGCATTGCATTTGAAGATCTGTCTGTTCAGTTGCCTGTATGCTGTCAAAACTGTTGAAAAAGGTAGCTTTTCATCTCCCGTCTAGCAGCCATGAGATTAAGAGTGTGATCGGAGAGTTTTTGTGTTCTTTTGCGGCGGGTCTTGCAGAACTTAGCTTCGACCGCATGGACAGTTTTTAGGAGCTTGTCATTCATATCGTCCACTTCATTGCAGTCTTCTAGGCACTGAAAACGGTTTTGTAACTCGAGCTGAAAGGTTTCGAGACTTTGGAACAGAGCATGAGGGGGACGGAGCATTGACTTCATTAGACGACACCTCTCCAACTTAACCTTTAGGTTCAGTGTGCCTCTAACCATTCGGTGATCGCTACCAGGTTTCACCCTCGAGATCACGGCCACATCACTGAACAGTGGTCGTCTGGTCGTCATAATGAAGTCAATCTCATTTTTTTTCGAACCGTCGGGGCTCGACCAGGTCCACTTCCTGTGGGGCCAGTTCTGGATAAAAGAAATCATCATAAAGTGTCCCTCTTTCTCCATGAAGTTGGCCAGCTGCTCGCCCCTTGGGTTCCGTTGCCCTATTCAAAATTTCCCTACTTTCAGCTCACCGTTCTCTCTTGTGCCTAGTTTTGCATTGAAGTCTCCCATTAACACCGTATATTGGGTTTGGAGAAATGCATGGCTCTAGAGATATCCTCATATATTTCTGCCACCTCCTCGTCGGGGTGTGCCGAGGTTGGTGCGTAAACCTGTATAACCTTCAGCGAATACCGTTTGGTGATTCTGAGTATAAGGTACGCAACCCTCGTCGACATACTCCCGATCTTTACAACGTTGTTAACGAGAGACTCGTGGACGATAAATCCGACACCTCCTTGGGCCAGATGGTCGCCCTCCCGGTGATAGAGCAAGTTGCTGGATTCGAGGATTACCGTGTCCTCCCCCTCTCTTCGGATAATCCTATAATATGCCAGCGTAACTTGTCTATCTCTTCTTCCAGCTCCACGATCTTCTCGTCAGTCCTCAGGGTACGTGCGTTGTACGTTGCCAGGTCGAGGCGTCTAAGGTGGCAACCGAACCTCCACCGGAGATTCATATCACCTCCTGCCCCGCCGTTACCATGGTCGCCAACGTAGCCAGGAATAGCGGGGCCACCGGGGACTTGGGGTCGTCTCCTTGTTACTCTCTTCATAGGGGGGTATTTTCCATAGTTGCCACGCTTGGCGAGCGGGTTGGCAACCGCAGTTTTTTATTGTAATTTTGGCTATTATTAGGAAGATGCTGCTGCCCATCTCTTGCCTGTTTCCCTTTGTCGCCTGTTACGAAACCCACGGGAAGATATGGGGTAATGGATATTCTTGACCGCCACTACACGGCTAGTCCTCATAAATGAGATTAAACCTATTCCCAGTATTTGTTATATATATATATATGAGACCGAAAAATTTGGCTTTTTTCAAAGTTTATTTTTTAATTTGCTTCCTTTAATTTGTTTATTACACGTAATAATAAAGAAGCGTGTTCATCAAATGTATTAGAAATAATTATTATATCATCGATGAATGCAAATACCTTAAGATCAAATGAACCAAATAATAAGTCTACAAGCCTTTGTTGGGTTGCAGGTGCATTGGTAAGGCCGAAAACTATCCTCTTAAAACAAAAGGTCCCACGACCTTGGACATAAAAGGCAGTTTTTTCGCGATCGCGTTATGAAATTAAAATTTGCCAGAATGCTTTAGAAAGGTCTATACTAGATATAAATTTTGCGTCTAGCAAATTATCCAGAATTTCGGAAACCTATGGCAAGGAATAAGCATCGCGTTTGGTTACAGAATTTAACTTGCGACTGTCTAAGCAAATGCGCAGTTGGCCGTTTTTTTTTGTAACAATTAAGATTGAAGAGGACCAAGAGCTCTCACAAAGGTGAATTACGTCCAATGAAAGCATCTCGTCAACTTGCTGGCATAAAATTTGCTGCTTTACAGGGGAAATTCGATAATAACGCTGTCGTATAGGTTTCGTGTCACCCGTATCAATAGAATGACATACAAGAGAAGTACAACCTAAGCCCTTGCATTCGGAAGAAACGTCCTTAAATTGTTCAATTATGTCGTCAGCAATCAAGCGTTGGTTGGCATTAAGGGATGCGTATGAATGTATGTGAGATTTTAATATTGATTAATTCGTGTTTGAATAATAATCGTGAGTTCTCTTTTATATTCAATGCAGTTGATGTATTTTGGACATATGTTAAATTTTTTTCAGAAATCAATACCTAATATAAGAGAGGTCTCTATTTCAGGAACAACAAATGTCTTCAAAGTATAATAATTGTTTTCAAAATTAAATGGGAGATTAATATATCCTAAGCAATTAAGTTTTTGCCCACCGGCTGCTGTTATAGATACTATTTCATCAGTGTGCACAGCAAATCCTTCATCTATCAGTAAGTTGTGTTCATTATTGCCTAGTCGGGTGACGGCTGAGCCAGAATGTAATAATCCCCAAAATTTTGTATTTACTATTTTGACTGATAAATAAGGTCGCACGTCGTTAGGTGGTTTATTAAGTAGAATTGTAGCAACTGTATAGCTATTAAAAAAATTATTAATAAATTTCAACCACTGTTTCCAATCGGTATTATTAGATTGGTTGACAAGGTTGCTACAATTCTGCATTATTAGTTTTTTGAACTATACGGAATACTTGTACAATCTGGACAAGTGTAAAACGTGTAATCATCACGGCCACATTTGAAATAAAATATTTTGCGTTTTCTGTACATTGTCTTAAGTTGTGTGTATCAACATGACACCGGAGGCAAAACTTTTGTTTACTTTCGTCATATTGAATAGCGTCAATTGGTTTATTATTACCATAAACTCTTTGTTGCCGTTGCGGATTAGTGTTGTTTAAAACATTAGAATTGGGAGAATATTTTTTTATAAAGATTACTTGAATTAGGTATAGGTTAATATAATTATTATAAGCTTTGTTGAAATTAAATTTATTGGTGATAGACTAGTACATTTTAATTTTTTCTGCTAAATTAGTGAGTGGCTCAAATGCAAATGCGGGTGCTAGTGTGGCTGAATTTATTCTCATAATTTTTGCAAGCCGTACGTAAGACCTCAATAGATTTAAGATCAGGCACTGCAATTAAAGCGCTAGCATAACACGGTTTGATATTTTGCATAATAATTTCTAACTGATCTTCCTCCGAATGTTTTTTTAAATAAACGGGAAAACATGCCTGACATAATTGCAAGGTAAATAGTAATATTCTCAATTTCACCTTGCGTACGAGCTTTTATCTCATCTAATCAGCGATAATCATGATCAGGAATAACAAAAAAATCCTTCAGTGATTCGCATAATCTATCCCAAGACGTAACATGTGATCTTACACTGCGAAACCAGTGAAAAGCATCACCAACGAAAATTTCTATTCCAAAATCTATAATTTTAGAAGAGGGAATACTACGGGCTGTTATATAGTAGTTTACACGTTGGACAAACGAAAGTACGCAAGATTTTCCATCAAACTTAATACTAGTTAAGTCCGAAGAATGAGTTCGATCACATGTAACAAAAATAGGGGACGGTGTAATTGTAAGAGGATCTGTAAATTCAGATGAGGAATCAGTATCAGGCTTGAGATGTTCTAAGTTTTTAAAATTTGTATTTAGCTTGAGCCTGAGGCTTTCTAGAATATCTGTAGACTTTTTATCTTCAGCATCCAGACGTTGAATCCTATGAAATAAATGGTTAAGTAAGTTTTGAGTACGTTTATACAAATTTTTATCATATTTCACTGATAATGTTTTTAAATTCGTTTCTACTTTAACAAGGCTTTCACGGATGCCCCCTACGTCTACAGAAAACTCAAACCCAGATTCAATAATATCATCCGAAGGCATCACATTGGCTAATTTGACTATCTGCCTGCGTAATTCTTGAACGTTTTCTCCGGGTGTGCCACCTCTAATGGCCACCTCATAGCTTAGTTCGTCTTTTTGTAAGGACAAGAATTGAATTTCGTATGACATAATTTAAGAAGTCTAAGAAGATCCTTATACTAAATTTATGTGAGCAGGTTTAAAATTCTACAATTACACAATAAAACTAATTTGTTTAAGTAAGAATCCTCCGTCCTGTTACAATTTTGGTAATAGTAATCCCCTAAGTTTTTTTTAAGGATGTTCGTAAAAATTACTACAAGGGAAAGCAAAAAAATAAAGGGAAAAAAATGCAACAAAAGGGTGCAACTGTAGTATATATTTGCTTTAATAAAGCTTACTATTAAATATATTAATAAAACCAAAATATTTTATTTTTGTCCGTATACAAATTAGACACAATAAGGATACCACTAAAATTAAAACATTATATACACTGCAGTTGCAAAAATATAAAAAGCAATATAAAAGTCATAAAAAAACAAAAGGTTTACAATATACACGCACACACCACTAAAATTCCTGATCCTGAATAACCAAGTTGAGGCGCCAATGTCACGTTATTATATTATTTGATAAACAAATAAATAATAACAACAATTTTTTTTGTAGATAATTTAATAACACTACTTATAAAACTAGACTAATATAAGTACTTCTAAAGAGAT
Source organism: Parnassius mnemosyne (assembly GCA_963668995.1). Lineage (NCBI taxonomy): Eukaryota > Metazoa > Arthropoda > Insecta > Lepidoptera > Papilionidae > Parnassius > Parnassius mnemosyne. The sequence goes on along the minus strand of CAVLGL010000104.1, from coordinate 52,286,587 downwards.
ATTTAATAACACTACTTGTATAACTAGACTAATATAAGTACTTCTAAAGAGACACCTTCCTTAGCTAATACATAAGACGGTGGTGTACTATGACACAAATTCTTCTAAAGAGATATTTAATAATACTGCTTATAAAAAAAGAACTAATATAAATACCTCTACGAAAAATTACTAAGTTGACTAATAATAAAAAAAAGCAAATAAAATAAAATTAACAGGTCGCGGGTTCGACGCCTTTCAGGATCAGGAGAAAAAGCAAGTACTTCCCTGGCACGACTGGTGGCGAGTCCGGCGGAAGTGGTTAGAGATATGTGTTCTTTATAGACCGATTTATTGTATATATATATATATCTTTCATTTAATTCCAAATCCTCCCATTTTATCTCGTTTCAAAATAAATAATAAGAAGGATGTCACAGTCCCAGCGAGGTTCCCCAATATAAGGGGAACAACCGTTAATATTTAATAATTATTAACAAACTTATAAAAAGCTATTAGCTATAATTTGCATAACGTATGCGTTTATAATCATTTAATATAGATCCAGAAATGCATTTAGGCGATTGGGCCTTCACGGTCACACTCAGGTCACTCGTCAGCCGTGCGGACTATTCATGCACCCCCACTTGTCTCCGCGCGAATAAGATGACACATTATAAAGTAACGGTATATTTATATTATTATATTTATTACATTCGCAGGACTAACAGCCATTTTTAAAACTCTACCAACATCTACACCTAAACCTGTGGGTGAGCCCTTTTTTCTCTAGCTTGCTCTATATCTCCATCACATAAACATAATATAATCTGTAAGCCTACTCCCTCAGCACGCGCCTCTAACGGCTGGGTCAAGCGCCTGGCAATGAAAGGAATGGTTGCCCAAGAAGCAAATACTTCTTCCTAGACCGCCTAAACCCTACTGTTCATGCTGCGGCTTTATAGACACCATTAATGTTAAACTGAACTCCTTGGCAACTTAAAAAATAACTCAAACTAATATTAATATGTACTACTATTTAGAACATGAGACTGGTAGATTAAATTTAGTAATTTCAATATACCTAATAGCTCTTTTAGAAAGGTAAAAATAGTACAATATCGACAGGCAGAACTAATATATTTAAAAGGCAATGCGCTGCTAAGGATGTTCCCGTAGCGAACAAAGCAAAAAAAAACTATAATGATTGCAAACTCTGATAGAAAAAGGTATCATAAATTAGTATTAGAAATATAAAAATATCCTTATTTTTATATTTCTAATTCGCAGCGTTAAAATTATTTTTGTTACTATATGTATTGCATTTCTTTTGTTAATTTACTTGTAAAGACAAATATGTGAACTTTTCGGAACTATACAATTCAATTTGTTTAGGCTATATTTTACAGAAATCTGACAATTGTCACCATCGGCATCACCACAGTCCTTTACAAGTCTACTTCTAAATATTGATCTCTCCCAATAAAAACTGCAAGTCATAGCCCTAAGCCACCTGATCAAACAACTTCCTGCATGTCTTATCAGGTTGTTACTGTACCTTAGGGGGCCGCCTTACATTCCATTTACGGGTACGAATGCTGCCATTGAAAAATATATCAAAATTGTATTAATATGAATCTTAAAAAAACATATACAATACCAATGCGATCGAGTTATGGAATTTATAACATTATATAGAGTTTCAAATTACACTTTCCTTAGCTCATACATAAGACGGTGGTGTACTATGACACAAATTATTGCTACAAATAATAAAAAGTGGCCAACTGTCGTGATTGGAATTGTTTCCTCCAATATTACAAATGCAATGACACCGTAAATTCTGTATCCTTTGATATGTTTTCTTTCGTACATTCTGACTTTCAACCTAATACAAATTCATCGTTACACAAGATTAAATTTTTGCGATAATTATTTATATTTAAAAAGGTTTTTTTTCGTTTATTTAATATAAATATTGAATTTAAAAACGCACGAACACTAAGTAACATTATATCGTTTTACCCATATCGGGAACCACACGATGATTTTAATAGTCCAAACTTACACTGAAAAACTTCCCCTTACTGTTTCTTAAACAAAATAATATTAAATCTCTTTTATAGTAGATACGTTGTAATAAATATTTAAATTTAAATAAATAATCAATAATTTATTTCTGCCGCCAAGCAGCAGTACGGGCAATGCTGTGTCTGTCTGAAGGTGTGGTTCTGGTGTGAGCCAGTACAATAACAGGCTTTGAGGCATTCTATCTTCGTCCTAGATGGTGACAATGCATCTATAGCCTTCTTCGATTGAAGTTGGTTGCAAATGTCTATGGGCTACACTTACCATCGGGTGGACATTTAATATAAAAATATGTTTCACCTATTAAATTAGATTACGAACACAACTCACTGTTGCTTATTAATTTATTATGTTAAGATTTAGATTCTGAATATTCTATCAGATCTCAAGATACAAGTTTAAATCTGTGTAATCTAATTGGGTTATTTGACTAATTTATAAGAAATCACAGAGCTATTGCGAATAAATTATCAGATTGAAAATTTAATATTAGAGGTTCCACTTAGTATAATTTTCATAATTTATTTGTGTTTCTCAAGAACTAAATTCATTTAATTGAATTTTTTTCTAACAGAAAAGGCGAAGCCTCTATTATATGAAAAACATGATGTGTACTAGGTAACATTTCTAATACAAGTGTGAATGCATTGTGTTTTCGTCGTAAGGAGGATCATTTTCCAAACTAAGCCGATCTCAGCTTCATCACCAACATTATCATTCATCAGATCTTTTAACTACCCTGCAAGACATAGGGCTTTCTAAAACTTCAATAAATGTAATGCATTTCTTGGAAGGTATGCTTATTCTTTAGTGTAGTTTCAACAGTTACTACTTGTACTTAAAACACGAGAAAAATAAACATATTATAAATGAAAAATTATTTGCGGAGAAATGCTCTAAATATTAAATAGCGTGTATTTTGTAGAGCAATTCTCTCTCTCCTACAATCGCACTATTAATACACGCAGCCACTGTCACGTGCGCACTATTCTATTTTGCGTACGGATAGGAAATTAATATAGGTATTCATTTTAAATACAATTAACCAAAAATGTGATGATTACAAACAAAAATCTTATTAAAAGGAATAGCTCCTATGTACAGATAAATCGTGTTAATTATAAATTTTAACTATCTAACCTTTCTTGCTAACATACTTTTGACATTTACCGTACTGAATTCCAGTTCGATTCAATATTTCACTGTCATTGGTTAGGTAAAAGGCAGTCTCTGCTATCATTATCCTCTCGGATATAGCAATAATGAAACGCGTTTATCTCCTGAAATCTGGCTATTGAAGCGCGTCAAAGCCTTTTGTGTTCTGTAATAGATTTTATAGAATCCCCATAGTAGAGTATTCATTGAAAGCCTCACTTTGATATACTGACATATTGTTACAGATTGTAACTGTAAAGTCGAGCAGAATATCTAATCTTATTTATTTTGTTCTAAAATCTGACTTTTTTAAATGTTTTTACTACATATTGTAGTGGCAGTGTAAGTATATCCACTACACTATATCATCCCGTGGGTTTCGAATGTGGCGACAGAGGCACAGAATAAATAATAGTACTACGTATAAAAGTTGCACTTCTTTAATGATGACTGCTTGCCGACGTTTTAATAGGCTACATAATTATTATTAATCAGATAAGTCGCTCGCGCAAGCTAAATAAAATTTTATCGCTGCGCGCGAGGGTCCGTATTACTTTGCATCTTTTCCCCTTCCTATGTCACGACGGACTTTCTGTGGTTAGTAAGGGTTTTTAATAAAGAGTAAAGAATACATTATGAAATGGTAAGCTACTTAGGTAAAGTACCTATTCCGACTATGACCGACCATATTTTCGTTACTATGTGAGTTCTGTGATGCCCAACGCATGCAACTTGCAAGGCCATTCGTCAGGAATTGTGATGTTTTACAACAATGTTAAACAACAAATTAATCCGAAATAATAGTTGAGTTGATATATGACACCATTGTACTCGTCACTTATGGTCAGAGACATTTTATGTAATAGTGTGCAATGCCAATAGTAATTTATTTGTGAAATGATACTGACGGTATTCGTAAACCTTGTTCGCAGTGCCACGCCACGTCTACTGCGCTATATTTGCGTTGAGTGATTATTTGGAGCTTTGACAGACTCCATGTTTTATTTGCGTTCACTAGTTCTTTCATTTTAAGAAAGTGGATTGTTCTGAAAAGCCTAATATGAATATACTATTACGAATGAAGAGACAGCAAGCAAAATGGTTAATGAACTTATCAGTTCTACAATTCATCAAATTAAAAATATATATTTCCTTATTTGAATATCGTAAATCGAAAATTTTTATTTAATGAAATTAAATAAACATATTTCTGGATTTAAAAATATAAATATAATACTGTTAGGAATGTAGTGTAAAAGATAAACGAAAATACAATAAGGGAGGGTAGAAATTTAAACTCGTTCGAGAATATATTATAAAGCACTTGCTCACAATAGTGAAAAATTCACGTGTTCTTATTTCCGTGCGTGCAGAGCTGAATACAGATGCTGTATTCGAAAATTTGTTTAATATAGTCATTCCTCAACTTTAACAAAATGGTAACATTTATCCTTTATCACCAGTATTGCAACTTTCAGATGAGAATTTTCCAAGTGTCTAAGATATGAATGAAAAAAGTTATAATCCCCTTTAAATTACTTTCAAAAACAAAATGAAGAACTCTAATTTGTTGCTAAATTCTTTTTAAATCTACTTAGCTTCTAAGGAAACGTTTTATCTACTGATAAATAATTACTTACAGCTTTGTAAGATACCAAGTTTTGGATCGAAATTCCTTATCGGACGGTATGAATTTGACGGATGGGCGCTAAGCGAGAGAAAGTGTAAGATTTTTCCGTGACGACCCTTTCTGACGTAATGTAAATGGACTTGGCGGCTATAAGGAAGCGAGATGGAATAATATCTCTCTCGCACTTTTTATTATCTTCCCGAGAAAGAAATATTATCAATATATTTTAAATGACGCTTTATTTTAATAGACGTTAGTAATTAATTTATTTGTATTTGTTAATCAATAATATAATACATTTATCAATAATAATAATAAATTATGAACGTAAATTCTTTCCAACCGAGTGTTCCACGACACTCACGCATGTTTTTTTATCTTCTAATTCTATTTTCAACGAATGGTTTATTAAAACTAAGATAATATATGAATAAAAATAGATTTCGCATGCAGTAATGTATGGATGGAGCTTAGTAAAGCTGACCATAGTAAAAACATGATATATCCAAATGCAATCCTGCTAGCTTCATGTTTAACCCTGAGATTTAGTAATTTTTATTTAAAATGCAAATTTTTATAAGAATTGTAATCAAAAAAATTAAATGGTAGATTGCTTAGTATATTCATTGTATAATCTAGATATTCGTACTCTTAATCTTCTCCTTTTAATTTCAGCCTATAAGACGGCATCCCGGATAACTAAAAAAAATTTTATAATCTCTACGGATTAAATTTTGTCATTATCAGATGACATGACAGTATCGTTGGTATTGTATTCTTAAGATTTCCTAGTGACAACATAAAATAAAATAAACAAGCAGTTCATACAAATTGCAAAGAAAATTAATAAAGAAAATATCTATATCTATCGAACAAAGCGTAGTGTCTTTTTCATCAAAATCCATTTAGATGTTTTTGCATTTAAGATTTTGTAATAGTAGATAGAGAGTAGGAGACATACTTGCATGTTTTTAATCTTGTCGGTTAAATATTACTAGGCATTAAATCCGTCCTTTGTAGATTTAATTTATTTACTAAACAATTTAGTAAAATTTCTTTAGTTCCAAAATCCGGTTTCCATATCAAGAATGTCCAAACAAATTTAGGCTATTGCCCTTAAAGTTTTGAAAGCAAGCATGCACTAAGCATTGTAATGGGGATCTGATATATGAAGTGATATTATCCTACCTACAAGTCTCTCCCCAAATGTCAATACTCTTGCAGTGAAATTTGCGCAAATTATATGGAAGGTATAAATTTATTTATTTATTAGACGTATAAAATAGTTTGTATTTACTTTTACGTTTTCAATTTTATAAATTCATAATATATACAACAATTTAACCTGGAATACAAATAAAAGACACGCACATAAAATTGCAACATTATACGTAAACACATTTATGAAATAATTAAGTTAAACAATTTTATGACAATTTAGTGAAAGTTTTTTTTAGATATAATCAAAGACAACAAAAAAGTTAACGTGGATTTGAAGTAGTGAAACAGTTGAGCGCGAAACTTATTTATATTATTATTAAATATGTCAATGTCCCTGCCTACTCACTGACAAAGCCATATATTTATAAGAGCGACACATTTGTGTTAAAGGATTGTTACATATAGCAACAAAGGAGAAACCATAGCTATCTGTCATTGTTTGCGTGCGCCCTAACAATTTCTTTTAAAATATTTATACTCACTATAGTATTCTCGTATTCTTCACTATAGTAAATAACAATCGCTCGGTACAAATAAATGTAAAGAAATACTCAAAGATAAGGCGGAAAAAAATCAACGCAACCAAACGGAAATTTATATTCTTCTTAAATTAAATTAATATCGCTCAATGACAATGAATGAATCAGTGACAAAACAAAATGAAAACAAACAATATGGCTGCGAAGCTGCAATCATAGACTTTAAATCCTCTATAGTCTACGCTTGGAATGGAGTCTAGAAGGGATGTCGTGAGACGACGGGGGATGTTAGCTGTGATATATCGTTTTGCTATGACGTTTCCTGTGTCCAATATTTTCTCTATGAAGATTACTGCCGGGGATCATAGTGGGTCCGCCTCATAGACTTAGAATAGATTACGACAGTAAATTCTATGTTTATGGTCCGCCCTACACTTTGTTACTGCTATAGGTGAGACAGGACTTATTGAACTAACATCAGTCTCAGATCAAAGGGTTGCATTCAGATCTGCTTTTAAACTACTGCAATAGGAAACTACAGCAGTTCAAATAATAGAAAATAAATACCCAGGTACAATGAATGAAAACTTGGCTTAGCTTTCCATTGACGTCCGTCGAGTTGGGAGTTGATATTTTTTTTAAGAAAGGTTACATTATTATAAGCACAAATGCAAAGTTTCAACAATCGGAAACGCGTACTTTTCAGAAAAAAATTATTAAAAATAAATAATTTTTGCAATATTTATGCCAATCTCCATTGCCGTTCGTTAAGTTGGGGGTTGATTTTTTTTTCTACAGAAAGGATACATTATTATAAGCACACAAACAAAGTTTCGACATTCGGAAACGCGTACTTTTTGAGAAAAAAGATATTGAAAATCAATTATTTTTGCAACATTTATGTCAATTCCTACGGTAAAACTGATGCTATTTTGTATTGTCATTGCCATCCATGGAGGTTATAATATAATATAACATAGGGAGTGCGCACTTCATACTAGAGAAACGTTCTTTAATCAGTGACCTTGAAATGAATGAAAGGCACCGAGTTAAGTGTTCCATTTCTTTCTAAATAGAGTGTTCATGATACAATATATATTTTGAGGATATTAATAGTGAACACAGCATTACGAAAAACGAAATGCGTATTTTTTTTTTTCAATATGGAAAATGCTGAATAGTGTTATAATTAAACTTCGTTTAATATTTTGATTACATTATTGCTTCGCTACAGTATCAAACCTTACGGTAACTAGTGGCGGCGTAGCGTGGGTTGACACTTAGTACGAAAAATGCTATACATGCTAACGGGACTTTATTTTAGAAAGTAAAAAACATTAGGCTTCATAATTATATAAGAATACACGAATATGAAGATATGACGTTCATATAACGTAGTGTTAACGAGCTGACTGTCTATGTCTAATAAAGGAAGCTATTTGGTTAGTTTAGTTGTCATATTTGACAACTACTTATAAGATGATTACATTTTCAGGTATTAGCCTCATAGCTTTTTATTATACGGGCTCTCCATACCTTTCAAAATTTAACACAATAATGATCGCACTGCTTCTTCATCCATCTATCCGTCCATTACAGCCTACATTGTGTATACTATGTCCACACACACACACACACACTCGTAAAGAAGTATATTTGCGACAGCTACCTCGCTTGGCAAGCGGGTTGGAAACCGTAAATTTTATTATTCTGAATTTTAATCAGTAATATGCCTTTTCCGATCTCCAGTTTCACTTGCATTAGATAAAGGTTAGTGGATTCTGTTACACTGCGTCAACACGTCACTACTATTTAACGGAAGCGGACTTCTAACAACACTTGATGTAAAGGATTGAATAATAAAAAAAATCCAAGAAATTCCACTTCCGCCTACGTCGTATAAAGCGACAGTGGGAAATTGATGCAATTGTCCATCTCAATAATAATTAAAAACACGGTTTCCAACCCACCCTCTATACGTTTACCACGCACACTGTACATGGTGCTGTGGCAAATGTAGCCTCAATGAGTATACGTGGGAGGCCGTATTTCCAGGAGTAGACTTGTGGATGAGCTATAGAAGAGAAATGCAACAGATCTGATCAACATTCTGGGTATATCCCACGGTAATTTATAAAAAAAAAACTTCTAAATAAAAGTAAAAGACGAATTCAAGGACAAAAAATAATGAAATAATTCCCACATAATAGCTATAATGTCGGTGCTAAAACATGACAAAGAATGAGATTGAATCTAAAAGTATTTATAAGCAAGCTGTGCTTATTTATACTTTAAGAAGAGTATAGCCTAAGAAATATCACAAGCTTAAGATAACAACAAAAATTTCACCCAAATAATAACATTAAAAACTCATTAATGATTTTTAAAATCGTTTCACAATTGACCAATATATCCGTAACATACACACAAAAGAATTACAGCCGAATTGAGAAACTACTTTTTTATTAAGTTGGCTAAATAAGTCATTACCAATTAAATATACAGAATAGAGCTAAAAAACTTGTTGAATTAATTTCTGCTATAATAAACGAGGTTCATATTGAGTTTTGTAGCAATTCATGAAAACTATCGAAAACATTCGTGTAGTTTTCAAATACAAATTTTATCGTGGAACGTTATTAAGCAAACAGCTTATGGCAGTAATTAACTTAAGTGGCTACCCATGGTATCATACCTTTTTCGATTTGATAAAAACATGAAATATCAGAAAAGAAAAATATGAATGCATTTTTAGACTGAATTATGTTTGATATTCCTGCAATAAAAGCTACACTTTGGCTGAAATGCTGATAAATTGCATTGGGTAACATTTTATTTAAATTTTCCTACATTCAATGCTATTTCGTTCATGTCACGACAAAAATATTTAGCTGGATTTTCTTCAAAATCACTTATATAAAGTAATAAAATATAGGACATAATTATCATGTTCGCCAAAATGCGATATTGTAAAGAAGGTTTTTTATAATACGCCGTTACTTAAAACTTATTTAAGTAACGGCGTATTATATTTATATTATTATATTTATTACGATCGCAGGACTAACAGCCATTTTTAAAACTCTACCAACATCTGCACCTAAACCTGTGGGTGAGTCCTTTTTTTCTCTAGCTTGCACTATATCTCCATCACATAAACATATAACCTGTAAGCCGACTCCCTCAGCACGCGCCTCTAACGCCTGGGTCAAGCGCCTGGCAATGAAAGGAATGGTCGCCCAAGAAGCAAATACTTCTTCCTAGAACGCCTAAACCCTACTGTTCATGCTGCGGCTTTATAGACGCCATTAATGTTAAACTGAACTCCTTGGCAACTTAAAAAATAACTCAAACTAATATCAATATGTACTACTATTGAGCACTTGAGACTGGTAGATAAAATTTAGTAATTTCAATATACCTAATAGCTCTTCTATAAAGTTTAAAATAGTACCATATTGACAGGCAGAACTAATATGTTTAAAAGGCAATGCGCTGCTAAGGATGTTCCCGTAGCGAACAAAGCAAAAAAAAACTATAATGATTGCACTCTGATATAAAAAGGCACCACAAATTTGTATTAGAAATATAAAAATAAGGCAGCAGCGTTTAAATTATTTTTGTTACTTTATGTATTGCGTTTCTTTTGTTTATTTACTTGTAAAGACAAATATGTTAAATTTTTTAAACTATATAATTCAATTTATTTATGCTATATTTTACAGAAATCTGACAATTGTCACCATCGTCATCACCACAGTCATTTACAAGTCTACTTCTAAATATTGATCTCTCCCAATTAAATCTGCAAGTCATAGCCCTAAGCCACCTGATCCAACAACTTCCTGCATAATGATTTCTTATATTTACGCGAACACTACACATTGAATAAAACTATTTTTACGGATTTTATCGTGTTTAATTAACTTATTTTATATTCCCGACGTTTCGGTTGCTTTCCAGCAACCGTGGTCACGGGAGACTGAGGTGATTGACGTCCCGATGTCAAAGTTAACCCGGAGTACCTTCAGCTTTTTAATTATTAATTTTGGTCCGATCTACGCAGAATGAACTAACTGTGTCTTGAAGTCTTGCTATATTTTACAGAAATCTGACAATTGTCACCATCGTCATCACCACAGTCGTTTACAAGTCTACTTTTAAATATTTATCTCTCCCAATTAAATCTGCAAGTCATAGCCCTAAGCCACCTGATCCAATAACTTCCTGCACGTCTTACCAGGTCGTTACTGTATCTGAGGGTTTCGAATTACACTTTCCTTAGCTTATACATAAGACGATGGTGTACTGTGACACTAATTCTTGCTATAAATAATATGAAGTGCCCAACTGTCGTGATTGGTATTTTCCCTCCAATATTACAAATGCAATGACAACGTTAATTCTGTATCCTTTGATATGTTTTCTTCCGTACATTCTGACTTTCAACCTAATACAAATTTATCGTTACACAAGATTAAATTTTTGCGATAATCATTTTTATTTAAAAAGGTTTTTTTTTCGTTTATTTAATATAAATATTTAATTAAAAAACGCACGAACACTAAGTAACATTATATCGTTTTACCCATATCGGGAACCACACTTTGATTTTAATAGTCCAAACTTACACTGAAAAACTTTCCCTTGCTGTTTCTTAAACAAAATAACATTAAACCTCTTTTGGAGTAAATACGCTGTAGTAAATATTTAAATTTAAATAAATAATCAATAATTTATTTCTACCGCCAAGCAGCAGTGCGTGCAGTGCTGTGTTCTGGTATGAAATGTGGTTCTGGTGTGAGACAGTATAACTACAGGCTGTGAGGCAGTCCATCTTCGTCCTCGATGGTGACAGTGCATCTATAGCCTTCTTCGGTTGAAGTTCGTCGCAATTGTCTATGGGCTACACTTACCATCGGGTGTATTTTTAATATTAAAATATGTTCCACCTATTAAATTAGTATACGAACACAACTCACTGTTGCTTATTACTTTATTATGTAAAAATTTATATTCTGAATATTCTATTAGATCTCAAGATACAAGTGCAAATCTGTGTATTCTAATTGGGTTATTTGACTAATTTATAAGAAATCACAGAGCTATTGCGAATAAATAATCAGTTTGAAAATTTTATATTAGAGGTTCTATTTAGTATAATTTTTATAATTTATTTATGTGGTTGTCAAGAACTAAATTCACTTAATTGAATTTTTTTTAACACAAAAGGCAAATCAAACGATTTTATACTTAAATATATATATATAATTTCTTTAACCGTCGATCAGAACAAGGAAAAATATTGCTAGGTGAAGCCTCTATGGTATGAAAAATATGATGTGTATTCGGTTACACTTCTAATACAAGTGTGAATCCAATTTATTTTCGTCGTATGGGGGCTCATTTTCCTAACGAAACCAATTAAAGGTTCATCACCATCATTATCATTCATCAGATCTTTTAACTACCCTGCAAGACTTAGGGCTTTCTAAAACTTTATTACATGAAATGCATTTTTTGGAAGGTATGCTTATTCTTCTTAAACTGCGGATTGAAATAACTCATTAGCATAATCAATGCTGTTAGTGGCTGTGAAATTTAGCTCCAACATTTTTGCATCAACTTTCTGCTTTGATTTAGTTGTCACTTCTACTAGTATCATTTAACTGAGTGGACAATTGCTGGTAAGATATTATTAAGAAAAGTAGTATTCATAATGGAGGATCATTTTATTTTCTACCTAATAATTTTAAACAGAATATTATGATATAATATGGATAATAAAATGATCCTCCATTTTATTTTCAACATAATAATTTTTAACAGGATTTTATCAAATTCGTCTTCTATTTTTGATCTTTCATGAACGAAAAACTTTATATGATTAAAAAAACATTAAATACAAAATATAATAAAACTGAAATTATTATAATTCTTCAAAAATTACTAAAATCATGTTTGTTATGTTTCAATAATGAAACAAAAGTAAATTTTGCTACCATTTAACTGCATATAATAGCATATTATTAATTTTTTTTAATAATTCACTTATAAGAAGATGAACACGATACAAGTAGCCATTGCGTGAATGAGTCTCATTTTTATCTCTGTTTTGTGCGTCACTGTTGGTAATTTAAATAAAGATAAAGAAAAAACAATTACTACTAATACTTAGAACACTAAGAAAATAAATATATTATAAATGAAAAATTATCTGTGGAGATATGCTTTAAATATTCAATAGCGTGTATTTTGAAGAGCAATTCACTCTCTCTTACAATCGCACTATTAATACACGCGGCCACTGTGACGTGCAGATAGCAAATAAATATAATTTATAAACACAAATCTTATTAAGAGGAATGGCTCCTATATACAGATAAATCGTGATAATTAAAAATTTAAACTATCTAATCTTCCTTGCTAACATATTGTTGACATGGTACCGTACTGAATTCCAGTTCAATTCAATATTTCAGTGTCATTGGTTAGGTAAAAGGCAGTCTCTGCTATCATTATCCTCTCGGATATAGCAATAATGAAACGCGTTTATCTCCTGAAATCTGGCTATTGAAGCGCGTCAAAGCCTTTTGTGTTCTATAATAGATTTTTTAGAATCCCCATAGTAGAGTATTCACTTTGATATTCTGACATATTATTACAGATTGTAACTGCAAAGTCGATCAGAATATCTTATCTTATTTCTTTTAATCTATAATCTGACTTTTGTAATGTTTTACTACCATATCATCCCGTGGATTTCGACCATGATATGGTGGCGACAGAGGCACAAAATAAATAATAGTACTACGTACAGAAGTTGCACTCCTTTTATGTTGACTGTATGCCGACGTTTCAATTGTCTACATAATTATTATTAATCAGATAAGTCGCTCGCGCAAGCTAAATAAAACTTTATCGCTGCGCGCGAGTATCCGTATTACTTCACATCTTTTCCCCTTCTTATGTCTCGAAGGACTTTCTGTGGTTAGTAAGGAATTTTAATAAAGAGCAAAGAATTTTAAGCGTCAGTAGCCTAATGGCAGGACGCGGACCGCGAACTCGAAAGGTCGTGAGTTCGAATCCGCCATTCGACTACTGTCGTGAACCACTTCTAACACAAGCATTTTAAGCTTACCAGAAGTGGATAAAGGGAATATTAGTAATGTTTAATAACATTACTAGTATTTTTATTTAAAAAAAAACCAAGAATACATTGTGAAATTGTAAGCTACTTAGGTAAAATACCTATTCTGACTATGATCGACCATATTTCCGCTACTATGTGAGTTCTGTGATGCCCAACGCATGCAACTTGCAAGGCCATTCGTCGGAAATCGCGATGTGTTACAACAATTTTAAACAACAAATAAACCCGGAATAAAAGTCGAGTCGAGAGATGACACCATTGTACTCTATACTCATTGTCAGGGATATTTTATGTAATAAAAGCATTCAATGCCAATAGTAATTTATTAGTGTAATAATACTGACGGTATTATTACACTAATAAATCTACTGCAGCTATATTTGCTAGGAAAGCCTCCATGTTTTATTTGCATTCACTAGTCCTTGCTTTTTAAGAAAGTGGATCGTTCTGAAAAGCTTAATGGTAATATACTGTTACGAACTTGGGGTTCGAGACAATTAAAACTGCCGATTGAATTACCAAAATTGACACTTTAATTACGGATACTAGTTACAATCTAAAAACACACTAATAATAAAACACAGTTCGCCGTTATTTCGCTTCGAATTATTCTCTTGTATCGCCAATTCAATACTGCCCCGGTCGTGGTCTATACCGGTCTTATATAGGGCCTCAGATAGTTTCCAGAACCTTCTACTGTAGCGACATCTAGAATGTTCGAGTACATATCGGTCCCGAAATTTCTGGAAGGATCTCGACTATCCTAGTTCTGCTATCCGACACTAGAGGGCGCTAGTGTGACTAGTGTTGCCATGTACAAGACATTAATAGTGGCGCGCAATACTTTCATTTACTGCCCCCTCCTAAGACATGCTCGTCCCGAGCATTATTGGCCCCATAATAACGCGCCAGTCGATCCACATGGACAATCTTAGGAGTACCTCTGGCACCTTTCTGTATCCGGTAGGTTACATCATTGATCCTTGTCACAATCCGGTACGGTCCGTCCCATTTAGCTTGAAGCTTAGGAGATTTCCCTTTGCTGCGAACTGGATTGTGTAACCACACTAGTGAACCTTCATCAAACCCCTTGTTGTTCATTTTGCGGTCATACCGTGTTTTCATCTTCTCAGACGTTTGCTGGCCCGTCTGTCTGACGTGCTCATAAATGTCATTCATTTTGTTCCGCAAGTCATTTGCATAATCGGTTATACTGCGTGGGGCATCAGGTGGTATTCCGGTGATCAGGTCTGCAGGCAGCCGCAATTCTCTCCCAAAGTTTACGAAAGCTGGTGTCACTGATGTACTTTCGTGAACAGCGCTTCGATATGACAACAAAAACGGTTGTATGTGCCTGTCCCAGTCTCGTTGCCGTTTTTCCACAACTTTTGCTAGGTACCTCTCCAATGTCTGATTAAATCGTTCTACCATTCCATCAGATTGTGGGTGGTAAGAAGTTGTTCGTGTTTTCTGAGTACCCATAACTCGGCAAGTTTCCTGGAATATTTGAGACTCAAAATTCCTTCCTTGATCGCTGTGAATCTCTAAAGGTACTCCAAAACGACAGAAGACTTCATGAACTAGTTTATCTGCAACGGTTGAAGCTTCTTGATTTGGAATGGCGAAGACTTCTGGCCACTTAGTGAAGTAATCCATCACGACCATGAAATACTTGTTACCACTTTCAGTTTCTGGAAACGGCCCCGCAACGTCAATGGCTATCCTCTCCCATGGTGCACCAACATTGTACAATTTCAATGCGCCTCTACTACGAATTTGAGGTCCCTTTACAGCCGCACAACTTGTACATTTGCGGCACCAGTCCTCGACATCGTCACGACAGTGGACCCAGTAAAACCGTTCTCGGATCTTCAGGAGAGTTCGTTTAACTCCCAGGTGGCCTCCTGAACAACCACTATGGTACAGCTGTAGAATATCCGGCACTTTAGCCTTAGGGACAACCATTTGCAAATGACACCTGTCTCCCCGACCATTTTCCCATTTACGGCACAGGACTCCATCCTGAATCAGCAAGCTGTCCCATTAGGCCCAATAGCTTTTCGTGGTCGAACTCATTGCTGAGACGTCGCTCCACTTGGGCTTAGGAGCACTGGCCTTCATCCATTCCAGAATCGGCTTAATGTCCGAATCTTCCTGCTGTGCATGTTGTAGGCTGTCCTTCCACTCATTGCTGAGCTGGTCTGTCCTGAGCATTCTCACAGATACCACTTCCTTACCCTCTTGCCTAGTACAATGCTTGCAATCTTCAGGGCAAGGTCTTCTTGACAATGCATCTGCATTGCCATGAGATTTCCCGCTGCGATGTTCGATCACAAAGTCGTATTCCTGCAGTAGTTCTATCCATCTCGCAACTTGTCCTTCAGGATTTTTGAACTGCAATAGCCATTTCAGTGCAGCATGGTCAGTTCGTAAGTGGAATTCCCGCCCTAGAAGATATTTGGTAAAATGCTGCAAGGACTTTACCACAGCAAGCAATTCTCGTCTTGTGACACAATAGATCCTTTCCGGCTTTGACAACGACTTGCTGAAGTACGCTATCACAATCTCTTGATCACCATTCCGTTGAGACAACACACCGCCAAGTCCTATATCACTTGCGTCTGTGTCAACTATGAATTCCTTGCCCGCATCAGGGTACCCCAAAATAGGTGTTTTGCACAGGCGGTTCTTGAGCTCCTGGAATGCAATATCGCAACTTTCATCCCAGCAGAATTGTCGCTTCTCCTCGGTTAGCTTGTGCAGAGGTTTGGCTATATCTGCAAAGTTCTTCACAAATCGCCGATAATAAGAGCACAAACCCAAAAATGCTCTAACCTGTGTCTTGTCTTTTGGGACCGGCCACTCCTTGACAGCAGCAATTTTCTCTGGATCCGTGCGGATACCTTCTTCCGACACTACATACCCCAAAAAACTAACTTGCCGTTTGAATAGTGAGCACTTCTTTGGACTCAACTTGAGGTTGGCACTCTGGATCTTCATGAGCACGCGTTCCAGGTTTTGAAGGTGTTCCTCAAACGTACGGCCTACGATGATGATGTCATCCAAATAGACCAGACAAGCATCTCCAATTAGCCCGGTAAGTACAAGCTCCATCAACCTTTCAAACGTTGCTGGAGCATTGCACAATCCAAACGGCATGACTTTGAATTGCCACAGACTCTTTCCTGTGGAGAATGCAGTTTTCTCCTTGTCCTTAGGGTCAATTTCAACCTGCCAGTAGCCACTTTTCAGATCTAGCGTACTAAACCACTTTACGCCTGTAAGCATATCCAGCGTGTCATCAATTCTTGGCAAGGGATAGCTGTCCTTCTTTGTAATGTCGTTCAGGCGGCGATAGTCAACACAAAACCGCATGCTGCCGTCCTTCTTCTTTACCAGCACCACAAGTGAACACCATGGACTAGATGAAGGTTCAATAACACCATCCTTCACCATTCCCTCAATCATGGTTTCCACTTCCTTTTCACGTGCTACAGGCAATCTTCTTGGCCGCTGACGAATAGGCAATTCTTGTCCTGTGTTTATTTTGTGTTGAACTAAGCCAGTCTTTCCTATGTCAGCTTCGTTTGACGAGAAAACATTGGCGTACTTGAGTAACAACTTCTTCGCCTTGACCATTTCATTCGGGGAAAGAACGCTGCGACAGTCTTCCAAAAGTGTGGTCACTATCGTTTGTCCATCCTTGTTGGGGGTCCCGGTCGATAGATTTTCGCATCGACGCAACCAATCCACTTCCTCACTAGTACCAACCAATGTGCCTTTTTCTATAATCTGTTCCTGATCACAAAGGTTCAACACACGTACTCCTGAGATGTCGGTGGTTCTGACCAAGGTTCGAGCCACTTTCCATGGAAGGTCATTGTCTACCCTTTCCACGAGTACACAACGATGGGCTTGCCCAGGACTCCGAGGAAGACTAACCGGCACAATCGTTTCCGATCTCGGCGGAAGAACAATCTTCTTAAGGCTGTACACATTCCCTGGTAACGCCCCTTCCACGAAAAGTTCTTCTTGTCCACATTTCAAAACACCTTGCTTAACGTCGATCTCACAACAATTCTTCCTCATAAAGTCTAGGCCCAGGATGCAGTCGTCCATTATATCAGCCACGATGACATTATGCAGGTAGATCATGTTGCCTAGCTTCAACTCCATCTCCTTCTCTCCACGGACGGGTATGCGCTGACCGGTGGCTGTCACCAAATTAATGCGTTCTCGGTTGTATGCGGAGTCCCCAAGGAACCGACTTATAAGTTGGGAACTGACAACCGTGCGAGAGGCTCCAGTGTCTATGGTCAGTTTACACGGCGTTCCGTTGACTTCGCCCTTGATGATTAGGCTGTTCCCATCATGGGTTTGTGAGATCGAAATCCTTGGGGCTCTTTTAACATCAGCCAGCACCCGCCCCGCAGTCCTGGCTTTTACTCGTTTCCCTGCTGCTGCTGGGCGGTGCTATTATCCGCACTACCCTCTCGAGATCGATCACCTTCCCTTTCTACAGTTCGTTTAGGGCAGCTGGATCGATGATGGCCCCTTTCCCCACAGCCGTAGCACCTAGGGTTATAGCCCTTATTGCGGTCCTGAACTGTAGCTGCTGCAACCTCCCTGACGCGGTGGGAACGATGATCCTGCCGCACGGCTTCCACCTCCAGTGCATGGGTCAGGGCGTCCTTAAGCGTCTGGTGGTGCCCGAGTCTCACAGCAGCTCTGACTTCAAGGTCGCGGATGCCGTCGATGAAAGTCTGCACCAGGTTCCCTACAATGAGCACAGGTACAGACTGGTACGCTTTTCGAACCAGCTTCTCCACCTCAAGGGCCCACTGCTGCAGGTTTTCGTTACTGCGTTGCACGCGATCTTTGAGCTGCGCACGAAAGACGTGTTCCAGGTGAGCATCGCCATATCTCGCCTCCAATGCCTCAAGGAGCTGCTCGTAAGTCACTTCCTTACCGAGCGCTTCCAAAACAGTTAAGGCCTGGTCGCGTAGGCCTAGGGTGAGAGCAGTCATGGCCTGACTTTTATTCCAGCCGTTCGCTTTCATGACAGCCTCGAACTGGATTTTGTAGGCCGACCAGGAAGAACTCCCGTCGAACGGCGGCACTTTGAATCCACGTAGCGAAGGTGTTGTAGCTACCACGGGAGCTGTGATTCCATCCCCAAGTTTGAGGTCGTCCAGCGTTTTCTTCACATCAGCCATCACGTTGTCAACCCGATTGTTCACTTGGTCGATTCGGGTTTCAGCTTCCGACAGGCGGTTGTCATGTTGAGCAACCCTATCCTTCACCTCCTTTATCTCTTTCCCGAAGGTAGCGTGAAGGTCCTTCCTGAGGAGCATCTGTTCTTCCATACCGCGCTGCAGCTGCTCTTCCAGCCGACGGGTCTGTTCCTCCTGTCGGCGGGCCTGTTCCTCCTGTCGGCGGGCCTGTTCCTCCTGTCGGCGAGCCTGATCCTGCAGCATCATCATCAGAGCACCCAAGTCAGGTGCTGCAGATGCTGACGGGCCAGCCTCCGTGGTTAGCAACTGGCCCTCCGACGTTTGCGGCGTTGCATTACCAAATCGTCTCTGGTCCGTCTCCTGTTGGCGTTGACTTCGGGTACGGATACCCTCCGTGTCGTCTTTAGGTAAAATCGGCATATTTGATCCCACTTCTGACACCAATTGTTACGAACTTGGGGTTCGAGACAATTAAAACTGCCGATTGAATTACCAAAATTGACACTTTAATTACGGATACTAGTTACAATCTAAAAACACACTAATAATAAAACACAGTTCGCCGTTATTTCGCTTCGAATTATTCTCTTGTATCGCCAATTCAATACTGCCCCGGTCGTGGTCTATACCGGTCTTATATAGGGCCTCAGATAGTTTCCAGAACCTTCTACTGTAGCGACATCTAGAATGTTCGAGTACATATCGGTCCCGAAATTTCTGGAAGGATCTCGACTATCCTAGTTCTGCTACTCGACACTAGAGGGCGCTAGTGTGACTAGTGTTGCCATGTACAAGACATTAATAGTGGCGCGCAATACTTTCATTTACTCGACACTAGGGGGCGCTAGTGTAACTAGTGTTGCCATGTACAAGACATTAATAGTGGCGCGTAACAATACTATTACAATTGAAGAGACCGCAAGCAAAATGGCGAGTGAACTTATGAGTTCTACAATTCTTCAAATTTAAAAAATATATTTCCTTATTGAAATATCTTAAATCGAAAATTTTCATTTAATGAAATTGCAAAACATATTGTTGAAATGTTAAAAATATAAAAATAATACTGTTAGGAGTGTAGTGTAAAAAATAAACGAAAATACAATAAGTGAGTATAGAACTCTAAACTCCTACTCGTTCGAGAATATATTAAAAAGTAAATTAATTACTCATTTTATGTGTCTCAATCGGTATCGTGATTCTGTCTGTCGTGGCAATCTCTTTCGTAAAGTAAAGCTTTTGTTGCAAGGGTAATGTCCTGTTGTTAGTTTGCATATTTCATCTATTTTGGTGCCATATTTTAATTACTTCTAAATGCTTGCTGCGGTCTATGAATGCCTAATAACGTAAAATTCATAGCATAAAGATCTGTATTAAATTTACACCGGAAAGTTTACTTTATATACTTTTACCACAGGCTAATAAATATCACCTTTAGTTATGAAACAATGTACCTACTGTTAGTTTTTTATTAATTATTATTATTATTTGTATAAGTTAAAGCACTTGCTCATAATAGTGAAAGATTCACGTGTTCTTATTTCCATGCGTGCAGAGCTGAATACAGATGCTGTCGAAAGTTAGTCGAATATTGATATTCTTCAACTTTTGCAAAATAGTAATATTTATCCTTTACCACCAGTATTGTAACTTTGAGGTGAGAATTTTCCAAGTGTCGAAGATATGAATGAAAAAAGTTATAATCCCCTTTAAATTGCTTTCAAAAACAAAATGAAGAACTCTAATTTGTTGCTAAATTCTTTTTAAATCTACTTAGCTTCTAAGGAAACGTTTTATCTACTGATAAATAATTACTTACAGCTTTGCAAGATTCCAAATTTTGGAACGAAGTTCTTTATCGGACGATACGAATTTGACGGATTAGCGCTAGGCGAGAGAAAGTGTAAGATTTTTCCGTTGCGACCCCTTCTGACGTAATGTTGGCGGCTATAAGGAAACGAGATGGAATAATATTCATCTCTTTCGCACTTTTTATTATCTTGACGAAAAAGAAACGTTATAAATTACTCTTAGTTATTAATATATTCAAAATGACACTTCATTTTAATAGACGTTAGTAATTAATTTATTTGTATTTGTTAATCAATAATATAGTTCGATTATCAATAATAATATATTACGAAAGTAAATTCGTTCCCAACGCGTGTTCCACGACACCCACGCATGTTTTTTTATCTTCTAATTCCATTTATTACAAATAGTTTAATAAAACTAAGACAATATATGAATAAAAATATATTTCTCAAGCAGTAATTTATGGATGGAGCTAAGTAAAGTTGACCATAGTAAAAACATGCTATATCCAAATGCAATCCTGCTAACTTCATTTTTAACCCTGGGATTTAGTAATTTTTATTGAAAATGCTAATTTTTAATAATTATAATCGAACATATGAAATGGTAGGTTGCTTGATATATTCATTGTATAATCTAGATTTTCGTACTCTTAATTTCAGCCTATAAGATGGCATCCCGGATAGCTAAAACAAGTTTTAAAAACTCCGCGGAGTATATTGTTTAATTATCAGATGACATGACAGTATCGCTGGGATTGTATTCTTAAGTTTCACTAGTGACAAAATAAAAAAAAACAACCAGTTCATATAAATTACAAAAACAATTAATTAAGAAAATATCTATATCTATCAAACAAAACGTAGTGTCTTTTTCATCAAAATCCATTTAGAAGTTTTTGCTTATAAGATTTTGTAAAGGTAGATTAGAGAGTAGGAAACAGACTAGCAAGTGTTTAAAGTAAAAGTAAAATATACTTTATTGTACACCAAGGAACATATAACAAAATTTATATATTTAAAGGGACATTGGTACAACAGGCGGCCTTATCGCTAAAACAGCGATCTCTTCCAGGCAACCTTAGGGCAAAGGATACTATTTTTAAAATATAGTGGAAGGGGTGTACAGAATATAATATAGAAAGATAAATAGATGAACATAAGAGATTAAAGGAAAAAAAAAAGAAAAAAATTGAATGACGACAGGCAGTAACTTAAGAGGTAAGGTAATAAAATTTTAATTTATTTTAAATATAGGAAGAGATTTAGATTCTTTAATATGTATGGGGAGAGAATTCCATAGTCGTATAGCGGTAATCGTAAAAGAATTAGAATAGAAGGAAGAGGAATGTCTAGGAGTACTTAGAAGCAGATTATTTTGAGATCGTAGAGGTAAAGAGTGTAAACTACTTAAATATATAAATCGGTCTTTCAAATAAGAAGGAGTGGTCGAATTGAACAAAATGCAGTAAATAAGATGAAGAATGTGAGTATTCCTGCGAAGGCGAATCGGTAACCACTTGAGCTTATGGCGAAATTCTGATATGTGGTCATACTTTCGTAACCCAAATATAAACCTTATGCAATAATTTTGAAGCCGCTCAAGTTTATTAATTTGCTCGACTGTTAGGTCAAGATAACAAGTATCCGCGTAGTCAAGGATCGGTAAAAGAAGAGACTGAGCCAGCGCAACTTAGTAGGAATGGGGAGAACATTGCGTAATCTTCGAAGTGAACCAACTGCGGCAAACATTCTTTGACTTACTTCATTCACTTGCGGTCCCCAAGACAAAGTCTGATCGAACATAATACCTAAATTCTTAACTTTGTCACTGTATGGGATAAGTGTCCCTTCGAATATTACTGGCGGGAGCAGCGACAAAGTTAACCAAGAGATTAATTTCGAACTCCCAATAATTATGGCTTGAGTCTTCAATGGATTAACTTTAAGCCCAAATTAATTACACCAATGAGAAATACGAATAAGATCTTCATTAATTAACCTAATTGTATTGGGGAGATCCGCAATCTTACATTGAGAGTAGATTTGTGAATCGTCTGCATATAGGTGGTAAAGAGAAGTAATGTGGGAACAGATCGAATTGATGAAAATAGAGAACAATAGAGGAGACAACACGCCACCTTGTGGGACGCCAGCTTTGACAGCAGACCAATCAGAAAACATGTCTTTAATTTGTACAAGTTGCCGGTGCCTTTGCAAGTAACTATGAAACCAACCAATTACTTCAGGAGATATGTTAAGAGAACTTAGGACAGCGAGTGAAACATCAAAGTCTACAGTATTGAAGGCATTACTAAAGTCAAGCAATGTCAATACTATAACCTGCTGATTATCCATGCCTAGGCGAATATCATCAGTGATTCTAACCAAAGCCGTAGTCGTACTATGACCGGAACGGAAACCAGATTGGAATGAATTCAAAAGGTTATGATTGGACAGTAAATTGCTCAGCTGTTGGTATATTAGGCGCTCGAGTACTTTAGAGAGAAAGGAAAGGATGGATATAGGACCGTAATCCTTATAAGTCGTATTAGATTTTTTAGGGAGTGGAGTTACTAGGCCCTCTTTCCAGGATAAAGGAAAAACACTGGTGTCTAGGAAACGATTTAAAATAAGTGTAGGGATAGGAGCTAAAAGATCGAGTAATAGGATAATCATCTATAATAGATATATATGGGACTAATGCTGTCAGAACCAACTGTGACACATTTGTGTTAAAAGATTGTTACAAAGAACAACAAAGGAGAAACCATAGCGATATTTTCCGATACCAAACTATTTGTCATTTATTGCGTGCGCACTATAGCAGTAACAAAGTGTATGGCGGACCATAGACTTAGAATATACTGGCGTAATCTATTCTAATTCTATGAGGCGGACCCACTATGATCAGTAGTGAATTTTTGTTGGGCTGTAACGACGAAGATTTTTTTTATAGGATAGGTTGACAAACGAGCACACAATCCACCTGATGGTAAGTGGTTACTGTGACCCATAGACATCTACATCTATCCTCAATAAAGACTCAAGATGCAGATGCGTTGTCACCCGTGAGGACTAAGATCGAATGCCTCTTTGCCAGTAAAAAGGGTCTCCGGTTCTCTACACTCACCATACGAAATACAGCAGCGTTAAGCTGCTATTTGAAGCTGGTTTTCTGTGAGAGTGTGGTCCTTCCCCAGTCGAGCCGACCCATTCATGCTACAACTATACTACTAATATAGCTGCAGCATGGGTCTACCACGTAAAAAAGATGATGTATTTACAACTTATATTATAGTTCATCAATTTAGAAAAATATTGATTTTATTGAATAGTGAAGTTGACACGCAAAATCTTATTTTTAGCCGGATTCAAACAAAGATGAGTAGGATATTCTATATTATAATGTTTTTTTTTTTATTTGTATATGTTTTATCTCCGTCAATTATGAACCGATTTTAACGATTTTTTTAATTTATTTGTCAGGGGTGTCTCCGTACAAATTTGAAGAAAATAAATAGGTAATGGAATTTTTGACATAATCTTTAGTCTATTCAAGAGTCACTTTTTTATACTTTTTTATGTGGTAGAGCCATGCTGCAGCTATATTTGTAGTATAGTTGTAGCACGAATGGGTCAGCTTGACCGGGGAAGGACCACGCTCTCACAGAAAACCAGCGTAAAATATCAGCTTAACGCTGCTGTGTTTCGTATGGTGAGTGTAGAGAACCGGAGACCCCTTTTACTGGCAAAGAGGCATTCCATCTTAGTCCTCACGGGTGACAACGCATCTACATCTTGAGTCTTTATTGAGGATAGATGTAGATGTCTATGGGTCACAGTAACCACTTACCATCAGGTGGACTGTGTGCTCGTTTGTCACCCTATCCTATAAAAAAAACAAGAAGGGATACAAACGAGCACACAGACCATCTGATGGTAAGTGGATGCTGTGGCTCATAAATGTTTAAATTAATCCTCGATTAAGCATCAAAATACAGATGCATTTTTAAACATGGACTAAGACGAAATGCTCCATTTCCACTAAAAAGGGTCTGAAGTTTTCTACACTCTCCATAGGAAACACAGCAGCATGAAACTACTATTTTACGCTGGTATTCTGTGAGAGCGAAATTCTACTCCGGTAGAGCCGACCCATTCGTGCTACGTGGTCAAAGACCAAAAAGACACCCGCTATTTGTATTGTAGGTTGACCACTGAATAAACAATGCTTCGGCTTTAAAATTTTTTATATTGTAGTTTTAAATCGGAATAAAAAGAAATAAGCAGTTAATCGCATTTCTCATAAGCTGCGATGATCACTGTGAAAATACAAGACCATTGTTATTAAATTATTTTATTGTCATCGGTCCTTATCTCGTTAGCAAAATTTAAGATTATACAGACATCCGGAAGTGGTTGAAATCTAAATTAATTAATAGAATCAGGCGTTACTTTGCGGAAATCCATTATATAAAAGATTTTAGAAAATTTTACTTCGCAAATATCCGCGTTATAAAATAAAATGATGTGTCTTACCTGGTATGAAGAGCACCTCCCGCCCTCCCTCAATTTCGTGCACTATCCCCGTCACCACTAATCCCAGCACCGCTACTTCCAACACCACTAACCTAACCGCTAAGACGTCTTAGCGGTTAGCCACCGTAGAGTCTATATCACCTGAGGATGCCTCGTGTAGAGGCGAAACACGAGTCGTATTATCGTCAGTGGTGTGTCTTGCCTAGTGTAGTGGTGTTGGGAGTAGCGGTGCTGGGATTAGTGGTGACGGGATAGTGCACGCAGTTGAGGGAGGGCGGGAGGTGCTCTTCATGCTAGGTAAGACACATCATTTTATTTTATAACGCGGATGTTTGCGAAGTAAATTTTTCTAAAAGCTTTTATGAAATCTAAATTATTAAAGTCCATTATATTCATGGATACATACGTAGATACATACAGTTCAAACTTATAAAAGATTGTTAAAAACAAAGCATTTTTATATCAGATTGCAACTGTATAGTTATAAATTTACACACTAAGAAAGTCTTTACTTTATTTCAACCCATAATTTAGTAGACCATTGTTTTATGCAAGAACTAAATTACTAAGCTATTGTCCTTGCAACAGTAATATATACTGTCTAAGCTAATAGTTTGCAATTTAACTTCCTACGCTACGGTACTCTTCCTTGGTGCCACAAATGCGAAAGTTGTAGGCGCTAAATGTTCTAACTAGAGCGAGAAATTAGGATTTCCAATGAAATATACGGAATGATATGGGATAGTGGATATTCTTGCACCACCACTACACGGTTATGGATTTATCAATTCTATAATTTATAATTTGGTGCTAAACCACACAACACTTAATAGCATAACATACTCGTAGGTAAACCAACAATAAAATATTATGATTATGAGTTATTTAATAAATTTATTACGACGCCACTTTCATTGCTAGAAGCACTGTGCTAACAAAATATTAATTTCTTTTGTCGAGACGATGGTTCATAGTTATCTATGAAACAAAATTTCGACAAAACCTAGAGTATACATATGTAGAAGACGGTTTAAGACGGTATTCATACATTAGGAGATATTTATAATGGCAGCTTAACGCTGCTGTGTTTCGTATAGTGAGTGTAGTACACCGGAGACCCTTTTTACCGGAAAGGAGGTATTCCATCTTAGTCCCTACGGGTGACAACGCATCTGTATTTTGATTCTTTATTGAGGATAGATGTGGAAATCTATGGGTCACAGCAACCACTTACCAATAGGTGGACTGTGCGCTCGTTTGTCACCCTATACTACAAAAAAAATTTGATCGAAACGTTTTCATTTCACATGAGTGCAGCTCCGAGTAGGTGTTGGCGAAGTGCAAATGAGTATTTTATTAATTAACAACACAAGATATCTAACAAGCAAACCTAGTTAAAAGTAATCTGCAAAGTTTAAGTTTAAGCTTAGTTGTTAATTAACTTTTAACACATCATTGAATCGCTGCGTAAAGATACAGAGGTATTTTTGTTTATTAATGTTTATAGGTACTCCAAAGAGAATCTTTCGTTTATATAATATCTTGTATATTGCCACTATATAATTATAATAATGTTTTCCAAACCAAATTCCTCCGAGGTGCTACTGGAAATTTCTTTACAGAAAACTTAATAATTGATTTTGGCCTGTCCTGGGATTTGAACCCACGACGTCGTGATCAGCTGTTCCGCTACTGATTATTAGATAAACGAGACAGTCAGTAGCTACTCATTTATTACACTTTGATAGCCTCTCAATAATTTTCTATTCTCAATTATTTTAAGGCAGATTGGCGATTTAACATTTTTCAACACTATAAACTAAATTGAAGCGTTTCTAGTGAAAAAGAAAATATTTCAGCATTTGAAACAATTTCATGGGAACAATGAAAAATGTAAAATTATAATAACTTATTTAAAAATAATCAACAAAGTAAAAGAAATTTACAATAATTAATTAAAAACTTGAAGCGAAGCAACAACATCAAGAGAATTTAATATTATCTTCTGCTTAATTATTACTGTCATTTAATATCTGAAATTTACATGATGAAAGTTTAATTGGCAATTTAAAAGCAAAAAATAATATCTTTTACGAACCATCAACGTAAATTGAAATAAATGGAATGTGAAGAATGCTTAAGAGTATTTCCGTTACCTGCTTTTTCATTCCACGTATTCAAACTGAAAATTTTTAATTAGACCAAAATTCGTGGATGTAAAAATAAACGACAGCTTTTTGATCACAGAATTAATAATAAAAATTTCTCAACTGTGCGGTAGCAGCAAAAGAGAATCTCGAAACTTTCACGCCATAGGTTCTACATGAGTTGACTATAGGAAATACATACATATGATCATAGTTTCATGACTGTTACTGACAACACGTTTGGCCACAAAAATATGTGTTTGATGGAAAATTGTGATAGAAGTGCAAGCTCATCGCCTACAACACCACAGACCCAATATTCCATTAGTCAACTTTTACGACACTAGGTAAGTAACACTATATATATACTATGTATTCCTTTTTTTAAGTCCTATATAAACATAGAACCAATAAGTCCCAGACAAAAATCGGACAATAGGAAACTCCAAAATACCTTCGAAAATACACCAATTTAACAATATTCTTTATGTTAGACGAAAAATAAATAATCAGACCGGAGACTGGGAGCAGCGTCAAAGTTGTGCGGTGTGTGTATTGCGATCACTAATCCACTTGTCTAGCGAGGCTAATACGGTGAATCTCAACAAGAAAAGTCCATGTCCAACAGTTGATTCTTACAGACTAATAATGATAAAAAAATATAATAAACTTTTTATACGTGAATGTATTATGATTCAAATAAGGTATTGGATGGGTTGAAGAAAAAGGTAAAAACCTACAGCAGAAAAGTACTACGAGCAGGTGGTCAATTACTTACGTGCAAACGGAATTTCATATTTGACTTCAATGACAATAACGTATCTAACATCTTCGAATCTTTATTTCAGGATATGTTGATGATGGTCATGAAAGTAATGCTGCTGTGATTTTGGTGCTGCGCACTCTGCTGGGCACAACCTCTTCTCATTTCTGACAGGGTTTTAGGGTAAGTAAATGTCAGCCGCGCTGCTCGAATGCGTGTTGGTGGACTTCACATGTCTTCGAATCATTTATTTCCCAGACATGCAGGTTTCCTTGCGATGTTTTCCTTTACCGCCGCAATTTCCTTGGTGCTGGCGGGGATCGAACTCATGCTGCTCGAGTAAATGTCAAACACCATAGGAATAACAGGTGCGTTGCCGATCTTTTGCAAAGAGTAAGTTCTTTTTTGTTTACTGGTAATAAGGCATTGTATCTTAATCCACGAGATAGACAACGCATTTTGTATTTTGATTCTATACAGAGAAAAGTTGTAGGTCTATGGACCAAAGCATCCACTTACTATCAGATGAACTATGAGTTTGCTTTTCACCAATACTTCTATAAAAAATCATATTCCCAAATAACTCCTAAAACATTTCGAATATAAACATCCGAAATCGATGGGAGATTAACACAATATTTTTGATTAGTGTGAATATAATAAAATATTACCAGTTATACAATATACGTATAGATAATCAATAAAACATTACCCTTTAGTGGCGAATTTCGCGGCAGTCAAATAATACAATTGTTAATAATTCCTTAACCTCTTACGACACCCATAGACGATATGCGGGCGCAACGTTACGGCTAAAAGCCTAAGTGCGGATACAACAATGGTTTCCCCACTGCACCGTAACCTATTGTCACTCATAGGACTTAAATGTGCTTTCGTATGTTTGACAAATTCAACAGAAGTAATAGTTACTTAATTACTGTCATTTGGACATTATTAATATAATGCCAGTTCTGTTTAAAAATAACACCAAAAAAACAAAATAACAGTAAGTAGTAACTTAGGTAAATCCATGTAAGCCATGAATAAATCGAATTTACCTAAGTTTTACCAACAGTAATCGGCTGCACTACGCAGAAATGCAATTGGCGCTTCAGCGGTAAGATGTGATATGCATACATCCAAACAAACGAATAAAAAAATACTCCTTTCTGATTCCACCGCAGTAGCGTAAAAAAGAGAATTCTTCAAATTTAGATTAAATCCACAATCGCACAGAGTGGCGCACTGAGATTGTTTCGGCGGTTTTCAGTGCTACAATTGCTATCTTGTTCTAAACATGTCGATTGAAACAAATGCACTCGGGAATTGTATATCTCCGCAAAAACCATTTGTTACGTGCACCGCACATAGAAATCCCTGTACTTGTTCGCCATAAGCATTTGTTATTGACAATTTGAATGTAAAAAGCAGATTTTTTTACTTACTTCCTCAAAAAGTATATTAGTTGTATAAGTTGGATAACTAGAAACGTGCCCTTACCCAAAAATATATTATAGGCTTTGGGTTCGGAAGATACGAATCAAAGCAACTCAAATGCCGTTCGAAAAATTCATCCGCGTGCGAATCGATTTCGATACAAATCAAAAAATATTTGGAATTGTGAATACTAACCTACCAGGTTATGAGGTTATGAGGGAAAATATCATGAGGATACATGCTTGTTTGAGAAATAAAACCCCTCCTAATACGTGTTAATTTATGTTAAGTAGTTAGGTTCTAACTTTTTTTTTGTTTACTTTATTTATAATTCATATCATTTTAAAGATGAAGTGTGGGTACTTTTGTATTTTATATATTCCAAATAACAGACTCACTGATGGATATGATTTTTTTCCATTACACGGAGATTTTACGACAATCGTGACATTTGGCGGGAGGGTTAGCAATCACGGTACAAGCGTCTCTTGGCTTTGACAATGTTCTTGGTAACCGCACCAGGTCTTTTACGTCCCGTGTAAACGGTATGATTGTACAGATAATTGTTAGAAGCCATAAGATGTTTCTATTATTTTCCATGGACGTCTTTTACAACTTATGCGACTACGACTCCACTAGAAGGAAAGCGGTGATGGGTTCTGTAAGGCCGACGCCATATGGCAAACAAGCAGTCATTCTTCAACATAAAACAGCAAAAATATTTTTTTAAGAATTCCTTTTTTTATTTCGTGCTGTTGCCTTTTGCGTTTTCGAAGGATAAAATAGAAATAGTCCGTTGGAGCTAACTTTGTACGAAGTTGCTATGAAAAGGTTCAACTAAGAAGAAGCTTGATTTGTAATCCACTGAGCATACAATAGACTCTGTGAAATCCTTCTACCTTTGATATTTACTACAGCTGAAGGCGAATGCAATTTCCTTGGCCAATGCAAAAGTAAAATGAAAATAAAATATTTTTAGTGGTTCTGTTTTTAAGTTTTTCAGAATTATAAATCTCCTCCTTACGTGTCAACACAACATGGTTTGTTTGGAATTGCTATGTAGCAATAATACCGCCCTTTGTATTTTTTTTTATGGTTAATTGATATTTTTATATTTCTTGATGTAGAATAAGGAGTATTGTATTTTATTGTATACATAATAATCTATTGCAGTGTGTATATATATTCAAATTTAAATTAATAATCAATAATTTATTTATGCCACCAAGCAGCAGTACCGGCAATGCTATGTCCGTCTGAAGGTGTGGTTCTGGTGTGAGCCAGTACAATTACAGGCTGTGAGGCATTCCATCTTCGTCCTCGATGGTGACAATGCATCTATAGCCTTCTTCGGTTGAAGTTCGTCGCAAGTGTCTATGGGCTACATTTACCATCTGGTGGACTTTTAATATAAAAACATGTTTCACCTATTAAATTAGTATACAAACACAACTCACTCTTGCTTATTACTTTATTAAGTTAATTTAGATTCTGAATATTCTATTAGATATCAAGATACAAGTTTAAATATGTGTATTCTAATTGGGTTATTTGACTAATTTATAAGAAATCACAGATTTATTGCGAATAAATAATCAGTTTGAAAATTTGATATTAGAGGTTCTACTTAGTATAATATACACATATATATATATATATATATATATATATATATATATATATATATATATATATATATATATATATATATATATATATATATAATTTCTTTAAGCGACGATCAGAACAGGGAAAAATATTGCTAGGGGAAGCCTCTATGGTATGAAAAACATGATGTGTACTAGGTTACACTTCTAATACAAGTGTGAATCAAACTTATTTCTTATCAAACGTATGGGGGATCATTTTCCAAACTAAGCCGATCTTAGCTTCTTCACCATCATTATCATTCATCAGCTCTTTTAAGTACCCTGCAAGACTTAGGGCTTTCTAAAACTTCATTACATGAAATGCATTTCTTGGAAGGTATGCTTATTCTTCTTAACCTGCGGATTAAAATAAGTCATTAGCATAATCAATGCTGCCAGTGGTTGTAAGATTTAGCTCTAAAAATTTTGCATTGACTTTCTGCTTTGATTTAGTTGTCACTTCTACTACTATCATTTAACTGAGTGGACAATTGCTGTTAAGATATTATTAAGAAAAGTAGTATTCATAAAGGAGGATCATTTTATTTTCTACATAATAATTTTAAACAGAATTTTATCAAATTCGTCTGCTATTTCTGATCTTTCATGAATGAAAAACTTTATATGATTATAAACATTAAATACAAAATATAATAAAACTGAAATTATTATAATTCTTCAAAAACTACTAAAATCATGTTTGTTATGTTTCAATAATGAAACAAAAGTAAATTTTGCTACCATTTAACTGCATATATTAGCATATTATTATTTTTTATTAATAATTCACTTGTAAGAAGATGAACACGATACAAGTAGCCATCGCGTGAATGAGTCTCATTTTTATCTCTGTTTTGTACGTCACTATAAGTAATTTAAATAAAGATAAAAATAAAACAATTACTACTAATACTTATAACACTAACAAAATAAATATATTATAAATGAAAAATTTTTTGTGGAGAAATGCTCTAAATATTCAATAGCGTGTATTTTGAAGAGCAATTCACTCTCTCTTACAATCGCACTATGACGTGCCACTATGACGTGCACACCATTTTATTTTGCATACGGATAGCAAATAAATATAATTTATAAACAAAAATCTTATTAAGAGGAATGGTTCCTATATACAGATAAATCGTGATAATTATAAATTTAAACTATCTATTCTTCCTTGCTAACATATTGTTAACATGGTACCGTACTGAATTCCAGTTCAATTCAATATTTCAGTGTCATTGGTTAGGTAAAAGGCAGTCTCTGCTATCATTATCCTCTCGGATATAGCAATAATGAAACGCGTTTATCTCCTGAAATCTGGCTATTGAAGCGCGTCAAAGCCTTTTGTGTTCTGTAATAGATTTTATAAAATCCCCATAGCAGAGTATTCATTGAAAGCCTCACTTTGATATACTGACATATTGTTACAGATTGTAACTGTAAAGTCGATCAGAATATCTTATCGTATTTGTTTTAATCTATAATCTGACTTGTTGTAATATTTTACTACATCTTGTAGTGGCAGTGTAAGTATATCCACTACACCATATAATCCCGTGGGTTTCGACCATGATATGGTGGCGACAGAGGCACAGAATAAATAATAGTACTACGTACAGAAGTTGCACTCCTTTGATGTTGACTGCATGCCGACGTTTTAATTGTCTACATAATTATTATTAATCAGATAAGTCGCTCGCGCAAGCTAAATAAAACTTTATCGCTGCGCGAGAGTGTCCGTATTACTTTACATCTTTTCCCATTTTTATGTCACGAAGAACTTTCTGTGGTTAGTAAGGGATTTTAATAAAGAGCAAAGAATTTTTAGCGTCAGTAGCCTAATGGCAATCCGCGGACCACGAACTCGAAAGGTCGTGAGTTCGAATCCGCCATTCGACTACTGTCGTGAACCACTTCTAACACAAGCAATTTAAGCTTACCAGAAGTTGTTATAGGGAATATTAGTAACGTTTTAATAACATTACTAGTATTTTTATTAAAAAAAAAAACAAAGAATACATTGTGAAATGGTAAGCTACTTAGGTAAAATACCTATTCTGACTATGATCGATCATATTTCCGCTACTATGTGAGTTCTGTGATACCCAACGCATGCAACTTGCAAGCCCATTCGTCGGAAATTGCGATGTGTTACGACAATTTTAAACAACAAATAAACCCGAAATAAGAGTTGAGTTGAGAGATGACACCGTTGTACTCGTTACTCATTGTCAGGGATATTTTATATAATAAAAGCATTCAATGCCAATAGTAATTTATTAGCGTAATAATACTGACGGTATTATTACACTAATAAATTTACTGCGGCTATATTTGCTAGTAAAGCCTCCATGTTTTATTTGCATTCACTAGTCCTTGCATTTTAAGAAAGTGGATCGTTCTGAAAAGCTTAATGGTAATATACTATTACAACTGAAGAAACCGCAAGCAAAATGGCGAGTGAACTTATGAGTTCTACAATTCTTCAAATTTAAAAAATATATTTCCTTATTGAAATATCTTAAATCGAAAATTTTCATTTAATGAAATTGCAAAACATATTGTTGAAATGTTAAAAATATAAATATAATACTGTTAGGAGTGTTGTGTAAAAAATAAATGAAAACACAATAAGTGAGTATAGACGTCTAAACTCCTACTCGTTCGAGAATATATTAAGAAGTAAATTAATTACTCATTTTATGTGTCTCAATCAGTTTCGTGATTCTATCTGTCGTGGTAATCTCTTTGGTAAAGTAGAGCTTTTGTTGCAAGGGTGATGTCCTGTTGTTAGTTTGCATATTTCATCTATTTTTGTGCCATACTTTAATTACTTCTAAATGTTTGCTGCGGTCTATGAATGCCTAATAACGTAAAATTCATAGCATACAGATCTGTATTAAATTTACACCGGATAGTTTACATTACATACTTTTACCTTATTTTTTTATAGTATTAGTTTTATATTAATTATTATTATTATTATTTGTATAAGTTAAAGCACTTGCTCATAATAGTGAAAGATTCACGTGTTCTTATATTCATGCGTGCAGAGCTGAATACAGATGCTGTCGAAAGTTAGTCGAATATTGTTATTCTTCAACTTTTGCAAAATAGTAACATTTATCCTTTACCACCAGTATTGTTACTTTGAGACGAGAATTTTCCAATTGTCGAAGATATGAATGACAAAAGTTATAATCCCCTTTAAATTGCTTTCAAAAACAAAATGAAGAACTCTAATTTGTTGCTAAATTCTTTTTAAATCTACTTAGCGTCTAAGTAAACGTTTTATCTACTGATAAATAATTACTTACAGCTTTGCAAGATTCCAAGTTTTGGAACGAAGTTCTTTATCGGACAGTAAGAATTTGACGGATGAGCGCTAGGCGGCAGAAAATGTAAGATTTTTCCGTCGCGACCCCTTCTGACGTAATGTTGGTGGCTATAAGGAAGCGAGATGGAATAATATTCATCTCTTTTGCAATTTTTATTATCTTGCCGAAAAAGAAATACTCTAAGTTATTAATATATTAAAAATTACGCTTCATTTTAATAGACGTTAGTAATTAATTTATTTGTATTTGTTAATCAATAATATAGTTCGATTATCAATAATAATATATTACGAAAGTAAATTCGTTCTCAACGCGTGTTCCACGACACTCACGCATGTTTTTTTTTATCTTCTAATTCTATTTATTACAAAAAGTTTAATAAAACTAAGATAATATATGAATAAAA
The DNA here is from genome assembly GCA_963668995.1 of Parnassius mnemosyne. Taxonomy (NCBI): domain Eukaryota; kingdom Metazoa; phylum Arthropoda; class Insecta; order Lepidoptera; family Papilionidae; genus Parnassius; species Parnassius mnemosyne. The sequence goes on along the minus strand of CAVLGL010000104.1, from coordinate 52,251,549 downwards.
ATATATTTCTCATGCAGTAATGTATGGATGGAGCTAAGTAAAGTTGACCATAGTAAAAACATGCAATATCCAAATGAAATCCTGCTAACTTCATGTTCGACCCTGGGATTTAGTAATTTTTATTGAAAATGCTAATTTTTATTAATTATAATTGAACATATTAAATGGTAGGTTGCTTGATATATTCATTGTATAATCTAGATTTTCGTACTCTTAATCTTCTACTTTTAATTTCAGCCTATAAGATGGCATCCCAGATAGCTAAAACAAGTTTTAAAAACTCCGCGGAGTAAATTGTTTAATTATCAGATGACATGACAGTATCGTTGGGATTCTATTCTTAAGTTTCACTAGTGACAAAATAAAAAAAACAACCAGTTCATATAAATTACAAAAACAATAAATTAAGAAAATATCTACATCTATCGAACAAAACGTAGTGTCTTTTTCATCAAAATCCATTTAGAAGTTTTTGCTTATAAGATTTTGTAAATGTAGATTAGAGAGTAGGAGACAGACTAGCAAGTGTTTAAAGTAAAAGTAAAATATACTTTATTGTACACCAAGGAACATATAACAAAATTTATATATTTAAAGGGACATTGGTACAACAGGCGGCCTTATCGCTTAAACAGCGATCTCTTCCAGGCAACCTTAGGGCAGAGGATACTATTTTAAAAGATAGCGGAAGGGGTGTACAGAATATAATAAAGAAAGATAAATAGAAGAACATAAGAGATTAAAGGAAAAAAAAAGAAAAAAATTGAATGACGACAGGTAGTAACTTAAGAGGAAAGGTAATAAAGTTTTAATTTATTTTTAAATATAGGAAGAGATTTAGATTCTTTAATATGTATGGGGAGAGAATTCCATAGTCGTATAGCGGTAACCGTAAAAGAATTAGAATAGAAGGAAGAGGAATGTCTAGGAGTACTTAGAAGGAGATTATTTTGAGATCGTAGAGGTAAAGAGTGTAAACTACTAAAATATATAAATAGTTCTTTCAAATAAGAAGGAGTGGTCGGATTGAACAGAATGCAGTAAATAAGATGAAGAATGTGAGTATTCCTGCGAAGGCGAATCGGTAACCACTTGAGCTTATGTTGAAATTCGGATATGTGGTCATACTTTCGTAACCCAAATATAAACCTTATGCAATAATTTTGAAGCCGCTCAAGTTTATTAAGTTGCTCAACTGTTAGGTCAAGATAAAGTGTCCGCGTAGTCAAGGATCGGTAAAAGAAGAGACTGAGTCAGCGCAACTTAGTAGGAATGGGGAGAACATTGCGTAATCTTCGAAGTGAACCAACTGCGGCAACAAACAAAAATAAATTTATTTATTTATTTATTAGATGTACACAACAACTTGTATTCACTTTTAGATTTTCAATTTTATAAATTCCTTATATATAAGGTTCACTGGGATAATTTCGAAAAAGGGTATATTCCGAAAGTTCAAAAATTCATTAGAATCGTATTATCGTTGCCAATAGGAAAATATCGTAGCGATATTTTCCTATTGGCAACATTGATTTAGAGGCCATCTTGATTATCCTAGTCGCATCAGTAGTCGTGAGAAGCTAGTGTCAACATTACGTGCGTAGCATCAAGTTTCGTCAAAAGAGTGTTTTTCGCGCCATTTTTGTTGATTAGCAATAACCCCAACATATTTATCTTGGAATTCTGGTAAGTTATTTGAATAAATGCTTGTTTTTACGATACGTTGTAGTTTTTAGCGAATTCGTGAGAGGAAAACAACATCCTAGCTGTGTTTTCAATATTTTTTCGTATATACCCCTCTGGGGTGATTCCGATGTATAATCATTTCACAATAACCCCACTTAGTTTTTCCATAGTAATTGACAGTGATTCTCAATCTGTACAATCATATGATTTGATGATTATTTCGGAGTTTTTTGGAAAACTTGATTTTATTGTAGATCTATATTACTAATTGCTACTTTTTAACCGACCTCAAAAAGAAGGTTTGTAATTCGACTGTATATCTGTTTTGTGTGTATTTTACACGATTTCTTTGCCGATTATGAACCGATTGTAATTATTCCTTTTTTTTGTTGGTAAAGGAAACGGGGTTGTTCCATATTTTTTTAACTTTAGTTGAATTGTTTTTAAAAATTGCTCTAACGAGTGGGTTAATCGGCTTCAATAAATGACATTTAATTTACTTCGCCTATGTATTAATTAACAGCAAAAAGTGGTATGTTTAAGACACTCCAAATAGAAAAATAAAAAGTTAATACCGTCTTAAAAAAAAACACAATAATGTATGTGAGGCAGTTTCGAAATTTGGTACCTAATAAACCAAATCAAACCATCAACTTCCAGCATCGTCTTCCTAAACTGTTTCACACACATTGCGTTCTTTTTAAAGGCGGTTTTAACTTATTTTAAAGTTTCTATTTTAAATAACATTGTAATTTAAAATTAATATATTCCCGATTCTTCGGGAAATACTGGCGTGACGTATATGTTAAGTAAGTAGGTAATCATTTCTTTTTCAGAGTCACTATGCCTCGGACATACATAAGAAAGAAAATTAAACCATACACTCCACAAGATTTAGCTCAAGCGATGGTAAAGGTAAAAAATGGAGAACTTACGCAATATAGAGCAGCGCAAGAGAATACAACATTCCAATGACGACTCTTCATAAAAACTTAAAAAAAGGTAAAGAATTTACCAGACCAAATGCAGGTAGACCAACCGTTATACACCTAGAAGATGAGAAAAAAATTAGCAGAAACTGTCAGAATTATGGAAAAATGGGGCTATGGTCTATCTAGGTATATATATGTGCGGTTGAATAAGATTCAAACACCATTTAAAAATAATGTCCCAGGCATAGACTGATTCATGAATTTCCGGAAACGACATAGATTATCGATTAAAAAAGCACAGCATGTAGAATTCGTAAGAAGAAAAATGACAGATCCATTCGTCATTGGTGAATATTTCAATTTGCTCGAAAATACTTTAAAAGATTTAGATCTTTTTGAAAGTCCCCAACTCATTTGGAAGTTAAATGAAACGTCGTTATGCCTAGATCCATCCAGAACAAAAGTATGTGGACAAATAAATAAACCTTGTGCGAGGACCACCCATGGGAGTGGAAAAGAAAATATCACCATGTTGACAGGCGCAAGCGCTAGTGGCAATAAGTTGCCGCCTTTGATTGTATTTAAAGGCAAATTTGTTTGGGATCAGTGGATGGCTGAACTGGTTGGTGGTGATTACGATTTCGAATTATCGTATGCAGCCAGTACTAAAGGGTGGATGGAAACAGACATTTTCTATAATTATATAGAAAAGTTCTTATCCCAAATCTGGGCGAGGAGCGCCCGGTTCTTATTGTTTATGATGGTCACTCAACTCACGTCCATGTAAGAGTTGTGGAGATGGCAATACGAAACCGTATCACAATTCTTAAACCACCGCCAAACACATAACATTTGCTGCAGCCTCTTGATATAGCAGTATTTAAGTCATTCAAGTCAATATGGGATGCCAAACTGGTAGAGTGGCAGCGTCGCAATGTTGGTACGAAAATTCCAAAAAAAGTTTTCGCTCAAGCGCTGGCAGATACTTGGAGAGAAACAAACCCCAATGTAATCAAAAGTGTATTTAGAAAAACTGGAATTTTCCAGTTTAATGCAAACAGCAAACAGTCAACTTGCAACAACTAATGATGCTCTTGAAAATGCAAATAACGATGACGTTACCTTTCTGTCGCAAAATCAAAGTCCAGTATCCAAACCTTGAGTTTTGTGGTGAATCAGCCAACCCAACTACCTGTTTGTTTACATAAATCATCAAACACTGATAAGGATACCTTGTTGTCTCAAGTATCGAAATCTGATATCCAGACATTGTGTTTTGTCGCAAAACAACCATCCCATATACCTATATGTTTACAAAATTCTAATCAAACATCAACTCAAAATTTATCAAAAATTAAAGTAACCTCAAACGTTATCATAAAAAAACATCTCAACAGTTAGTTCAAGCTCAATTACTACCCGAGCCATCATGCACATTCGAAGAACTGCTTTTAAGAAAAATACAACAGGACAAAAAAGATAATAAACGACGAAAAAGAAACGTGTCACTAAAGGTGCTGAAGTAATAACTGCAACAATGGGTAAGAAAATTATAGAAGAAACGATTTTTTGACAACACAAAAGTTAACTTAATTAAAGGAGTTGACTTGAAGTAGTGAAACAGTTGAGTGCGAAACTTATTTATATTATAATCAAATACGTCAAGGTCCCTGCCTACTACTGACTATCAAAACCATACCATTATAAGAGCGACACATTTGTGTTAAAAGATTGTTACAACGAGCAACAAAGGAGAAACCATAGCGATATTTTCCGATACCAAACTATCTGTTCTTTATTGCGTGCGCACTATAGCAGTAACAAAGTGTAGGGCGGACCATAGACTTAGAATATACTGGCGTAATCTATTCTAATTCTATGAGGCGGACCCACAATGATAAGTAGTGAAAATTTGTTGGGCTGTAACGACGAAGATTTTTTTTATAGGATAGGGTGACAAACGAGCACACAGTCCACCTGATGGTAAATGGTTACTGTGACCCATAGACATCTACATCTATCCTCAATAAAGACCCGAGATGCAGATGCATTGTCTCCCGTGAGGACTAAGATGGAATGCCTCTTTGCCAGTAAAAAGGGTCTCCGGTTCTCTACACTCACCATACGAAACACGGCAGCGTTAAGCTGCTATTTGACGCTGGTTTTCTGTGAGAGCATGGTCCTTTCCCGGTCGAGCCGACCCATTCATGCTACAACTATACTACTAACTGCAGCATGGCTCTACCACGTAAAAATGATGATGTATTTACAACTTATTGTTCATTAATTTAGTAAAAATATTGATTTTATTGAATAGTGAAGTTGACACGCAAAATCTTACTTTTAGCCGGATTCAAACAAAGATGAGTAGGATATTCTATATTATAATGTTTTTTTTTATTTTTAAATGTTTTATCTCCGTCAATTGTGAACAGATTTTAACGATTTTTTTAATTTATTTTTCAGGGTTGTCTCCGTAAAAATTTGAAGAAAATAAATTGGTAATGGAATTTTTGACATAATCTTTAGTCTATTCAAGAGTCACTTTTTTATACAAGAAGGGATACAAACGAGCACACAGACCACCTGATGGTAAGTGGATGCTGTGGCCCATAAATGTTTAAATTAATCCTCGATTAAGCATCAAAATACAGATCAATTTTTAAACCTGGTCTAAGACGAAATGCTCCATTTCCACTAAAATAGGTCTGAAGTGTTCTTCACTCTCCATAGGAAACACAGCAGCATGAAACTGCTATTTTACGCTGGTATTCTGTGAGAGCAAAATTCTACTCCGGTAGAGCCGACCCATTCGTGCTACAACCACATCAAAGACCAAAAATAATTTCCACACTACAACGTCTGAGGTCGTATGTTAAGTTATACTTTACACTTTGTCTCAGCACCGATATATATATATTATTCATATTATTTTTGTAGTAGGCGTTTAATTTTTATTAAAAAAATTTTCTTCGTCTATCGTGTTGCAGCATACACATAAAATTGTGATTAAAATTTCATTGTTGCTGGCGGGGATCAAATCGGGGTTGCTCGCACACTATGAAATTTATGCGCGGGCTTAGCCCCAGAGCTATCATGGCGCTAAGATATGAAAGATATGAAAATAGCATGGCTTTAAAATAACAAAAAGACACCCGCTATTTGTATTGTAGGTTGACCACTGAATAAACAATGCTTCGTCTTTAAAAGCTTTTATATTGTAGTTTTAAATCGGAATAAAAAGAAATTAGCAGTTAATCGCATTTCTCATAAGCTGCGATGATCACAGTGAGAATACAAGACCATTGTTATAAAATTATTTTATTGTCATCGGTCCTTATCTCGTTAGCAAAATTGAAGATTATACAGACATCCGAAAGTGGTTGAAACCTGAATTATTCGTCCATTATATTCATGGATACATACGTAGATACATACAGTTCAAACTTATAAAAGATTGTTAAAAACAAAGCATTTTTATATCAGACTGCAACTGTATAGTTATAAATTTACACACTAAGAAAGTCTTTACTTTATTTCAACCCATTATTTAGTAGACCATTGTTTTATGCAAGAACTAAATTACTAAGCCATTGTCCTTGCAACAGTAATATATACTGTCTAAGCTAATAGTTTGCAATTTAACTTCCTACGCTACGGTACTCTTCCTTGGTGCCACAAATGCGAAAGTTGTAGGCGCTAAATGTTCTAACTAGAGCGAGAATTTAGGATTTCCAATGAAATATACGGGATGATATGGGATAGTGGATATTCTTACACCGCCACTACACGGTTATGGATTTATCAATTCTATAATTTATAATTTGGTGCTAAACCACACAACACTTAATAGCATAACATAAGTAAACCAATATTATGATTATGAGTTATTTAATAAATTTATTACGACGCCACTTTCATTGCTAGAAGCGCTGTGCTAACAAAATATTAATTTCTTTTGTCGAGACGATGGTTCGTAGTTATCTATGAAACAAAATTTCGACAAAACCATACATAGAAGCAGGATAACTATATAAGCCAGCCTATACTGCAAGAAAGGTTTCCACAATACTCCATTATGTTAGAACTCCGTGCAAGTGACGATCGGAATTTCTCATTGGGAGCTAATTCTTATAGATAATGATACCTAGAATCATGTAAGCATATCAGTTTAATTATGATCAGATTTGGTCGTTGTTTTGCATAACAATACCCGTCTCCATACATGTGTGGAATAAGTGCGCCAATGGCGCCCTTTTTAGACTACTATGACAGCTCTCGCAACGAAAAATCGCTTTCGCATGTCGTGCGTTACGTTCCTCAAAATCGACTTAACCGAGAAAACCTGGTAATTAGTATCATCAATTGCATTGTAAAAAAGCATTTTTTCATAAGATAAGGGTGACAAACGAGCACACATTCCACCTGATGCTAAGTGGTTGCTGCGGCCCATAGACATCTGCATCTATCCTCGATTACAAGTCAAATTGCATATGCGTCGTCACCCGTGAGGACTAAGATGGACTCGTTTCCAGTAAAAGGGGTCTCCGCTTCTTTACACTCACCATAAGAAACATAGCAGCGTTAAGCTGACTAGCATATAACCAGCATATAAACAGGAAATAAAACGACTAAAACAAATAAACTATTTTGTTCCAGCAAATTATTTTTCTGAACGTACAATCACTAAACTTATTTTTTTTTAATTAAGAGAAGTAAGGGGGTTATAATAGTAAATGTATATAAGAGTAACGCCTTCTACTCTTATATCCTTGGAAAAGGTAGATAGGCTATATTAGGGATGATATGCGTAAGAAAGAATTGAGTGAACAAATGACGGATAATAGAAGAGAATTAAAGAGGAACACATACTATGCCGACCCCATGTAACTAAATACAGATAAAGAAGCTTAACAGTTTTTTATATATTTAAGACGGTATTCATACATTAGTAGATATTTATAATGGCAGCTTAACGCTGCTGTGTTTCGTATGGTGAGTGTAGTAAACCGGATACCCTTTTTACTGGAAAGGAGGTATTCCATCTTAGTCCCTACGGATGACAACGCATCTGCATTTTGATTCTTTATTGAGGATAGATGTGGAAATCTATGCGTCAAAGCAACCACTTACCATCAGGTGGACTGTGCGCTCGTTTGTCAACCTATCCTACAAAAAAAAAATTAGATCGAAACGTTTTCATTTACATGAGTGCTGCTCCGAGTAGGTGTTGGCGAAATGCAATTTATTATTAATTAACAACACAAGATATCTAACAAGCAAACCTAGTTAAAAGTAAGCTGCAAAGTTTAAGTTTAAGCTTAGTTGTTAATTAACTGTTAACACATAACTGAATCGCTGCGTAAAGATACAGAGATGTTTTTGTTTATTAATGTTTATAGGTACTCCAAAGAGAATCTTTCTTTTATATAATATCACGTATATTGCCACTTTATAATTATAATAATGTTTTCCAAACCAAATTCCTCCGAGGTGCTACTGGAAATTTCTTTACAGAAAACTTAATAATTGATTTTGGCCTGTCCTGGGATTTGAACCCACGACGTCGTGATCAGCTGTTCCGCTAGTGATCATTAGGTAAACGTGACAGTCAGTAGCTACTCATTTATTACACTTTGATAGCCGCTCAACATTTTTCTATTATCAATTATTTTAAGGCAGATTGGCGATTTAACATTTTTCTACGCGTTTTTAGTGAAAAAGAAAATATTTCAGTCTTTGAAATAATTTTATGGGAAGAATGAAAAATATAAAATTATAATAACTTATTTTAAAATAATCAACAAAGTAAAAGAAATTTACAATAATTAATTAAAAACTTGAAGCGAAGCAACAACATCAAAAGAATTTAATATTATCTTCTGCTTAGTTATTACTGTCATTTAATATCTGAAATTTACATGATGAAAGTTTAATTGGCAATTTAAAAGCAAAAAATAATATCTTTTACGAACCATCAACGTAAATTGAAATAAATGGAATGTGAAGAATGCTTAAGAGTATTTCCGTTACCTGCTTTTTCATTCCAAGCATTCAAACTGAAAAATTTTAATTAGACCAAAATTCGTGGATGTAAAAATAAATGACAGCTTTTTGATAACAGAATTAATAATAAAAATTTCTCAACTGTGCGGTAGCAGCAAAAGAGAATTTCAAAATTTTCACCCCATAGGTTCCAGATGAGTTGACTATAGGCAATACATACGAGTACATATGTTCATAGTTTCACGACTGTTACTGACAACACGTTTGGCCACAAAAATATGAGTTTGATGGAAAATTGTGATAGAAGTGCAAGCTCATCGCCTAAAACACCACAGACCCAATATTCCATTAGTCGCCTTTTTACGACATGCTAGGTAAGTAACACTATATGTATACTATGTATTCCTTTTTGTAAGTCCTATATAAACATAGGACCAATAAGCCCTAGACAAAATCGGACAATAGGAAACTCCAAAATACCTTCCAAAATACACCAATTTAACAATATTCTTTATGTTAGACGAAAAATAAATAATCAGACCGGAGACAGGGAGCAGCGTCAAAGTTGTGCGGTGTGTGTATTGCGATCACTAAACCACTTGTCTAGCGGGGCTAATACGGCGAATCTCAATAAGAAAAGTCCATGTCCAACAGTTGATTCTTACAGACTAATAATGATAAATAAGTAATAAACTTTTTTATACGTGAATGTATTATGATTCAAATAAGGTATTGGATGGGTTGAAGAAAAAGGTAGAAACCTACAGCAGAAAAGTACTACGAGCAGGTGGTCAATTACTTACTGGCAAACGGAATTTCATATTTGACTTCAATGACAATAGCGTATCTAACATCTTCGAATCTTTATTTCAGGATATGTTGATGATGGTGATGAAAGTAATGCTGCTGTGTTTTTGGTGCTGCGCACCCTGCTGGGCACAGCCTCTTCTCATTTCTGACAGGGTTTTAGGGTAAGTTAATGTCCGCCGCGCTGCTCGAATGCGTGTTGGTGGACTTCACATGTCTTCGAATCATTTATTTCTCAGACATGCAGGTTTCCTTGCGATGTTTTCCTTCACCGCCGCAATTTCCTTGGTGCCGGCGGGGATCGAACTCATGCTGCTCGAGTAAATATCAAACACCATAGGAATGCGTTGCCGATCTTTTGCAAAGAGTAAGTTCTTTTTTGTTAACTGATAATAAGGCATTGTATCTTTATCCTCGGGATAGGCAACGCATTTTATATTTTGATTCTATACAGAGGAAAGTTGTAGGTCTATGGACCAAAGTATCCACCTACTATCAGATGAACTATGAGTTTGCTTTTCACCAATACTTCTATAAAAAATCATATTCCCAAATAATTCCTAAAACATTTCGAATATAAACATCCGAAATCGATTGGAGAATAACACAATGTTTTTGATTAGTGTGAATATAATAAAATATTACCAGTTATACAATATACGTATAGATTATCAATAAAACATTACCCTTTAGTGGCGAATTTCGCGGCATTCAAATAATACAATTGTTAATAATTTCGTACGTAACCTCTTACAACACCCATAGACGATATGCGGGCGCAACGTTACGGCTAAAAGCCTAAGTGCGGATACAACTATGGTTGCCCCACTGCACCGTAACCTATTGTCGCTCATAGGACTTAAATGTGCTTTCGTATGTTTGCCAAATTCAACAGAAGTAATAGTTACTTAATTATTGTCATTTGGACATTACTAATATAATGCCAGTTCTAGTTAAAAGTAACACCAAGAAAACAAAATAACAATAAGTAGTTACTTAGGTTTAATCCATGTTAGCCATGAATAAATCGAATTTACCTAAGTTTTACCAACAGTAATCGGCTGCAATACGCAGAAATGCAATCGGCGCTTCAGCGTTAATATGTGATATGCATACATCCAAACAAACGAATAAAAAAATACTCCTTTCTGATTCCACCGCAGTAGCGTAAAAAAGAGAATTCTTCAAATTTAGATTAAATCCACAATCGCACAGAGTGGCGCACTGAGATTGTTTCGGCGGTTTTCAGTGCTACAATTGCTATCTTGTTCTAAACATGTCGATTGAAACAAATGCACTCGGGAATTGTATATCTCCGCAAAAACCATTTGTTACGTGCACCGCACATAGAAATCCCTGTACTTGTTCGCCATAAGCATTTGTTATTGACAATTTGAATGTAAAAAGCAGATTTTTTTACTTACTTCCTAAAAAAGTATATTAGTTGTATAAGTTGGATAACTAGAAACGTGCCCTTACCCAAAAATATATTATAGGCTTTGGGTTCGGAAGATACGAATCAAAGCAACTCAAATGCTGTTCGAAAAATTCATCCGCGTGCGAATCGATTTCGATCCAAATCAAAAAATATTTGGAATTGTAAATACTAACCTACCAGGTTATGAGGTTATGAGGTTATGAGGGAAAATATCATGAGGATACATGCATGTTTGAGAAATAAAACCCCTCCTAATACGTGTTAATTTACGTTAAGTAATTAGGTTATAACTTTTTTTTTGTTTACTTTATATATAATCCATATCATTTTAAAGATGAAGTGTGGGTACTTTTGTATTTTATATATTCCAAATAACAAACTCACTGATGGATATGATTTTTTCCATTGCATGGAGATTTTACGACAATCGTGACATTTGGCGGGAGGGTTAGCAATCACGGTACAAGCGTCTCTTGGCTTTGACAATGTTCTTGGTAACCGTACCAGGTCTTTTACGTCCCGTGTAAACGGTATGATTATACAGACAATTGTTAGAAGTCATAAGATGTTTCTATTATTTTCCATGGACGTGTTTTACAACTTATGCGACTACGACCACAACAGAAGGAAAGCGGTGATGGGTTCTTTAAGGCCGACGCCATATGTCAAACAAGCAGCCATTCTTCAATATAAAACAGCAATAATATTTTTTAAGAATTCCTTTTTTTGATTTTTTTTTAATTTCGTTCTGTGGTCTTTTACGTTTTCGAAGGATAAAATAGAAATAGTCCGTTGGAGCTAACTATGTACGAAGCTGCAATGACAAGGTTCAAGTTAGAAGAAGCTTGATTTGTAATCCACTGAGCATACAATAGACTCTTTGAAATCCTTCTACCTTTGATATTTACTACAGCTGAAGGCGAATGCAATTTCCTTGGACAATGCAAAAGTGAAATGAAAATAAAACATGTTTTGTGGTTCTGTTTTTAAGTTTTTTATAATTATCGATCTACTCCTTACGTGTGAACACAACATGGGTTGTCTGGAATTGCTATGTAGCAATAATACCGCTCTTTGTATTTCCTTCAATAGTTAATTGTTATTTTTATATTTCTTGATGTAGAATAAGGAGTATCGTATTGCGTACATAAAAATATATTGCAGTGTTGTTGTAGCGTAAGTGTATCCATAACCCCATTTCATTCCGTAAGTGTCATAAGAAATGACTATGGGAGGTGCCAGAGAGATCGTATGACGCCCATCATTTCGTTTACATCGCATGGAAAATAAGCAGACCGGCAAGGGGCAGTAGGGTCAGAAATGCAAGACGTTTGGTACTGCGATCGTCAATTGCGGAGCATGACAATTAGGGTAAATCTTTTCTACAACGGAAGAAGAACTTTTAATTCTGGTAGGAAAAAATTGTTTTTTATTATTTAGAATAGTTATAAAAGAAAGTTATTGAATAGTTATTTTAGTAAGCAATTAAATAATTTTGTCGAGGCCGAGGTAAAGAATACGGTACTTAATACTATATTTTTTCATTTTTCTTTTTAGTTTAAAAAATATTACCCCACACATAGATTTTCTCTTGTATCATGGAGGCAGTTACAAACATAAATCGCATAAGGAAAAACATCCAGACTTGGAACAATTACATTATTCTTGATTATATTATATTTAGTTAGTGATCTAATTAGCTAAACAGACAGATAGTCATACGATAACAGCCTTACCACAGTAATGGCGTGGTGACGGCCGGCGTTGCTTATATTTGCAACATAATCATTTAGATTTATTAATATTTGAAAAGGTCCTATTGCTGCCTTAATATTCAGTTCAAGAATTTCTTCATTAAAGCCGAGGCCGACCAGAATTTTGATAATGATTTTTACGAAGATAAAATTTAACAAAACGATTTTAATCAATGGATGTTTTGTTTCTGAATTTATGTACAAGAATGAAAATTTTCTTTATTTTAATTTGAAAGAAATCTTTGCCACAAATAATTCAAATATAGATTATTTAATAACTTTAATTTTTTACTATAGAGAATTCTTTATTTCAGCTATGATTTAATAAAATATACGAGTATGAATGTTTTACTTATTTATAAGATTTGATGTGTATCTACGTCTCGTTCCGGCTTGGCCTAGGTAGTATCCGTTAATAATATATATTTTGTCAATGTTTCTACTCGTATTTCTCAAAAAATATTTATATGTATTTTAGTATTCGTATATCATGTACAGACATATACTTCAACTTTTTATATATATATATATATATATATATATATATATATATTTTTTTTTTTATAGGATACGGGTGACAAACGAGCACACAGTCCACCTGATGGTAAGTGGTTGCTGCGGCCCATAGACATCTACATCTATCCTCTATTACAAATCAAAATGTAGATGCGTTGTCACCCGTGAGGACTAAGACGGAATGCCTCATTTTCAGTAAATAGGGCCTCCGGCCACCTGCACTCACCAAGCGAAACGCATAGGTAAACCTCTATTTCACGCTGGTTTTCTGTGAGGTCGTGGTACCACTCCGATTCGAGCCGGCCCATCCGTGCGACAGCAAAAGCTGCCGCGTGGCTCTACCACTGTTATTATAAAAATAAAGCAAAATTATAGTCTGTTAAAAGAGAGTAATAAAGTTGTCGGTTAAATGTTATGGAGCATTTAAGTCTTCGCCCAATATAACGCCCCGGCATCAGCTCTCCTTAAACTATAACTTTGAAAATGATCTTTCAATTGTGTCAGTAACGTATAATTTTAAATATAAGTACACAAGGGTCCGCGCGCTGACCTTACGTCGTCCACTCCAAACCGCCTTCGTCTTGCAGATGGCCTGCAAGCTCCACGTTGCACACGCGCACGCCTCTCGCCGGCCGTACGTCAACTGCGCGCTCCTTATCTCTACCATCCCTTATATTAATCTGCCTCTTGCGCTGCATCTATATTTATTAATCATGTCTAATTTAGTACGAAATAAACTTTTGTTGAGTTGGTCCTTCGAAAATACCTCTGTATTTGCCCGTGATATGATCGTCGAGGTTCTCCATTTTCGTCTGAATCTTGAAGGAACATTTGAATCATAAAAAATTACAGCTTATTAGTCAATCTGTCAAAAATTATGTCTTGGCATTATTTCAAAATTCTTTGGTGCAATATACTCTATGTGACTATCTGGTCACAGACTGTTATGTGCTTGACAATAGCAACATTTTGCTTGTACTTACTTAGACACTGGCAATATGACCGCCAACAAACGACATAATTTTGTGTTTGACTTTGTCAGTATAAATTTATTCATCGTTTATTTTATTGAATATAATTTATAATTTATTTGTAGCACACACATTAAATAAATTTAACTTACTGCTTTCCTTCCCCATACAATATTTAATACGCGAAGTCTCACGTACGTACAAAATTTTTACAAAGTTTTCTCTTCACGTATTAATATATCTATACCCATTGACTATATATTGATTATATATTACTAGCGTATCGATACCAATAAAACTATATTAGAAAATAACGTTTTAATTAATTATATTATATATCAAAGTTAGGTTATGTAACTAAAGCAATAGATTGAATAATATAAGTTCCTCGATTCAATACCCATTGTGTTTCCCCGTAGCCTCTGGTTACTTTAATTAATTAATATCCACACTTTCCGCACAGAATGCTGCTTGATAAAGCATTAACATGTTAACTGTGCGTATTCTGGGGTTTGTTTACTCATTCGAATTTTAGGACTTGCCCGCTTACTTTGTAAATTAGTAACGTTTTATTTTGTAACAATTTCTGCGCCATGAAGTTAATTACATATTATGCAATATTTATTTATACGAGAACTTGTTCTAAAATAATATTTTTATTGGGACAAGCCCTCTCAGTAATGAGAGAAGAACTATGTCCAGTAGTGGGACGTTATATGGTGTTAATTTTACAATTATATATATATATATATATATATATTGGTATGAATATTGTTTGAAATATTTAATTTTAGTAATCACCAGGTGGTCAGTTCTTTCAATAGAGATACTGAATTATGTGGTGGCTCCTTATTATTAGCTAATAAATACATATCATGCAAAGAATGTAAATATGTTTTGAGCCTCTCTGTTGGGCGAAATGTAGAAGTGGCATGTGTTGAGCTTGAGCAACTCATTGTTGTGCTTAGAGACCCCCATGTTCAAGGTACCTTTGAAAAAATTATTTAAGCTTAATAAACATAGTAAATCTCTTGTTGTATGCGGAGACTTTAACGTCAATTTTTGGAAGCTTCTTCCATCAGTATTAAATGCTCATTGTTCAAATCATACAATCTTGATAATTTATTCTTTGAAGCTACACGTATTGCAAGGTGTAGTGCAACTTGTATTGATAATATTTTTATAGATGTAGCAATAAAGAAATACATAATTCAAAAACTAAGTTCAGATCACCGTGGACAACTGGTTTCATTACCATATATGCACATAAAACAGGAAATTTAGAAAATTTTATTTGTTCCGATTAATTCAAAACGCCTGGAGAAATTTAGAAGTAATATGGTAAAAATCTTTCCATCGCTTTGTTAAAAAAAACAATTCAGACTATTTCTATGGAGTATTATTTAGCCTTATAAGCAAAGAATTTAATAAAACATTTACTTCTAAAACATTCTCCAGTAACGTTCGCAAGGTATTATTTAATGAGTGGGCGACAGTAGGAATTCATAAGAGCAGACAAAGATTATATGAACTTTTCCATAAAAGATCATAATGTAGTGCCCTGTAGACACCCCTTTACCTCCAACAATATACATTTATGATATTAGTATTAAGTATAGAATAGCGACAGTATAATTAAAGTTCTTGTACAAGCAACACGTCTCCTTCATTCAGCACCTTCCGAGTTCCGACCTTACATGGCGACCCTGCCAGGCGGTGCGCTGCTACAGTGCAAGCGCACCGCCGCGGCCTACAAAATGATTAAAATTACAATATAAATAAATTATTGTAATTTACTCAAATTGACACAATTATATACCCGGACTACACGGAATATATACCCGGATGTGACGAAAAAATAACTTAATATGAATACAAGAAGAGGCCTTAACAATAATTTTACAGGTGACAGAAAAATTAAAAAGTATAATGTATAATATGAAGTAGTACTATGACGTCAACTAGAGGAAAATAAAAAGTGATTTGTTATATAATGAGCAAAATTCAAGAAACACCAGATTAATTTTAAAAGGAAAGAAACAGTTGTACTTTTGCAGGCTTCGTCCAGAAGAATATGAAAATTGAGTTAAAAAGAACAAAGAAGAAATTAAGAGGTAACTTCGCACCTGTGTCATTTTAATTCCATTTAAAACTTTATTTATCAATTTGAGATTGATTTATATTCTTTTTGCTATTATATATTTTTTATTTTTTTTAAAGTTATGTATTAAATATTATGTATTTAATATGTTACCTATGTTTAAATTGAAAGTAATTATCAGATAGTTTACGATTCAATCGATTTTTTAATATTTTTATTACTGGATCTTAAAAAATAATCAAAACGCAATAATTATAAATTAAGTTACGTATGCACTTCTGTGGCATATTTTTATTAAGGTACAAGACGATTTTATATTCACTTTTATTCAGTTATGGTTTTATATTATTTTTATTACTGTGTCGTGCAAATATTAATGAAGTAATGTGATAGATTACATTTTCACGTCCTTAAATTTACCATAGTTCATCATAAATTAAATTTTTCAACTTTTAAAGTGAAAATAACACTTTTTCTTTTAATGACCACAAACTAATCTAGATAAGTTAAATTCAATTTCAATTCAAAATTCAAATGTAACAATCTTTACACAGTGAATATAATAGGTCTGCTAAACTTTTCTTATGAATGATATATCTATAAATATGACATGTAATGTTATGCAATGAGCTTATCTTAAAACAATAGAGAGCTATATGCGATAAATGAAGAGGTGCATAAAAATAAATCATAACAACATTATGATAAAGACGAAAATAATAATATCAGAAAATAAATAAGAAATGATCTGCCATAGTATTAACATAGATATGAAAATAATGAAAAACAATAAAGTAAGAAATAAAATAATTAAGAGAGGGTTTAATACTAATGTTCCTTAACAGAGTTATCAACGGCAAAAAAAAAATTGTACTTTTATTGTACAAAATTAGAATGTAGGTAATTAAAAGACATGAGGAATGGAAGAAAAGAATGTTCGAAAGTGTGAATACGAATGATTGAGTTGCTAAGTTTCCTCAATATTGGACTGATCACTCAATGAATGCTTAAACTCCTGGTGTGGAATTCATTATGAGCGAGAATAATGCAAGTTAGTATATGGAAGTGGAGCATGCAAGTGAATAAAAATAACCGATACACTCAAACAGATATTAAATGTTAGTAAAAAAAAAACACGGTCATGTATAAATAAAGAAGCAAATAAGATTTATTAACAGAATAGAAATATAACATATGTTGACCTTGATAAACAAGTAAATGGAGAGATACGGGAACGTCCATCACTGGTAAAGCATATAGTCCTCGAGCAGGGTATGTTTCCATGATTGGATGATAAAATCGGGAGTAACGGGTACTAGGGAACAATACCTTCAGTACAAGTGATGTGAACGAGTTTACTCATATTAGTACTGTTGGGGACCAGAGAAGTCTTTTTTTTTTTTTTTTCTGAATGAGTGTGCTGTTGGCCCTGCGGCCTTGACAGCTTCGTCTAATTAGGTTCGTAAGTGAGTACTTACGAACTATTGAGTGCAACGATTCTGCCGTCGGCGAGGCGGCGCGAAGCGCCGCTTCGCCGACAACAGTCCCGAGGCACCCCGACCCCTGCTTTCGGAGTGAGGCTCCTCGAGCTAGGGGGGGGGGCTCGATGCGATTCAAGGGCCCCTCTGAAGGAGGTACGAACCTCGGCTTGAATCGCTATCGCAATTTTATTAACGAGTCGCAAAAAGTTAGAAACGCCCCGTATCACGGGTGTTAAACCTCGTGTACGGAGTGTGTCTATGACGTCGCATTCGCCGGCGATTGCGGTGTGCCCTAGTGTTCTGTGCTAGAGTAGTGTCTGAGTGTGTGTAAGTGTTTATATTTACTAATCTGGTTCCCTCACCTGTGGAGGGGGGGGGACGGGATCGACCTATTTATGGAAGTGATCTCATCATCAGGATCAAGGAGAACGTTCTTGGGACGTCTCCTGCTGGGGGCAACATCCCTCAGTGGGGAGTACGCGCCCGCCTCATTCACCAACGGATTTTCGTGTTCTTTAATCGACTCGAAGTATCTTAAGGATAGTTCCTTAAGATACGTATGAATTGTGGGCATATCGAGGTCGCGGTGAAGATCCGCGTTCCTCACATAGAAGGGAGCTCCTGTGATCTGACGCAGGAATTTGTTTTGAACAACTTGAAGTTGTTTTAGGCTCTTTTTATTGGCATGCGCAAAGGACACACCTGCGTATGTCATAATAGGACGTACGCAGGTTTTGTACAGATGCAGTTTGTGTCTTAGGGACAGCTTACTGCGTTTGTTGGTTAAGGCAAAAAGACGATACACAACGAATTTTGCCTTATTTCTGACTGTTTTTATGTGCTGAGAGAAGCTCATTGCACTATCTAAGGTTACCCCCAGGTATTTTACCTCTCGGACCCACGGTATTGGGTTGCCATAGAGGGAGATCGTACCTGTTTTATATTTTTTAATCTTTAACAGTAAGTTGTTATAATAACGCCTTCTGTTGAAGAAGATGGCTTTGCTCTTATCGGGATTCAGTTCGATTCTCCATTTTCTGCACCAATCTCCTAGTGCGTTTGCTGCAGCTTGGAGTCGACTGCAGATTGTAATGGGATGGAAGTCTGAAGAGTAGATGGTAGTATCATCCGCGTATAGTGCGAGATGAGTACCTACTATCGAAGGGATGTCACTTGTGTAAAGTGAGTACAGGGTCGGAGAGAGCACCGAGCCCTGGGGAACTCCTGCTCTGATTGATCTGAAAGAGGAGAATGTACCCTCCACGCGAAAACGGAAGGATCTATTTGTAAGAAAATCTTGAACGATTTTGACAAGTCTTAAGGGCACCCCTGTATGGATAAGTTTGAAAACTAGTCCATTGTGCCAGACTTTGTCGAAGGCCTTGGCCACATCGAAGAACAGTGCTCCTGTGTAAACAGGGCGCCTGTTCGCCCTTGCAGCCTGATCTAAAATGTGCTCCGTGAGGCGGTGCACCTGTTGAACACTTGAGTGTTTGGCTCGAAAGCCAAACTGCTCGTTTGGAATTAGGTTCTTACTAAGCACTGCATCCTTCAGACGGCTGAGGATGATGCGCTCATAGATTTTCCCCATGGCACTGAGGAGACTGATAGGTCTATAGCTAGAAGCTCTGTCTCTAGGTTTGTTCGGTTTGTGAATACCGATTACTTCTGCTTCTTTCCACACTTGTGGGAAGGTGCAGGTGGACAATAGAACATTGAAAATAGCCACTAGAAGGCAGATCAATTTTGGGGGAAGAGCTTTAAACACTTTGTTATTTATACCGTCGGCGCCTGGCGCCTTTCGAGGTTTGAGATTTTTGATGATGGTTTTCACCTCATCAAAAGTAACGGGAGGGAGTGGATCATCCGTTGGTGGGGTGGCGGACAAATTGGCCGCTTCCTCGTCCACCTTGTTCAGGTGGACGGGGTCGATTGGCAAGGTGCTTGGAGAGCATTGGCTCTCGATGCTATCCGCCATGCACTCGGCCTTCTCCGAGTCGTCGAACGCTAACTGACCATCAGATCTAACTAATGGGGGCATCAAAGCGACATACCAGAGAAGTCTTAAATTTGTTACCCTTAATAATGGTACGTAGAGGTCACATCCTTCATTGGATCATAGTGTGAACTTAATTTTCCTCCGTGACAATCGTTAGAGTCCTTTAAAAATGACTTAAAATTTGACCTCGAGGTTGTGCGCACAACCCAAGGTACAGTTTTACCTTGATATAGTATGATAAGAAAATGTTTATGTACCAATAAAATGAAATGAATGTTATGAATAAATAATATAATACCCAAGTAAATGGGGGGCCCATATTACGTACCCGCGTGATAAATATCAGAAATAAATTATAAATGAAGTGAATTAATACTCCGATTCCCGATATCTAATTAATAAATAAATATATAAGTGAATAGAATTACGAAAACAAATTAAGCTAGCTAAAAGGTCAAAAATAATAAATTATTATGAAAGGAAAGAAAGTATGTACATGCAAGATATATAAAAGAAAATATAAATACATATATGTATAATTTAAGGCCTAATAATTTAAACAAAGTAAATAGGAGTAGTCGTACTGGTATGAAAATAAGTACAATGAAATGAGAAAATTTAAAATCATAAAAGGACATGACAAGAAATAAAATGAGTTACATACAAGGTATTAAGGGGATCCCCGACCAAATCTATAAAGTGAGATATGTAGTTATTTGCATTTCTTTACTAGGATACTACCCAAAATGCTACCTACTAGTTGCACATGTAGTACCTATAGGATCGATCCACATAACTACATGTATAATTAAATAAATACCTAATATAATCTACGTGTTATAATCATATAGTAAATAATATATTTTATACTTTATCGCAATAATATACCTATAGAGTATAGGGCTTAAAATAAAATATAATTAAAAAAAATTATAGGGAAGATGTTGAAATAAATTAGAGATACGAACGTAATCAGAGAAGAGTATAAAAATATTATATTTATACAATAAAGTACAGTGCGTGGTGCACATTTCAGCCCAGTAATATTAATTAAATACAGGCAATTATTTAACACTCACAAACTAAACATGTAGTAATTACAGACACACAACCACATGTACACAAAAAGATAACTAATTAAATATGAAAAACAAAAAAATTTTCGCGTATATATTTCGCGTATATTTTATATGAATTTACAAGATTTTTTCCTTAAATTTATTAATTTTTTACCTTAAATTTTCTATTATATGTTATGTTTTTTTTTGTATATGTAAAAGTTGAACAATTTTAAACTAAAGTTGGTTTATACATATTATATTGCTTTTTAAAATCAAGTCGAAACAGTATCGATCCGCTATTATTATAAGTTTCATAATGTAATAGTTTTTTCTTTTATTGTAGACAATGAAACCTAAAATTATGTTATTATATACTAAAAATACTTAAAACAACAAATACAATACAATACAACTTACAACTTATATTTGTGTAATAGCCTATTTAATAATAGCCTATTTTTTCATAAATTTCTGTTTCAAATGAGATAAACATATTCCTTACGAGTCATGACATCTTAAAAAAGTAATAATGCGTTTACGACTTAATGATCATAATACGATGTAATTGTAAACGTTTCCATATACGTACTTTGGTAATTGAAACAAAGGTGTCTCAAATCACTTACGCGGCTGGGAATGCAATTTGTATTTTGATCTGTCTTTTGTTATGTGATTATGTTATTGTTATTGAAAATGATTACGTTGCTTAACGTTGACTTCTTTGTTCTGTTCATCTTAATATTAAATGAAATAATTAAATTTTTGGTTAAATTGAATGACCTCAGCAAATTATAAGATTTGGAAAGGAAAATATACATTGGCCATTTTCTTAATTACGTATACGCGAGCAGTGTACGTGAAAGAAAAGACGCAATTATTTGATGAATATTAGATATTATTAATCATATTTAATGCCATGCAGTAAGATGAAAAATAAATAATAGTTACCGGAGAATAAAGTAAATATATAAAGTTAATAAAAAAAAGTAAATTAAATAAAAGAATCTTGAAATGTAAGACAAAAAAAAATATTTTTAAAGTTTATAAAAAAAATGTAATCATTCCTTTTTTTTTTATTTTTTTTTGTCGGTGGGAGGTGTAGTGCCCTGTAGACACCCCTTTACCTCCAACAATATACATTTATGATATTAGTATTAAGTATAGAATAACGACAGTATAATTAAAGTTCTTGTACAAACAACACGTCTCCTTCATTCAGCACCTTCCGAGTTCCGACATTACAATAACATTATGTTATAATAAAATAAAAATGACGTAGAGTATGATTAATAGCGAAATTGTTAAAGACAAACCTCGTTTCATAACACAAATTATCTATTAAAATGTCTAGAATTGATCAAATCAAGAAGCTGCGAATTGATCTAGTCAATTCATTATTAATGTTCAATTAATAATTTTTGTTACGGCACATCTTAATATTACTTTTTATAGACAATTTTACTAAATATAGATAGAGATAGAGACTTTTTAATAGATAATTTGTGTTCTGAAACGGTCTTTGAGAAATACTTCACTGACATACCTATTTTGACAACAAAGTCATTAAATACTTCTCCAGCTGTCGCCGACGCATTACCCAAACACTGTTTGAAATAATTTAAATTTGAAAATGTATTACCACAAAATGTTGCTAAATATTTCAAAATCCTTGATGTAAAGAAAACCGCAGATTCATGGGGGATTTCCCTTACACACATAATAGATTTAATTGCACCTCAACTTGCT
Source organism: Parnassius mnemosyne (assembly GCA_963668995.1). NCBI lineage: Eukaryota > Metazoa > Arthropoda > Insecta > Lepidoptera > Papilionidae > Parnassius > Parnassius mnemosyne. The sequence continues at coordinate 52,229,051 of CAVLGL010000104.1, read as the reverse complement.
CTTATTTTTTAATACTAATATCGAATCTGGTGTGTTTCCTGATTTAATAAAACATAGTCAAGTAATACCTTTATTTAAATCTGATAGTACATCGGATTTCACTAATTTTAGAACTATTTTTGTACTACCAACTCTCAATAAAATTTTTGAAAAGATAATTTTAGATCAATTGTAAATTTTTTCTATTAGAAATAAATTACTTCAGAAAAATAACTTGCTTTTGCAAGGGGTCGCTTGACAACTAACGCAGGTATCGAGCTTATAAAATATATTTTAATGCCTTGAAGAGTTTAAAAAATGCCTTAGGTGTTTTTGTAATCATTACAAGGCTTTCTTTTGTGTTTATCATGAGATAATAATCAGGAAACTACAACATTACGGTGTCAAAAATATTACAATTAGACTTATTATTTCATATTTAAATGACTGAACTCCAAAAATTATTATCAAATGGAGGAACCTTTACCTCCATTTTTGTAGTATCAGTGCGCATTCCTCAGGGCTCGATTCTTAGTCCATTACTGTTCTTAGTCTACATCAATGACTTACCTTATCTTGTAGGGGACAATCACGATATAGTATTATTTGCTGATGATAACTCTTTAATTTTCATACTCAAACGACAGTCAATTAATTTTGACAAAACAATTTGCTCTTAAGCGGCAATAAGACAAAATGTATTAAATTTACCGTCTTCTTCTTCGTCTATAGAAACTAACGGATGGGACGATAACGAGTGTTTATCGTGAATCGGTAATTTTTTTTAAGGGAGAAGCACGTGTGTGGCTTATCGAGTGATCCAGCACCGATCGTTCATTTACGAATTTCAAACGAGAATTTAAAATGCTGTGTTCACGAACCGTCAATATTGCATCTATTCTTTATGAAGTCTATTCTACAAATTATGCCACTTACGCCGAATACGCTACACGTTCGTTGTTAAGGTTGGGTTTGGTTAAGGGATTATCTGAAGAAATGATTGTCGCTATAGTATTAAGGGGCATCACAGATCCTCATATTAAAGCTGCAGCTACCAATGCAAAGTTACAACCCAATGATTTAGTGCAATTTCATAATCGATGTACATAAAACCAAAAAAATGATTTTCCGTCTGCCCGTGATATCACTCGTAGATCGCACCCTAGTTCAGAATTAACAATAACCCGACGGAATGAAAATAAAAATGGGGTTGGCGAGTTATGATGTCACTTTTGGAGAAGTTTTGGACATAAGCGTAAAGACTATAAAAGTGCTAAAAGAATGAGACTATGTAATAGTTCTGGGTCGTCGCCGTCTGACGCGTAGCCACCACATTCTGTAATATGCTCATTTTGTAAAAAGAATGGTCATGATATTAATGAAAATTTTGCCAAACAACGTTCCGTGCTGACAAAACTTAACCCGCATAATGTAAATTTTTGTAGTAAATTAGACAGTACATAGGCTGCACTAAAAGTATCGGGAATGGAATATTTCCACTGTTCCTGTCATATTAAAATCTTTTTAATTGAAAAGACGTGTCAAGCTCAGTGATGATCCCCGTCAAGGTCGTGCAAAAACTGCAGTCACCCAAGAAAACGTTGATGCTGTGCGTAAGCTGATTAAGGAAGATTGACATGTGACATACCGCAAAATTCAGGCAACTTTATACATTGGTAGTCAAATACAAATAATCTTGCATGAACAATTAGGTGTAAAAAAAATGTTTTCCCGATGGATACCGCATTCGCTCTGTGAAGAGCAAAAAGCGGCTCGCGTTACTTGGTGCGTCAGAACTCTCGAAAGATTCCACGTAGGATCCTCAAATGATGTATACAACATCGTATCAAGTGACGAATTCTAGATGTACGCGTACAAACCCGAAACAAAAAACCAGTCACAAGTTTGGGTGTTCGAAAATGTGTTAAAGCCAACAAAAATTGTTCGTTCACGGAGTGTTGAAAAAAAAATGGTGTTTTTTTTTGTTTTTGTCTCCAAAACCGGCCATATTACGACTATTCCTCTTGAGGGACAAAGAACGGTTAATGCAGAATGGTATGCTAACATTTGTTTGCCACAGGTCGTTTCTGAACTCCGTAAAGAGAACTGCAACCGCCGCATCATACTCCATCACGACAATGCGAGTTCTCACACCGCAAAGAGAACAAAAGAGTAAAGAAATAAAGAATAAATTGATTTTCATCACCTGAAGAAGCTGTGGACGCCTACAAAACGGCCATTTTGGAGACCCCAACCTACAAATGGAATGGTTGCTTCAATGATTGGTTCCACCGTATGGAAAAATGTGTCCAATTTTGCGGAGAATACTTCGAAAAGCAATAAATACATTTTTAAATAGTAATGTTGTGTCATTTCCTTGATTCCCGAAAATTTTTCTTTACTCATATGGTAATGTTTCTAGATCGACAATCGATGTTACAAGCGCAGTAATTGAAGGTGTACCGATTGATTTATTAGTAGACAGCGGTTCCTACATATCACTCGTATCGAGTTCCTCGTTGAAATACTTTAAGTTTAACCAAAACCCGACATATCACATTTGACGTGGTATAGAAAGTCGAATGTACATCGTTTGTGACACTAATTGTGGAACTAGCTCACATATCTCTTGAAGCCGATTTTCATGTGATATGAATATATGATATATTTCATATATTTCATTTCATACCATTGTATCAGTACATCGGTCATTAAAGGCACCGATATTTTGAATCGTAAAAGCATCACATATATCAGATAAAATGGTGTTTAAATTTTGACATACATATGGAATACAAATACATACCTCTTAAAGGTAAAGAGAAAGAACAGCTTTTGTTGGTTATAAGTGATTTTTCAAAGTTCTTTATAACTCTGGGCAGGGGCTCCTCAGTGCCAGCTCCTTCCACTTGACCGCATCCAACGCAGAGCAGCTCGAATCGTCGACGACCGAGCCCATTCCGATCGGCTCGATTCATTGGCACTGCGAAGAGATGTTGCATCCCTTTGCATTTTCTTTCGCATCTACCATGGGGAGTCAAATTTCACGAACGCACATCGCGGCAGAACTCCCGATACCATCCACACCATCTGGATGATTGGCGGTCCACCACTGTGCGATTTAGAAGATATTTTCTTCCTCGCACGACTTCCTTGTGGAATCGATTACCATCAGCGATTTTTCCGGACCGATACGACTTAGGGACCTTCATGAAAAGAGCGTACTCCTTTTTAAAAGGCCGGCAACGCATCTGCAGTTCCCTCCCTGGTATTGCAGTTGTTCATGGGCCGCGGTAGTCACTTACCATCAGGTGAGCCGCATGCTCGTTTGCCCCCTCTCCTATAAAAAAAATAACTGGCACAGCTTCATCAACAGTAACGACAGGTGGTATGAAAATGGAATTTTCCAAGAATAAACCGGTATGTTATAGGCCGTATAAATTATCTTACGATGAGAAGCTTCGCGATCCAAGTATAGTTAAAGACTTACTGGCTAAAGGCATTATATGGAATCCGAAGCACCATACGCAAGCCCCGTGTTCTTAGTTAAAAAGAAAGATGGCAAAGATCGAATTTGCGTAGATTATAGGGTTTTGAATTCACGCACTGTAAAAAAAGTTTCCTTTGCCACTCATAGACGATCACATTGATATATTTTTTACGAGTTTAGATATGACGACTGGCTTTCATCTGGTACCTACGGAAGCAAGATCAATTGTCAAAACCGCTTTCGTGACCCCAGAAGGTTACTTCGAATATGTTAAGATGCCTTATGACCTTTCTAATGTTCTACTATTTTATCAAAAGATCATTTCAAAGACGCTCAAGTCCTTAATCGATTCAGGAAAGATCCTTGTGTACATAGATGACGTCCTTTTGCTATCTCATACGATACTCGAATCATTAGCCCTACTACGACGAGTCTTAGAAACCCTTACTTTGTCTGGATTGTCTATAAAACTTAAAATATTTATCTTTCTTAACAGTGAATCTGAATGAAATATCTTGGGAGGCTTATCAGTAATGATCAGGTTAGGCCGAGTATGCGTAAGGTTCAGGCATTGGTCGACTTTCCAAAGCCTTGAAGTGTTAAACAAATTCGACAGTTCCTTGGTCTTGCGGGCTATTTCAGAAGATATATTCCAAATTATACCCAGAGAACATACTGTATCGTACATTTAACTAAAAATAACATGCCATTTGAGTGGGGAGTTGAAGAAGATAAAGCTCGTGAGTATATTATTGACCGTTAAACAAACGACCCCGTCCTTGCCATTTACGAGCCTCAGTTACCTACAGAGGTACACACAAATGCAAGCGCTTGCAAGGTTACGGTGCAGTTTTAATACAGATTCATGTAGGCGGGCTTAGGCATGCAGAAGCGTATTTTAGTTTTTCAACCCAAGGCGCGGAACCCAAATACCATTCTTATGAATTGGAAACTCTAGCCGTAGTTAAAGCTATCCAGAATTTGAGAAAGTATTTGTTAGGCTTATCCTTTAAAACTATTACGGAGTGTAACGCTCTAAAGTTTACCCAGCTTAAAAAGGACATGCTTCCCCGTGCAGCTATGTGGTGATTATCCCCGCAAGATTTCCAGCATGCTTTCGAATACAGGAAGGGTACTTTAATGTCTCATGCCGACTACCTAATTAGAAACCTTTGCATTTATGCCATATTCAAAATAGGAGCCAAGTTAGCTCAACCTGCAGATGAGGAGACACTTAACATCATTGATAAATTCAATAATGGTCAACTGGACTCTTCCCGATACGAGTTACGAAATGGACTCCTATATGTCAATATGAGCTCAGTAAAATGGCATATCATATTGTATCGTTGGCTACACTGTCGAATTAGGGTACTCACCCTGTAATGATTGTGTATATTGTATGTGTGTGTAAATAAATAAATAAATAAATAAATAAAAAAATGTTCCCATTGACGAAGAATACGTCTATTGTGCTATATTCCCAAGAGGTTTAGACTGAGCCTGCTCTATGTGTTTCATGATGACCAAGACCACATTGGGTACGATTAAACGATAGAACTTATTTTACGTCATTACTGGTTTTCTGGATTACGCCCCTTTTTTAGGAAATATCTCAAGCATTGTATAGTACGTCTGTCACATAAGCGGGTGCCGCGTCATCCATCCATCCATTACAGCCCTTCACAAGTCCACTGCTGAACATAGACCTCCCCTAAGGAATGCCACAAAGCACGGTCCTGAGCCACCTGCATCCATCGAGTGACCGTGGGCGGCCTTACACGTTGCTTATCGGTACGCGGTTTGCAATCGAGAACCTTACTTCCCAATTAGTTGTCGGTTCTTTGAGCTATATGGTCGGTCTATTGCCAGTTCAGTTTATAAATCCATACTTATTATTTTTTATTAATTTTGGTAAGTTTTTTTCCCCATGCTGAAAAATAAAAAAGAACATATTCGTATATGTCGTCATTCCTGCATATCTTACCAGGTCGTCACTCCATCTAGTGGGGGGACGCCCAACACTTCGCCTGCCGGTACGAGGCTGCCACTCGAGAACCTTTTTTCCCCATCGGTTGTCGGTTCTTCGAGCTATATGGCCGGTCCATTGCCACTTCAGCTTACTAATCCGTTGGGCTATGTCGGTCACTCTGGTTCTACTGTGGATATCCTCATTTCTGAGTTTATCACGCAGAGAAACTCCAAGCATAGCCCTCTCCATAGCTCGCTGAGCGACCTTGAGCTTCCTCATCCGGCCAGCAGTGAAGGACCACGTCTCAGTTCCGTATTTCATCACTGGCAACACGCACTGGTTGTACAGTCTCGTTTTCAAGTTTTGAGGTAAACCTGATGAGAAGATGTGCCGTAATTTCCCGAACGCTGCCCAACCGAGTTGAATCTGTCGATTGACCTCTCGGTTGAAGTTGGTCTTACCTAGTCGGACTATTTGTCCCAGGTAAACATAATCGTCAACAACTTCGAGTTTAGTACTCCCTACAACTACCGGCATAGGTGTAACGTGGACATTAAACATGATCTTTGTTTTGTCCATGTTCATCTTAAGACCTATCCGTTGGGAAGCACTATTGAGGTCATTGAGCATAGTGCTTAGGTCCTCCAGCGATTCTGCCATAAGAACTATATCGTCGGCAAATCGAAGGTGAGTGATGTACTCGCCATTGATGTTGCTACCGTATCCTTTCCAGTCCAGAAGCTTGAAAACGTCTTCCAATGCAGCGGTGAAGAGTTTCGGGGATATAACGTCACCCTGTCTTACACCTCTCTGCAATTGGATAGGTTTCGTACTCTGGTTCTGTACTCGGATAGCCATCGTAGCCCTACTGTACAAGCACTTCAACACATCGATATACCGACAGTTAACTTGGCACCGCTGAAGAGACTGCAGCACCGCCCAAATTTCGACGGAATCAAGGCCTTTTCATAGTCCACATATGCCAGACATAGTGGCAAATTGTACTCCTCTGATTTCTGTACCATTTGCCGAAGGGTATGTATGTGGTCTATGATGCTAAAGCCTTTTCGGAAACCGGCTTGTTCGGGAGGCTGGAAGTCGTCAAGTCTGCGCGCGAGACGATTCGTAATGACTCTCAAAAACAGCACGTAGACGCGGCTCAGAAGGGAAATCGATCTGTAGTTCTTCAAGAGAGCGTTGTCGCCTTTCTTGAAGAACAAGGCCACCGCATTTCTGCTCGACGCCTCCGCTGTAATGCCACCATGGAGGACGGAATTAAAGAGCTTCTTAAGGACTTCAAGTACCGGTTTTCCACCCGCTTTCAGAAGCTCCGCTGTAGTTCCATCCTCGCCTGGGGCATTGCCGTTTTTAAGGTGCTGGAGAGCTGGAGAGACGTCCGGGACATCATCGGAATAATGTCGGATAAGACTCGCTCTTGGATCGTTACTCACACTTGCGTGTGGGTCCAACGATGACGTGTACAGCTGCCCATAGAACCTCTCAATCTCATTCAAAATCTCAGGTGCGCCGGAAACGATGCTGCCACATTCGGTCTTGAGCTTTGACAGTTGGTTGTTTATGGCAGACAGATCTCTGGCAAAGACTTTGGAGCCTTGATTCCGCTCGATCGCTTCTTCAATACGAGCTGTATTGAAGTTGCGTAAGTCCCGTCGCATGCATTTGGAGATCTGTCTGTTCAGTTGCCTGTATGCTGTCAAATCTGTTAAAGAATGTAGCTTCATCTCCCGTCTAACAACCATGAAATTAAGAGTGTGATCGGAGAGTTTTTGTGTTCTTCTGTGGCGGGTCTTGCAGAACTTAGCTCCGATCGCATGGACAGTTTCCACGAGCTTGTCATTCATATCGTCCACTTCATTGCAGTCTTCTAGGCACTGAAAACGGTTTTGTAACTCGAGCTGATAGGTTTCGGGACTTTGGATTAGAGCACGAGGGGGACGGAGCGTTGATTTTATTAGACGACACCTCTCTTCTGACTTCGGATAATCCTATAATATGCCAGCGTAACTTGTCTATCTCTTCTTCCAGCTCCACAAGCCTTTCGTCAGTCCTCAGGGTGCATGCGTTGTATGTTGCCAGGTCGAATCGTCGTAGGTGGCAACCGACCCTCCACCGGAGATTTTTAGCACCCCCTGCCCCACCGTTACCATGGTTGCCACCGTAGACATGAAGAGCGGGGCCGCCGGGAACTGGGGGCCGTCTCTTTGTTACATTCATTCATAGGGGTATTTGCCATAGTTGCCACGCTTGGCGAGCGGGTTGGCAACCGCAGTTTTTTTATTGTATTTATGCTGGAAGATGCTGCTGCCCATCTCCTGCCTGTTTCCTTTTGTCGCCTTTTACGACACCCACGGGACGATATGGGGTATTGAATATTCTTAACCGCCACTACACGGGTGCCGCGTGCTCCTCATCAATTCATCGAATCTTGGACTAAGCCAGACATACCATTTTCGGTAGTACACATGGACACACTTGGTCCATTGCCTGAATCCCAAGGTTATAAATACGTATTGATTATTATTGATGCATTTACGAAATATTGCCTTCTAAACTCTCTCCGTCGTCATGACACTGACGAATTGAAAAGAGCCTTTACTGACGCGGTTTCGCTGTTTGGGTGTCTGAGACTTTTGGTCGCGGATTGAGGACGGATGTTTGAGAGTACCGCTTTTCAAGATATAGTCAGTATGTTTGGCAGCGACATTTACTTCATTACGCCAATCATGCACCATGAAAATGGACAGACCGAGCGTTATTGCCGAACTTTAGTAAACCTTATTCGTATCGAAGTTAACCATAGAGGTAAAGTTGGTCTGATGTATTGTGGAAGACCCAACTTATTTTAATTAGTACAAAACACAGTACGAGTAATGTCTCCCCTGCAGTTGCTTATCGGAAGTGACTCTTCCACCCCAGTTATACGTGCTCTTGTCCGAGATATTGCTATAGATATTGCTACCCCAAACCGTGAAGCGCTTATGGCGCTCCGAAGACAATGTCACTATTGTCTAATAATCAGCAAAAACAAGACGATCATGTGAATAAGGGCCGTAGATCACCTTACGAGTTTTAGGTAAATGACAAGGTATTTGTGATTAAGGGTTCACAGTCAGCAGGGAAATTAGATTCCTAGATGCATGGACCCTACAAGGTATTGAAACGACTTCCACATCATCGGTTTAAATTGGAGCTGTTGGCTGGCTCGTACCGGAAGCGTACAGAAGCTGCAGATAAAATCATGATGCCGTGGGCAGGAAAATGGACTCCCGAGACCTGTGCTGCGTTTTTTGGTTGTAAGTCACCGATGTTATTATGTTTTACTGTCACGCAAATGTTTCGCTTATGTTTCGCTGTATGTATGGGTTAGAGTACTTATACATATACAAGTTGACATTGAAATGTTTTCTCTGTCACAGCAGATGGTCCACTCGCTTAGAGTTTTCCATGTTCACGTTGTTATCGAGTGTGATACTCTGTCACATCAGATGGAATACTCATTCGGAGTTTTTCATGTTCACGTTGGTATCGAGTGTGATTCTCTACCATGGCAGGACAGTTCGCCCAAAGGAGGTACTGTGACGGTATACTAGTCACTATCGTAATATAGCCAACTGATGTGTGGTGTATGTGGGCCCTCCAGAGATCGATGTTCATGAACGTGGTTAATAGTTTGAACGTTTTATATGAGAAATGAGTGTAATGTCATGAAGTATGATTTTTTCTTTGTACGGAATATGTTGTTACGAGCTATGATGATAGATTCTAATGTGTCCAAGTTATTTATAACTTTTAGCGGAGTCTAATGACTCGTAATATGATACTTCGGAGGAGGTTGAGGTGAGATCAAATCTCGAACATATAAAGGTTGCGGATGAGGACGACCGCCTGTCAAGAGAAGCAGTGTTACAAAATGATGACTAAACAGAGGGAGTGGCTTATGGTTGCGTCACCGAGATAGTGGGGTAAAAGCCGGTCGCGGTTGCAGCGGCGGTTTGGCTCGAACGGTCGGAGAGTGCGGACATTCTAAGATTACATATTCGCTTAAATTGCTAATTAATAATTGATATTGTAAAATTTAACAAGATGTTTATAATACAAATTTTGTTTTGAGTGTATTTTTTATTTGAATTTTACTTCTAGTTGATAATAATATTGAATAAAAATTATTTAAATCGCACAGTAGTGGATCGCCAATCATCAAGATGGTACAGATGGCATCACGAGCTTTTCGCGATGTGCGATGGTGAAATTGAGCGGCTGGGATTATTCCGAACAATTCCTCTAATTACTTCCTGTGGTAGATACGATAAAATACGCAAAAATATCAACATCCCTTTTAAGCGTAGGTGAGTCAAGCCAATCAGAAAGAACTCGGTCGCCGACGATTCATACCGCTCTGCGCTGGGTGCGATCAAGTTGGAAGGAGCTGGCACTTAGCTGCCCATAAATGAGAACAGTATTGAATGTGAGTCCTAACATGCGCCTAGTAAAATTGCAAGCAATGTGCCGGCATGAAATACTAGCCCGCTCTACAAAGCATGCCAAGCTATTTAGAGGCCAATTTGGCGAGTCGGATTTGAAATAAAGGACAGGAAAATGCCTTGAAATAAAGGAGGTATGACAAGGGGGTTTTTTAGAGCTAAACAAATTTGTGTCTTTTGGGGATTAAACTGACCAGATTTAGTTACCTCAAATACGAGAGTTTGTTTAACAAAGACTCGACTTCAGGTACAAATTTATTCCGGCACTCGACAAATAATTTCCACATAATTTATGCATTCAGAATTTGGGACCTAAATTCTTCAATACACTAAGTCTTAGCACCGACTTCAGAAGCTTCTTAATTATGTAAAAATAACTGTAATCTTTAATTATTTGACCCTTTTTAATAAACTAAGCAATTCCATAACCTATAAGAACTTGAATGTCATCCGAATTTTATCCCCAATTTTTCACTCTTAGGTTGGAATTTTTTCATCAAATTTAATTGAGACTACCCTTGATGTATAGCCCATTTAATAAAAAGAATTATTAAAATCGGTATAACAGTTGGCCTGGAAACACCCTAGGGTGAAATTTTCTATCAAATTTCATGGGACCACTATTGTTGAATATGCGTATTTAATAGAAATCGTTTAACAGTTAGCAAAGTTGGCGCGTAAAATAATATGTGGATTACGAACACACAAAAGATAACACAGTCGAATTTGTTTTTTGTGTGTGAGTTACACACGTATCACTGAGTGTTCAGTAGTTGTCTAAAGGGTACTTTCAATACTTTTAGAATTATATAACGATATATTTAAAGACATGAAAATATTTTAATATATATGTGAATAAAAAATTATATCGATTGTCTCAGTGCGTCTTGTTTTTATTCATTGACTAATCTATATATTCTATATGGTACAATAAGACAACGCAATAAGCAATAAAAAGACAATATAATATAAAGTAGGAACAAAAGAGGGCCTAATCGCCATGAAAGCAATTTTTTCCAGACAATCTTTCTATAACGTGCTGTTGTTGTCAATTAACCTAAAATATAAAGTGAAAGTGTACTTAATAACCAATTAAAATGCAAAGGATACTAATAGTTAGCAGTAACTTATTAGAGTAAATTTTTTAATGAAAAAACGGATTCAGCGTGTCAATTATGTAGTGCGATGTAAAGTTCCACAAGCCTAAACTGTAATAGAAAACAATTTCTATTAATCGAATGAATTAAAAAAGTACGGAAAGAAAGATTGTCAGAGAAACGAAGATGACAATCATAAAAAATGCATATTATCTCAAAACTGTCGTTCAGGTTTCGGAGTGTCCCTCCAGGATTGGGCAACATTAATTAGTGCTATTTAATCTTTACACTTATTAAAATGTACGACTCTTGAACAATTTTGTCACGTAAGGCAAAAGCAAACAGAAGTAAAACTGGACACATTACAAAGGACATAATTTATTTCTGTAGAGTTTGTTTAATCGTTTGTTGTTGACAGCGACCCATACAGAATTATTGATAAATAAAATGTTGAATGCGTTGATTGATTAGTTTGCTGCGTGAAATCAACTGGATTTTTATTCAATGGGAATCCAATTTAGCGATAAAATCTCTTATTTAATTTCGCTTTCTTGTTATATTCCATTTATAAATCTTCAATGGCTAAAATTCAATCTAGGATGTGCCTGAAAAAAAAAATTATGTGTCGCCTTCAAATTACGTTTTGTTACAGTAAGAATAATATATCTTTTTATGCAGTATATACTATATAGCATCATCATCATCATCATCATCATCATCATTACAGCATTTCATAAGTCCACTGCTGAACATAGGCCTCTCCAAGGAATGCCACAAAGCACGGTCCTGAGCCACCTGCATCCATCGACTTCCTGCATGTCTTACCAGGTCGTCACTCCATCTCGTGGGGGGTCACCCTACACTCCGCCTGCCGGTACGAGGCTACCACTCGAGAACCTTTCTTCCCCATCAGTTGTCTGTTCTTCGAGCTATATGGCTGGCCCACTGCCACTTCAGCTTACTAATCCGTTGGGCTATGTCGGTTACTCTGGTTCTACTGCGGATATCCTCATTTCTAAGTTTATCACACAGAAAAACCCCGAGCATAGCCCTATCGATAGCTCGCTGAACGACCTTGAGCTTCCTCATACGGCCAGCAGTGAAGAACCACGTCTAAGATCCGTAAGTCATCACTCGCAACACGCTCTGGTTGTACAATTTCGTTTTAAGGTTTTGAGGTATGTCTAACGAGAAGATGTGTCGTAGTTTCCGGAACGCTGCCCAGCCGAGTTGAATCCGTAGATTGACCTCTCGGTCGATGTTGGACTTACCTAGTCGGACTATTTGTCCCAGGTAAACATACTCGTCAACAACTTCGAGCTTAGTGCTCCCAACTACTATCGGCATAGGTGTGTCATGGACATTAAACATGATCTTTGTTTTGTCCATGTTCATCTTAAGAGCTATCCGTTAGGAGACACTATTGAGATAATTGAGCATAGTGCTTAAGTCCTCCAGCTATTCTGCCATCATGACTATATCGTCGGCAAATCGAAGGTGAGTGATGTACTCGCCGCTGATGTTAATACCGCATCATTTCGGGTCCAGCAGCTTGAAAACGTCTATCAATGCAGCGGTGAAGACTTTCGGGGATATAACGTCACGTAGTTTCGTACTCTGATTCTGTACTCGGAAAGTCATCGTAGCTCTATTGTACAAACAGCACTTCCATATACATACAATCAACTTGGCATCGCTGAAGGGACTGCAGCACCGCCCAAATTTCGACGGAATCAAAGGCTTTCTCATAGTCCACATACGCAAGGCAAAGTGATAAATTATACTCCTCTGTCTTCTGTACAATTTGCCGAAGAATGCGTCAAGTCTGCGTGCGAGACGATTCGTAATGACTGAAAACAGCACGTAAACGCGGCTCAAAAGGGAAATCGGTCTGTAGTTCTTCAAGAAATCGTTGTCACCTTTCTTGAAAACAACACCACCGCACTTCTACTCCACGCCGCCGCAGTAGTGCCACCATGGAGGACGGAATTAAAGAACTTCTGAAGTACTTCAAGTACCGGTCTTCCACCCGCTTTCAGAAGCTCCGCTGTAATTCTATCCTTGCCTGGGGCCTTGCCGTTTTTAAGGTGCTGGAGAGCCATTCTAATCTCGCTCAGACTGACTTCCGGGATATCTTCGGTATAGTGTGTGATAAGACTCCCTCTTGGATCGTTACTCACACTTGCGTGTGGCTCCAACGATGGCATGTACAGCTGCCCATAGAACCTCTCAATCTCACTCAAAATATCAGGTACCCCGGAAACGATGCTGCCACACTCGATCTTCAGCTTTGACAGTTGGCTCTTTCTGGCAAAGACTTTGGAGCCTTGGTTCCGCTCGATCGCTTCTTCAATACAAGCTGTATTGAAGTTGCGTAAGTCCCGGCACTTGTATTAGGAGATCTGTCTGTCAGTTGCTCGTATGCTGTCAAATCTGTTGAAGAATGTAGCTTCATCTCTCGTCTAACAGCCATGAGATTATGAGTGTGATAGGTGAGTTTTTGTGTTCCTCTGCGGCGGATCTTGCAGAACTTAGCTCCGACCGCATGGACAATTTCCACGAGCTTGTCATTTATATCGTCCACTCATTGTAGTCTTCTAGGCTCAGTGCCTAACGGTTAAACGGTTTTGTAACTCGAGCTGAAAGGTTTCAGGACTTTGGAATAGAGCACGAGGGGGACGGATCGTTGACTTCATTAGACGAGACCTCTCTAACTTCACGTTTAGGTTCAGTGTGCCTTTAACCATTCGGTGATCGCTACCAGTTTTCACCCTCGCGATCACGGATACATCACTGATCAGTTGTCGTGTGTTCGTCATAATGAAGTCAATTACATTTTTTGTCGAACCGTCGGGGCTCGACCAGGTCCACTTCCTGTGTGGCCGCTTCTGAAAAAAGAGTTCATTATGAAGAGTCCCTCTTTCTCCATGAAGTCGGCCAGCTGCTGGCCCCTTGGATTCCGTTGCCCTATTCCAAATTTCCCTACTTTCAGCTCACCATTCTCTTTTATGCGTAGTTTTGCATTGAAGTCTCCCATTAACACTGCTTAATGGGTTTTGGAGAAATGCATGGCTCTCTCTAGATATCCTTGTACATTTCCTCCACCTCCTCATCGGGGTGTGCCGAGGTTGGTGCTTAAACCTGTATGATATTCAACGAATACCGTTTGGTGATTCTGAGTATAAAGTACGCAACCTTTGTAGACACACTCTCAATCTTTATAACGTTATTAACGAGATACTTGTGGACGATATATCCGTCACCTCCTTGGGACAAATGGTCGCCATCCCGGTGATAGAGCAAGTTGCCGGATTCGAGGATTACCGTGTCCTCCCCCTCTCTACGTACTTCGAATAATCCTATAATATGCCAGCGTAACGTGTCTATCTCTTCTTTCAGCTCCACGATCTTCTCGTCAGTCCTTAGGTGTTGCTAGGTCGAGTCGTCGTAGGTGGCAACCGAACCTCCACCGGAGATTCTTAGCACCCCCTGCACCGCCGTTACCATGATCACCACCGTAGCCAGAAATAGTGGGGCCGCCGGGGACTGGGGGCCGTCTCTTTGTTACTCTCATCACAGGGGGTATTTGCTATAGTAGCCACGCTTGGTGAACGGGTTGGCAACCGCAGCTTTTTTATTGTAATTTTGCTGTTATCAGGAAGATACTGCTGCCCATCTCCTGCCTGTTTCCCTTTGTCGCCTTTTACGACACCCACGAGATGATAAGGAGTAGTGAATATTCCTAACCGCCACTACACGGCCATATACGAGGGCGGCACTGAAAATTTAGGGAATCAAGGAAGTGACACAAAATTACTATTTAAACATGTATTTATTGCTTTTCGAAGTATTCTCCGCGAAATTTGACACATTTTTTCTTTCGAGAGTTCTGACGCACCAAGTAACGCGAGCCGCTTTTTGCTTTTCACAGAGCGAATGCGGTTACCATCGGGAAAACAACTTTTTTACACCTAATTGTTCATGCAAGATTATTTGTGTTTGACTCATGCCAATGTCTAAAGTTGCCTGAATTTCGCGGTATGTCACATGTCGATCTTCCTCAATCAGCTTACGCACAGCATCAACGTTTTTTTGTGTGACTGCAGTTTTTGGACGACCATGACGGGGATCATCACTGAGCTTGACACGTCCACGTTGAAATTCAGCAAACCAGCGATAAATTGTGATTTTGGATGGGGCTTCATCAATAAATGCAGAAAGTCATAATAAATCATCGCTCTTGAATTTTCTCGAGTCAATTCCATTTTCTCAACGACTAAACAAGTTTGACAAAACCTTGTGACAAGACCGAGAATCTTTTTTTAAATAAATAAATGGTATTCGATTTTTAAAACCAAGGAATTTTCATTTAAAAACATTTTAATATGACAGGAACAGTGGAAATATTCTATTCCCGATACTTTTAATGCAGCCTATGTAGCATAGAACGAGATTATTATTTTACTAACACTTTAGTATATTAATAATATACTAATTTCGCTTTTAAACGTTTAAGAACTTCAATAATATGAAATAATTTAATGCGATAATCTGTGTTTTTATCAATATCTGTGTTTCCTTTTGTGTAACCATACAAGACGTTTGGTAAAAAATCGTTAACGAGAAGCTTTTTTCAGTATCTTTCATTTTTGTTATAAGTTATCATTATAACATCATTCGATCCAGACGAAAGCTCACTGCTGAACATATATTGAAGCTATTAACATTGCTATTTCAGCTCTCGGAACATGTTGTATACTAATCGTGTAATATACTGCCATCTATTAGGATTCATGAGATCGTTCTAAGCTCTTCTTTATTCTACTCTTACGACGTCTGAGGGATATTATATTCTCTACTCTACTTTATGACGATAGCTTCTTTATATTTTTACCTCTATTGTTTCGTTATTATAAAATACAAGTTAAAAAATATACTAAGAAATCAATTACGTATTAAATACACACTTATCAATTTCTAAATACAAAAGAAATAGGTTCAACTAATCTTGATTAAATTTATTGGTTTGGTTTGAAAATACGAAGCCAGTAAATAGCTTGGTCACATATCCATCACGTAAGTGTAATTAATTATTTTATGTTACTTCTATTCCCGTGACTTATTAAGTACATTCCGCAACGCTTCATTGGGAATTAGGAATGCATTTGTAATGTTTTCATTTAATTTCCAATTGCTTAGGGACAAATTTAGTGTCATAATCGAGGTTTCCTTTCCTTTCCTTTCCTACCTTCCATTTTGTTTACCATTGCAATGCATGTATAGACAGTTGAATATTGCGGCATTCTACATTACTTTAAGAATTGATACTCTTGTATACACTCACAAAAATTATTTTAATGGTTTACTAATACCACATTTAATAGATTTAGATAATTATTAGTACTGGGTATAATTTATAAAAATAATAATAACAATATTAATACTTATTTAGAAACCATACAAAGTCCTTAAACAATATATACAAGATGTTTACTTGTGCTACACAGCAGTATTTCAGCTGAAGCTTACAATAAGGAAACCTTAGCCGTAAACGTCTGTACTCTCCCAGTGTCACAATACACATACATTACACATTATATATTATTACACTTTGTATATTGCCTTAACTGTGGTTGAAATGCCTAAATCTTGGATATTTAAGTAAAAAAATCTCAATAACTGTTCATTTAATCCACAAAAAAAATACAATGTAACAGAAAAGGATTTGGTAAATGTTTTTAATTGAACAAAATTGTTTTTTTGTCAACCTCTTATTAGAACAAAAATCCCCAAAGAGTACCTGTCTTTGTCATATTTTGTAAAATTTCTCCAAAACGGCACAAGCATTTTATATAGTTCTTACACTAAAAAAAGGTCTTAAAAATATTAATATTTTTAATTGAAAGTTTTATTTTTAATCCCCGTTTTATAAGATAATATATATATTTTTCGTTGAAATTGAATATATTTACGCGAGCGCGCATGCTCCGTCGCCCTGTCACAGTCCGTTTTCGGACATCGTCGAGGGTGGACCGCGCGTCGGTGTTGGAGCGACTTCGTTCAAATATATATTAGTTTTTTAAAAGTAATACTCAATTATAAATGTTTTTATGACTAGAAATACTTAATTTAGTTAATATCTGTACACTGGTAACTGTAAATATTATTTTTTAAATAAATTAATTTTTAAAGTGCCCAAAGAAGAAAAAATTTTCGCGGCGACGTTGATTAGTGAAATTGAAAAATGCATTTTTATATAATTTAGATGTTGAACGACGAACATGCTCTCGTTACTTAGATTTCGATAGTTTTTAATACCTATGTAATTTTATTGTTGCATATTTTTATTTATTAGATGATACTGAATTTTATAATTATGTATTACAATAAAACGCTGTTTTTATGAGAATGACTTTATAAAATATTATTGGGGAGGGAAATGTAGATACAGATACTTACATTTAGGTACACTGTTATCAAATTAAATCAAACAATTTAAATAAATTAAAAAATGGTGCTTCCCTAAGTATAAATAACTATATAAAGACATTCTTGGGTTTATGGTTTTTTTTTTTATGTTAGACAAACTATCATCTAAAAAATGTAAAAATTTTAAATTGAAGAGGGGTTTCTCTACGTGATAAAGTTAGAAATGAAGATATTCGCAGTAGAACCAGAGTAACTGACATAGCCCAACGGAATATTACAGTAAAATGGCATACATACGCACACACACACACACACACACACACACACACACACATAAATATATAGGTCGCAAATAATACTTACCTAATACTATTAGACAAGAGTGAATAGGTTTTTGTTAAGTCCGTGCAATTCACCATCTTAGTCTACATAACCACTTACCAATGGGATTGCAGTTGCTGTACTACTTGCTGGATGAAAATAGTAAAAAAAATTACCCTGTGAAAGTTTGCATTTAGATATTATTTTTCTAACCAAGCATAAAAATATGATGATAATATTAGTATGTAAGTATAAATGTTGCCTCACACGGGACAGTAATAATATAATATTATATCTTCCATTATCTACGCATGAAAACTTTTAAAATCTCTGAATCCCGAGGTATGTTCATATTAAGAGGCTGAATAGAGCCACATTGATATGCATGGGGATCGTTTTGTAATTTCACGTCGTTATCGAAAAACAATTTAACGTATTTCAGGTGGCGGTTTGCAAAACACGATTCCACAAAAATTCACTCAATAGAAAATAATTGCAAAGTTGTTTCTGAAAATACTTAAATTTTCATTGTCAATTTTTTCTTACGTGGTAGAGCCATGCTGCTGCTATATAAGTAGTAGGTATAGTTGTAGCACGAATGGGTCGGCTCAACCGGGGAAGGACCACGCTCTCACAAAATACCATGTAAAATAGCAGTTTAACCCCGCTGTGTTTCGTATGGTGAGTGTAGAGAACCGGAGAACCTTTTTACTGGAAACGAGGCATTACATCTTAGTCCTCACGGGTGACAATGCATCTACATTTTTGATACGTGATCGAGAATAGATATAGATGTCTATGGGTCGTAGCAACCACTTACCATCAGGTGGACTGTGTGCTCGTTTGTCACCCTTATTCTATTAAAAAAATTCGAGATTTTAGTAAAATAATGTTCAGTATTGTAAGCACTCGTACTATTACGTGTCTCATGTTAATAAAGCTCTTGGGATATTTTGATTTTTAATAAAGTGATTTTACTTTAAAGGTTAAATAATTTATTTACCCTTCTATATCAAGAACCGTTTTATCTGTCACTGCTGTTGAATTTGACAGTGCTTGCTGAAATTTACCATCTTTAGATGGATCAGAATGACGCGCTGATCCGGCTGTTAGATATTGCAAAAATAATCGAAAATATTTATTTTTACTTTCATGCCGAAGACTACCTTGTTTTATTTTATTACGGTCAAATAATATTTATTAGGTTATAATGCAAGTATTTACAAATGTTTTCATTATTTTGTTATTCTATTGTTTACAGTTATTATCACGTCTTAGCTTTACACTAAGAATTACATTAGAAATTCTTGATGGGATCCAATGTAACGCGCATACTTTATTTTCATCAAGAACTATAATATATTTTTATATTTGTTTTTTTACCAGTAGAGTTTCAACACAATCTTAAAAAGTTCAATGAATTAAGACGTCAACGTGGTAGAGCCATGCTGCAGCTATATTAGTAGTATAGTTGTAGCACGAATGGGTCGGCTCAACCGGGGAAGGACCATGCTCTCACAGAATACCAAAGTAAAATAGCAGATTAACGCTGCTGTGTTTCGTATGGTGAATGTAAAGAACCGTAGATCCTTTTTTACTGGACAAGAGGCATTCCATCTTAGTCCTCACGAGTGACAACGCATCTACATTTTGAGTATTTATTGAGGACAGATTTAGATGTCTATGGGTCACAGTAACCACTTACCATCAGGTGGACTGTGTGCTCGTTTGTCACCCTATTTATAACTATATTATAGAAAAAAATATAATTTCAAGTCGGTGTTTTACATTTAAAGATCAGTTATAAAGGGCCAAAGTTCTTATTTTCATTTTGATTAATTTAATTCGTGACAAAAATAAATGTGAAAGGGCTTTAATCTGCAATAATAATTTTCATCAAAAATAACATAGACTTATAAAAGTCATATACACCGTCAATCATACTGAAGATTATCAATTGTACTACAAAATATTTAAAAGACTATTTCCAGTATAATGACCCGAATATAATCATTAATATTTGACTGACACACTTAAACGTTTTATTACATGGCTAAATTATTGACTATTATATTATGATAAGGTCATGCTTTTCTATAAAATGTTGCAAGAAATTTTAAATCACGGACCTATTGGTTTGTTTTACTTTTCACTTAATTAGTGAAAAACAAGTAATCTAAAACAAAACTATGCAGATAATATCGCTGCAACACGATTGAGTTGGCTTGCTTGGGAAAGGACTAGGCTTACACAGAATGCGAGCGTCAACTTTGCATTCCTTTGTCGCCTTTATTTTAATAGAAAAAATTTAATCCATTTCGTTTGCAAATATGTTAAATCACTAATTTTTTCTCAGTGGTTTCACCATTTGCGCCTCTATTTAGAAACACAATTATCACTGCTTCGTGAAAAAGTCATCTCAGTGTATATGTCTCTATGTCAGTTTGTCACAAGGTTTTTTTATAAACCTCGGAGACTATTGGTAGTCCATCCATTATCCATTACAGCCCTTCACAAGTCCACTGCTGAACATAGGCCTCTCTCAAGGAATGCCACAAAGCACGGTCCTGAGCCACCTGCATCCATCGACTTCCTGCACATCTTACCAGGTCGTCACTCCATCTAGTGGGGGGACGCCCAAACCTTCGCCTGCCGGTACGAGGCTGCTACTCGAGAACCTTTTTTCCCCATCGGTTGTCAGTTCTTCGAGCTATATGGCCGGCCCATTGCCACTTCAGCTTACTAATCCGTTAAGCTACGTCGGTCACTCTGGCTCTACTGCGGATATCCTAATTTTTGAGTTTATCACGCAGAGAAACTCCGAGCATAGCCCTCTTCATAGCTCGCTGAGCGACCTTGAGCTTCCTCATCCGGCCAGCAGTGAAGGACCACGTCTCAGTTCCGTATGTCATCACTGGCAACACGCACTGGTTTTACAGTCTCGTTTTCAAGTTTTGAGGTATAACTGACGAGAAGATGTGCTGTAATTTCCCGAACACTGCCCAGCCGAGTTGAATCCGTCGATTGACCTCTCCATTTGTCCCAGGTAAACATACTCGTATACAAGTTCGAGCTTAGTACTCCCAACAACTACCCGCATAGGTGTGACATGGATATTAAACATGATCTTTGATTTGTCCATGTTCATCTTAAGACCTATCCGTTGGGAAGCACTATTGAGGTCTAGTCCAGAAGCTTGAAAACGTCTTCCAATGCAGCGGTAAAGAGTTTCGGGGATATGACGTCACCCTGTCTTACACCTCTCTGCAATTGGATAGATTTCGTTTTCTGGTTCTGTACTCGGATAGCCATCGTAGCCCTACTGTACAAGCACTTCAGCACTTCGTTATACCTACAGTCAACTTGGCACCGCTGAAGGGATTGCAGCACCGCCCAAATTTCGACGGAATCAAAGGCTTTCTCATAGTCCACATACGCCAGACATAGTGGCAAATTGTACTCTTCGGACTTCTGTACAACTTGCCGAAGGGTATGTACATATGTGGTCTATGGTGCTAAAGCCCTTTCCGAAACCGGCTTGTTCGGGATGCTGGAAGTCGTCAAATATGCGCGCGAGACGATTCGTAATGACTCTCGAAAACAGCACGTAGACGCGGCTCAGAAGGGAAATCGGTCTGTAGTTCTTCAAGAGAGCGTTGTCACCTTTCTTGAAGAACAAGACCACCGCACTTCTGCTCCACGCCTCCGGTGTAATGCCACCATGGAGGACGGAATTAAAGAGCTTCTGAAGGACTTCAAGTACCGGTCTTCAACCCGCTTTCAGAAGCTCCGCTGTAATTCCATCCTCGCCTGGGGTCTTACCGTTTTTAAGGTGCTGGAGAGCCATTCTAATCTCGCTCAGACTGACGTCCGGGATATCTTCGGAATAGTGTCGGATGAGACTCGCTCTTGGATCGTTACTCATACTTGCGTGTGGCTCCAACGATGACGTGTACAGCTGCCCATAGAACCTCTCAATCTCACTCAAAAACTCAGGTGCCCCGGAAACGATGCTGCCACATTCCGTCTTCAGCTTTGACAGTTGGCTCTTTCTGGCAGACAGATCTCTGGCAAAGACTTTGGAGCCTTGGTTCCGCTCGATCGCTTCTTCAATACGAGCTGTATTAAAGTTGCGTAAGTCCCGCCGCATGCATTTGGAGATCTACCTGTTCAGTTGCTAGTCCAGGCAAGATGATTGAAATTCAGCATAGATATAATATGCTACAGGAATATTTGAGTTTTTCAGAAACTGCATTAGTATCGTACGAAACACCTATCACTTTATTATATCAAATATTATTTATTCTTACCTTGAAGACACCTATATTGTAATAGAAAGGAAAGACATACATTTTTAAAATTTGAACAAATATTTAAAAATAAAAATTACGGGGTTTTAGCTCAGTAGCCACATTTTAATCGTCGGTAATTGCAAACTAGCAGAAAATCACTGCCAATTATTACTTTTATCATCAAGATTATGATTTTATGTTTAATTTGATCTTTGGATGTTGTATATACCTTTTGTCACAATTTGCTCTGCTCCAGACAGTAGTCTGTAATTTCGAAAGCACTTGATTTATGTCACGTGTTACGATGTAGGATGACAAAAAACAGCAAATTTTGAACGCTATTAACAGCTGATGTACCGTCACCTGTTTTGTACCCTTAATTACTACTATTATTCACTTTAGTCCAAGATCCCAGGGCCACCAGACGTCACTTATTTCCTGACGAACGAAATATGTACGATTGTGTAGTGTTAGTATGTACTATAATCGCATGCCTACGGTCTAAGGGATGATTGAACCCTTACATCGGTCTGCCTTCTTGTATAACGTTTTAAAATAGTTGTCTGGCTAACATATATAAAAGTGGAGCTTCAGAATGTAAGTGAAATTGAGTAATTTTTTGAGCTCTTAAGCATCTGCAAAGTGATACTGCCGATAAATAGTATCTGGGAGTATTAACAACTGCTTTTTATCGATAATATCTAACATATACGTAAAAATCATCTGAGAGAATTAACGTGAGGTGAATAATGCTTTTACGTACCTTGACTACCTGAAATCTGGCAAGTGGCTCATTGGCTAAGCTAGCTAGACCTACAGAGAATAATAGACGAAAAGAAAGGACACTACATACATTTCAAGTGACGCCGACAAATCGCTTAACATATTGTAAAGACACATGACAATGAGAAGGATTCCTACGACTATTTTTGTTTTTGTCTACTCACAAAATCTTGACTCGCAACTGGCCAAAAAAACTCAAAACATTTCCCTCAGGCAATTAATCTAAAATAAGTAAACCAAATTCCGAGACGCAGGACGTAGAGATATAAGAGAGGGATAAAAGTGGTAAATGACAACAGTTAAGACATCGATAAAACCTAGAAGAATATTTCGGACAGCTTGGAGAAGAAAAAAATCAAGTTAACATAAAACTAGAGTATTCGACGATAATTTTTAGGTGTTTGAGTCCCTCTTACCTATATTACCAAGCAAAAGTGCCTGCACTGCTGTATTTCGATATGACAGATATAGGTTACCAAACCAGTATAGGTAGCCAGGAAAATTACAGGCTGTTTATTATTTCCTTTTAGTTGTAGGAAGTAACGACGCATTTTAAAGACCTCTCTTTGACGAACCGTAGTAGCTACTTACTATTAGGTCGACTAAAAGCTCGTTGTCACTTCAATTTTGTAAAAAATATGTAACACATTCTATAAATGAAAAACAAAACATTAAAATTTCTGATCGCCTTTAATACAAAATCAAAGCGCCATCAATCCGAATTGGACGTAGTTTATACGTCCAATTTGTATTCCATTAAAAAATTAAAACAGCTTGAACACTAAATTAGTTTCAACTTTGTGAAACTTGAGAGGCTAGTATTTACGTAAATTACTTAACTTTATACTTACCTCCATGAAAGACATTTTAAACTACTAAAAAATTGCTCAAGAATCTTACGCGCATCCACCACTAAACATTAAAATTAAAACAATAAAAATTCTAATTTTTTTATAAATAGATTAAAAATAAAAGAAATAATTTCAGTTCACAATGAAACATAGCTGACCAAACATTTAAAAATCGATTAGATGTGTTAGATGAGTTACACTAATAATTTTACTAACATCGATTAAGTATACCAAATATATCCCGTTGCACACATAATTCACTTTCTGTAAATTAAAAGACTTAGTTTACAGAAAGAAAAGAATTAGAAGAATTAGTTTTTTCAAGCTTTTTTAAAAGTCAAAGTCTGCCTCTGGCTAATTTATCTTTTTGATAAATTAACCAGACTTATATATAGAAGAACCGGCAAGAAACACCAGGGAAAATTTTAATTGAAATAAATATAATTAATTTCAAAATTTGTTAATGATAATTTCAATAGAGATAATATTTTCATTATAAGTTTTACTAATCGTATATCTAATATAAATGCTGACACAAGGCAGTATAGATTTACCTATGTAACAAATCAAATGTTTGAACTTAATATACAAGCTATAAACTCCTACAAATGAAATTTCGAAACAGACGAATGAATTAACACATATATCATTTTATTAGAGAGCAGTGTTTTGTCAACTACCCTAGAGAATAAAATATATTATGTAAAATGTATTTTTCAGGAGATGTAATGTTATTTCAAATCCATTATATTAAAGTTGTCAATAAATTAATTTGCGTAAATCCGCACGATAAAATAAAATGATGTGTCTTACCTAGTTTGAAGAGCACTTCCCGCCCTCCCTCAATTACGTGCACTATCCCCGTCACCACTAATCCCAGCACCACCACTCCCAATTACTTTGCGTACATCCCCACGATAAAATAAGGTAGGTAAAACACATCATTTTATTTTATCGTGCGGATGTACGCAAAGTAATTTTTTGACAACTTTAATATAATGGACTTCCGGAAATGAACGCCTGATTCTATTAATTATCAAATCCATTGCCAAAAGCTAGCAGGTTTCTCAAGTATAGTGCAGTATTGCATAACACTGAAACATACTAAGATAATTCTAAACTAGTTTAACTATAATATGATCTCATAGAAGTAAAAATATATTTTTTCCGGATTATATTAATATATTTTATTTATTTTGTAGGGACGTCTCCCAACTAGATGGAGTAACGACCTGGTAAGACATGCAGGAAGTCAATGGTTGCAGGTGGCTCAGGACCGTGCTTTGTGACACTCCTTGAAGGAGGCCTATGTTCAGCAGTGGACTTCTGACTGGCTGTAATGATGATAATAATGATGATGATGAAAAAATGCTTCAGTCAATACTTTTTGGGCGACACTTAAAAGAATATATAAGATTTAGTCTGCAAGAGAATGAGATAGAATATTATATTAAATTAGTCGTGTTAAGGCCTTCTAGCATTATTTTTACCTACTACCTTGAAAGTCAATCAATTATTGTTCGATAAAATGACTTTACGTATAAAATGTAGTAGATCGCGCTATTGCAAAGCAATTTTACTCAAAAGAAAATATTATTTTGATTCTTTACACTAAAATTCAGGCTCTACATATAAAAAAAGGATTAAAACATTCATTTGCTATAAAATAAAATTTATATGTTATATTTTATTCACAGTTGTAGTTAAAAATTAATATTTTATATTTTTATTTTATATTTCATTTCATTTGAAGGTTTCATTTCTACCGCAAGTGAACTGCATACATGTTTATTTTTGTTCAGAGGCATGTGTTCAGTGGCTAAGCACTCGCTCTCTAAGTTTCACAATCCTTGAGCAACGCCTGGTTCAAAATAGAAGTAGAAACTTTTTATTCAATATATATTATAAATAATAATTATTGAAAGTTATTCTTATGTTTAATTAACACTGGTTCTATCCTCGGCGGGCTTTTCTTATCCTTAAATGAAATTAATTTTCACGGATTCTATCTCGTTTAATTTTACTTTTCCATTCCCGACGTTTCGGGTACTTTACAGCACACATGGTTACGGGGGGACAGAGGTGTTTGACGTCCCAATGTCATAGTTAGCCCGGCTACCTTCAGTTTTTGAATATTTATTTTTCGTCCCATCCACGCAGAATGAGCTCACAGTATCTTGAAGTCTTACAGTCTTATACATGGGTTTAGATTTAATTTTCTTAATTATAGGATTCCAGCTAGACAGAACCCATCCATATTCTCTATTGAAATAAGGGTGTTTTTTTTTATTAATTTCAATAGCCCCGCGAATCGGTGTCCTTTTGCGAGGATTTGTGGTCTAATTTAATGGCGGGGACGATTTTGAACGTGTTCAAAAACGTCCCGGAACGTCAGTGCTTCAAGTCAGCTATATGTTCTTTTACGCGGGTTTTATAGATATTTTTGTTAGTCCTTTGCATGAGAGACCACATTCACAGTCCAGCTTGTTTACTCCTGCATCTTGTAGAGGAATATGACTCTTGACGAATGGTAAAAATTGACTAATCTTCTTCCGCGGTTTGAAGTATGTTTTAATGAAGCTCGCTTCAAGATGGAGCCAACGTTATCTGTGACTCCTCTGACGTAGGGTAGTACAGAAGGCACAAGCTCGACTGTGCCCGGCTTAACTCGGTCACTGTGACGTAGGCGCGGGACCTGAAGCTTGTTGTCTTGCAATACTTGCTTGATATGCTGAAGCTCGGCTTCCAGATGTTTTCTGTCACTGACATTTGATTTTCATAATTGCATCGAATCAACAAAATATAATGAATCCAAAAATGAATAGAAAAATACCATAAATTGACAGTCAAATCAAATTCCAAACATCAATATCAACGTAGAAACAAAACGCAACCGTTGACCACAGACGCAAACAATAAACAACACACAGTCTATAATCTGTCAAAAAAATGCTATACGAACCCAGTCAAGTCATGCAGGGGCCATTAAATAAGTCCACAACACTTACAGTTAAAATGTTTAATTTAGCACAAACAAGCAGAAGATACACAATTTAGCATAAACAAGCAGAAGATACACAAGCCAAGATAAAAGAACTTATAATAAAAATACAGTCTAGAAAAGCGAAATCAATATTAATCGTAATAATTAAAGTTCTAAGGCGAAAACAAAGGATGAGGATGCGTGACGCACGTTGCTTGCTATCGCTAAGCAACGTGCGTCACGCGTCGTATCGGTAGATCGACTGGTGAGCGCGGTGTGCGGACGCAGGCAATCCTTTTGCCAGCTGTGATTATGGAATTACGGGCGGCGCGTTTAACGCCCGGCTGCTGCTACGTGCATTGTGTTGAGACTATATAGTGGCGGTAAAAGTATTGTATATCTTGAGGGTGAGAAAGTATGTACGTGTGTATCTGTGTAGGTATATGGGTGTGTTAATAGTGTAGGAAAGTAGCCCTCAACGTTTTAAAAATACAAATTTTATTAATTAAAAGATGTTTAATCTCTGCAAAAACTCACTTAAGACTAACTTAATATTCTATTCTTAAAAACTAATGCATGAGAGCCCACACAGGAGCACGGTAGTATCAGTTTGTTCACTCAGTACATGCCTGTGGTCTACAATCAGAATATTCTGCTAATACGGACATCTTGGTAGGTCTCGCCACCCGTAACACCTTCCTCGTCAGTTTCGAAGTTCTCGTTTACAGGAGAACTTCGGATACAAAATAAAACAAATTACAATGATACTTATGAACCAAGACACAGGTTACGATAGTGAATAACAGTCCATACAATTAGATGGTCCATAGAATACCACTTTTAATCACCACAATTGCCTTTTCACTTTCACTGTTTTTAACTTAACTCTTTCTTAATTCAAATGACAGAAGTTTGAGGTACATAAGATCTATTCCTTCTAGGTTCAGCTGCTCCGGGGATGACATCACGAGGGATGAGTTTATTGTAGATAGGTTAATCATAGGTAATTTAGGGGATGAAATGCTTTCAATTTCTACATTGTTACTTGTTAGATTAATATTATTGATTTTGGCTGCACAGTTATCTTCCAATGTTAAGATATATGTGAAATGCATTTTCTGTCTGCTATTTCATTATTACAAATTTCGGAGACTAAAGTAGACTCCTTGGTGTATGGATGGGTCCTTCCTGTTAGGTTGTATAAACTGCACTCTTAGAGCTTTCAAAATGACTGGAAATTGGATAAATGAGGATATATTTTCAGCATAAGTCATCAGATGTGTGATGCAATCATCTTTAATTAGTTAGAATGTCTCGTCCTCACGACAGAGGTAACTGTATTCATCGGCTTCCTGATAAGGATGAGTAAGCAGTCTAATCTACGAGGCTCTCACAAAAAAGGTATCGGAATTTTGGTTAAATGACAGTGGTACGGTTATGGGATAGTACAGGTAAGGGGTAAAGCTTATAATAAATATATATGTCCTTAGTGACGAGAGATATTTTCAAACGATAAATTATGCTATTTCCTTTTAAATAAGCTTTTACTATTAAAGTTCACTCTATCTTAACTAAATTTTCTGGGGTACACACCCCAGAAAATTTAGTTTCGCTAATATACCATTTTTTGTAAGTACAAATAACAACTTCTTAGACTCTATTACAGACTCATGTGAGATTCCTGATCCACTCGAAGCTAAAGTGGTTTTTATCTCACTCAGTTTTATAACGATAGCCTGGACGTTATGAATCAATAGGTTATAAATGTACTTATAATCCGTACCGTCCGTCTCAATACGATTAAAGTGATTGATTTCGACTACACTACTTAAATTATGTTATATATATATATATATTCCCGAAAGAAGTCGAACTAATTTCTCGCCAATTCTGGGAATGTGTTATACTTCAAAAGGCAAAGTTATACTTCATCTTAAACATGCTGGTGCTTACATTCCGAGCGGCCGAAGCCCCAGTCCAGGCCTGATAGCACGCCTGCTTACTGCGTAATGCAGTCTTACAGGAGCAACCAAACCAAGCCTGAGATCTGCCTCCGATGGATACCAAAGACGATGAAATAAATAGTTTCATTCTCTGTAGCATCACATCAGTAATAGAGTCAGCAACAGCGCTGGGATTATCCGGCAAAAAGCAAACCCGCCTCGATGGGTAGGTGCAAAGAAAGACCGCATTCCATCACAATCCTCCAACCTGTAATGCCAAACACGGCGGCAGCCTCCAGCAAACTCCAGCCCGGGGCACAAAGAAGTGTTCCAATTTGTAACCCGGAAGTATCAGCCGGAGAAAACAGCTGTGTCTCGATCAAAAATAGTAAGGCCGGCTTCTCCATCTATAAATGGTAATGGATGGCGTTAAAATTTGAGTGAAGTCCACTAATGTTGCAGAAGTCCACGGATAGCGTGGCAGGGGTTGCCATAGATTTAGAGCTTAGTTTTCCTCGTGCAGTGTTAAATATAGCGCCAGTTGCTTTGCTAATCTAGATATTTCCAAGATGGTTGAGTGGAATCTGCCAACTAATTCCATAGTTAGGGTTATTAAGAGTACCAATATGACGTTCTATTTTATAAATGGAAAGTATTTGTTTGAGTAACGCATTGTTAAACTAAGATCCGGAATCTAAACTTATTTTGTGGGGGATACCGTAAAAATAAAAATATTTATGAAGAGCTCTGAGGACTTCGGGAATTGACTTGTTAATTATTTCAAAGGCCTGTAATAATTTGCATCGATTATTGTTAATTAAGAGTGACCTAAAACTTTAAAGAGATCTATGAAAATTTCTTTAAGAGGTTTATTTTGGGTTTGCTTCAGTTTGAGTTTAGATTTCATGGATTTCCGATCATATTTCCTACTTTTATATGCGTCACATGCATTTATGACACTGGCTATGATTTGCGCCATATCATGCCAAAAGTATGAGAGTTTGATATGAGCTTAGGTTTCTTTAATATAGTTTAATACGGTCAAGATTTTCCGACGTGATATTTCTGAATTATGTCTCTTTGTTTTTTTTCATTACCTACGTATACGACTTTTTTAGTGCATTCGAAATATTGCACAAGTCCCCCTTTTAAACAAGAAAGGTACTAATGCCGGGAATTGTTTACGATGTTCTTCAGTTTACCGAAGTAAATGAAGTACTTAGTTTTATTTCTAGTGTATTCTTCCAGAAATTGTTTTAATAAATCTGGTCGGGTTATAGATAAGTGTACTTCTAAGATTCTTTATTTTTCCCTTGACAAGTTTTTACAGATAATTGGTCCATGTTCTAGCTGAGCACTAAAATTTGGTTAGGATTGATGTAGACCGTTTCTTGTAAGATCGGAATTCCCTGTAATTCAGTGTATTGTCCTGAATGTGCGGTTCCTATACAAGAGGGTGTTTATGGAGGCTATAAATTTGCTACTAGAAGCGTACGGTATGGAATAATCGGATTTAATTGAAAGGCTTTTATCTCCGCATTGGAGTTCTGCTTACCGTTTTTATGAAAAATGCTAAAATCATATTCGGCTAGGCTTAAGCGCCATCTAGTCAGTCCACTATTTGTTTCTTTAAGAAAGTTTACCAGTCAAGAGGTTTATGATCGGTAATGATCGTAAATTTTTTGCCATAAGGATATGGACTGAATGATCACAAACTGCAAAATTCCAGGAACGTTGGTGCTTCATGTCAGCTATGTGTTCTTATCCTCGTAAGGGTTTTTAAAAAATCCTAGACGGCCCCGCCATTACATTTCATTTGATAAACATCAAATTCTCGCGAAAGAACATCGATTCCTGCCAAGGATGCTACGCGAGGCTATTGAAATTAGAAAACATCCTAATTTCAATAGAGAGGGAGGCTGGGTACTACCACCTGCTTGGGATCCTGTAATTGATAAAATTAAAACTAAACCCAAGCATACCACTGCAAGACTTCAAGACTCAATATGTTCATTCTGCGTAGATCAGACCAAAATTAATAATTAAAAAACTGAAGGTACTCTGATACCGGGACTCCAATCACCTCAGTCCCCCATGACCATGGGGGACTGAGGTGACCACCCGAAAGGTCGGAAATTAATAAAAATGAGTTAATTAAACGCGATAAAATCCGTAACAGTAGTTTTATTCAATTTCTTAGTCGGATTATTAATTATATAGATTATAATAAATAGTAATATTTGGTTTTTCATATCGATTTTGGAATAGAATTGTTAAACGAGATCGCTTTAGATAAGCCCATCATAACGGTCGTATACATCGTATACATAAAATTTTTGTATTTAATTACAATTAAAAGTTGGAAATAAATGTATAATTATTACTTCATCATGTAAACTAGATGCGTGAGTACTGATAACTTCTAATCGTTTACGCTTAACGGTTCGTGACGCTTAACGTTTGCAAAATATTCGTTTGTTTTAGACTTATGATAGATCTAGAACTCCCGGTATCAATCATAAATTTAGCATTAATTTCATGTATTTCTTCAAATGGTAATTTTAATTTAGGGTTATAATTTATGTGTATTATCTCTGGGTTTGATTTGTGTCTTCTATTTGAATATTTTCGATTTTGTTTGTTAATTCTTGTTCATTATGATCGGATATTTTAGGGTTATTTGCAATAAATAATTTCGTCTTCCGTTTGCATGTGGTCTACGTCACATTACTAGGTGTCGTCATAAGAATCGTCACCGTTTTTGTTAAGCGCGTATAACTCGTACATACGAAAACCTTGAGGTTTCATAGGTGGGGCGGTACGCATGCTTACATCGGTCGATTGAAATTGTGGTCATTGTAAATGAGGTGGTGGTATATAACCGGTGGGTTGATGACATTGGTTAAAGTTTGGCCTATATCCAAACTGTGGTGTTGTTGTGGTATTTGTGTGTTTTGTGAGAAAAATGGTTTCATTAAAAATTTGTCAATAAAGGGATTTTAGGACACTGGCTGAGGTTTATGTTGGGTGTAGATCGGAAATCGTAACATTTTATTTCTCGCCTGATATTGGTAATAGAGATTAACTTCTTCAAGCACTGTGCTCAAAGCACTTCCTAATGTGTCACATCCTTTCAACCGTACCGTGCGCAATAAATCCTCGGGTAAATTATATAAGCAAGAATTCATAGATATATGGTTATATATAGTTATTTTACTCTTACAAAGTTTAATATCTACTATTTTAATATATTTCGCTATTAAAATACTCTTTATATATTATATTCAATTCCAGAAATCGAGATATAATTCGCCGTTATTAATTTTTAAAGTTTCCAACTATGTTATACACTCTTAAGACCTTGGATCACCGAAATGTTGCTCAAAAGTTAATTTTAATTCTCCCCAGGTTTCAATATCTGGTCTTTCACTAATAAGAGCGGCAGTTCTGCTAACTAACTTTGACATAATAACTTGAAATATGTATAAATCTTGTTCTGTATATCCTATTTCTCTACACAACTGTATAACATATTCACATTTATGAATAAATAAGTAAATTTTCATCAACGTCAAATTTTGGATATTATTCTTAAATAAGTTGTTTAGGAATCTGTTATTTTAGACATTTTTATTAAAGTTTATTAATAATTAGTTAAATATAATAGTAATATTAAATTAATAAAAAGTTACGATATTTTTTATTTATAAATTGAATTGAATTGAATTAATTTTTCACTTCGAATTTTGGAAATAACGCTGCCACTTTCTAGACGCTTATAATTAAAATGGAATAGGATTTTAAAATGCAAATGGAATAGCTATTGAGTCCTCTGACATACTGCCCATGCCCCTTCGATGAGTCTTAGTTATGTAGCGTGACGTCCCCACTGCTTTTCTTCTCGACAAATTTATTTGTTTCATGGATTTTCGTTGAAAACGTTAGAAAACGCTCGTCGTATTTAACTGAATTTAAGTAAAACGCGACGCGAAATTCCTACCAGCTGCTCCGGTTAAGTTATGCAGAGGCCGGAGGGTGTTTTAAAAATACTAATTTTATTATTTAAATTATGTTTAAGACACTCTGAACACTGAACAAGAACTTGCTTTAGACTAACTTAATATTCTATGCTAAAAAACGCATGCATGAGAGCCCACACAGGACTTGTTAGCTTCCGTTTGTCCACTCATTACATGCCTGTGGTCTACAATCAGAAAATTTAGCTGATAGGGACATCTTGGTGGGTCTCGCCACCCGTAACAACCTATAACTAAAGTATCGTAGACGGGCTTGAATTTTTGCAATAACACCGCGAAGAAAGCCCGTACGAAGAAATGATCTGTAGTGATGAGGATTGTCTATTTAAGAATAATATCGGTAAGGAAGATTTAGAGGCCCTACGTCAAGACATTTCGTCCGTGAGTTTAAAAAGTTGAGTGAGTGAGAAAAGTTCGCGAATTTAAAAAGCGTTGTACAACTTACGAAACAGACCAGAGCTCACGATTCTCCGCGCAAATAAAGGAAACACTACGGTAATAATGGACACGTCAGAGTATAATTTGAAAATACAACACCATTATTCGGGCGTAAGTACATACAAAAGAGTCAAAATAGACACTACAACTAATGGCCTTAAAGTAACTACCGATTTAATAAAGAAATACTCCGAAAAATTAAACCTCGGCGTAAATTCGACAATACCATCATGTGCCAAACCACCGAGATTGTATGGGTTACCGAAACTACACAAACCAAACGATACAATATGTCCCATAGTGAGCCAGATCCATTCACCAACTTATAACTTGGCTCAACACTTGGCAAAAATACTGTCACCACTGAGGGGACATACCAGAGCACACACAAAGGATTCATACCATTTTGTTAGTGAGACAAAAGACCTACATCTCGCTGACAATGAAACTGTGGCTAGTTTTGATGTTCAGTCACTATGCACATGCTTACCTATTGAAGACTGCATCTCAATGGTAACTAGGAAGCTAGAAGATAACAGCATGCCCACTCATTACTCAAACACTGCTTCACATCTGGCTATCTATCGAAGGAAGTGGAAGGAAGACTTTCACGAGCAAGTAAACGGTACAACGACGGGCTCACCTGTGTCTCTCGAAGTCGCTGACATATTCATGGAGGACTTTGAGGAGAAAGCCTATCTTACTGCTTCTGTAAATTCAACAAGCGGTAAATTCTACAAGCGGTACGCAGACGACACTTTCACATTTTTATTATATGACAAAGTAACTGCATTTTTAGACGAGTTTAATTCCATAAACTCTAAAATATAATTCACAATGGAGTTAGAGGCAAACAATTAGTTAGCTTTCCTAGATGTTTTAGTGAACCAAAATTTTAATATTCATATTCCTTATACTCATATTCCTCTCCAAGATGCAGGAGTGTACAAGCTAGATTGTGAATGTTGTCTCTCATACATGGCAAAAAGAAAAAATCTATATTAAACCGCGTAAAAGAACATATAGCTGACTTGTAACACCGACGTTCCGGGAAGTCTGCAGTTTGTGAACATGTTTAAGATCGTCCCCTCCATTACATTAGATTTGATAGACCACAAATCCTCGCAAAAAAAAAACATTGATTCCTACCAGGTATAATTCGCGAGGCGAATGAAATTAAAAAACATCCTAATTTCAATACAGAAGTTGTGTGGTGCTGATATCTGCTTGGAATCCTGGAAATTATATCCAAATCCAAGTATACCACTGCAAGACTTCAATATACTGTAAGCTCATTCTGCGTAGATCGGAGCAAAAAGTCTCAGGTCCCCCCCCCCCCCACCCTACGACCATGGGTACTGTAAAGCACCCAAAACATCGGAAATTAAAAAAATTGAATTAAGCTCGATGGAATCTGTAAAAAATAGTTTCATTTAATGTATAGTAGTCGGGTAAATATATAAAAATATTTTTTATTCTTTTAAGTGGACTAAGAAATATCTCAATGTCGTAAAATGACCTTATAGTTATTAGAATTTTTCCTCAAAATTCATATGTGCGCCCGCTGAAGCATATTTTTTTTTAAATAAAATCATCAAAATTCTTTCATGACTGATGAAGTTATCACGTAATATACATACACAAACTTTCATTCGAATTGTAAACTTCCTCTTTTGCAGTCGGTTAAAACTCAAGTAATTCGGTTAATAGTAAAGTTATTTCAAATGTTTCAAAAATATTACAAACGTTAAATATTGTCATTAAAAATGCACCCTATATTTATGTACCAAACAACATTTTAATTTCTAATTACTTTATGAAAACTAAAATTACATTGTGGTTGTTTCTATCAAACCTGGTCAACGCAAGCCGATTTAGCAGCCATTTGTGTCTCATATATTTCTGCTTCCCACTGAAAACTAATTGTGGTTACAATAAAACAGCTTATGTCACCCGGGAATAAAGTAATTTTCCATTAGTGAAAGAGTATTCAGACCGGGTTTGAAGGTCCAGAGTATAACTCCTCCAAAAAACTTCATTTAAACAATTTTACCTCTTTAATTTAAAGTTGCAGCCTATTTACGTCCCACAGCTGGGCACAGGCCTCCTCTCATTTCTGAGAGGGTTTTAGGGCAAGGAAATGTCCTCCGCACTGCCCCAATGCGTGTTGACGAACTTCACATGTCTTTAAAATATTTTTTTTTCACATGCAACAGATTACAGATTTCCTCACGAGGTTTTCCATCACGGCCAAGCAGGTGGTAAATCAGCACTTAAAATTGCAATTAACAATTTCATTGGTGCCGGCGGGGATCGAACCCGGGTTGCTCGAGTACTGTGAAGCTTACAGCGAGCGCTAACCATCTGAGCTACCACGGCTCCCTCTTTAACTTGATCTGAATTAATTTATTATTCATATTATACATACTTTGTACATAATACAGCTAAAACTCTCCCGATTTCGATATTTATCGCTTACAAGCGATACACTTGAATGCGAAGACTAGAATCAACCATTTTCCCGTGTAGTAAAATAATATCTTAAACAACGGTTTTATAGTGGATAATAAGAATCAATTACCTACTTATTGGCAGTGAAGAATCAGCTGCGTTGTCGAAACCTAAAAATTTCAAAGTATATTATTTAAATGTATATGTCAAAATTTTTCACTGTCAAAAGCTACGTATATTTATATTATTTTATTTTGTTATTTGGAGGCCAATTCTGGCTTACAAATTTCAACAAAAAGATCAGAAAATATATAAGAGAGTTGTTATAATAATATTTTTTTGATTTCAGACATAATACTAATTAATAAAGAAAAATATTTCTGCTGCGCCGTTGACAACTGTCAAAGCGTAACGGCTATACATACAATGTTTATAAATATGGAATAAATCCAGGGAAGTAATGTAATAATATTTCATTTATAGAGTAAAGTGCTTTTATTTAGGCCGTAAATGATTGTTTCAGGGAAAGATGCGGAGTACAGCACATTTCAAGTTAATATGAATATGCAATATAAAGACTTTTGAGTGTTGTAGAGATCTGTTTAGATTTTTTAATGAATATCTCTGCTCCTCTACATTCACAGCCGGATTTCCTACAGTGTCAAAATTGTGCTGACGGTAGGCTGTTTAAAGGTAAAAGGGGATTAAATATTCATATTAAACGATGCCATAGTAAAAGTATTTCGGCTTCACAGCCTGCCGTAGAAATTCAAAACTTTTTTAGCAATTCCTCTATTGACACAAATGTTTCCCTTTTTTCGGAGCAAATTTACAATTATTATCGTAATGTACCAGTGGTTAAAAGAATTCCTAGAGGTGCGAGGATGCAGCTTGCTAAAGCATTATCATGCACTATTGAAAATTGTTTCACTAATAGTGAAAATAGTTGGCAAAAATTATTTACTTTCGCGTATTCCCATTTTCATTTTGATAAAACAATAAATAAATCAATTACGTCTCAACTAAAAGAGACATCTTTTCAAAATTTAGATTACCCAATTAATACTCATTTATCTCGACCACGTCCTAAATTTGATTTAAAAAAAGTAGTTGAGTCGAAAGTAATGGATGGCGACTTAAAAAATGCATCCCGTATTTTATTCTCAGACGACATCCTGGCTCCTCGTAATGTCGAAACTCTTGAAAGCCTTCGTCAAAAGCATCCTTCGGTCACACCGTCTCAGGGTTTACTGCTGCCTCCCAAGACTTCTATGCAACTTTTACAAATTTCGGAAAAAGACACTTTAGAAGCAATTATGTCATTTTCGAATGGCTCTGCTGGCGGCATTGACGGAATTACGCCTCAACATCTTAAAGATCTTGTAAGCGCTTCTGCCGGTGACGCCGGCGGAGTACTTCTTAAAGACATTACAAAATTATGTAACTTTATGCTTTCTGGTAATGTTAATCCAAATTTCATTCCATTCTTATATGGGGCAAGATTATGTGCCTTCAAAAAAAAGGATAACGGTATCCGTCCTATTGCCGTTGGTTCCACATTTCGACGCTTAACTTCAAAATTAGCTTGCAGGTACATAATCTCTAACCTTAAGACCAAATTTCAGGCTACTCAACTAGGTTTTGGCACTAGAGGTGGCTGTGAGGCGGCGGTACATTCAGTGCGTACATTTTTAACAAACTCTGATGCAGATGTTCTTGTGAAGGTTGACCTAAGGAATGCTTTTAACTCTATCGATAGGGTAACCTTGCTGAAAGAAGTGGCTAACAATACCCCCGAAATTTATCATTACGTTTGGCAATGTTATAGTCAAAATACTAACTTGTTTTACGAAAACCATGTTATCGATTCTGCTGTTGGTGTTCAGCAGGGTGACCCTCTGGGTCCAGCACTTTTCAGTTTGGGAATTCAACCCTTTATTTCAAATTTGAAATCCAAGCTGAATGTCTGGTACCTAGACGACGGTACACTGGGAGGTAGAGCAGATGACGTCCTCAGCGATCTTACTCATATTTTTCGAAATTTTAAAAATATTGGCCTTGAACCAAATAGCAATAAATGCGAAATATTTTTTTCCAATAATTTATTTACTTCTCATAGAGACAATTTAATTCAAAATTTTAATCATATTTGTCCAGGAATAAAAACTGTCAATACGGAATCACTATACCTGCTAGGCGCCCCGTTGTTTTTCGATAGTATTAAACCTGTTTTAAAAACAAAATTTGATCAGTTTTTAAACCACGTTGATAAATTGTATAAATTAAACCCCCACATAGCTCTTACTATTTTAAAATATTGTCTTCTTGTACCTAGATTTACATACTTACTCCGCTCGAGTCCAGTCTGGAAATGTTCGGATATTTTACAAGATATTGATAATAATCTTATAATTGCTATAGAAAAAATTCTAAATTTAACTTTAAACACAACAGCCTGGGCTCAAGCTACTTTACCTATAAAATTTGGTGGCATTGGTGTGAGAAATCTTTCTAGCGTTGCATTGCCTGCTTTCCTTGCTTCCGTGCATAGTGTCAGTGACTTATGTAACATAATTTTAAATAATAAAGTAGACCTATGCTTTGCTACGGAGGCAGGGCAGACATGGCAAACGCTCTGTCCTGGTGAAAATATTCCACTGGAAGTTAACCAACAAAAACAGTGGGATATTCCGTTGGTACAGGGCGTGCAGAAGGATTTGTTTCATAATTTCCATAGTGACCAAGATAAGGCACGCCTTCTAGCTGTTTCGACTAAGGAATTTAGTCACTGGTTACACGCTTTACCATCAAGTAATCTCGGCACATTACTTGATAGGGAAAGCTTGCGTATTGCCGTAGGAATCCGACTAGGAGCGGCGATTTGTCAACCCCATCAGTGCCCCTGTGGTAGCAGCGTCGACAAGTTTGGGCTCCACGGACTTTCATGTAAGAAAAGCGCTGGTAGGTTTTCACGTTACA
This sequence comes from Parnassius mnemosyne, assembly GCA_963668995.1. NCBI lineage: Eukaryota > Metazoa > Arthropoda > Insecta > Lepidoptera > Papilionidae > Parnassius > Parnassius mnemosyne. The sequence continues at coordinate 52,190,504 of CAVLGL010000104.1, read as the reverse complement.
GTTCTTTGAACGATGTCATCCGAAGGGCTCTTGCCTCTATAAATGTTCCCTCGGTTTTAGAGCCTTGTGGAATATTTAGAGACGATGGCAAGAGACCCGACGGTATGACATTGGTCCCTTGGGAGAGAGGTAAAGCCCTAGTGTGGGATGCTACTTGCGTAGACACTCTGGCGGCCTCTCATCTCAGGGGTACCTCGTTTAAAGCCGGGGCAGCATCAGAGGCAGCTGAGCTGAGTAAGTGGCGCAAATATGAGTCTCTGAGAGATGACTACATATTTGTGCCATTTGCAGTAGAGACTATCGGTCCGTGGGGTCCACGTGCGGTGAAGTTCCTAAAGGAACTCCATCCGCGGCTGGTCGTTGCTGCTGGTGATAAGAGGGCTGGTTCTTTCCTCGCTCAAAGGCTAAGTATAGCCATTCAGCGGGGAAACGCAGCCAGCGTTCTTGGCACGATACCGCGGGGAGTAGGACTATATGATAATTAAGTTTCTAGTTTTAGTTTTTTTTTTTATTATTATCATAGTTTTTAATATTGTAGATAAAATTAAGTATTATGTAAAATTGTAAATAAAGATTCATAAATAGAAAAAAAAAATTTAAAAATCAGATACAATCATCAAGTTAAAATATGTCTTATAATCACTTAAAACATTTTAGCAACTTAATTACGTAAATTTGAATAGTACACAACCTATGATTTTCTATCCTTAGAAAAGGTTCACATAAAAGCCAAACGCCTAAAGCCCTGACACGAGCAAATTATGTTGAAACTTTAAAATGGGAGAGTAATTAACACAGTCGGCAGTTATGAATCGAGACTCGAATAAGTGTACAAAATGGACTTGGATGTTTTCCAAAGAAGTTTCTTGATTTTAACTTTATATTAAGCATCTCTTGAAATTCTACTTGCATTCAACTTTTGTATTACGATTACAATTATATCATAAAAAGAAAATTAAATGACAGGAAAATGTAGAGGTCAGAAATAGATACCTAATTCAGATATGGGATATTTTAAATTAAATACTCTTTTAAAATAATAGTTTACAATTTTTAATAGGTATTACTAGTTAACGTTAGTTTATTTTATAAAAAAAAAATACTGTTGTTACCGTAGCATGTAAATGTCGACTGCATGTTAAAAAAGGAGGAAATATGTTTTACTGCACTAGAATGTGTACGAGTACATAATAAATTTGTAAAAGGGTAATAAAAAGAATATTGTTGTCTGGTGGTGATGTATGTGAATTTATCACCACATATCATCCCGTGGATATAGTAAGAGGCGTCATAGAAAAATTAAACAGAAAATGGACAGCAGCATGAAAAAAGACTAAAGGTAATCCACATACGTTTATCCAAAATAAACTAAATTCAAGCTTATTTTTTATTAGTTTTATATTAATTGTTTGCATTTTCTAACTAAGGTAAAATTTTGATAACGACGTAACATAATCAATCACCTAATGTTGTCTAGTTAGTATCTCAAAAGTCAGCTATGGAATGCCTGGAATAGTCCATGGTTTCCGAAAGATAGTATAGTTTACGCCAGACGTACCGTGAACATCCTATAGCTCACAACTCCGACGCCTATCGCTGGTACTTACGCTACGTGTTTGGCTGATTAGCATCGCAATGGCAGCTTAGGCAGTTTTCATGATTGTCTTTTGTCATCCTCTACTACGCAGTGAAAGTAGTGACATTACCGATAGTGCACCGTGAAGATTGATAATGATCTAATTCCTTTACTTTGTGTACCATGAATTTGAAGACGAGTACCCTATCCCTAAGCCACGACTTTATCAATGCATATTAATAAAATTGAAGTGTCTCTCTGTAATATCTAGAAACTACTGCCTTTTATTGAACTGATGATTTAATGAGTAATTTGCTCGCCATTAAGACATGGATAACCATTTTTGTTTTTCGTATGTTTGGAGTGGCTAAACTGATTGTAATTGTTGATCAAAGCTTTTAGAAAAATTTACTTCGCAAATATCCGCGTTTTAAAATAAAATGACGTGTCTTACCTAGTATGAAGAGCACCTCCCGCCCTCCCTCAATTGCGTGCACTATCCCCGTCACCACTAATCCCAGCACCGCTACTCCCAACACCACTACACTAGGCAAGACACACTACTGACGATAATACGACACGTGTTTTGCCTCTACACGAGGCATCCTCAGGCATAAAGACTCTAAGGTGGCTAACCGCTAAGTAAGCGGCGAGCCAAAACAAGTGCCTTTTATACAGACCGATGACGCAACCGCTTTCTACTTAAGGAGCGAGCGACTGCGTCATGCGATAAAACGTGCGACCAATCACCGCTGGACTTACGCAGCCGTTTGTAAAATTAAAAAAAACCGCCGCGCAACGCCCACCCTCCAACCACGCAACCAATCGCCGATCACCGTGAGGGTTACAAACGACCATATTGCGAGGCTCTCTATTGTTAAAGAGCAGGCTTAAAAATATTTAAGAGAGGTGAATTAGTAACATTTGTTTGTTCATTCAGCAATGCAACGGTATTATTATTACTTTTTAATATCTCTAACTGTTCCAGCACACACAGCCGCAGCCCTTTATTACACGTATGTAAGACTTTAAAGGAGTGGTCGTTGGCTAGGTTGTGTCCAGTGTCCAAAAGATGTTTGGCAAAATGGGATTTATCGGGATTGCAATTCCTGTACGCGGCTAAATGCTCTTTATAACGTGTCTCGATATTGCGAGCAGTCTGACCCACGTAAACAGCATGGCATTCGTCACAATCAAGTTTGTAAAAACCTGACTTTTGACGAATATCCAACTTATCTTTATTATTACAGATATTTTTAAGAGAATTGTTTGTTTTGAACGCCACATGAACGCCGTTTTGTTGAAGAGTATTAGCTACTTTTTCAGATATGGGGCCTAGATGTAGGTCAAACTGCTTACATATCGATGAACACTTTGAGGTTGAACCGCGTACAGAGAGTTGCGAACAACATGCTTTTGTTTCTTTTTAATTAAAATTTTGATGAGATTTTTTGAAAAACCGTTGGAGACCGCTATTTGATAAATTATATTAAGTTCTTTTAAATAATTTTCTTTACTTAATGGGACAGTGAACAAACGGTTATGTAACAATAAAAATCGTTTACTTTATGTTGCCACGGATGACATGATGACGCGGGGATGACCGTGTGATGGCTGTTGTCATCGCGAAGAAAGATAACATCGTAAAAAGTTTGGTAGCTAATGAAATTAGGGCTGTGCCCGCGTCTTCCCATTTTAATCCTGAGTTTCCTATTTTTAAGTCCCTAAAGCAGAAAAAAAGGGAAAACGACCTTATTGTTACTAAAGCCGATAAAGGCAATACTGTTGTTATTATGGAGAGTAGTGGGTACAGACAGAAAGTTAACGATGTTATCCAAGGTGATGACTTTGAGCTATTGGAGTCTGACCCAACCAAAAAGTTTACTTCGGATTTTAAGTTATGTATACAACAGTTATCATATGTTTTTCCCGATCACAACTTGTCTCGGTGCAATCTTGTTTCGATGAATCCTCAAGCACCCATTTTATATGGGTTAAAAATACATAAAAAACATGTTCCTATTCGTCCAGTTGTCTCATATATAGGTGCACCAGCTTATTTCCTTGCTAAAAATTATTAAAAAACATATTAAAAAGATGCCTCGTGTAGAGGCAAAACACGTGTCGTATTATCGTCAGTGGTGTGTCTTGCCTAGTGTAGTGGTGTTGGGAGTAGCGGTGCTGGGGCTAGTGGTGACGGCGATAGTGCACGCATTTGAGGGAGGGCGGGAGGTGCTCTTCATACTAGGTAAGACACATCATTTTATTTTTAACGCGGATATTTGCGAAGTCAATTTTTCTAAAAGCTTTTATATAATGGATTTCCGCAAAGTAACGCTTGATTCTATTAATTATATTGTTGATCAAGGCTATATTTTATCCGAAAAACTATGAAAAAAAGATTGTTTTTAAAAGTAGGCAACTTAAATCTAAATAATACCAAATCAATACATCCTACTCAAGCGAGGTCAAGTCGCTAGTATTGAATATATTGATTTAAATAAAATAGCAGCTAATGAAATATAATAAACAAAATTAAGATCTTAATAAGTAATCATGACAAATAGTATATTTGTTAATGAAGATAAGTGATATTTTATTAAGTTAATATTTTATTTTATTAATCACGGGATTACGGTGTTGGGAAAGTTCTGGGCATTGAACAGTTACGGCTAAAAGCCGAAGGTTGGATACACCTAGGCTTAGCCCGCTACTACTAGGTGCAGCCTATTGCGGTTGGCTAAACTTAGGTGCATCATATATAGTTTATGAATTAGATAAACGTCTGCGGTTTTGGGGTGGCCCTTGGGCCACAATAGCATCATTTCAACCTACTGTCTCTGATATTACTTGATACGTATATCCGTGTTTTTGCAAATTTAACAGTACACATAAATTTAACCAACTACTGCTAACCGCACCCAGTTCTAGCCGGCTAGAACTAGGTGTAACCGCACTTCAGCTTTTAGCCATAACATATTCGAAAAGTATGTACGTTTTGTTTTCAAACAAAACCTTTTTGATTCTCAATGCAAAAGGACACGACCTAGAAGCAAAACGAGCAAACAAAACTTCGGAATAGGCACAATTAACATGGTAATGCTTTATTTAGCAGAACTCTCTGCGGAACGTGTGGATAATTAATTAAAGTAACCAGGGGTTGTAGCGAAATACAATGCCTAATGGAGTGAGAACCTCAAATTGCCCAATTTATCGCTACAGCTACAATGCTCATGTATGTTCCTTAGCTTTTATGGATATAACCAATGATATTTTAATTTTATGTGTTTGTAATATGACTGCGGAGGGAGTTAGGTAAAATACTTGTATAAAATAAACAATATAACTCTTCCAAATTTAAAACGATATTTCGACAATTATTTTTTGTGTAGCTAGCATATATAATCTAGCAAGATATAAAAACAATGATTTAAAATTTAAATTCCTTTTCGAATTTCAAATTACTTTTAACAGTGGTAGAGTCATGCGGCAGCTTTTGCTGTCGCACGGATGGGCCGGCTCTAACCGGGGTTGTACCACGACCTCAAAGAAAACCTGGTGGACTGTGTGCTCGTTTATCACCCTTATCCTACAAAAAAAAAATACTATATTAAAAAAACTTAAAACTGTAATTATCATACAGTCCTACTCCCCTGGTATAGTGCCTAGGACGCTCTATGAATGGCTGTACTTACCCTTTGAGCGAGAAAATAAGTAGCCCCCTTATCACTAAAAGCGACAAGACAAAGAACCCTACGGACCGATAGTCTCTACATATTATCTCTCATATATTTAGGCTACTTCCTTAGTTCAGTGGCCTCTGATGCCACCCCGACTTTAAACGAGATACCCCTTAGATGAGTGGCTGTCAAAGTATCTTCGCAAGTAGTATCCCACGCTAATGCTTTATCTCTCTCCCTAGCATCCAGTCATACTGCGGGGTATCCTGATCATCGTCTCTAAATATTCTAAAAAGCTCTAAATCCAAGGGTACATTTAAAGAGACACGAGCACTTCAGATGACATCATTCATAGAACCATGAAGGGACAACACTACATTAAAGAATACCATATTATTGTTACATAATATGGTATTAAGGGTGGGTTCGACCAAATACCATGTTACACCAGAGTTAGTAACCATCGAATAATTTTAGTCTGGTCTTACCCTCAGATAACTTCATTTGCGTTTTTTCAACACAAACGTGGAGAAGCTAATATTGGGTATTGCTACTTTAGAGTTTGTGAATCAATTACAACAGTAACATTTGATAATAATCTGTAGCCGGCGACTTTGGTTGTTAATATATATGGGTAGAAAAGAACATCAATAAGTATTATAGACAAGGAACTCAACAACTCTATTGAATTTAATTTTTATTAAAAATTAAGTAATATAAATATTATAAATTTTTTGATCATATAAAAATATATAAAAAATATTTCTATATTATTAAAAAGTTTTAATTTAGTATTAGCTGTAAATTCAATTACTTAACCCTCCGTGCACCAGGTGGGGTTTGACAAACCCCAGTCCTTCAAATTGCGCAATAATTTTAAAACTGTGGACGCATTAAAGCCAAAGTTCTCAGTGGCTGGAATTGCGACGTTGCTACTCCGATCAGTGATGCTAAGTTAGTCCAGCAGCAACTTGCAAACGAGCTACACGCCCTTAAAGTACGTATGGGCGTCACACACCCCAACTCGTAAGGCACGTTGATAAAGAGGTAAGATTTTTATTCGATGTAATTTATGTTTTTTATTATTTATGTGTGTTTAATTCATGTATGTTTAGCATTTTAAATGGATCTTAATTCGTTACAGATAATAGCTTACAAGAAAGTGTTGCATATCAAGGAAGCCGATATATTACTAATAATACTTTTATAAGACGAAGGAGACGACTTTGAGTTAGAATCTGGAGGTTTAGGACCGGGATCTGCAGGTGAATCTGAATTTTTGTATTCAGAGTGACACTAACAGCGCAGTTGATGCAGAAATACTTTCTTCCGGTTTTGATAATGACGACGATGTACTACTTTCAGAGCTTCGCCCGTCTGGACTAAGGTATTATATTGGCAAAGATAAGACAGTGAAGTGGCAAAAATAACCATGCAGGAGCAATGTTTGCTGTAGAACAGAAAGCACAAACATTTGCCTGGTGGTATTGCTTTAATAAAAGGCCACTTAAACTTCAGAAGGCAGAATCAAAAGCTTCCAAGGAGGTCCCTTGGTTCTGCCTGCAATAGAATTGCTAAATATTTTGATGTTTCACCTGAAAATTAAATTGAACGCCCAGCAAGAAGGTCATATGCTCAAAAAAGATGCTTAAGTTGCCCTAGAAATAAAGATAGTAAAACAAAATACTCATGTAAAAATGTTACGTGCCAATAGGTATAGAGCATACTGATTTTTTTGTCAAGACTGTGGCCAATTGAACACCGATGATCTCAATTCAAATTTATCTTTCCTGTGTTCAATTTATATTTAATTATTAGAAAATATATTTTAATTTATAAAATTGAAATGATTGCGATAATTAAAAGTGCCATTATTAATACGTAAGAAAATGACTGTTAAGTTGCATAAATTACAGAAGGTGTGTTTTTTGTTCTTTTATAATAATAAATATTTTAATACATACTTTCTACTCTGAGTTTTACTTAAACCTGATTATTATTATGTATTTTTAAATACCTAATATTTAATTCCGCCATAAAATAAAAAATATGTAAATTTTGTCACTTTTTATTTTGGGGTTTGTCACGCCCCACCTAGTATGGGACGAGACTTTTAGTCACCTGGTACATGGAGGGTTAAGGAATGATATCCCTCTTTAATTTTGGTAATAGTTATATGTAGTTGATGTATGTGTATGTATGTATACATATATCTATATGTGTACAAATGTGTGTGTGTATATGTATATATTATCTTATAGAAGCACAAATATTTTCCTAGATCAACCAGGACAAACTAATTAAATTAAGTATTGTTTTTGATCAAAGGTTTTGTTAGTTTTTCTTTTCTTACTACGGATTCGTGCTAAATTGTGAAAAGTGGATGAATATTATTGACCCTATGTAAAGACACATTATTATATAAGAATAATGTATCACAGAATGAAGGCTGTTGTTATCTCTAATAAAAAAATAAAAAAAGTAATGAATTTTACAATTTACACGCACTCTCTTTACAAATAAAAATTATTATTTTTATATAACTAAAATCAAATATATTCAAACTACACAAAATACTTTTATTTTTTTGTTTATAAAAATAAAAAACAAAAAATACAGAGATATGATTTAAACAACACTCCACGGACTTGGCATATTACGTCAATTTTAGTTCCGAACAAAAGTTAGATAAGTTAGATGCGGCGCTTCAAGTCAGCACAAACATTTTGTAGGGTATAGCCAGTCCAGTGTACTTGTATGTATACAGGTCAGTGATATAAAATATGACTTCGTTTTTGTGTCACTTGAATAAGAAAATATAAAAAACCCAATTGGACGATATCCAATAAGGTTTCTAAAGGAACTGAATGGTCGTCGCCGATGGTGACAAGAGGGCTGCTTGTTTTTTTTTCTTAGTGGCTAAGTATTGCTGAAAGTCGAGGTAGGACTATGGGCCGTATCTTTGTAGGAATTTTGTTTTTAGCTATTTATTAATTTAAATAATGTATAATATTATATAAATAAAAGAAATATATATATAATGACTAGCTGGCCAGGCAGACGTTGTTCTGCCATCTCCGACGACCCTTGTCCCATAAAAATCATTAAATCGCAATAAAAAAATATTGAGAGTCACTAATCGGGATAAAAATTATCCTAACTCTCAAGTTGAACCAAACTGCACACAGTGCGAAAAACTTCATTGAAATCAGTTCGGTTCTTTAACAGTTCATCGCGGACATACAATGTGACACGTAATTTTTATATATAAAGATGATAAATGATTAATGACGATCCGATAATTTATTAAAAGTATAATTATTAATTATATACAATAATATTAATAATATATAAAATACTCCGTAGATCCGATAACTTTTTAAAGAATAATTAATAATTATATACAATAATGGGTATGAGTCATAAAAATTGGAAGCTTTCTTAGCGTTCATTCATAACAGCCTATAAAAAGTCCACTACCGAAAATAAGCCTATCTTTAGATTGCCTCATAGAGGCATATACATATGTATTGCCCACATTTGGCATATTTGTCAGGCAGGGTGAACATCCGTTGTTTATATTATAATTTGAATTGTTATCAGAAACATGCTGCTGTGCATTCCGTTTCATTTTCCCTCTGTTACCTAACCACACCCATGAGATAATATAAAAATTACGCTGCCACTTCACAGCGGAAACTTGGAAACAAACTTTTTAAATTCAATTGAACTGTTATTGGTATCTATTGCCACAAAAAACGAAAGGCAATAAAAGCTGACTGTAATATAACGTTTCTGTATGATACCCGATTAAAAAATATAACAATTTTACTTATGACACTTTAAGCCAACAGATAAAATAATTTTAAACTAATATGATTTATTATTTCCAAAGAGATAACATACAATTTGCATTTTTATTCTTAATTTTAATATTGATTGATAACAACCCTTAGATATGAGATGATCGCTAACACGCTGTTTGTAAATTTTTTCATGATTAATTTTACAACATATTGTAAATTAATGTTTTAAAAAATGCCTGTGCTTTTCATACTGGTTCTTCCCAGGACATATGATTTCCAAAAAAGTGATAAAATAATTTCCAATAAATATTTTTGTAATCAGTATTTTTTTTTCTCTTTATTTGGATCACCAACAGACGATACACAATACTAACAAAAATATAACTTAACAATGCGACTACATGCTATGTGTTCATCTTTTTACAGGTAACCACAACTTACATAAATAGAGAATTGATTTAAAAAAAATAGAAAACAGATAGTTATATGATAATAAATATACATGGAAAACCAGATTTGATATGGCTACAGTTTGTGGATTTCATGCTTACATTCTATATATAATATTAATATTAAATTAAATCTACTAATTTTATTACACATTTCTTTTCTGACCTAAATTACTTTTACAGAGACGCTCTTTGAACAGCTTGTGAGCCTTAAAGCGCGGTAACTTATTTGGCACAGATATATTTATTTTACTTAGAATTTGCGGGCAGTCAATATGGTTATGTAATAATTTGTGCAAGAACATAAGATTTAGTTTTTTCCTTCTATTGTTAAGTGTTGATAAGAAAAAATAAAAAATAAATAAATAACATTGATATATAAATAACTATAAAGAAATAATGAATAAGAAAAAAATATTCTATTCGCATTGATGATAAATGAAAACATTAACTACGGGCCACGGCATACACTTACCATCCGGTAGACTCTGGTGGTGTGTGCCGTTTTATTGCCCTTATTATGTAAAAAAAAAACATTTACACTTCGTTGTCGTTTTCTACAACACACCAGACATTCTTCACTACTAATGGAGTACGTATTGTTTAGTATTACTATTTAAATTTGTAACGTGTGCCGTGTAGTGGCGGATAAGAATATCCACTACCCCATATCTTCCCGTGGGTGTCGTAAAAGGCGACAAAGGGAAACAGGCAGGAGATGGGCAGCAGCATCTTCCTGGTAACAACAAACTTACAATAAAAAACTGCGATTGCCAACCCGCTCGCCAGGTCGTCACTCTCGTGGGGGTTCGCCCTACACTTCGCCTACCGGTATGAGGCTGCCACTCAAGAACCTTTCTTTCCCATCGGTTGTCGGTTTTTCGAGCTATATGGCCGGCCAACTGCCACTTCAGCTTACTAATCCGTTGGGCTATGTCGGTTCCTCTGGTTCTACTGCGGATATCCTCATTTCTAAGTATATCACGCAGAGAAACCCCGAGCATAGCCCTCTTCATAGCTCGCTGAGCGACCTTGAGCTTCGTCATACGGCCAGCAGTGAAGGACCATGTCTCAGATCCGTAAGTCATCACTGGCAATACGCACTGGTTCTACAATTTCGTTTTAAGGTTTTCAGGTATGTCTGATGAGAAGATGTGTCGTAGTTTCCCGAACGCTGCCCAGCCAAGTTGAATCCGTCGATTGACCTCTCGGTCGAAGTTGGACTTACCTAGTCGGACTATTTGTCCCAGGTAAACATACTCGTCAACAACTTCGAGCTTAGTGCTCCTAACAACTACCGGCATAGGTGTGACATGGACATTAAACATGATCATTGTTTTGTTCATGTTCATCCTAAGACCTATTCGTTGGTAGACACTATTGAAGTCATTGAGCATGGTTCTTAGATCCTCCAGCGATTTTTCCATAAGGACTATATCGTCTGGCAATCGAAGGTGAGTGAGGTACTCGCCATTGATGTTAATACCGTATCCTTTCCAGTCCAGAAGCTTGAAAACGTCGTCCAATGCAGCGGTGAAGAGTTCTCTGCAATTGGATAGGTTCTGTTCTTGGATAGCCATCGTAGCTCTACTGTACAAGCACTTCAGCACTTCGATATACCGACAGTAAAATTGGCACCGCTGAAGGGACTGCAGCACCGCCCAAATTACGACGGAATCAAAGGCTTTTTCATAGTCCACATACGCCAGAAATAGTAGAAAATTGTACTTCTCGGACTTTTGTACAATTTGCCGAAGGGTATGTAGGTGGTCTGAGAAATCGGTCTGCAGTTCTTCAAGAGAGCGTTGTCACCTTTCTTGAAGAACAAGACTACCGCACTTCTGCTCCACGCCTCCGGTGTAATGCCACCATCGAGGACGGAATTAAAGAGCTTCTGAAGGACTTCAAGTAAGGGTTTTCCACCCGCTTTCAGAATCTCCGCTGTAATTCCATCCCCGCCTGGGACCTTGCCGTTCTTAAGGTGCTGGAGAGCCATTCTAATCTCGCTCAGACTGACTTCTGAGATGTCTTCGGAATAGTGTCGGATAATACTCGCTCTTGCATCGTGTACAGCTGCCCTTAGAACCTCTCTATCTCACTCAAAATCTCAGGTGCCCCGGAAACGATGATTCCACACTCGATCTTCAGCTTTGACAGTTGGCTCTTTCTGGCAGACAGATCTCTGGCAAAGACTTTGGAGCCTTGGTTCCGCTCGATCACTGCTTCAATACAAGCTGTATTGAAGTTGCGTAAGTCCCGCCGCATGCATTTGGAGATCTGTCTGTTCAGTTGCCTGTATGTTGTCAATTCTGTTGAAGAATGTAGCATCATCTCCCTTCTAACAGCCATGAGATTGAGAGTATGATCGGAGAGTTCTTGTGTTCTTCAGCGGCGGGTCTTGCAGACCTTAGCTCCGACCGCATGGACAGTTTCCACGAGCTTGTCATTCATATCGTCCACTTCATTGCTGTCTTCTAGGCACTGAAAACGGTTTTTTAACTCGAGCTGAAAGGTTTCGGGACTTTGGAACAGAGCACGAGGGGTCGGAGCGTTGACTTCATCAGACGAGACCTCTACAACTTAACGTTTAGGTTCAGTGTGCCTCTAACCATTCGGTGATCGCTGCCAGTTTTCACCCTCGCGATCACGGAGACATCACTGGACAGTTGTCGTCTGGTCGTCATAATGAAGTCAATCTCATTTTTTGTCGAACCGTCGAGGCTCGACCAGGTCCACTTCCTGTGGGGCCGCTTCTGGAAGAAAGAATTCATCATAAAGAGCTTCAATTCAGCTGCTTGTCCGTTGTGTTCCGTTGCCTTATTCCAATTTTTTCTACTTTCAGCTCACGGTTCTATCTTGTGACTAGTTTTGCATTGAAGTCTCCCATTAACACCGTATATTGGGTTTTGGAGGAATGCATGGCTCTAAAGATATCCTCATACATTTTTTTCACCTCCTTATCGGGGTGTGCCGAGGTTGGTGCGTAAACCTGTATGACCTTCAGCGAATACCGTTTGGTGATTCTGAGTATAAGGTACGCAACCCTCGTGGACACACTCTGAATCTTTACAACGTTGTTAACAACATACTTGTGGACGATAAATCTGACACTTCCTTGGGACAGATGGTCGCCCTCCCGGTGATAGAGCAAGTTGCCAGATTCGAGGATTACCGTGTCCTCCCCCTCTCTTCGGACTTCGGATAATCCTATAATATGCAGCGTAAGATGTCTATCTCTTCTTTCAGCTCCACGATCTTCTCGTCAGTCCTCAGGGTGCGTGCGTTGTATGTTGCCAGGTCGAGTCGTCTTAGGTGGCAACCGAACCTCCACCGGAGATTCTTAGCACCCCATGCTCTGCCGTTACCATGGTCGCCACTGTAGCCAGGAATAGTGGAGCCGCCGGGGACTGGGGGCCGTCTCTTTGTTACTATCATCATAGGGGGGTATTTGCCATAGTTGCCACGCTTGGCGAGCGGGTTGGCAACCGCAGTTTTTTTATTGTAAGTTTGTTGTTATAAGGAAGATGCTGCTGCCCATCTCCTGCCTGTTTCCCTTTGTTGCCTTTTACGACACCCACGGGAAGATATGGGGTAGTGGATATTCTTAACCGCCACTACACGCACGGGGCACGGGGTTGCTCGCACTGTGAAATTTACCGCGAGCGCTCACCATCTGAGCTACCACGGCTTAACAAACAGGGAGTAATAGCAGGTGATCTAGACTAAATTTTTATTGTTGTTGTTATATAAAATCTAGTAATTTTAATAAAATAGAAATACTTATACGATAAAATTAATAGCCTTTAATGATTATCTTAAATCCCACCCAGGAGAAGGCAGAGCGGGTCGCTAATAATAAATGTTACTTTAAAATTGACATGCCTAATAGCGTAAAATATTTGAAAAGTGTTGTATTTCTTTTAAATATTTTCGCAATAATAGAAAAATTACCAATTAAATGAATAGTATAACCGTATAACGATATACCGTTATTAGCGCGTATTCGCTATTGGTATTGCGCATGTAGATGTTACGGACTCGATGGGCCGTAATTTTAATCCCAATATTCATCCGTACAGGCTCTATTTCAAAATATTGTAAATAAACAACAAAATAACTGCAATAACGTAATGCATTGTTTATTACCGAATGCCTCTAGCCAACACTTGGACGGATAATAGATTGCCCGAACGAAGCAAGCTCCAACTTCTTATTAGTTTGTCGCAAGCTCTATCACAAATTATTTGATACTATGGTATGAGGCACAATATTTCCATTAATATTAAAAATATATGAAATAAAAACTACAATCCTCTGCCTATCTAAAGTTAAGTACGTTATTACATTAACAAAATGGAAATGAAATTACGTAACTCTATTATGTTTCAACCTGCTAACAAAAAGAAATTAAAATTAAATTTAACCGGGAAAAGTTTTTTGACCTTTGAATATACCTATATAATAATCAGATGGATTTTCTCTCGATAGATTCTTAGTAGCAGCCCGGAACGGTGATTCTATCGGTGTTTCATCCATGTGCCTCAGAAAACAAAGCCGTTGGTTGCGTCTGATCTCTTTATATTTGTATTGGATTACCGTCCCATTGGACTAGGAGAGTGAGGGAATAGAAAGTGCACCTATGCTTGCACAAACACTCGTGATTCATAATTCTGTCCTGAGTCATTTAAGAAAAATGTACTCCCTTGGTACTTACGTACATAGTAAAGAACGGTATGAGGTAGAGTACCTTATAGCGTTTACCGATAGGTTCGTACATAATATCTCAATGTCCTGCATAAATAGCTAGTCTCCATTGAGACTGACCGCCATGGCCGTGATTCATCCTAAAGGGTTTGATGAGTGTGTTGGAAACAGTAAGAACATAAAAAAATATTAATGTTCAGCGCCCAAAATACTTAACACTTAAATACTCAAAAGCAGAAATACTTAAGGTATTAATATGACGCATTCAAAGTTTTAATAAAATTATATTTAAAACCTTTTAATATAACCTTAGATTATTAATTAGTCATCGCGCGCTCTGAGCTCGCGAAGATCTATCAATGATCTAAGAATATAACCTATGGTGATAACAAAATCTTCTTTCAATTTAGCGCTAATGCCATCTAATTGCAAATTTCAATAATACTTATCTACACACAATGATAAATAGACAACTTTATTGTTTTGTATAACAATTTTCCACAGATTTTTGTAAGTTCCAAAATATGTATTATTCATATCTATACTTAATATAATAAAGCGGAAGAGTTTTTTTGTTTTTTTTTTTGTTTAAACGCGCTAATCTCTGGAACTACCAGTCCGATTTGAAAAATTCTTTTTGTATATTATAGCCAGAATTATGTGGAATAGTATAGGCTATCTAGCATTAAGCTATATCACTCAGCTAGCCTTAAATATGGATATTTGTTAAGCAAGTCAGAAGAAAAAGCACAGCAAAGCAGTTATGGTTAGGGATACGTAAATACAATGTTCTAGAAAAATATAGATCTTTACTCCGTCTAATAAAAAGTCCGCGATACCAAATGTCTATTTCTTGTACATGAGCCATAAATAGGTATTTTGTGACAAAAAATATTGAAAATTTAAAAGTGAATAATGAGTGTTATTATTAGGCATGGCCTATTTATCCTTATGCACGAAAATTACTTCATCATCAAGACAATTTTATGAAGATAAACTTTGTTCTTTATGCCATGTTATTTGGACGCATAGTTTAAGAGATAATGTAAAATTAAAATAGTTCTATACTTGGCTGGGCGCGCAAACGACGCATAAACCCTAGCCACCCGGTGAGAACGTGGGGTGGGGGGAGGACGCTCAACCGGGAGGGGGAGGGAAAGTGGATAAAACTTACCTTCACTCTACATCATACATAATATGCCGACAGATAAAAGTACTCCATTAATTATGTCAATTTTTCCATCCATTTCTATCAAATAAAATATTTAATTGCAATTATAAAATGCTTGAACTAGATCATGTCGCGCACCACCGACACGTGATGACGCGGGTGAAACCGCGGGGCACAGCTAACTTTAATTTTAAATTTCGGAAAACAAAAAGATATTTAATTATGAGAGTATGAGAGTATGAGAACCCAAAAGTATGAGAACTAATTTTCAAGTTACAAAAATCATTTATTAATTTTTCTCTTGTAAAAACGTTTCTTCAAAGCTGGAATACCATATTTCATCCTCTAAGGGCTTAAATTTTCCAAAGTCCTTTCTTGGTGGATGCATATGTTATAAGTATATTATATATAATAAGGTAGTTATTGTCCTATTTTCACGCTTCTACGTCCAGCGGATTAAACTGTGTGTCTAAATACAATATTTTTATTAAAAAAATGCACCATTGTTTTAAGCCCATAAGGGTATTATATTGTTTTAAAGCATTAAATACATTTTCTCCACATAAAATTGAACAGCCTCTGAAATCGCCGTGAATCGCCCCGTATATTAAAAACTTTCATACATACTGTAGCATACTATTTCACTCTCTCAAGGGTCGAATTTTCCCAAATACTTTCTCAATGTATGTCTACGTCATAAAAAGTAGCAGATTTCTACGACAAGCGGTTTGGACTATGCGAGATGAGAGTAGATGATGACTGATTCATCTACTCTCAGCACATCATTTATATTAAAAAGGGGATATAGTTTATAAACAGCGTACAATGACACCTGTCGGTAAATGGAAAAACTAAATCTACGGCTAATTAAATTCTATTCTATTCGATTAAAGTTGTCATCGTGTCCATTTAAAATACATTTTCATAAACGCTACTTCTAAACTAAATAAAAAGATTTCTGTTATAAAGTGAGGATTTTGTCTAATTTAAAAAAAATCAAGTCAGAAGTTTAGAAATTACACGATCACTAAGAGATCTGGCGATTATAATATCATATAGAATATACATTTTACACTATTTACCTCTACACTAAAATGCGGGTTTTAGAAAGAATAGTAAACTAAACTTTCTTGTCATACTATAGTAAAGCGATATCTTCATATTTTGTAGACTCTCCAGACGTCAATATCCATGCAGCAAAACTTTCACAAATTCAATAACGAACTTGTAAAATTCAGTCCAACTTCTATTAAAGTTTTGCTTTAGTTCTTTGGAATGGCTTTTGCAGTTTCATTAGTTTGAAACTTATGTACCCTGACTTAAAATGACATACAGTTGTCATTTAACAAAATAGTGTTATTAGATTCGTATTGAAAATATCTAACACCCGTATTCACATATATTACTATGAGGTCACAGATAGCGTTTGAATATACAGGGTAAAGAAAACTTAATCTTTAAACTGTTTCTGAGTTATACATGTTTCATAGCCTTCTTATTTTATTTTATTTTATTCGTATGGTTTACTAACAGTCAACTTACACAATACAATCTTAAATAACAGAAAAGTATCTTAATCTAAGTGTTGTGACTACTTACTAGTAAACACAGCATGCAATATAACAATAACTTAAGTGGGTTTTGATTTTTGATTTTACTAAATAAAGTTAACAATTTTAAAAGGAGAAAAAAAAAACATTGTTTATCCGTACGGTAAAAGAGAACACAAGCTGGTTGCACGAAATTAAGTACTAGTCATACTATCGACAATCTTTTTACGGAAATTATAAGCGGAATCAAAGTTTACGTCAACTCTGTGTTTGTAGCTATTTAGCAGCTTACACAGTCTGGGTAATGGAGAGTTGGAGCCGAGAACGGTTCTGCGGGTTGGTGGCCTCAGTGGTGCTATCGGATGACGCGGATATCTTGAAGGCGCGCTAAAATCAAATGAGTTCAGTAACTGAGGGCAACTAATTTTATTGTTGAGAATTTTATACAAAAACAATAAGTCTGTTAGCTCCCTACGTTTATCTAAGGATAACATTTTGAAAAATTTTAGTCTATCCGCATATGAGAAATCTCTCTTTGCTTTACCAACTAATCGTGCCAAATGCCACAGAAACCGCTTCTGAATATGCTCAATGCGTAGATTGTGAACCGCAAAGTGTGGACGCCAGACAACAGAACAGTACTCGAGTGTGCTACGAACGAGAGTATTATACAGCATTTTCTTAGTATTAATGCTGAATCCTTTGCTATTTCGTATGACGAACCCAAGCAGTCTTGAGGCTTTTTAACGATGTTTTCATAATGAGGTATAAATGTCAGCTTTCTGTCAAAAGTAACCCCTAAATCTTTTATAACCTCGACCTCTTGAATAATATACTCATCTATTTTATAACTAAATGAAATAAGGTCTACTTTTCTGGTAAATTTGACGTGTTGACATTTTTTCGGATTTAGTGCCATTCGGTTGTCTCTGCACCAATCAATAAGATTTTTCAGATCCCTTTGTAATAATATTGAGTCTTCTATTGAATTTATATGTCTTAAAAATTTCAGGTCATCGGCATACATAAAAATACAAGAGTTAGTTAAGTAATCTGGGATGTCGTTAATAAAAAAGTTAAAAAGGATAGGGCCAAGATGTGATCCTTGTGGCACACCTGAGGTTATACTAATATTATCAGATCGAAAGCCGTTGACCACAACGTAAAAAGTCCGATCCTCTAGATATGATGACAACCATGTTAAAAAAGAACCAGCAAACCCATAACATGCTAGTTTATTGAGCAGAATGTCATGAGGCACTTTGTCAAAAGCTTTGCTAAAATCAGTATACAGGACATCGATCTGTTGTTTACGGTCGAAGGCTTGAGCCAGATTCTCGACAAAGCTTGTTAGATTTGTGCATGTTGACCTGGTTTCAACAAATCCATGCTGGTTTTCTTTAATGTAAAGCTTAAGGTGATTTTGAATTGAGGGACATACTACAGCCTCAAAGATCTTTGCGAATGTAGACAAGATCGAGATAGGTCTATAATTGCTAACTAAAAATTCATCATCAGATTTGTATATCGGTACCACTTTAGCTTCTTTCCATTGCTTAGGAAATATACCAGTGCGTAATGATATATTATATATGTAACACAGCGGGCTGACTAACATGGGGGCACACAACGCTATGATAAACGGTGGAATGCCGTCTGGCCCAGCCCCTTTAGATCGATCCAACCGTTGTAGTTTACTCAGGAGCATTTTCTCTGTAATCACCGGTAAAACAACAGTCTGACAGTAATTATTAATAGCATTTAGCGAGGAGTGATGATAACGTTCACACACGTTGTTACTGCGACAGTTATTATCATTATACGCTAATGAAAAGTTCTTGGCAAACATACCACATATAGTAGGACCGTCAGATGTAGTAACGATCTAGTCACTCATTGTTGCAGGGTAGGACCCTTTTCCCCCACGCTTACTTTTAACGAATGTCCAGAAGAGTTTTGGGTTAGAAATAAGATCCTTTTCCAATTTCTTAATGTAAAAGTTATACCTGTCAATAGCCAAAGCTTCACAACGCTTACTTACAATTTCAAGTTCCAATCTGTCGCGCGGGTTTCCGTATAACTTAAAACGCCATCGAAGATTATTCTTTTCCTTTAGCCTACGAATTAAATTACGGTCAAACCATGGTGGGTAACGTCCTTTCTTTCTAAAACATTTATAAGGCACAAATTTACGTATGGCTTCCCATAAAACATCGTAGAAGACCTTAACCATTTCATTTACATCTGTTAGATGTCTAAAAGTTTCAGACCAGTGTAGCTTTGATAAGTGATCTTTGATTGAGTCATAGTCAGCTTTGTAAAAGTTAAATTTTTTTGTGTTAATATTATACGGAAGCTTTTTATCTATAGTTAGAGAAAGTACTATATCCAAAGGGGGATGCTGTTTGTCAATTTTGCTGAGGACATTAGTTGATTTAGAAACTGTGCACATCTGAATATCAGTTAAAACCAAATCCAAAATAACATCCTTATTATTAGTGATGTTGTTTAATTGGGAAAATTTATGTAAATTTACAAAGTCAACCAGGTTTCTAGCCAAACCAGGTGCCACATAACTATTGCAGTTATTGTGAACCATTTGCCAATTAATGTTTCTTAGATTAAAGTCACCTACAATAATCATCGAGAGGTTATTTTCAGAAATTGAATTACAGTTGTCTAGAAAATATTCAAGTACACTGCGACTAACCGGGGGGGGGGGGGGCAAATAAACGGCACACAATGCTATATGATGCACTGACCTAGAAGATGATACCTCCAAATTTAGCCACAAGTCCTCACATTTACTCTCCCAGGACAACATTCTTTTCGCTTTTAGTTTATTATTTACGGCGACTATTATGCCTCCACCCTCCTTTTTGTTGTTATGTAATCCAGAACTCTCCCTATCCCTTCTGTAAACCGTATATCTATTATCAAAAAGTTCTTCTGAAAAAATATTTGAGTTCAACCATGATTCCACTATAACTATTAAATCGTAATTATTGCAACAAACTTGTCTATAAAAATTATGAGTTTTCGTTTTTAAACCACGGGCATTTTGATAATACAATTTCATAGTACTGAATTTTATATTTAAAGATTAATAACATGCTCAATTAATTCAAAAAAAAAAGGCTTAAACATCTTAGACAATTTTACTTAAAGAATTAGTATCCTTAATCCATATGAAGTCGGAATCAGTTGATTTACGCACAAAGATGCGTCCATTTCTTACCAAGACAAAGGCATAGCCCATTTTCTTCGCCTTCGTCCTAGCTGCGAAGTGAAGATCTTTGAGGACCGGTGTTAAGTGTTCTGAGACGTAAATCGCGTTATCCTCTTTTAGTCCAGCATGCGTTGCGTTTAATTTAGCATTGGAGTTGGATTTGTTAAATACTGTAACCTTTGCCAAAAAATTATCACGTAGCCTCGGTGCAGCAAACTGAGCAACAATGGCCCTAGGACGTGTGCTATTCGGATTAATTTTGGTCACACGAGTGCAGTGTTGAATATCAGCCTATCGTTTTACCTAGGGTTGTTATAATTTTCATAAGATTTTCGTGCTTTTTTTCCGGAACGCATTGTATCTCCACATTTTTTGAACGAGCGTGCTGTTCTAGGTGAGCAACTCGGGTGGTGAGTTTCAAGACCGTGGTTTTGAGGCCTTCGTTTTCCCTTTGCATATCCTTAATTTGTTTTTTGTTTTCCTCTTGCTCCTTTAACATTTTCTCATAAGAGTCATTCATGAATGACATTGATGTTTTTATCTCCGCTATTTCTTTTTCAATAGGCGCCAGTTTGGAGTTTAATGCAGACACCAGCATGCTATTGAATTTAGTTACCAAGCTGTCAAAGTTGGTTTCCATAGCCTCCTGTATTATTTCGCGTACATCGTCACGCGAGACATTTGATTCCAACTCAATTTTAGGGGGAGAGTTAGGTGCGATTCTTTTATTCCGTCTATTTATCGTGACATTCCGTGCTGGCGTATTGTCATTTTTGTTCTCCCTCGGGACATTACTTACACAACTTGGGCAAAGCCATGAAGAAACAATTTCCGGGGTGACTGATTTTTCATCAAGCATTAAGCAAGCATAATGGAAGGCATTCATACATTGGGTGCAGTCTATAAAGCTAGTATCATCACTTTTTGTGTCGCAGCAGCCCCAATGGCTCGGGTTATTGCTGGCCATTATTTAATATTTTATAATTTTTTCTATAATTTACCACTCAAATAACTCTTACAAAAAGCAAGAAAAAAAAATTATACAAATATTTCAGAAATCGATGGGATTCGAACGCACAATTATCTGAACGGCGAAGTTAATATTTTTGCGTTGAGCTGTCCGTTGCTTGTATAAATAAACGAAAACTTGACCCTGTTTTCGTACGAGTTGCTTTGTCTCGACGTAGTATGACGTTAAGTATAATGCACTCACACGCGTTTGCTCACTAAGTAAACAAATATTTTTCTTTTCTAGCCACCCTCGGATTCAATTGCACAACGTCCGAGTTGATATTTGTTTTAGTTAATAGTGATAAACAAACAACACTTCAGTTCGCGTAAATTGTCACAATATGTAGTTCTAACACCTGTAAATGTTTTAATGTGCAACACTTGATACAATTATAACTTTTAAACGAATAACACTTAAATATTTGATGAGCGATCAAAACTACGTCCACTCGCGTTGGCGTCAAAATAATAGCAACTTAGAGTTAACGCACTCAACAGTAACTGTACCATCACTATGTAACGAAGTTTCAGGTACTTTTATGGTTATAGAATTTTCCGTAACTTTAAGGACATCTGATTCTCCTACTATTCATACAATATAATATAATGTTAAATATTCAAAAACCAGGATTTATCATGTTCAAAAATATGATTTTGTACAAACTTCAAATGCGAAAAACTGTATCAAATTATACGGCTTCTTATAAGAGAGGAATCTCTCTGTCTATAAATCTATTTATCTAATAGTAGGTTCTGGTTATACGGCAGGCCACGCAGAAAGATTTGCAAACATTTCTTGTAAGAGACACTAGACACTATAATTTATTTTGATAATACGTGTTATACTTTCTGGCACAACGATGTGTTGTCCAGAAAGTCCATCTTTTCGATTGCTGAATGAATGGGCGCATTGTGAAGAACAATCTATCTTTTTGGTAGGCTTTGGTGCATTTTGAAAGAACTAAACCATCGACTGGTGCTAATTTTTTTGATTTTATTGATATATCCAATATTTATCGCCTGTAATAATTTCGTAAGCACACTGAGATCAGCCTGCTTCAATTTTAGTAATCATGTTACTCAAAAAATACATTCATGTAATATTTCGTGTGTGTACGCTTTCATGTGCTGAATCTCTCCATATGTCATTTCCCTTAAAAATAATTCAAAAAATAAAATAAATGTAGGTACGCTATACCGTGTAGTGATGGTGTAAGAATATCCACTACCCTATATCATCCCGTGTGTGTCGTATGAGGCGACAGAGGGAAACAAATCAGAAGATTGGCAGCAGCATCTTTCTAATAACAACTAAAAATAAAAAACTGTCGTGACCAACCAACTTGCCAAGCGTGACAAATATCCCCCTATGAGGCAATAATTACATCGAAGAGGCCTATGTTCAACAGTGGACTTTAATAAGCTGTAACGGTATAAAGTCTCTCTAATCCTCAAAGGACATGACTCTTTTAGAAATATTTTGTAATACGAGATTGACTGATGCAAGTATGATTAAGCGTAGAGCGACTGAAAGAAGATTTGCGTATAATTATGATGAATAAAATCACTTGTTTAGATCACGGCTCGACCTCTTACCCAGATGTCGTAAGTTCGGGAGAGAACCTTAATAGTCTGCAGAAGTTCACGCACTTAATCCCTGACGGAATCCCCCCAATTGTGCTTAGAACGTGTGCTCCGGAGTTGGCACCGGTCCTAACGCGTCTTTTCCGGTACTCCTACTCCCAAGGCGTAGTCCCGAATTCATGGAAGACAGCTTTTGTCAACCCGATCCCTAAAAAGGCGACCGCTCAGACCCGTCCAACTTTAGGCCTATCGCGATCACCTCCTTGTTCTCCAAAATAATGGAATCCATTATTAACTGCCAGCTCATCCGGTACCTTGAGGATCACCAGCTGATTAGTGACCGCCAATACGGTTTTTGTCGGGGTCGATCAGCTGGTGATCTTCTGGTCTACCTGACCCATAGATGGGCGGAGGCAGTAGAGTCCAAGGGGGAGGCGTTGGCCGTTAGTCTGGACATTGCGAAGGCCTTCGATCGGGTTTGGCACAAAGCGCTTCTTTCCAAGCTCCCTTCCTATGGGCTTCCCGAGAAATTGTGCAATTGGATCACCAGCTTCCTTGCAGATCGGAGCATCAAGGTCGTTGTAGACGGTGCAGGTACTGACTACAAGCCTATTAACGCTGGTGTTCCACAAGGCTGTGTGCAATCACCAACGCTGTTCCTTCTGCATATCACTGATATGTTGCTAACTGGTAACATTCATTGCTATGCGGATGACAGCACTGGTGATGCTCTATACACCGGCCGTGCCAATATTTCTCGGGAAAACGTCGCTGAGTACCGGAACAAACTTGTGTCTGAAGTCGAGTCTTTGCTGAACAAAGTCTCGGATTGGGGGCGTCTAAATTTAGTCCAGTTTAATCCTCAGAAGACACAAGTTTGCGCGTTTACCGCTAAAAAGAACCCCTTTGTCGTATCTCCTCAGTTTCAAGGCACTCCCTTTCTTGCCTCAGCCAGTATCGGTATCCTCGGAGTCGACATATCGAGTGACGTGCAGTTTCGTGGTCACTTGGAAGAGAAGGCCAAATTGGCCTCTAAAAAGCTTGGTGTGGTCAGCAGAGCGGGACAGTATTTCATGCCGGCACACCGCCTGCAACTTTACAAGGCGCAGGTTCCGCCTCACATGGAATACTGTTCCCATCTCTGGGCAGGGGCTCCTTAGTGCCAGCTCCTTCCACTTCACCGCATCCAACGCAGAGCGGCTCGAATCGTCGACGACCGAGCCCTTTCCGATCGGCTCGATTCATTGGCACTGCGAAGAGATGTTGCATCCCTTTGCATTTTCTTTCGCATCTACCATGGGGAGTGCTCTGAGGAATTGTTCGGATTAATCCCAGTCGCCAAATTTCACGAACGCACATCGCGGCAGAACTCCCGATACCATCCACACCATCTGGATGATTGGTAGTCCACCACTGTGCGATTTAGAAGATGTTTTCTTCCTCGCACGACTTCCTCGTGGAATCGATTACCATCAGCGATTTTTCTGGACCGATACGACTTAGGGACCTTCAAGAAAAGAGCGTACTCCTTTTTAAAAGGCCAGCAACGCATCTGCGATTCCCACCCTGGTGTTGCAGTTGTTCATGGGCGGCGGTAGTCACTTACCATCAGGTGAGCCGCATGCTCGTTTGCCCCCTCTCCATTAAAAAAAATCTTATTGGCACGAGAGGCGAAGCAGGTCCGAGTGGTCGGAGTAAAAGAAATTAAAAACAAGTTACAGTATTGGTACTACTTTATTGCTCAAATGATTTCAATATTACTATTCATCATGATCATGCAATCCTCCTTTCCATGCTGTTTCATCTGAATTTTGGCCCTACTGCATTGAAATGGTTTGCATTTTATCTTCGCAGTCAACAGCAGTTAGTCTGTATAGGTTTAGGGCAATTAACCTCAGCTTGTGTAAACAGATGTTCCGCAAGGCAGTGTTCATTCTAATATATTTTTTTAAATTTTTATAAACTTTATTACCTCCATCTCCGATTCCTCGTACCATTTGTACGTCGATGATCTTCAGCTTTAGGTGTAAGCTGAAATTTGGGATAATCTATAATGGTGTCAAAAACTAAACGATAAATTATCAGCTATCAAAGATTGATCTACTCGACATGGAGTTTTGGTCAATTCTTGGAAATGCCAAGCTATACTTGTGGGTAGCTCAAGAATGGTAGGCTAAGATTAATTTTGCAAACTGATATTATAATTGATATTATAATTCCGTTCAGTAATTCTGTAAAAAATCTTGGCCCACACGTCTACAGGACGCTGAATTTGAGAATTCAGGTTTCAGAAATGAGTCGTAAAGTCAATGCCACGTTGTGTTCTCTGCATCGTTAAAACATTTTTTTTTCAGAAAAAATCTAAAATCTTGCTTGTTCCATTCCTCATAATTGATTATGCAGATGTGTGTTACCCGAATCTGTCCCAAGGTTTTCTGAACTAGCTGGAACACCTTCTCAATAACTGTATCCAATTTATTTTCGTGCTTCGTAAGTATGACCATATTTTGCAATATAGACAGACCTAAGCTTAATTGGCTAACAATTCGGCAGAGGTGCAATTTCAGAATACTACTTGTTGTTTTTTTATATTAAAATGACCCATATTCGCCGTCCTATTGTAACGATGCATTAATAAATAAATAACAATTAATTTCACTATAAAGTCGTTTAAGTATCTCATATATACAATATTTTGTACAATTTAAATGCATTATTAAGTAAGTTGACATACATTCCTTTCGAACATTAACTATTATAGTATAGTAAAGATATTATAGTACACATAATGTGGTGTTTAAAAATTCATTAAGTATTATTAAGACTATTTAAATGAAACTAATTTTACGGATTTTATCGCGTATATTAACTTATTTTACATTCCCGACGTTTCAAGCACTTTACAGCACCCATGGTCACGGGGGGGACTGAGGTGTATGACGTCCCAATGTCATAGTTAACCACGGCTACCTCCAGATTAAAAATTATTAATTTTTGTTCCGATCTATGCAGTATGAACTTACAGTATCATGAAGTCTTGCAGTTGTATGCTTGGGTTGGGATTTAATTTTATTAATTATGGGATCCCAAGCAGATGGTAGCACCCAGCCATCTTCTCTATTGAAATTAGGATGTTTTTTGATTTCAATAGCCTCGCGAATCATCCTTGGAAGGAATCGGTGTTCTTTAGCGAGGATTTGTGGTCTATCAAATCTAATGTAGTGACGGGGGAGATCCTGTACATGTTCACAGACTGCAGACTTCCCGGAGCGTCTATTCTTCACATCAGCTATGTGTTCTTTAACGCGGGTTTTTATGGATCTTTTAGTTTGTCCTATATAAGAGAGACCACATTCACAATCCAGCTTATACACTCCTGCATCTTGCAGAGGAATATTACACTTGACTGATGGTAAAAACTGACTAATCTTCTTCGGCGGCTTGAAATAAGTTTTAATGGAAGCACGCTTCAAGATGTAGCCAATCTTGTCAGTGACACCTCTGACATATGGCAGTACAGCAGGCACTCGCTCGACTGTGGCCGGCTTCACTCGTTCACTGTGACGTAGGCGCGGGACCCGAAGCTTATTGTCGTGCAAAACTTGCTTGACATGTTGGAGCTCGGCGGCCAGGTGTTTACTGTCACAGATCCCTCGTGCTCTCTGAAACAAAGATTTACCCACGGTAGCTAACTGTGAAGGATGGTGGTGAGAATCACCGTTTAAATATCTATCTGTATGGGTCTTTTTTCTATACACAGTGTGGCTCAAGGTGTTATCAGGATTCCGAATTACTAATACATCTAGAAAAGCTAAAGAATTGTTTGCCTCTAACTCCATTGTGAACTGAATTTTAGAATTTAAGGAGTTAAGATGGTCTAAAAATGCAGTTACTTTATCTAAAGGTAGAATTGTGAAAGTGTCGTCTACGTACCGCTTGTAGAATCTTGGGTTTATGGGAGAAGTAAGCAGAGCTTTCTCCTCAAAGTCCTCCATGAATATATCGGCGACAATGGGAGATACAGGTGAGCCCATCGCCACTCCATCTACTTGCTTGTAGAACTCCTCCTTCCACAATAGGTAGCCACGCAAATTGCATAGATTAAAGCGTTGATTAACCTACGCAATAAACCAGAACTCACGATTCTCCGCGCAGATAGAGGAAATGCCACGGTAGTTATGGATACGTCAGATTATAATTCTAAAATACAAGAACTTTTGTCGGATGCAAATACGTATAAAAAGGTTAAAAATGACCCAACAAATAACACACTTAAAACAACTAGTGATCTCATAAAGAAACACTCCGAAAAATTAAATCTAGACGTAAAATCGATGATACCTACGTGTGCTAAACCACCGAAGTAGTATGGGTTACCAAAAATACACAAGCCCAATGCTCCACTACGTCCTATAGTGAGCCAAATTGATTCACCAACTTACAGATTGGCTCAATACTTAGCGAATATACTCTCACCGCTCAAGGGACATACAAGAGCACACACAAAGGATTCCTACCATTTTGTCAGCGAGATTAAAGACCTACATCTGGCAGACAATGAAACTATGGTGAGTTTTGATGTGCAGTCTCTATTCAAATGCCTACCTGTTGAAGACTGCATCTCGATTGTTACTAGAAGGCTAGAGGAAAACAACATGCCCGTAGAATATGCAGTATTACTCAGACACTGCCCTACATCTGGCTACCTATTGTGGAAGGAGGAGTTCTACAAGCAAGTAGATGGAGTGGCGATGGGCTCACCTGTATCTCCCATTGTCGCCGATATATTCATGGAGAACTTTGAGGAGAAAGCCCTGCTTACTTCTCCCATAAACCCAAGATTCTACAAGCGGTACGTAGACGACACTTTCACAATTCTACCTTTAGATAAAGTAACTGCATTTTTAGACCATCTTAACTCCTTAAATTCTAAAATTCAGTTCACAATGGAGTTAGAGGCAAACAATTCTTTAGCTTTTCTAGATGTATTAGTAATTCGGAATCCTGATAACACCTTGAGCCACACTGTGTATAGAAAAAAGACCCATACAGATAGATATTTAAACGGTGATTCTCACCACCATCCTTCACAGTTAGCTACCGTGGGTAAATCTTTGTTTCAGAGAGCACGAGGGATCTGTGACAGTAAACACCTGGCCGCCGAGCTCCAACATGTCAAGCAAGTTTTGCACGACAATAAGCTTCGGGTCCCGCGCCTACGTCACAGTGAACGAGTGAAGCCGGCCACAGTCGAGCGAGTGCCTGCTGTACTGCCATATGTCAGAGGTGTCACTGACAAGATTGGCTACATCTTGAAGCGTGCTTCCATTAAAACATATTTCAAGCCGCCGAAGAAGATTAGTCAGTTTTTACCATCAGTCAAGTGTAATATTCCTCTGCAAGATGCAGGAGTGTACAAGCTGGATTGTGAATGTGGTCTCTCTTATATAGGACAAACTAAAAGATCCATAAAAACCCGCGTTAAAGAACACATAGCTGATGTGAAGAATAGACGCTCCGGGAAGTCTGCAGTCTGTGAACATGTACAGGATCGCCCCCGTCACTACATTAGATTTGATAGACCACAAATTCTCGCTAAAGAACACCGATTCCTTCCAAGGATGATTCGCGAGGCTATTGAAATCAAAAAACATCCTAATTTCAATAGAGAAGATGGCTGGGTGCTACCATCTGCTTGGGATCCCATAATTAATAAAATTAAATCCCAACCCAAGCATACAACTGCAAGACTTCATGATACTGTAAGTTCATACTGCATAGATCGGAACAAAAATTAATAATTTTTAATCTGAAGGTAGCCGTGGTTAACTATGACATTGGGACGTCATACACCTCAGTCCCCCCCGTGACCATGGGTGCTGTAAAGTGCTTGAAACGTCGGGAATGTAAAATAAGTTAATATACGCGATAAAATCCGTAAAATCAGTTTCATTTAAATGTGTAGTGTTCGCGTAAATATAAGAAATCATTATTAAGACTATGCTTAAAATATTCAAAATTTATTAAATAACAGAAATACAAGTCGATTGTATTACAATCACCATCATCATCATCATCATTACAGCCTTTCATAAGTCCACTGCTGAACATAGGCCTCTCCCAAGGAATGCCACAAAGCACGGTCCTGAGCCACCTGCATCCATCGACTTCCTGCATGTCTTACCAGGTCGTCACTTCATCTCGTGGGGGGTCGCCTACACTTCGACTATCGCTACGAGGCTGATATTCTAGAACCTTTCTTCCCCATCGGTTGTCGGTTCTTCGAACTATATCGCCGGCCCACTGCCACTTCAGCTTACTAATCCGTTGGGCTATGTCGGTTACTCTGGTTCTACTGGGGATATCCTCATTTCTAAGTTTATTACGCAGAGACACCCCGAGCATAGCCCTCTCCATAGCTCGCTGAGCGGCCTTGAGCTTCCTCATACGGCCAGCACTGAAGGACCACGTCTCAAATCTCAGATCCGTAAGTCATCATTGGGAACACGCACTGGTTGTAAAATTTCGTATGAGGGTTTTGAGGTATTTCTGGCAAGAACAATAAGCTAAATTGAGATGTATGTTTCGGCACTTGTTGTCTGTTAATTGTGTAATGTTATAATATTGTACTTTCTTTGTAATGACTGTTTGCGTCACAATAAACAAAAAAAAGATGTGTCGTAGTTTCCCGAACGCTGCACAGCCGAGTTGAATCCGTCGATTCTTCTTCTTTCGTCGGCTTCTCGGTCGAAGTTGGACTTACCTAGTCGGACTATTTGTCCCAGGTAAACAGTATTCCATGTGAGGCCGAACCTGCGCCTTGTAAAGTTGCAGGCGGTGTGCCGGCATGAAATACTGTCCCGCTCTGCTGACCACACCAAGCTTTTTAGAGGCCAATTTGGCCTTCTCTTCCAAGTGACCACGAAACTGCACGTCACTCGATATATCGACTCCGAGGATACCGATACTGGCTGAGGCAAGAAAGGGAGTGCCTTGAAACTGAGGAGATACGACAAAGGGGTTCTTTTTAGCGGTAAACGCGCAAACTTGTGTCTTCTGAGGATTAAACTGGACTAAATTTAGTCGCCCCCAATCCGAGACTTTGTTCAGCAAAGACTCGACTTCAGACACAAGTTTGTTCCGGTACTCAGCGACGTTTTCCCGAGAAATATTGGCACGGCCGGTGTATAGAGCATCTAATCTTACCTAATGTTACCAGTTAGCAACATATCATTGATATGCAGAAGGAACAGCGTTGGTGATTGCACACAGCCTTGTGTAACACCAGCGTTAATAGGCTTGTAGTCAGTACCTGCACCGTCTACAACGAACTTGATGCTCCGATCTGCAAGGAAGCTGGTGATCCAATTGCACAATTTCTCGGGAAGCCCATAGGAAGGGAGCTTGGAAAGAAGCGCTTTGTGCCAAACCCGATCGAAGGCCTTCGCAATGTCCAGACTAACGGCCAACGCCTCCCCCTTGGACTCTACTGCCTCCGCCCATCTATGGGTCAGGTAGACCAGAAGATCACCAGCTGATCGACCCCGACAAAAACCGTATTGGCGGTCACTAATCAGCTGGTGATCCTCAAGGTACCGGATGAGCTGGCAGTTAATAATGGATTCCATTATTTTGGAGAACAAGGAGGTGATCGCGATAGGCCTAAAGTTGGACGGGTCTGAGCGGTCGCCTTTTTAGGGATCGGGTTGACAAAAGCTGTCTTCCATGAATTCGAGACTACGCCTTGGGAGTAGGAGTACCGGAAAAGACGCGTTAGGACCGGTGCCAACTCCGGAGCACACGTTCTAAGCACAATTGGGGGAATTCCGTCAGGGATTAAGTGCGTGAACTTCTGCAGACTATTAAGGTTCTCTCCCGAACTTACGACATCTGGGTAAGAGGTCGAGCCGTGATCTAAACAAGTGATTTTATTCATCATAATTATACGCAAATCTTCTTTCAGTCGCTCTACGCTTAATCATACTCGTATCAGTCAATCTCGTATTACAAAATATTTCTAAAACAGTCATGTCCTTTGAGGATTTGAGATACTTTATACCGTTACAGCCTATTAAAGTCCACTGTTGAACATAGGCCTCTTCGATGTAATTATTGCCTCATAGGGGGATATTTGTCACGCTTGGCAAGTTGGTTGGTCACGACAGTTTTTTATTTTTAGTTGTTATTAGAAAGATGCTGCTGCCAATCTTCTGATTTGTTTCCCTCTGTCGCCTCATACGACACACACGGGATGATATAGAGTAGTGGATATTCTTACACCATCACTACACGGTATAGCGTACCTACATTTATTTTATTTTTTGAATTATTTTTAAGGGAAATGACATATGGAGAGATTCAGCACATGAAAGCGTACACACACGAAATATTACATGAATGTATTTTTTGAGTAACATGATTACTAAAATTGAAGCAGGCTGATCTCAGTGTGCTTACGAAATTATTACAGGCGATAAATATTGGATATATCAATAAAATCAAAAAAATTAGCACCAGTCGATGGTTTAGTTCTTTCAAAATGCACCAAAGCCTACCAAAAAGATAGATTGTTCTTCACAATGCGCCCATTCATTCAGCAATCGAAAAGATGGACTTTCTGGACAGCACATCGTTGTGCCAGAAAGTATAACACGTATTATCAAAATAAATTATAGTGTCTAGTGTCTCTTACAAGAAATGTTTGCAAATCTTTCTGCGTGGCCTGCCGTATAACCAGAACCTACTATTAGATAAATAGATTTATAGACAGATAGATTCCTCTCTTATAAGAAGCCGTATAATTTGATACGGTTTTTCGCATTTGAAGTTTGTACAAAATCATATTTTTGAACATGATAAATCCTGGTTTTTGAATATTTAACATTATATTATATTGTATGAATAGTAGGAGAATCAGATGTCCTTAAAGTTACGGAAAATTCTATAACCATAAAAGTACCTGAAACTTCGTTACATAGTGATGGTACAGTTACTGTTGAGTGCGTTAACTCTAAGAAGGCTATGAAACATGTATAACTCAGCAACAGTTTAAAGATTAAGTTTTCTTTACCCTGTATATTCAAACGCTATCTGTGACCTCATAGTAATATATGTGAATACGGGTGTTAGATATTTTCAATACGAATCTAATAATACTATTTTGTTAAATGACAACTGTATGTCATTTTAAGTCAGGGTACATAAGTTTCAGTCAGGGTGCAAAAGCCATTCCAAAGAACTAAAGCAAAACTTTAATAGAAGTTGGACTGAATTTTACAAGTTCGTTATTGAATTTGTGAAAGTTTTGCTGCATGGATATTGACGTCTGGAGAGTCTACAAAATATGAAGATATCGCTTTACTATAGTATGACAAGAAAGTTTAGTTTACTATTCTTTCTAAAACCCGCATTTTAGTGTAGAGGTAAATAGTGTAAAATGTATATTCTATATGATATTATAATCGCCAGATCTCTTAGTGATCGTGTAATTTCTAAACTTCTGACTTGATTTTTTTTAAATTAGACAAAATCCTCACTTTAGAACAGAAATCTTTTTATTTAGTTTAGAAGTAGCATTTATGAAAATGTATTTTAAATGGACACGATGACAACTTTAATCGAATAGAATAGAATTTAATTAGCCGTAGATTTAGTTTTTCCATTTACCGACAGGTGTCATTGTACGCTGTTTATAAACTATATCCCCTTTTTAATATAAATGATGTGCTGAGAGTAGATGAATCAGTCATCATCTACTCTCATCTCGCATAGTCCAAACTGCTTGTCGTAGAAATCTGCTACTTTTTATGACGTAGACATACATTGAGAAAGTATTTGGGAAAATTCGACCCTTGAGAGAGTGAAATAGTATGCTACAGTATGTATGAAAGTTTTTAATATACGGGGCGATTCACGGCGATTTCAGAGGCTGTTCAATTTTATGTGGAGAAAATGTATTTAATGCTTTAAAACAATATAATACCCTTATGGGCTTAAAACAATGGTGCATTTTTTTAATAAAAATATTGTATTTAGACACACAGTTTAATCCGCTGGACGTAGAAGCGTGAAAATAGGACAATAACTACCTTATTATATATAATATACTTATAACATATGCATCCACCAAGAAAGGACTTTGGAAAATTTAAGCCCTTAGAGGATGAAATATGGTATTCCAGCTTTGAAGAAACGTTTTTACAAGAGAAAAATTAATAAATGATTTTTGTAACTTGAAAATTAGTTCTCATACTTTTGGGTTCTCATACTCTCATACTCTCATAATTAAATATCTTTTTGTTTTCCGAAATTTAAAATTAAAGTTAGCTGTGCCCCGCGGTTTCACCCGCATCATCACGTGTCGGTGGTGCGCGACATGATCTAGTTCAAGCATTTTATAATTGCAATTAAATATTTTATTTGATAGAAATGGATGGAAAAATTGACATAATTAATGGAGTACTTTTATCTGTCGGCATATTATGTATGATGTAGAGTGAAGGTAAGTTTTATCCACTTTCCCTCCCCCTCCCGGTTGAGCGTCCTCCCCCCACCCCACGTTCTCACCGGGTGGCTAGGGTTTATGCGTCGTTTGCGCGCCCAGCCAAGTATAGAACTATTTTAATTTTACATTATCTCTTAAACTATGCGTCCAAATAACATGGCATAAAGAACAAAGTTTATCTTCATAAAATTGTCTTGATGATGAAGTAATTTTCGTGCATAAGGATAAATAGGCCATGCCTAATAATAACGCTCATTAGGTATATATTTGGCATGTAACTGCCTATGCAACAGTTCAGTGAAGACTAATTGATATTTTGACATAAACAGCCCCTCAAAATCTGCTTTACAATGCGTATAAGCTACAAAATACATACAACAGGAATACGCTCATTTTTATACAAGTTTCATATCACAAATAGTTATATAAGTAACAAAATCAGTAAAAGCAAAACGGCGGGTAAAATATTACCAAAAGGCAAAATATATCCTTTTTAGGCAGGACAAATACTACTGTATTACTTCATTAAGTCCACTGCATTTAAGAAAAAAATACTTAATGAAATTGAGTACATAATTAAGGTGTGTTAAAAAATCTTACATGACGCGAAAAAAAATATTATTTAATCCGGTATATTTTTTTTAGTAATGCTTATAAGCAAAAATTACTAAGTGTACAAAGTTAAAATCGAATACCCACCAAATTAAAATTATTGATAAATCGAAAAAAATTTCGTAGCTTGATTGCCGAAAACTGTGAAACTGTAATTTTTTTTTAAGTTACCAAGCGACAACAAAACTCTTACTAGCGGTACGAGAGTATGACTTATCAACGCAACATTTTTGCTGATTTCAATGATAACTCAATATCTCCCAACATGTTGCTTGGTAATTATTGCCTTTCAAGCGTCGATACGCCCCGTGTAGTGGCGGGTAAGAATACCCACTACCCCATATCTCCCCGTAGGTGTCGTAAGAGGCGACGGAGAGAAACTGAGGCAGGATATGAGCTACAGCATCTTTCTGATAACAACAAGATATCAATAAAAATTGCGGTTTCCAACACGCTTGCCAAGCGTGGCAACTATGGAAATACTACTACCCCCCATAAATAAAAAAAGTTACAAAGAGACGGCTCCCAGTCCCCGGCGGCCCCGCTATTCCTGGCTTCGGTGGCGACCATGGTAACGGCGGGCAGGTATGCTGATAATCATTTTTTATATTGAATTAGGGGTGATAAACGAGCACATAGTCTACCTGATAGTAAGTGGTTGCTGCGACCCATAGACATCTACATATATCAAATCAATAAAGAATTAACTGAGGGATAACTACTAAGATGGGATGCCTCTTTTCCAGTAAAAGGGGTCTCCAGTTCTCTACACTCACCATACGAAACACAGTGCTAGCTAAAACAGTGTTTAGCTGCTATTTCACGCTGGTATTCTGTAAGATCGTGGTCCTTCCCCGGTCGAGCCGACCCATTCGTGCTTCAACTATACCAGTAATAAAGCTGCAGCATGGCTCTACCACGTATAATCTCCGGTGGAGGTTCGGTTGCCACCTAAGACGACTCGACCTGGCAACATATAACGCACATACCCTGAGGACTGACGAGAAGACTGGACCTAGAATAAAGGATAGACAAGTTGCCTTGGAATATTAAAGGATTATCCGAAGTCCGAAAAGAGAGGGAGAACACGGTAATCCTCTATCCATCAGTTGAATTCTTTTCAATCCTGTTCAGGAACGTTTCAATAATCGCATGAGTGAAAACTGGCAGCGATCAGCGAATGGTGAGAGTCATACTGAACCTAAATGTTAAGTTGGAGAAGTCACGTCTAATGAAGTCAACTAAATCTTTGCTAGAAATCTGTCTGCCACAAAGAGCCAACTGTCGAAACTGAAGACCGAGTGTGGCAGCGTCGTTTCTGTCGTTTCGTTGTTCTCTAGACAGGTGTACACACCATCGTTGGAGCCAAACGCTAGTGTGAGTACCGATCCAAGACCAAGTCTTGTCGGACACTATTCCGATGATATTCCGGACGTCAATTTGAGCGAGATAAGAATGGCTTTCCAGCATTTTAAAAACGGCAAGTCCCGAAAAAAGAAAGCGGGTGGAAAACGAGTACTTGAAGTCCTTCAGAAGATCTTAAATTCCGTCCTCCATGGGGTACTATACCGAAGGCGGAGAGCAGAAATGCTGTGGTTTTGTTCTTCAAGAAAGGCGAGAATGAACTCTCTTTAAGAACTACAGACGGGTTTCTCGTCTGAGCCGCGTCTACGTGCGTTTTTCGAAAGTCATTATGAATCGTCTCGCACGCTGACTCGACAAATTCCAGCCTCCCGAAAAAGCCGGTTTCCGAAAAGGTTTTAGCACCATAGATCATAAACATACTATTCGAAAAATTATTCAGAAGACCGAAGAGTACAATTTGCCACTTTGTCTTGCGTATGTGAACTATGGGAAAGTTTTTAATTCCGTTGAAATATACGCGGTGCTGTTTTACTTTCAGCGGTGCCAAATGAACTGTCGGTATATCGAAGTGCTGAAGTGTTTGTACAGTAGGGATACTGGTTGTACAGTCCCGTTTTCAAGTTTTGAGGTATACCTGACACGAAGATGTGTCGTAATCTCCCGAACACTGACCAGCCGAGTTGAATCCGTCGATTGATCTCTCGGTCAAAGTTGAACCTACCTAGTCGAACGTATGCGTTGGTAGACATTATTGAGGTCATTATGCACAGTGATAAGGTGCTTCAGCGATTCTGCCATATTAAGGAATATAAATGATTGCCAAATCAAAGGTGAGTGATGTATTCGCGGTTGATGTTAATACTGTATCGTTTCCAGTCCAATAGCTTGAAAACGTCTTCCAATGCACCGTATGAGGCAGCTCAAGAATTTAATTTTTAAAATTTTTCAAACTAAGTAAATACGAGTAAGTAGAAATGGGTAGAAACTTAAATCTCGCGTCAAGCTTTTATATCACATAAATTGTGTAATGACGTTATAAGTTGATAGAAAAAGTTTTAAAGTAGGAGTTTATGTTATACTTTTTAGCGCATTTAAGTAAAAGCTTGTTTTAAAAAAATTGTTTTTTTTACTTTTAATTAATTTTTTACTTTTTAGTTATGCTTGACAGGTTTTTCGTTATGATCATCTCATTCAACTCATCATTATTGTAATGCCGTTTGTCGGTTAATTTCGAACAGTCTAGCTCTTAAATAAGGAGACCTTCTAATGATTTTACCCTACTTAAGGCCACTTATGCTTGACCAGCAACGAGGAGCTTCGAACCTTAGTATATAACGGTATGGTCGACAGTACTACCCCCCATTTTCTGTACTGTGCAAGCCCAACATTATATAATTGGCAGCATTCTTTGTTCTGCAGTGCCGTGACTATATTTTGCAGGAAATTGTACAGTCTTGGGTTTAATGAGATGAAAATCGTCTTTGCCGAAGTCTATACGGACGAATGGTATGTCAGTATCATACATTTGTGCCCTCTGGATGCAGGCCTGATGGTTAACTCACATACGTATTCTCAGCAAGTCCTTTTATTTGATACCCATATTGTAGGAAACCATAAAAAACTAAGTCTGCCATCTTTATAAGTCCGCCATATTAGATTTAGAGTGACTTTGTTTTATTTTTCGAGTTATACTAAGCAAGCCCTTTCATTTGACACCCAAATTGTAGGAAAGTATAAAAAACTTCGTCCGCCATCTTTAGAAGACCACCATATTAGATTTGGAGTGACGTCACTTTATTTTTCGAGTTACACTAAGCAATTGATCACATAATGAGCTTCCTCATTATGAGATCAATTAACATGTAGCTTTCCTCATAATTCTTTTAATTTTAAGTACGTAGCACATTCATCGATAACTAGTAAAAATTACATATATTTGTCATAATTACGTCAAAACAATAGGCGACAGTTTTTAAAGAACTTTTGCATGGGATGTGAATCTAGTTTTTTATTAGTGATCGATGCCTACATCACTATTTACAACATGATAAGCAATATTAATGGCATCGGTTTAACCACTCAGGTACTGACATTTTAAATGACCAATTTAGTCGGAGCTATGGTAAGACAAGAACAATTTTTTTTTAGATAATTATAGATATAACGTAGATTCATTTTGCCAATTAATTTTACAATATATTATCTCAAAATAAAAATAAAACATCAACAATTAAAATATTGAATTATTTGTATGAAGGTCAAGTGAGCGCTAGAGAAACGACGATTGCAATACGGTTTCGATAAATCAAATATTATCAGAAATGATCCATTACCTTGTAGTGGCGGTGTATGAATATCTATATTATCTCGTGGATTGCGTAAGAGACTTGGGGAAAAGTGTTATTTAACTACTTAGATCTAATATTACAAGTAGTTATCTATATAACTACTTGTAATATTTAAACTACTTATAACGTGACTTTATTATTTAGTAAAAATTAAAGTTATAGTTACAATCTAGTATATGTTGGACACAGACCGCCTCTCATATTTGAGAGGGTTTTAGGGCAAGGAAATGATTATAAAGACCAACAGACAAAAAATTAAAAGGACAATGTCCAAAACCGCCCTGTGTATTAAAAGCATCGGACATACACGATAATTAATTTTCTATTTTATTATATTAGTTGCGAATACTTTTATAACACGGACTAGCTGCATGCAAAAATGAACATTAAAAAGTATTATATTTGACTAATAACATTAATCGCCGCCATCTTTGCCAAACATCATGTGGTGTCGAAAAATGATTAGGGATGCCCAATCGATTGTAATCGATTATTGAATTTTTAATGAACTGTCATATATTTTTTTAATCTGAATTACATTTTAATTTATTTCGAATAAAGTTGCTAAAAGAAGCTACAATAAAAATATTATATTACCATTTCCTTATATTCTTTTATATTATTACAATTTTAAAAACCTACTATACCTATTGAATGTCGTACTCGATTTTGAATAGGTAATTAGAATATTGCTGAAGAAAAATGTTCGTAAAGATAATTATTCAGGATTTTCTAATGATCGTTTAGACAGGAGTATATTTTACGTCTTACTAAACGATAACTTACGAGTTTACGCCAATTAATTTAAAAAAAAAAACTGTTATCTTTACTGCATTAATTATAAATGTGGTTTTTTTTTAAAGAGCAATATTGCAGACTAGATACAGATATTATTAATAATATTGTTACAAGTATGGAAGAAGTAGAGACATACGTGTTATTATAAGTAAAATAGGACAGTGTTATGGTATTAATATTATCGTATGATGAAAGATGATATATACTATATAGATGGTATACTGTTTGTAACGTACGGCTATAATAAATCTTAGGAAATATTCATAAGTCGTATCGTATTTAGCGCTCCTATTTATGATGTCACTAAATGGTCACTTGTCAGTCTCCCATGAAAAAAATACGATCTCCAAATCGATTCAAATCGAACATACTAGAATCGATTCTCGATTAAATCAAGCATTAACAGATCTATTTTTGATCAATCGCGACATTTTCTAACATGCCTAATATGAACTTCAAGGGAACTTCAAGTTATAACAACCCAATCATAATTTGCCCAACCCTGGGATCGAACCCAGAACAGAACAATTTTTCTGTCTGTCACAAGGAACAGATGTTCCAACTATGCAAAAGTATTTCTTGAATCGTTTGAAATATAGCTAGTTCTTATAAGTCCGATTCGAGAGGTTTCTGTATCGACATCGAACAAGGATTTTTCAGATCTATATCGATCTGGAAAATTGATTCTGTTACTATAAACAATCGATTAAACGATTTCAAATGGACATGCCTACTTTGTACCGTCATCTCTAATTCTGTCAAAGTTACATTGGTTGGCGTTGTTTGCAATTGTAATTGTCTTTTTACATAATTGTATCGGTGTTGTGGTGACTTTCGGGACTATATATTGAACATTACGACTTGGCTATTTTAACGGACTCTGATTGCTTTCAAGAACGACTTACCTTGTTGTGATTTTTGGAACTGTGTACCACTCAAACGATAACCTAGCATTCATAAACGGACTTACGCATACGCAATGGAAAGTGTATTATGTGTAAATAGCGGCTCTGCTGGTGGTACAATATTGTTTAAAGATGAACAGAGAAGCAATCGTGCAATATTGCTGTAATTGCATCGTTGTACGCAGAACCATCGGTTGCTGCGCCCATGTTATGACTATTATTTGGTACTTGAGCTTTACGAGACATCAAAATAATATCGACATCCCTGCACAGTTTTTAGACAATATTCTTATTTCCAATTTAGAAAAAGAACAATAAACATTAAATTAATCTGTGTTTTATTTCTAATTCAAACATAATAAGTTAATGTACGTGTAAAAACAACTTATACTACCAATTAGGTGCTAAGTCGGTAGGGCTGGTTTCATAGTCACGCGTTTGAACAGCGCCGTCCAGACGCACACGCTTGCAAATGTACTAGATAGTAGTCTATAATATTCACGCTGTTCATGCGCGCGCTGTTGAAACTTGGTTGAAACCGTGGTTGATACACTCGCTGTTCGACGGCATGTCTAGCGTCGTGACTGACAGCCTAAATCCTTATACATTTAGGTACTAGGTATCTTACCGTACCGTATATGCTAATGACAACATCTAAATACTAACAGCCATTATATACATATATTTTTATTTTTACATTAATACACACAAACATTATCTCTCATTTCAAAACCAATGCTCAGAAAGCAGGTTTATTAACTACATTCTATGCATTTATACGTTGCACTTACATACACTTAGGCTTTAGAACAAAAATTGCATACCTAATTATGTAGATAGGTACTAGAAATAGCTAAATGTTTTAGGACATCGTCTTTCAGTTTGTTAAAAATCACTCGGATCTATGAAAAACCGTAATATTCATGGTTCGATTATAACCTCAAAATCTGATACTTTTTTTTAAATATATCTATTATGCAGCTAGTCCGCTATAAAAATAAGATCAAATAGGAAAATACTAATGATCAACAATAAAATACATAATTTTCCGATGCTCTTGGTTCTAGGGCGAAGAATGTATGGGCGGAGAGCAATGTCCATTGTTCTTTTGTTATAAGTACTGTATATAAATTCATATGCGTTTAGTAAAAAGCTATTATTTTGACCTTACAAACAGACACTTCAATTTTATTTATTTGTATAGATCATCATTACAGCCTTTGATAAGTCCACTGCTGAACATTGGCCTCCCCCAAGGAGTGCCACAAAGTACGGTCCTGAGCCACCTGCACCCATCGACTTCCTACATGTCTTACAAGGTCGTCACTCCATCTAGTGGGGGGGCCCCCTTCACCTACCGGTACGAGGCTGCCACTCAAGAACCTTTCTTCCCCATCGGTTGTCGGTTCTTCGAGCTATGTGGCCGGCCCACTGCCACTACAGCTTATTAATCCGTCAGGCTATATCGGTTACTCTGGTTCTACTGCGGATATCCTCATTCCTAAGTTTATCACGCAGAGAAATTCCGAGCATAGCCCTCTCCATAGCTCGCTGAGCGACCTTGAGCTTCCTCACACGGCCAGCAGTGAAGGAACAAGTCTGCGATCCGTAAGTCATCACTGGCAACACGCACTGGTTGTACAATTTCGTTTTAAGGTTTTGAAGTATGTCTGACGAGAAGATGTGTCGTAGCTTACCGAACGCTGCCCAGCCGAGTTGAATCCGTCGATTGACCTCTCGGTCGAAGTTGGACTTACCTAGTCCACAGAATAAATAATAGTACTAACGTACAGAAGTTGCACTCTTTTGATGTTGACTGCATGCCGACGTTTTAATAGCCTACATAGTTATTATTAATCAGATAAATCACGCACGCTAGCTAAATAAAACTTTATCGCTGCGCGCGATTCTCCGTATTACTTTGCATTTTTTCTCCTTACTACGTCACAACGGACTTTCCGTGGTTGCTAAGGGCTGTTAATAAAGATTTAAAAAAGTACATTGTGAAATGGTAAATTATTTAGGTAAAATAACTATGCTGACTATAATCGACCATATTATCTACTATGTAAATTCTGTGATGCCCAACGCTTGCAACTTGCATGGCCATTCGTCGGAAATCGCGACGCTTGGTTCGTATAGATAGATAGCGTAAACAACAAATAAACCCGAAATACGATTCCTAACAGAAATATGGTCGTAATATACTTTGTTGCAAATCTTGTAAACAAAGTTTTAATTTCAGTATTTTGTGCTATTATAACTTAAAATATTTTAATTACAAAGACGAGTATACCTAGTCAGGTCATAAGTATTGTCACACAGTAAAAACTTTTCTT
Source organism: Parnassius mnemosyne (assembly GCA_963668995.1). Lineage (NCBI taxonomy): Eukaryota > Metazoa > Arthropoda > Insecta > Lepidoptera > Papilionidae > Parnassius > Parnassius mnemosyne. The sequence continues at coordinate 52,148,873 of CAVLGL010000104.1, read as the reverse complement.
TTAGAATGCTGGCCACAAAAAAGTTTACTGAATTCGAATCTCGAATTGTTCATAAAAATAAAACTGTATACTTTTTAGAATTTTACTCATTTTTAAATATGGAGTGGACGCTTAAAGAAGACCGTATTGCGGTTATTGCGTTGCATCGTTGCGGTTACGCGCCAATTCAAATTTTTGACATACTGAAAAATTTGAATATAAACAAAAGATTCGTTTATCGTACCATCAAACGATACAATGAAGACTCTAGTGTAGATGACAGGTCAAGAAGTAGTCGCCCTCGGTCTGTTAGGACTCCAGCAGTGATAAAAGCTGTGAAGGCGCGAATTCAAAGAAATCCCAAACGTAAGCAGATACTGTTGGCCCTTCAGATGGGGTTAAGCAGAACCACGATGAAAAGGGTGTTAAATGAAAACTTCGGGCTTCAGGCATATCGGAAAAAAACAGGACATCGTTTGAATGCTCGTCTAATGGACCTGAGACTGAAGAGATGCTGCGCTTTGTTGAAGCCGTACGCGGGAAAAAAATATCGGGAAATTCTTTTTTCGGATGAAATAATTGTTACCGTAGAAGAGAGCTACAACAAACAAAATGATAAGGTGTACGCACAGAGTAGTGAAGAAGCGAGCAACCCTATTCCGCGTGTCCATCGAGGTCATTTTCCATCCTCGCTCATGATATGGTTGGGAGTTTCTTATTGGGGCTTAACAGAGGTACATTTTTGTGAGAAAGTTGTAAAAATGAATGCAGTTGTGTATCAAAATACAGTCCTGACGAACCTTGTCGAACCTGTTTCTCATACCATGTTCAATAACAGGCACTGGGTATTCCAACAAGATTCGGCGCCAGCTCATAGAGCGAAGAGCACACAAGACTGGCTGGCGGCGCGTGAAATCGACTTCACCCGGCACGAAGACTGGCCCTCCTGCAGTCCAGATTTGAATCCGTTAGATTACAAGATATGACAACACTTGGAGGAAAAGGCGTGCTCAAAGCCTCATCCCAATTTGGAGTCACTCAAGACATCCTTGATTAAGGCAGCCGCCGATATTGACATGGACCTCGTTCGTGCTGCGATAGACGACTGGCCGCGCAGATTGAAGGCCTGTATTCAAAATTAAGGAGGTCGTTTTGAATAAATTTTAGTGTTATAAGAATCTATGTTTTGTTAAGTTCATTTTGGTATATAAATGGTTACATAATTAATAAACTTGTTTCAATTATTTTATATTAAACATGTGACCTGACTAGGTAGGTATGTAAGTAGGTACTTGGGTAGTGAAGTAAATTTCAACTAAGCATAGTAATAAAATACTTAAGTATTACTTCTGTAGTTAAATTACTATACTTAATAATTTTCTCGCTATAAGTACATATCTAACAAAAAAATGAAATAAATGTACCTTTCATTATCCTTCGGTAACTCAAAAAATTATATATCTGATTCCTTTTAGTTGCTGATTAAGCATCCATCCCCGCAAAAATTATAGTAGGAACGACGTTTTGCCATTATAACTTATCAAATATATAGGTAATATACATAATATATATTATTCTTAAATTACATTAAAACATTTTCAACTATTTTATCCTACAATTAAATATACTAAACACTAAACAAAAATTATTTCGAGGAGTATTGAAACAAGTTGAAACAAGTATTTACAAAAAACTATTTACGTAAGCAACGTTAAAAAATTTAACATTAAATCGTATAGAGCGCGCTAGCCCCGACTGCGATCTACCCCTGGGGCAGCTGGCGATTGTAGGTAATTATTTCACGCAGGTAGCAAGAGTGACAGAGGCCTGCCTAGTCGGACTCTTTAACATACTCGTCAACAACTTCAAGCTTAGTGCTCCCAACAACTACCGGCATAGGTGTGACATGGACATTAAACATGATCTTTGTTTTGTTCATGTTCATCTTAAGACCTATCCGTTAGGAAACACTATTGAGGTCATTGAGCATAGTGCTTAAGTCCTCCACCGATTCTGCCATAAGGACTATGTCGTCGGCAAATCGAAGGTAAGTAATGTACTCGCCATTGATGTTAATACCGTATCCTTTCCAGCCCAGTAGCTTGAAAACGTCTTCCAATACAGTGGTGAAGAGTTTCGGAGATATAACTTCACCCTGTCTTACACCTCTCTGCAGTTGGATAAATTACGTACTCTGATTCTGTACTCGGATAGCCATCGTAGCTCTACTGTACAAGCACTTCAGCACTTCGATATACCGACAGTCAACTTGGCACCGCTGAAGGGACTGTAGCACCGCCCAAATTTCGACGGAATCAAAGGCTTTCTCATAGTCTACATACGCAAGACAAAGTGGCACATTATACTACTCTGTCTTCTGTACAATCTGGCGCAGGGTATGTATGTGGTCTATGGTAGTAAAGTCTTTTCGGAAACCGGCTTGCTCGGGAGGCTGGAAGTCGCAAGTCTGCGCGCGAGACGATTCGTAATGACTCTCGAAAACAGCACGTAGACGCGGCGCAGAAGGGAAATAGGTCGATAGTTCTTCAAGAGAGCGTTGTCGCCTTTCTTGAAGAACAAGGCCATCGCAATTCTGCTCCACGGCTTCGGAGTAGTGCCACCATGAAGGACGGAATTAAAGAGCTTCTGAAGGACTCTTAGAAGAAAGGAAGTATCGATTTTCCACCCGCTTTCAGAAGCTCCGCTGTAATTCCATCCTCGCCTGGGGCTTTGCCGTTTTTAAGGTGCTGGAGAGCCATTCTAATCTCGGTCAGACTGACGTCCGGGATATCTTCGGAATTCTGTCGGATAAGACTCGCTCTTGGATCGTTACTCACACTTGCGTGTGGCTCTAACGAGGACGGGTACAGCTGCCCGTAGAACCTCTTAATGACACTCAAAATCTCAGGTGTCCCGGAAACGATGCTGCCACACTCGGTCTTCGGCTTTGACAGTTGGCTCTTTCTGGCAGACAGATCTCTGGCAAAGGCTTTGGAGCCTTGGTTCCGCTCGATCGCTTCTTCCATACAAGCTGTATTGAAGTTGCGTAAGTCCCGCTGCATGCATTTGGAGATCTGTCTGTTCAGATGCCTGTATGCTGTCAAATCTGTTGAAGAATGTAGCTTCATCTCCCGTCTAACAACCATTAAGAGTGTGATCGGAGAGTTTTTGTGTTGTTCTGCGGCGGGTCTTGCAGAACTTAGCTTCGACCGCATGGACAGTTTCCACGAGCTTATCATTCATATCTTCCACTTCATTGCAGTTATCTAGGCACTAAAAACTGTTTTGTAACTCGAGTTGAAAAGTTTGGGGTCTTTGGATTAGAGTACGAGGGGAACGGAGCATTGTCTTCATCAGACGAGACCTCTCCAGTTTATCGTTTAGGTTCAGTTTGCCTCTAACCATTCGGTGATCGCCACCAGTTTTCATCCTCGCGATCACGGAGACATCACTGAACAGTTGTCGTCTGGTCGTCATAGTGAATTCAATCTCATTTTTTGTCGAACCGTCGGGGTCAACCAGGTCCACTTCCTGTAGGGTCGCTTCTGAAAGAAAGTGTTCATTATAAAGAGTCCCTCTTTCTCCATGTAGTCGGCCAGCTGCTGGCACCTTGGGTTCCGTTGCCCTATTCCAAATTTCCCAACTTTCAGCTCAACGTTTTCTCTTGTACCTAGTTTTGCATTGAAGTCTCTCAATAACACCTTATAGTGAGTTTTGGAGGAATGCATGGCTCTAGAGATATCCTCATACATTTCCTGCACCTCCCCATCGGGATGTACCGAGGTTGGTGCGTAAACCTGTATGACCTTCAGCGAATACCGTTAGGTGATTCTGAGTATAAGGTACGCAACCCTCGTAATTTTCGCATATAGAACTTTGTAGAATATGAATATTTGTTTTTATACGTGATTTATAGTGATAACTCACACCTTATATTTCATTTTCAGTTCCTTAAGACTACTTTATTTCTTATATGAACGGAATGCATAAAATTCTAACGAGACAAACTTTAAGCAAATAACTTTTAAAAACAGTGTAATTAATTACCTTTTATATAAAAACTAATCAACAAACTTTCTTTTGTACTAACTTAATTTTTATTTATTGAAATTGTCTCTTGCACTCACGTGACGAAGGAAATAGACTTAAGTATTTACGAAGTAAACGGGATGGTAAAGGCGCAAAACTCGCTATTTGAAATCTATTCTCTTTATTTAGAAAAGCGTAATTTAGTAACGGATCCAATACAATACAATTACTTTTTTTTTAAGGAAACTAATTCTATAGGTAAACCACACAACTGGCGGATCACTCGCGGGGCATGAAGTTGGTGGGGGCGGGAATCGATACACACCTAATAATTTTTGCAGAGATAAATCCCGGGATAATATTCGCCTATTGCAAATATAGGATAATTTAAATAAAAGTCAACTTTGCTAGATCAATGATTTTGTAGCATGTTAATTTTATTTTACTGTCACGTATTTTTTTATTATGTACATGAATATAAATAAGACAATGATTTATATCAGAAATATGTATTAAGTTTTAAGCAAAACACTTTGAAAAAGCAGTACTTAACCATTTTTTATAATTTTATTTTAATAATTATTATATATTTTCCTCCTCGCTAATATCAATATTCATATCACTTGAATTATCGTCTTCGCTATCAGTGCAACTGGACGAGTCAGAATTATCTTGTAAATTAATTATCATTTCATCCATAGCGTCGTCGAGTATTCGATCGTGTTGATAGTACTCATCTTCAATTTTCTGGACGTGTCAGTTCTTTTTCTACTGGAAGTTCACTAAATAATTTCTCTAGTGCAGTTTTCTTCTTATATAAATTAGTGTCAAGTTCGTTCTCGAAAGTTGTCCCATGATATCCCCCCAAACTAGCTCTATGAGGTTCAAGTCTGGATGATACGGCGGAAGTCTTAATACTTCGTGGCCTGCAGCTTTTAGCACTTCATCAATCTTGTAAACATTTTCAGATCCATGTTGTTTGATCAACTTGAGCAGGTCACATTTTCTCAAGGAACTGTCAAATTCCACATTATGTCTTTGCAGCCAAGCCTGCATCGAAGCTTTTGTATTTGTCATCGTTGGTTTTTTGTCTTCCTGGACTGAATGATACGCGGTGTTATCCATAACAATTACAGATCTTGGAGGTAAATTTGGCAATAATTTTTCTTTTGTCCATTTATTGAAATTTACAAAATTCATATCCGAATGATAATCCCTGGTTTTAGTTTATGATTTAAAAATTAAAAGAACTCCGTCAACAAATCCAGCCTGGCCTCCTGCATGTACAATAATTAATCTCGGTTCTTTGCCAATATGAGCCAGCACTTCACGTTCTTCTTTTGATTGCCAGCACGATGGAACATTTAAGGAGGGATTGACGTATGTTTCATCGAGGTAAACAATGGATCTCTTGTCTCTTCGATGTTTTTGTATCGCAATCAGATATTTCCATTGCCAAGAAACAATGTTTGGTTGTTCAATAAGCAGCTAAATCTTCGACTGACATTTTTTATATTTAAAGCCAAGTTTGTGCTTACTGCACATAGTCTCAAATATTCTCAACCGTAATTTAAATTTCCTTCTTCTTTATGTTTAGCATTTAATGTGGGAACACTCTTTTAAATAGTGTAAAATTGAGTTATTTTTCGTCTCACTACTCCTTCAGTAAAATTATCTATTTCAATATTTTTCTTTCGTACCTGTTTTACTTTTTCGGGGGATTGAAAAACCACGCCATTTTGTTCGCGTTTTAGACAATTTCCTTCTTTGATAATTTTACTCACAGATTTTAAAGATATTCCTGTTGCTTGCGCGACCAATTTATTCAAGTTTACATTTACGTCTTGTTGATTTTCCGTAGACGATTGATCTTCTTAGTTTAAAGAAAGAATGTACATTGTACACCAATTGTTTTGCTTGCTTGTTAATTTGCTTGGCAAAAATCTTAGAGCGTCCATCTTCAGCATTCATCTTGGGTTATAAACTCGTGTGCGTTTTGTTCCTAGCGTCCGTAACCAATTAACCCACTGCCCGCTGCGAAAGCCGCGAGCGCACTGAAAAATGTCACTCGAGCACCCTGCCGCGCGTCCCCGCACTTCACCCCGAAACTCCCTAAAATCCCTCCGCGCCCACCAACTTCTTACCCCGCGGGCGATCTGCCAGTGTGGTTTAATTTATAATAAAATATTTAGAATTTTAGTTGTATTATTCTTATAAATGACATGTAAAAAAGAATTGTTTTGAGCACTCTTGTCTATTGTATTAAGTAAAAGTAGTGATTATATAATCTTTGGTTCAGAGGGGTCCCTTCCAAATGTGTCCTATACTCTTTGGCGGGTTCAACAAAATTATCACGGGTGGACCGATGTGGACCGGTGGGACTTGACAGATTAAATCAAATTCGAATTGTTTATGTAACAGAATTATTTGCGATATCTTTTTTTATAATAAAGGTGACAATCGAGCACACTGTACACTTCATAGGACGTGGATGCTGTAGCCTATAGATATCTACATTTATTTTAAATTATGAATCAAACTACAGACGCGTTGTCACTCGCGGAGGTATGCCTCGCTTCCAGTCAAAATTTCATCAGGTTCTCTTCACTCACAGTAGCAGTAAGCTGCTATTTTACACTGGTATTCTGTGAGCGTAGTCCTAACCCGGTCGAGCTGACGCACTCGTACTAAAACTATAAAATAGCTGCAGCGTGGCTCTACCACGTATAAAAATCAAAATGTATGCAAGTTACAGAAATTCATTCTTTAGACACATGTAAAGTTTTTAAATAGTTTTCTACAAATGCTTCATGTATATTTAAGTAAATACACTAACCACGATACTAAATACATTTTGTATACTATCACAAACAACAAATCTGACCTTGAATACCAACAATATCTTACAGGTGTAACAGTAAACTAGTAGAAAAGAGTTAGGCTTCATAATTAAATGAAATTACACGAATATGACAATACGATATTCGAGAAAATAGTTATTTTTTAATAAAATAGAGCAATACGAGCTAAGAGTCCACCTATAGTAAAGGAAGCTACAGATGCGTTGTCATAATTACGGACTAAGATCTAATAATGCCTTAGAGCTTCTCATTTTATGGGCTCTCCATAGATTTTAAAATTTAACACAATAATGGCCGCACTGCTCTTTCATCCATCCATCCATACATTACAGCCTATCTTTCCTATGTCCACACACACTTATAAAGAGGTATATTTGCCACAGCTGCGTTGCTTGCCAAGCGGGTTGGAAACAGTTAATTTTATTATTATGAGTTGTAATTAGAAGGTATTTCATTTCTAGTTACCTGTTTCGACACACACCCGGGATGATAAATATAGGTTAGCGGATTCTATTACTCCGCGACTACACGACACTACTATTTATCGGCGGAAATGTGTAAAAGGGTGCCCGCCCACACGAACTTTTAACAACACTTGATGTAAAGGATAGAATTTTATTCAAGTATAAATAAAACAAAAAAAAATACAATCATATTACATTAAGAAATTCCACTTCCGCCTACGTCGTATGAAGTGACAGTGGGAATTTGAAGCCGGAACATGGTCAGCAGCATCTTCCTAAAACTGTATCAATAATTATCAAAACATTTCGGTTGCCAACCCGCTACATACAAAAGAAGCACTTGCAGTCGTATTGAGAAACTCGTTTTTCCTAAGTTGGCAAAATAAGTAGTTACTAATTATATTTGCAGAATAAAGCTAAAATAAACCCTGTTAAATTAATTTCTGCTGTAATAAACGAGATTCATATTGATTTTTTTTCAGTTTTGTAGCAACAAAAACCATCGAACTTTCGTGTAGTTTTCAAATACAAATTTCATCGTAGAACGTTGTTAGGCAAACAGTTTATAGCAGTAATTAACTTAAGTGACTACCCATGATGGTACCTTTTTCAATTTAATAAAAAACATGAAACAGAAAAGAAAAATATGAAAGAATTTTTAGACAGAATTATGTTTGATATTCCTGTAATAAAAACTGCACTTTGGCTGAAGTGCTGATAAATTGAATTGAGGAAAATTTTATTTAAATTTTCCTACATTGAATGTTATTTCGTGTCACAACAAAAATATTTAGCTGTATTTTCTTAAAAGCCTCTCATATAAAGTAATAAAATATAGGACAAAATAATAATGTTCACCTATATGCGATATTGTAAAGTAGGTTTTTGTGATAACAAGCCGTCAATTAAAACTGATTTGCGAAGAAAATTGCTTTCGAAATTCTGTTTCCTTTATGATAAACGTGGATCAAAAGGTTGGTGGGCAATTTTTTTTCTTTATACATATTAGTATACATAACCTATGAAAATCAGTTTTTTGTGAAATAAGTTTAAGTCATTTTTTCTATATTTTTATTCCTAATAATCAAAAATATGCATCGATTGACCTCATTTCTAGATAGCTTAGATCTCATTTCCAAAATTAAAAATATTCGTATTCCTCCTAAATCCATATTGTTATCTTTAGACGTTGATAGTCTTTTCACAAATGTCCCATCCCCTGACTGTTTGCGTATACTCGCAGATCTCTTTGATAAACGTCGTCTACATCCAATGATCAAGATAAAATCCAATGGTCAAGTCATCAAATGATCTTCTAAACTTAACCTCTCTCTGTATGAAACAAAACTATTTCCAGTTTAATAAGCGTTTCTATCTACAAAAAAGGGTTAGCTATGGGGTCCCCTCTAAGTCCCCTTATGGCGGACATTTTCATGGATAATATCGAAAAAAAAAACATAAAGTTGTCAATCAAAATATCTTATATTACTATCGATATGTAGACGACATAATTATTTGCTGGACTGGCACAAGGAGACAGCTGGATGTTTTCCTCAATAAAATAAATAGAGTCAATAAAATAAATAAAATTAAATTTAAATTTGAATTGAAACAAGATTGTTCCCTTAATTTCCTCGACTTAACAATAACAAGAAAAGAATCGTCACATGTTTTCCAAATTTATCGAAAGCCAACTCATACCGACACGGTCATCTCCGCGTCATCGTGTCATCCGTGGCAACATAAGTTAGTCGCTTTTTATTGTTACATTAATCGTTTGTTCACTGTCCCATTAAGTAAAGAAAATTATTTAAAATAGCTTAAGATAATTTATCAAATAGCGGTCTTTAACGGTTTTCCAAAAAATCTCATTAACAATTTAATTAAAAAGAAACAAAAACATGTTGTTCGCAACTCTCTGTACGCGGTTCAACCTCAAAGTGTTCGTCGATATGTGAACAATTTGACCTACTTAGGCCCCATATCTGAAAAAGTAGCTAATACTCTTCGACAAAACGGCGTTTACGTGGCTTTCAAAACAAAAAATTCTCTTAGAAATATATGTAATAATAAAGATAAGTTGGATATTCGTCAAAAGTCGGGTGTTTACAAACTTGTTTGTGACGAATGCCACGCCGTTTACGTGGGTCAGTCTTTTCGCAACTTCGAAACACGTTATAAAGAGCATTAAGCCGCGTACAAGAATTGCAATCCTGATAAATCCCATTTTGCCAAAAATCTTTTGGACACTGGACACAACCTAGCCAACGAGAGAGAGCCACTCCTTTAAAGTCTTACATACGTGTAATAAAGGGCTGCGAATGTGTGTGCTGGAACAGTTAGAGATATTTAAAAGTAATAACAGTAACGTTGCACTGCTGAATGAACAAACAAATGTTTCTAACTTACCTCTCCTAAATATCTTTAAGCCTGCTCTCTAATAGCAGACAGCCTCGCAATATGATCGTTTGTCACCCTCACGGTGATCGGCGATTGGTTACGTGGTTGGAGGATAGGCGGGCGTTGCGTGGCGGTTTGTTTTTAATTTTATAAACGCCTGCGTAAGTCCGGCGGTGATTGGTCGCATATTTTATCGCATAACGCAATCGCTCCTTAATCAGGGAGCGGTTGCGTCAGCGGTCTGTATAAAAGACAGTTGTTTTGGCTCACCGCTCACTTAACGGTCAGCCACCGTAGAGTCTACATCACCTGAGGCCTCATGTAGAGGCGAAACACGTGTCGTATTATCATCAGTGTCTTGTCTAGTGTGGTGGTGCTGGGAGTAGCGGTGCTGGGATTAGTGGTGACGGGGATAGTGCACGCAATTGAGGGAGGGCGGGAGGTGCTCTTTATACTAGATAAGATACATCGTTTTATTTTATAGCGCTGATATTTGCAAATTAAATTTGTTAAAAGCTTTTATATAATGGATTTCCTCAAAGTAACGCCTGATTTTATTAATTATATTTGATAAATTATTTTTTGTATTCAATTGTGTTCCTAGATGGCTTAAATTCACAATTGGGCCAGTAGGTAGCATTGTTGTCTAGATCCAAAAATCACTCGTGTGTAGCCGGGGCGAATTAATAATAATAATATTACCTTATTGACATTTTTTATAGTTTACATAGTTACTTTTTACAAATATATACAATACATCATTGGGACCAATTTGAAATGGGTAGAATTCTGAGTCTTCCAGCTAGGTTACTTAGTACCCTGTATTTAGGAGATACAGTCCTATCCACCCTTTTGATAAGGAATACAGAGTTGTATTATTTAAATTAATGTAAATTTTTGCAGGAAAAGAAATAAAATTTAAAAAACACATAATATACTGATTTCTCTCTCTCTCTCTCTCTCTCTCTCTGTGTGTGTGTGTGTGTATGTGCGCGCGCGTGCGCGCGCGTGTGTGTGTATGTGTGTGTGTGTGTGTGTGTGTGTGTGAGAGAGAGAGAGAGAGAGTATTAAGTAGAAAATTTTATAGAATTAATATATAACAAAGCGACGTATTTTTTTATAACAATGTTAACAAATATTGCTCCGTATCATCATATGACTTATTTAGCAGGACAGGACGGACAGTAGTTAAATTATGTTTAAAGTAATTGCCATTTTAATACGTAAACTGTCGCTGGAAATATAGAGCTCTCTTCTTTTCAATGTTCACACCATACAAGACGTAGTTTTATTGCAGTATTCAAAAACTGGATATAACATTGGTCCTTCGAGCCAGATTTTTACTGCTGAAAAGGCGAAGAACTGCATAGCGGAAATATATTGAAAAATCAATTGATTTCAACAAGGGCTGAATCAATTTTTAAAGAAATACCGGCGGAAACAGCGAAGCATTTTCGTGGCAACCATAAGCGGAAAATGAAAACCTTTATGGGGCATGGTCAATATATGGTGTGATTGTCGGAGCAAAAGCATCGGATGGCTCAATGATTGAGCGGCACGTGAAAAATAATAACGGTGGTTGCTCTAATTTTGTTGTATCCTATTGTCTGAACTGCTTGTACCTTACTAATAACACTACCTGTTGCACGCACGATGAGTTGTAATGGTGGTGGTTGCTTCGTTTGTTGGCCTTCACAAGTTCTCTGATGAACATAAACCTCCTCCAAGTAATAACATAACGCACGGTCCTGTGCCACCTACATCCATAGAATTTCTGCATGTCTTGCCAAGTTGGCACTATTTCATAATCGAAGGCGTCCTACAATCCGCTACAAAGATGCCATTAAATTTTTCTAAATTCTTCCCCATCGGTTATCAGTTCATCGAGGTATACGGCTTGCCCATTGTCACCTTACTATGACTACGAGGGTTACTTTGGTTCTGCTGTTAAATTATATTATTGGTTGACTCTTGAATTGTGTTACACTTAAAAAGATTTATTATTTTAGAAACGTCACTAATTTTATTTTACGAACGGAACTTAGCCATTCATAATTATAAAATAATAATATAAGAGTTGAAAAAACTAAAGCAACACTCATTGATCAATAGGTGTGATGATCCCATTGTGAGGTCATATCATGAAATTATTGTATTGTAATCGATTCTTAGTACATCAGCAATGTTAAAGATTATTTAAACGTTTGGTAGTGGGTAAACTTAATTGAAAATTTTGAAAAATGTATACCAATACATACAAGTAATAATAAGCATGTAATAAAGAATGTACACATAAGTTCATATTAATACATTTTACGAGCCTTTCGTTTTCATGTCTTTCAGCGCCGGGCATCGATATATTCAACCTGAGGTGACAGTTTAGAACTCTCGGTCTGCCGATATCCAACGCCTGGCCTCGAATAGCGAAAGTTTTATTTTTATTTATGTTTTGATCTCAGTTTGAATTGCTTTTGGATCAAGATTGTATGTGTTGTATTTTCGGAATGCACTGTTTTATTATTTAAGTTAAACTATAGTGATCTTTCTATAATATCTAAATGTCTGCCATCATTATCCTTCTAAATAGCGAATGCAATCTGTACATTTTCTCTTAGGTAAATTCAAAATTCACTTTCTTCTCCTGTCACAAACTTTTTTTAATAGGAGAGGGTGCAAACGAGCATGCGGCTCACCTAATGGTAAGTGACTACCGCCGCCCATGAACAACCGCAACACTAGGGGAATTGCAGATGCGTTGCCGGCCTTTTAAAAAGGAGTAGGCTCTTTCTTGAAGATCCCTTAGTCGTATCGGTCCGGAAAAGTCACTGGTGGTAATCGATTCCACAAGAAAGTTATGCGAGGAAGAAAACATCTTCTAAATCGCACAGCGGTGGACCGCCAATCATCCAGATGGTATGGATGGTATCGCAAGTTTTGTCGCGATGTGCGATGGTAAAATTGAGTGGCTGGAATTAGTCCGAACAATTCCTCAGAGCACTCCCCGTGGTAAATACGATAAAATACGCAAAGAGATGCAACATCTCTACGCAGTGCCAGCGTATCGAGCCGATCAGAAAGAACTTGGTCGTCAACGATTCGAACCGCTCTGCGCTGGATGCGGTCAAGTAGAAGGAGCTGGTACTGGGGTGCCCCGGCCCAGAGATGAGAACAGTATTTCATGTAAGGCCGGATTTGCGCTTTGTAAAGTTGTAAGCAATGTGCCGGCATGAAATACTATCTCGCTCTGCTGAGCACGCCAAGCTTTTAAGAGGCCAGTTTGGCCTTCCCTTCCCAGTAACCACGAAACTGCACACTATTCGATATGTTGACGCCGAGGATCACGATGCTAGCTGAGGCAGCAAGGGGAGTGCCTTGAAACTGAAGAGATACCACAAAGGGGTTCTTTTTAGCGGTAAACGCGTAAACTTGTGTCTTCTGGGGATTGAACTGGACTAGATTTAGTCACCCCAATCCGAGACTTTGTTCAGCAAAGGCTCGACTTCAGACACAAGTTTGCCTCTACTCAGCGACGTTTTCCTGAGAAATATTTCGCACGGCCGATATATATGGCATCACCAGTGCTGTCGTCTGCATAGCAATGAATGTTACTAGTTTGCAACATATCATTGATATGCAGGAGAAACAACTTTGGTGACAACACGTAGCCTTGTAGAACACCAGCGTTGATAGGCTTGAAATCAGAGCATGCACCGTCTACTACGACCTTAATGCTCCGATCAGCAAGGAAACTGGTTATTCATTTACACAATTACTCAGGAACCCATAGGAAGGAAGCATCGAGAGAAGTGCTTTGTGCCAGACCCGATCGAAGGCCTTCGCAATGTCCAAACTAACGGTATACATATATATATATATATACCGTTAGTTCTCCTACCCGGGGTAGGAGAAATATGAAGTATCAGCCGTAGCGGTTCATAACACTCCTTTTTGCCTCGGGCTGAGATTTGCGTATACGTCAGAGAGGACATCTGTTTTCGATGCCTCGACAGTCTTGAAGGTACGGACTTGTCTATCCTATGGCAGCGCGTAGACAGCAACGATCATCCCCGCGTCTAGGGGTGCCTCTATAGGTCCCATAGCGGTAATGCCGACACAGACCGACTCATCGCCCACGTCCAAATGGCTGCAGATTCCGTGCCACAACAGATTCCATCCGCAGAGATCGTGATACTCGGTGATTTTAACGCCCAAGACGCTGAATGGCTTGGCTCCCGTTTACCCAATCATGCGCGTAGATCTGTCTATGACTTTGCCTTGGAATATGATCTAACACAACTGGTTACTTCGCCTACGTGGATCCCAGATGTGGAGGATTATGTACCTTCCCTGTTGAACCTTCTGCTGACCTCTCATTGTCTCCAAAACGCCACGTTTGTCTCCAAAACCGGCCATGTTACGACTATTCCTCTTGAGGGACAAAGAACGGTTAATGCAAAATGGTATGCTAGCATTTGTTTGCCACAGGTCGTTTCTGAACTCCGTAAAGAGAACTGCAACCGCCGCATCATCCTCCATCACGACAATGCGAGTTCTCATACCGCACACAGAACAAAAGAGTTTTTAGAGCAAGAAAACATAGAATTATTAGATCATCCGCCGTATTGTCCCGACCTGAGCCCTAATGATTTCTATACTTTCCCTAAAATAAAGAATAAATCGCGTGGACAGAGATTTTCATCACCTGAAGAAGCTGTGGACGCCTACAAAACGGCCATTTTAGAGACCCCAAATTCCGAATGGAATGGTTGCTTCAAATATTGTTTCCATCGTATGGAAAAATGTGGCAAATTTCGCGGAGAATACTTCGAAAAGCAATAAATACATTTTTAAATAGTAATGTTGTGACAATTCCGTGATTCCCGAAATTTTCAGCGTACCTGAACAGAAATTAGTATTCAGGATTATTCTGTTTATCCACCTTAAAACAGCTACTCTAAGGTATAATAAGTTAAATTTATTCTTTATTATAACTACAATAAATTAGTATCTCAGGGTGGATTTTTAGGGTAGAGAAACGGAGTTAGCCGCTATTCACATATAATCTCGGCTTTGAGCTATCTGGCACAAAATTTTTGTAAAAACCAACAAACCACCTATGCCTCATTTCCCCATGTAAAACAAATTAAGTCCTGTATGCCCCTGGCACTAAAGTGTGCATTAGTACACACTAATGAATGCAATGAAATAATTTTGTGCGTGGGCACCGTTGATTTATCTCAACAATCTTCTAGTCTGGAATTAGGTAGTACATTTTACATTTGTTTTCTCCTGAATACTCCATTTATGATATGCAAATATCAACAAGAACGTTAGTTGTTTTAAAACAAAAAAAGCACATACACAATCTATAATACACTTTATTCGTGTTTTGATCAAAAAAATTCAACTTTTTTGCCCTACTTTCCTAGTAGTTTCGAGATATTTTAGCTATTTTACATAATAAATCTACCTGATAGGCTATAGGTGTTATGAGTATATTTCAGAGATGACAGCTAACGTCAAATCAAAACGACATCAATCCGCCATTAGTGTTGCATTTTTTGGTGAGAATACAATATTAATATCACTGAAATTCAAGGAAAATTCGTGGATTTGAATGATCAAATGTTGTTTAATATTTTATTTTAATTTATTTCCATACTTGTACAAAACTAGGCCTACGCTTCATACAATTATGGACCGTCTTCTTTCTGCTCGTACTTTGCGATACGATATATTTCTATAATTTTTGTCTGTTGAATTAGGATTAGTGTTGTTATGTGAAGATCTATTCTATACATATTTGTAAGCTCTCGCATGAGCTCATTGTTAAACTCTTTTCCAGGGTCACAAGCTATCTTTTTAGGTACACCATAGAATGAAATGTATTTTATAAGGGCTGGAACTACTTCTGGTGTGGATCTATTTGAAATTTCAAATGCTTGACCTAATTTACTAAAAGCGTCGTTTAAGGTAAAATATTTACTTTCTATAGAAAAAGATCTATAAAAACTTACAAAAAAGGAGAATTCAGTGTCTGTGTTAATTGTAAAACCACCTTTATTAGTTTTCTGTTATATTTTGAAATCTTACCGTTATGACAAATATTAATTACAACCGAAACTGTTTCCTGCATTTTATTCCCAAAATAGTTGCTACGTATGCTTACCATGGTTTACCTTATACCACGGTGGCATTTTTTACCCTCGTGATGTTTTAGAATTACGTCGCTCTGTTCGGCCTCGTCTTCAACGTATACGACGCGTTATCTACACTCGATGAATTCTTGTGTGCCAGTGCCTTTTTTAAAAAGTTTTATATCATAGAACTTTTTTCTGGATTTTGGAAAATTCTTGTCTATGTGATACGTCCTCAAAATAATTAAATTATTTTATCTTTGGTCTTACATATTCTTTAAAAAAAAGTTTAATTAAGTTTTTGTTATTAATAGGTAAAATTACTTCTAAAATATTGTGCTTCTTATTTGAAGTATCCTTGACTTGCTTGTTTAATTTATTGAAAAATTCCGCTGGGTTTCTAGCTGGTTCTTCCCAGGACAGAGGATTTTTTTCGAACCAGCGGTAAAGTAAAACAATCACTTTCAATAAAAACAGGTCCCATCCGCAGAGATCGTGATCCTTGGCGATTTTAACGCCCACCATGCCGAATGGCTCGGTTCACGTTTAACCGATCATGCGGGAAGATCTGTTTATGACTTTGCCTTGGCATATGGTCTGACACAACTGGTTACTTAGCCTACGCGGATTCCAGATGTGGAGGATCATACACCTTCCCTGTTGGACCTTCTGCTGACCTCTCATCCGGACGGATATCAGGTTTCCGTCGATGCCCCTCTCGGCTCTTCGGACCATTGTCTGATCCGGAGTGTGGTGCCATTCACACTCCCCTCGCGGTTGCGTTCTGCAGGTTGCCACCGTGTTTGGCATTACAGGTCGGCGGATTGGGACGGAATGCGGTCTTTCTTTGCATCCTACCCATGGGGGCGGGTTTGCTTCTCGCCGGATAATCCCAGCGCTGTTGCTGACTCTGTCACTGATGTGGTGCTACAGGGAATACTTATCTTCACGCACAATTCCTGACGGGGTAGCCAGAGAGAACAGATCGCCAAGTGTCACGATCCTTACATACCTCTTTCGCTTCTTTTAGATTCATTACCTTCTTCATACATGCACGTCTAGGTATCCGAGTACTCTTGACCCTACCCTCTTCGAGCAAAAGGGAATGGAACTATTTATTCCATCATTGTCTGAAGTTGAGTTTTTGCTGAACAAAGTCTCGGATTGGGGGCGACTAAATCTAGTCCAGTTTAATCCTCAGAAGACACAAGTTTGCGCGTTTACTGCTAGTTCTAGTCTACAGGTATACATATATTGAATAGTATAGAATATATTTTATTCAATATTGATTACAAGCAATTCTTTTTTTTTATAAGAGAGGGGGCAAACGAGCATGCGGGTCACCTGATGGTAAGTGACTACCGCCGCCCATGAACAACTGCAACACCAGGGAGGGAATTGCAGATGCGTTGCCGGCCTTTTAAAAAGGAGTACGCTCTTTTCTTGAAGGTCCCTAAGTCGTATCGGTCCGGAAAAATCACTGATGGTAACTGATTCCACAAGGAAGTCGTGCGAGGAAGAAAACATCTTCTAAATCGCACAGTGGTGGACCGCCAATCATCCAGATGGTGTGGATGGTATCGGGAGTTCTGCCGCGATGTGCGTTCGTGAAATTTGGCGGCTGGGATTAATCCGAACAATTCCTCAGAGCACTCCCCATGGTAGATGCGAAAGAAAATGCAAAGGGTTGCAACATCTCTTCGCAGTGCCAATGAATCGAGTCGATCGGAAAGGGCTCAGTCGTCGACGCTTCGAGCCGCTCTGCGCTGGATGCGGTCAAGTGGAAGGAGCTGGCACTGGGGAGCCCCTGCACAGAGATGGGAACAGTATTCTATGTGAGGCCGAACCTGCGCCTTGTAAAGTTGCAGGCGGTGTGCCGGCATGAAATACTGTCCCGCTCTGCTGAACACGCCAAGCTTTTTAGAGGCCAATTTGGCCTTCTCTTCCAAGTTACCACGAAACTGCACGTCACTCGATATGTCGACTCCGAGGATACCGATACTGGCTGAGGCAAGAAGGGGAGTGCCTTGAAACTGAGGAGATACAAAAAAGGGGTTCTTTTTGGCGGTAAACGCGCAAACTTGTGTCTTCTGAGGATTAAACTGGACTAGATTTAGTCGCCCCCAATCCGAGACTTTGTTCAGCAAAGACTCAACTTCAGACACAAGTTTGTTCCGGTACTCGGCGACGTTTTCCCGAGAAATATTGGCACGGCCGGTGTATAGAGCATCACCAGTACTGTCATCCGCATAGCAATGAATGTTACCAGTTAGCAACATATCATTGATATGCAGAAGAAACAGCGTTGGTGAATACACACAGCCTTGTGGAACACAAGCGTTAATAGGCTTGCAGTCAGAACATGTACCGTCTACAACAACCTTGATGCTCCGATCTGCAAGGAAGCTGGTGATCCAATTGCACAATTTCTCGGGAAGCCCACAAGGAAGGGAGCTTCGAAAGAAGCGCTTTGTGCCAAACCCGATCGAAGGCCTTCGCAATGTCCAGACTAACGGCCAACGCCTCCCCCTTGGACTCTACTGCCTCCGCCCATCTATGGGTCAGGTAGACTAGAAGATCACCAGCTGATCGACCCCGACGAAAACCGTATTGGCGGTCACTAATCAGCTGGTGACCCTCAATGTACCGGATGAGCTGGCAGATAATAATGGATTCCATTATTTTGGAGAACAAGGAGGTGATCGCGATAGGCTTATAGTTGGACGGGTCTGAGCGGTCGCCTTTTTTAGGGATCGGGTGGACAAAAGCTGTCTTCCATGAATTCGGGACTACGCCTTGGGAGTATCTTATATTATAGTATATTTACAAGTACAATTTTTGTTGACTTTAACTCATTTTCGAACACCCAAACTCGTGACTGTTTTTTTGTTTCGGGTTCATACGCGTATATCCAGGATTCGTCACCTGATACGATGTTGTATACAGCATTTGAGGATCCTACGTGGAATCTTTCGAGAGTTCTGACGCACCAAGTAACGCGAGCCGCTTTTTGCTTTTCACAGAGCGAATGCGGTATCCATCGGGAAAACAACTTTTTACACCTAATTGTTCATGCAAGATTATTTGTATTTGACTCATGCCAATGTTTAAAGTTGCCTAAATTTCGCGGTATGTCACATGTCGATCTTCCTCAATCAGCTTACGCACAGCATCAACGTTTTCTTAGGTGACTGCAGTTTTTGGACGACCTTGAAGGGATCATCACTGAGCTTGACACGTCTACGTTGAAATTCAGCAAACCAGTGATAAATTGTGGTTTTGGATGGGACTTCATCACCAAATGCAGAAATCATCCGGTCAACACACTGTTTTTGTGTTAAACCACTTCGAAAGTCATAATAAATCATCGCTCTTGAATTTTCTCGAGTCAATTCAATTTTCTCAACGACTAAACAAGTTTGACAAAACCTTGTGACAAGACTGAGAATCTTTTTTTAAATAAATAAATGGTATTCAATTTTGAAAAACTAAGGACTTTTCAATTAAAATGATTTTAATATGAAAGGAACAGTGGAAATATTTCATTCCCGATACTTTTAGTGCAGTGCTATCTGGGCTGCTGAAGTGCTAGGGTAAAGTCATATATAATATAATTTAATTGTTATAATATGGTACATTACAGTTGTTTAAAAGAATTCACATAAATAAAAATAAATATTCTGCCGTTTCCGACACACAAATATTTTCATATAACAGGTCCTCAGCGTGTCAGAGTATGCCTTATGCCTTAACAAACATTTAAAGCCTGGATAATGTCATAACAAAGGTTAACAGTCCTATGAATTATAGAAAGTGATACATTAGGTCAATCATATTTTGAATACTTAAGGTTATATAAGTATATACGTGGTAGAGCCATGCTGCAGCTATATTAATAGTATAGTTGTAGCACTAATGGGTCGGCTCGACCGGGGAAGGACCACGCTCTTACAGAATACCAGCGTAAAATAGCAGCTTAACACTGCTGTGTTTCTTATGGTGAGTGTAGAGAACCGGTGACCCTTTTTACTGGAAAAGAAGCATTCCATCTTAGTCCTCACGGGTGACAACGCATTTGCATTCTCATTCGCAAACGAGGATAGATGCAGATGTCTATGGGCCACAACAACCACTTACCATCAGGTGGACTGTGTGCTCATTTGTCACCTTATCCTTTAAAAAAACAACTCAATTTTATTTTAATTTTTTATTTATTTCACCTACTTCAAAATCCTCTCTTACTAAAATGCCAACCAAAATTGAGAATTGAATTCATTAAACGCATTCACGAGTTAACAACCAAGCTCGGGATAAATAAAAATATCACTTGACAGAAATAACATTTGACAAATATCAGCGTCTTTTTATGGCTGGAAGGGCGCCATCTTATAAAACCATCAAAACTTGGGATTGCATTTTGATTTTTAGCAAGTTATTTAGTTTGATTTATTCTCTCATTTTATTTTTAACAAAATCCCTGAATTTTTCTCTTTTTTACGGTATACTGTATACTATATACTGGGCCAGAAATGGACCGTCTCCTTTGTTAAAGTTAACACGATAAAAACCATAAACTTAGGATAGTAGACCATAAACTTAGCTAGACTGCTATAGCGTGCAAGAGAGAAGAAAATTTCTTATGAGAAGCAAGATAGAAAAAAACAAAATTTCATGACTGTGTGACTGCTTTTGAATGACAGTTCGTCACAATTCGGCACGCAAGGAATGAGTTTCTAAGTATTTTGAATTTTTTTTTAGTTTCATTGTGCTTATTTTTAATAAACACAATTGTCTTCAACAATGGTTAATTGTTCTGTGAGTAGCTGTGGTGTTAGTAAGTGAAATAATCCTAATAATGTGCACATTTCAAAGTTTGATTCTCAAGACTTCATCACTGCTATGACACGTTTATCTAATATGAAAATGTATTTTAAACACTGTTTAAAATATAGAATCATTTCAATAACATATTTGCAAAATATAAAAATTTCAGTTTTGTAATGATTAAATTGCAATAAAAGGTAATATAATAAAAAGTTTTTTTTTCACTAACGCTTACTTAATATTCAAGATAGATATAAATAATTTTATTCTAAAATATTGTACTGACCAAAGAGTATATAATCACTACGTTTAGTACTGACTTGAAATTGTCAAATACATTTCAAATTAACGTCACATCGGGTAAATAATAATCCAAAACGATAAAATATCTTAGGTCTCTTTTATTAATAAAGGGGAGTAATTTAAAAAGAAACTAATATTCCATTTAAAATGAATGCATCTAAAACAATATCAGATAAAGAGCTCTTGGACGCTATAAAAACGTTATTACGCAACTGTGGTTACTTAAACAATGTACAAGCTGAGGTAACTTACTGCATAATTTAGTAAATAAACGTATTTTTTTTAATATTTAAAGTGTTTTAATTTGCTGTGTGATGTTGGTCTTAGCGAACCTCTCATGTCCTGTGGCTATTGCAAGTGGTGACTATGAAAATCCCATAGACGGACCTATAGATATATGGCGGTATAACTATCTCACATCTCCACAAGTAGAATATAAATTATTCTACTGTGGAAGGTTAGCAGCATCAAAAACGAGACATCTGGTACTGCGATCACCAATTCGTTACCAAGAGTGGCGATTAAGGCAAATTCTCCTAACGTGAGAGGCACATGTCCAATATTTAATTTGCAGCAGATGAAGGAGATGAAGTGTTTTCAATATGTTTACAAAGAAAATATAACTTCATACATACATCCTAAATACACAATCAACGGATGTTTCAGATTTCTTTCACATTAATACAAATTTAACTATAATTCTGCTATTTTACGTTATTGCCATTTCGGGGCGCTGTAAGAGAATAGAGACTACATTATTCCATTACATCCCATGAGTATCGTGAGAGACGACTATTGGAAATTCTAAGCATCAATAAATCAACATTTTATAACGTCGAACAGATAGCAGAATAAAAATCCTATATAAGCCTACGGTAAAATGCCCAAACTTGCTACTCGTATATGTAGCGTCATCAAAAGTACAAGGCATCTGGCACTACGATTGCCAATCGCCTGCCAAGCTTGTGGATGTGGCAAATTATCCCAAGAATTCTCTCTCATTACTCAGCAGTAAACTGTTCAACTCTACATTTTTTAAAACGAGTGTTACTGATATATCCATGTTTCAAAAGTCTTTTGAAAACTAAAGTTGCATTAAATGGTTGTGATGTTATAAGGTAAAAAAAAATTACCGTATGCTCGTTTGTCGCCCTTATTTTAAGAAAATGTGTCTTATTAAAATATTAAAATTAAAAAATAGAATCAGATGTTTCGTTGCAGAAATCATATCAAAGTAGTTAAAAATTCTTCTTTCCGCATGTAAAATAAAATGGTTTGTCTTACCTAGTTTAAAAAATATCTCCCAGCCTCCTCCACCTCAATTGTGTGTATTATCACTGCCACCACTAATTCCAACACCATTGTCTAGAAATATTAAAACTTTTGACGATAATATAATAAGTGCCGCCTCGAAACGAGTCAATATTAGGAGAAATAAATTCTGCGATTCTGATAACCTCTAATTTAATTTAAATTCTGAACCTCTGTCTATTTGATTGTGAATTTTACTTATTACAGATACGAGCAAAGGTCATTGAAATACTTCGAGAACAACAACTTTCAAACAACAAAGATTGCCATCAATTTTATGCTCCTGTGCCACCCGACGAAGTTTTGTTAATTAATGATTTAATAAAAGAATACCTGGAATGGAATGGTTACCTGTATACTGCAACTGTAATGACCTCTGAGTCCGCTATGATAGATATATCCTGAAGAGAAACGAACTAGGGCAGAACTTTGTGCGGAAGTAGGAGTAAAAGACGATGAAAAGTCTTCAGCCTTGCCACTTTTGACAAACATAGTAGCCGCGTAAGCAGAGCGCATAAAACGCAAAATTAACAAAATAAAAAAGGAAGGCTCATAGAGAAATTTAAGCAACGTGTTACTGTTATATTATTTATATTATAATTATGATTATATATTATTGAAAGAAATTTAACGCAAATAAATTAAAAGTATTTTAATTTAATAATATTATTCTGTACCGCGTATTGGCGTTGTAAAAATACCCACTACCCCATATCGTCTCGTGGGTGCCGTAAGAGACCACGGAGGGACTCTGAAACAGAAGATGGACAACAGCATCTTCGTGATAATAGCTGAATAAAAAAAAAACTGGAGATGCCAATCCGCCTGCCAGTCGTAGCAACTATGGCCGAATCCCACTATGAGGCAATCTATGGGGGAGTTCTATGTTCAGCAGAAGTTTTTTATGAGGTGTAATATAAAATTAGGCTTTATTAGGGTAGAATAGAAAATTATTCTGTTAGTAGGTATCCAGAGGGATATTTTTATCTAGATTATATTAATATAATGATGATAAGAATGTCTCTTCAGCTGAAATTCCAAAAGTTGTCAAAGATGGTTGAAATTAGCTAATTTCAACCATCTCATCAACTTTTGGAAAATCAATATTATCAACTTTGTACAGGAGATTGAGAGGAAAAGTTACCTATCATGAGTGCTGCAGTATAAGCGCTAAAATAGATACTGAATTGTACTAATTAAACACGTGCGCATTAATTCCTATTCCCAGTATTTAGTAAGTTAATCTGCACTTAAACCAGCACTCCCAGGACTTACAGACCTTTCTAAAACTCTGCCAACATCTATACCTAAACATGTGGGTGAGCCCATTTTTCTCTAGCTTGCACTATATCTCCATTACACAAACATATAATCCGTAAGCCTTCCTACTCTCTCAGGACGCCCCTCTAACGCCTGGGTCAAGTGCCTGGCAATGAAGGGCACGGTCGCCCAATAAACAACTACTTCTTCCTAGAACCTTAAACCCTACTCTTCGTGCTGCAGCTTTATAGACACTATAAATCTTAAACTGAACTCCTAGGCAACTAAAAAAATACCTCAAACTAATACCAATATGTACTACTATTGAGCACATAAGACTGGTCAATACATATTAGTAATTTCAATATACTTAATAACTCTTCCATGTAGTTTAAAATAGTACCATACTGTATCGATAGCTAGAACTAACATTTTTATAAGGTAACGCGCTGCTTAAGCTGTTCGCGTAGCGAGCAAAGCAAAAAAAACTATAATGATAGTAAACTCTAATATATAAAGCAGATTTAAAATTATTTTTTAACATTAATAATTATTGCGTTACTTTTGTTTATTTACTTGCAAAGACAAATATATGAATTTCTGACACTAAATAATTCATTTTATTTATGCTATATTTTACAGAAATTTGACAATTGTCACTAAACGTAGTGGTTATATTCTCTTTGATTGTCACCATCGTCATCAGTACAGTCCACAGAACACAATTACTCTACCGAGAGAAGAACGCCAATTTCATAATAAAAGAAACACGTGTTTATGACTGTACACTAAAACAGCCATAGTTAGCGCTCATATAAAACTTTTTTAGCGGGAATTTCAATTTTAAGGAAAATTTGAGTAATATTGGCGTGAGCCTGACAAACCTATTGGGTGAATTCCCTTACATTTGAGAGGTCGTACCAAAATTACTTGAATTTAGTTTAGAGTATGACGGATAATATACAACTAATAATAGGTGTAGTTATGTAATTTCATTTTTCTTTTCAAGAGACTGTTTTATACACTATATTTTATTTTTGATGTTTTTATTGCTTCTGCAGATAATATTGATTTATAACATATGTTATCGTGAGAGTTATTCTTCACAGAATATTAACATAAATATAAATCAGCAAAACACTCATGGTGAAAACTTAACTCAGCCCAAATACATTATCTAAAACAGATAAAATTTGAGTTAATATAGTAATAATCCATAAAATTACCATAAATAAAACTAAAAAAAAAACATTTTTAAAGACTTATCAGAATATTGTCAAATATTTTTCTTCTTCTATTGTAGGAAACCAATAGAAAGTAACCAAATGATTTTGTGATATTTTCGAAATTGTGCAAATCTCTAGAGTAATATGTATGTAATTATACTCTCGTGAGCAACCAAAATAAAAGTTTAACACAGAATTAACATTTTCTGTTTCTTCCGATATAATATGTATTTTTGTATCTAATATTTAAAATTGCAATCTGAAAAAACGCGAAAGAAAGAGACGGCGATATCTTTGTCTCGCTTTAATTTTATGCGCCCAATCCACACACAGATAAAATTACGATTGTTTTTTTTTATAGAATAAGGGTGACAAACGAGCACAGAGTCCACTAGATGGTAAGTGGTGCCTGCGGCCCATAGACATCTACATCTTTTCTCGATTACAAATCAAAATGTTGATGGGTCACCCGTGAGGACTAAGATGTAATGCCTTGTTTCCAGTAAAAATTGTCTCCGGTTCTCTACACTCACCACACGAAACACAACAGCGATAAGCTAATCTTTTACGTTGGTAATCTGTGAGAGCGAGGTCCTTCCCCGGTCGAGCCGACCCATTCGTGCTACAATTATACCTACTAGTGCAAGTTTCTCCAATTTCATGCAGAATTGCATCACTCTGCTACAGTCCTTTACAATTC
This sequence comes from Parnassius mnemosyne, assembly GCA_963668995.1. Taxonomy (NCBI): domain Eukaryota; kingdom Metazoa; phylum Arthropoda; class Insecta; order Lepidoptera; family Papilionidae; genus Parnassius; species Parnassius mnemosyne. The sequence continues at coordinate 52,123,379 of CAVLGL010000104.1, read as the reverse complement.
TACTGCTAAGCATTGGTCTCTCGCAGTTAGAGCTACAAATCATAGCCCTGAGTCACCTGATTCAACAGCTTCCTACATATCTTAGCGGGTCGTTACTGTATCTGAGGGGGGCGCATTAAACTCCATTTACGGGTAAAAATGCTGCCACTTCATAACATGACAGTATTATATTAATATGAATCGTAAACAAGCATATACAATACGAATGCCATGGAGTTGTTTATGCAATCTATAACATTATACATATTATATTACTTCAAATACACTTTTCCTAGCTTATACATAAGACGGTGGTAGACAGTGACCCAACCTCTTGCTACAAATAATATTAAGTGCCCAATTCTATGCAATGACATCGTAAATTCTGTATCCTTTGAGATGTTTTCTTTCGTACATTCTGACTTTCAACGTAATGAAATTTCATCCCTACACAAAATTCAAGGTTGACAATAGTCACTTTTGTTTAAATAGGTTTTTTTTTGTTTATTTAATTGAAAAACGCACGAACTCTAAGTAACATTTTATTGTTTTACCTATATCGGGAACCACAGGATGATTTTAATACTCCAAGCAAACTAACACTGAAAAACTTTTCCTTGTTATTTCTTAAACAAAACAATATTAAACCTCTTTTGGAGTAAATACCCTATAATAAATATTTAAATTTAAATAAATAATCATATATTTACTTCCACGGGCAGTAATCTTCATAGAGAAAATATTGGACATAAGAAACGTCATACAAAATGATATATGACAGCTAACATCCCCCTCGCCTCTCGACATCCCTTCTAAGCATGGAGTATAGAGTAGTCTACTTTATACTCCATGCTTCTAAGCTCCATTACAAGTTGTCGCAGCCATAAAGTAAAGGTAAAGTTGCAGCCTATTTACGTCCCACTGCTGGGCACAGGCCTCCTCTCATTTCTGAGAGGGTTTTAGGGCAAGGAAATGTCCGCCGCGCTGCTCCAATGCGTGTTAGCGAACTTCACATGTCTTCGAAATAATTTTTTTCTTATTTCTCAGACATGCAGGTTTCCTCACGATGTTTTCCTTCACTGTCGAGCACGTGGTAAATCAGTACGTAAAATTGCAATTAACAATTTCATTGGTGCCGGCGGAGATCGAACCCGGGTTGCTCGAGTAGTGTGTAGCTTACAGCGAGCACTACCCATCTGAGCTACCACGGTTCTTTCGCAGCCATATTGTTTTTTTTTATAGGATAAGTGTGACAAACGAGCACACAGTCCACCTGATGGTAATTGGTTGCTGCGGCCCATAGACATCTACATCTATCTTCTATTACAAATCAAAATGTAGATGCGTTGTCACCCGTGAGGACTCAGATGGAATGTCTCCTTTCCAGTAAAAAGGGCCTCCGGCCACCTGCACTCACCAAGCGAAACGCAGAGGTAAACCTCTACTTCACGCTGGTTTTCTGTGAGGTCGTGGTACCACCCCGGTTCGAGCCGGCCCATCCGTGCGACAGCAAAAGCTGTCGCGTGGCTCTACCACTGTTAATGTTTGATATTTGTTTTCATTTTGTTTTGTTACACTGATTCATTTCAATTCATTAATTGTGTCACTGAGTGATATTACTGATTTAAATTACTGCAAGAGGAAACTAGAGCAGTTCAATTAAGATAAAATAAAAACAGGCACAATTAATCAAAACTTTACCGCCAGGTTTATTTTTAATAGAATTGCCTATAAGTGATTTTTATATGTTTTATATGTTGACCACATTTAATCAAAGAAATGCGAAACAATTTTTTAACAAAAAATATACAATACCAAGAAAATATTTCTACATGGACAAATAAGAGAGATTGTGAACATGCAGAAACACCTTTATTCCACAAACTTAACTACGAACATGATATACCTGTAAAAAAATTAGCTATAAAATAATTGTAATTTTATTTTAATTACATATAATTTATTTTTGTACACTTATGGATAAATTGCAGGTTAAGAATTATGTTCGTGTATTTAGTAAAACCGTGGCAGATGCCTTAAATTATACCTCTGTATATTGTAAGTTATTATATTAATTATTTTACTAAATATAATTATACATAGCAACATAAAACTAGTGTTTTACATGGCTAGTGGTGAGAACCAGAGACTAGAAGAACTAGAGGTAAAAAGTCATTATTTTGTCTTCAAGTATGACATAGCATTTGCATTGTAATACTTAAATCAGGATTAATGTAGGTATCTGTGGGCCACAGCATTCACTTGGTATCAAGTGAAATGTGTGCTTGCTTGTCATGTTAAATCCACAAAAACACAATCTTCTTCTGTAACTTACAAATATTGTACTGTGTAATATATCAAAAATATTTATTACAGCTCATTCGGATGGATGGCCGGTGAGCAAAACATAGAAAAATACTGCAGAAATAGTATTTTCTATGGATGAACTATTTGACAGTGTGAATGGAAATGCAGTGATAAATAATTAAAGAAGTAGGGAAGATTTAACAATTTTGGCATTATGGCAGCAAGCTTTGTTGAAACTACAAAATTTAATTTTTTTTAATATAAATGGCCATGAATGTACCAGTGCCCAGTATAAAAAACTAAATGAGTACCATAAAAAGTTTTAGGAAATTGTGGCAGTTTTTGTCCAAGAAAAACATAAAAATTATGAGACCCCGCTTTATAAATTCGGATGCAAGCGAAAACTTTTTCGGTCAAATATCATACAATTTTAGAGACCATAACCTGACTTGCCACTTTTCTAAATATATGCTTTTTATATGTAATGCTTTTGAATCTTTATTAATTCCAGGACTCATTAAGTTTTATCGCTCATCTTTTAATTGTGATGATGATGTTAGTGCACAATTATTAAAAATAAATAACCTGTTTAAAGGACATTATAGGAATGTGAGTAACGAAAGTGGTGAAACTAGTAATAATAAAAATAATAATCCCAGTTAGCCTCTCGGGTCATCTGAGGCGACTGGGACTCCGTGACGGACCGCTCCAATCTCAAATGCAGAAGGCGGTGCTCCTCGATACCGCCCGCATCGGCCGCCGGTTTCTTTCCCTTTCCCCCTAACCCTCAGCCGTTTGGTCTCCCCTGCCGAGGGCTTCCATCTGGTTGGGTTTTTATTTATTTATGTATTTTTTATGCATTTATTTTATTTTGTTGATATTTATGTATGTTTATCATTTTCATTTACAATTATATATTTATACAGCCCAACCAGATGAGTAAACTATATAGATGCCCCATAATAATAATAATAAAGTATACATTGTGCCGCTGGTGCTCTCCAGTACTGGTGTGATCCCGAAATGTTTGCCCCACTCCCTTAAACTATTAGATCTTCCTGGAAATAGTTATATTACCATGCAAAAAGCAGCCATCCTCAACATTTGTCGTATAGTCCGAAAATTTTTGCAAGAAGACACCTCAAATTTTGATTCCCAAAGGGACGCGCACTTGGCTTAGGCCCGTGAGCATTTCTTAAAAACCAAGATCTTAGAAAATCTTGAGAAAAAAAGAAGTAGAAAAGATAATAATAATAATAATATATTTATTGGCACAAAATAAGGTTTACATTATTTATCCTGAAGACATTTGAACATATGATATGAGTTAAAACTTATCTATAAAATTTTATGCACTAGCGTCTAAACTAGGCCGAGCCTGTATCTTAGACACTAGTCTCTTCCAATGACACCATTATTTGCAGTTATAAAAGTATACGGCATATTATGATTTACTTAATCTATTACGTTACAAATTCGCAAATACATTAGGTACTACTTTTTTGCGTTTACCGTGACGGTAAAAATAAATAACCTGTTTAAAGGACATTATAGGAATGTGAGTAACGAAAGTGGTGAAACTAGTAATAATAAAAATAATAATCCCAGTTAGCCTCTCGGGTCATCTGAGGCGACTGGGACTCCGTGACGGACCGCTCCAATCTCAAATGCAGAAGGCGGTGCTCCTCGATACCGCCCGCATCGTCCGCCGGTTTCTTTCCCTTTCCCCCTAACCCTCAGCCGTTTGGTCTCCCCTGCCGAGGGCTTCCATCTGGTTGGGTTTTTATTTATTTATGTATTTTTTATGCATTTATTTTATTTTGTTGATATTTATGTATGTTTATCATTTTCATTTACAATTATATATTTATACAGCCCAACCAGATGAGTAAACTATATAGATGCCCCATAATAATAATAATAAAGTATACATTGTGCCGCTGGTGCTCTCCAGTACTGGTGTGATCCCGAAATGTTTGCCCCACTCCCTTAAACTATTAGATCTTCCTGGAAATAGTTATATTACCATGCAAAAAGCAGCCATCCTCAACATTTGTCGTATAGTCCGAAAATTTTTGCAAGAAGACACCTCAAATTTTGATTCCCAAAGGGACGCGCACTTGGCTTAGGCCCGTGAGCATTTCTTAAAAACCAAGATCTTAGAAAATCTTGAGAAAAAAAGGAGTAGAAAAGATAATAATAATAATAATATATTTATTGGCACAAAATAAGGTTTACATTATTTATCCTGAAGACATTTGAACATATGATATGAGTTAAAACTTATCTATAAAATTTTATGCACTAGCGTCTAAACTAGGCCGAGCCTGTATCTTAGACACTAGTCTCTTCCAATGACACCATTATTTGCAGTTATAAAAGTATACGGCATATTATGATTTACTTAATCTATTACGTTACAAATTCGCAAATACATTAGGTACTACTTTTTTGCGTTTACCGTCACACTAACTTGTTATGCGTATGAAAGGTTAGAGTACTATATATAGGAACTTTATTAATTTCTTAATTTAAAATGCAATAAAAGATTATTGTTGTCGCGAGGCAAGATGTATAACTTTAGTGATTCTACAGGTATTTAACAAAAGTTATGCAATGTACAGTGACACACATACACATACTATATAATAATTTAATTTAGGTTTTTGCAAAGGTTTTTTTATTTTTGTTTTAAATTATACTTTCACTTAGTTAAATATAGTATTATTAGAAGCTATAAAAGTGAAATAATCTTTAGTTATTATAATTAGAGTAGTTTTAGTAGATATATATTATTTTGATGTAATATTATTTTAAAGTGACCAAACCGTTTATAAGTATCTGGGATTTCACCAGCTCAAAGGCTTAGATTACGGAACAATAAAAGAAAACCTCATTAATAATATAAAAGAAGATTAAATAACATCTACACAACTAAAGTGTCCAAAAAACTGTCCTAATAAAAGCTGTGAATACTTACGCCATACCAGTACTTACCTACTCATTTGGTATAGTAAAATGGAGCAAAAACAATATTTATTTTATAGAGAGAGCCAAACGATCAATATTAACAAAACACAATTACCACCACCCGAAATTGGCTATAGAAAGGTTAACAATAAAGAGATACAACGGAGGCAGAGGACTCATAAATATACAAAACCTATGGCATAAACAAGTACACGGATTGCAAAATTTCTTTTATCAAAAATCTCATACGAGTGACATACACAAATTAATCCAATGTAATGACCTCAATTACACACCACTAAACTTACATCATATTACTACACAAAGACCCCATAATTTAGCTACTGACCCTAAGCAAATTTTAAAAGAAGCATGGAAACAATAAGTACTGCACGGCCGACACTATCATGATCTGGAACAACCCTTGATTGATAAATCTGCGTCAAATCAATGGTTAAAAATAGGTTCTTTATTCCCTGAAACCAAAGGTTTTATTATCGCAATTCAAGACCAAGTTAGAAATACTCAAAATTACAGGAAATATATCATTAAAGACCCCACTGCATTAGATGATAAGTGTCGAAAGTGCCACATATATTCTGAAACCATTTAGCATATAACTGGAGCATGCCCACATCTCGCCCAAACCGATTACACTCATAGACATAACCAGGTAGCTAATATTGTACATCCATTATTCAACATAACCTCATAGAAGACACTATAACACCTTATTATAAATACATCCCAAATACAGTCCTAGAATATACAACACATAAGTTGTACTACGACCGTGCCATCCTAATTGACAAAACAATACATTATAATAGACCAGACATTACACTACAAGATAAACTTAATAAAATCACCTACCTCATTGAAATAGCTATACCTAACACACATAATATTACAAAGACAATTACAGAAAAATTCCACAAATATGCAGATCTCCAATAAGAAGTTAGCAGAATTTGGAGACAAGAAAAAGTATACATAGTACCGATTGTGTTATCAACTGCAGGAGTAATCCCAAAACATCTACACCACAGCCTGCAATATAAAAGAGAACAAATACATACAATTACAGAAAGCCGCCATATTAAATACGTGCCGTATCGTGAGAAAATTTTTACAAATAGATGAAAACGAAGTTACGCCCAATATCCCAGAACACACTACTTAATAAAACGCCCATATGCTTTTTACTTGGTAAACACCCATAATTTGCATTAATAATGGCCGCAAGGCTTGAAAAAATAAAAATATAGAAATAATAATAATAATTTTTATTGCTTAAAACAATACAATTCAAACTAAATGGTGACAGGAGTCCCCTTTTAAGCTATGGAGCCTGTGACAGGGGGCACCGCTCTTTCTTAAGTTTATAATTATCATGAAACTGATAATAATAGTGATTCTCATGATGAAAATTTAACTCTGCCCAAATACGTTATCTGAAACAGATACAATTCGAGTCAATATAGTAATAATCCCTACAAAAAACGGCCAATAAATTCAAAATGTTTATAGACTTACCACAATATTGTCATTAGTTTTTCTTTTCCTATCATAGGAAACACTTAACTTACTTTCGGTGATGATTACAAATCGTGCATAAAACTTTGAAATAATGAATTCATTTATATTCAATATCTTATACAGAGTTAACATCTCACAAAAAATCTTTACTGTATATTCACGACGATATTATGACTGTGTATTCACCTACTTATGAAAATGAAGTCCATAATAACTGAATTTAAGCAAAAATTAATAATAAATATTAAAAACTAAACCTATGAACTAAATTTAAATACTCGTAAATTTCAGAAAATATCTTCTTCTTCTTTTTAATTATAGCTTCTCTTGAATATCTTCAATATGAAAAACGTTGACAAACAAATGTCATTTTTTCTTTTTCTATTAATTCATGGCTTCTTTTTATAGAATTCTGCTAATATTATATAATTTAATTTAAATGAATTAATAGGTAAATTAATTGTGCAAATCTCAGATATTGTATGTAATTATACTTTAAAGAGCAAACCAGAAAAGCTTAACACAGAATTAACATTTTTAGTTTCTTCCGATATAATATAAATTTGTGTATCTAATTTTTAAAATGGCAATCTTAAACAACAAGGAAAGAAACAGCGATATTTTTACTCGCTTTAGTTTTACACAAGCCCAACACGAACATTGACAAATTCATGATTGTGTGCAGATTTTTCAGCTTTAGCATACAAAGTTGGATCACCCTGGTCTGTGTTTACTTCTGCCTACAAGCAGCAGTGCGTGCAGTGCTGTGTTCCGCTCTAAAACAGAAACAGATACTAAAACGTTTTAATTCAATATAGATTATAAATAAAACTTATTGAACGTCACTTTTTTAATTGCCACTTGTTCGAAGAAAAAAATGAGCAGGTCAAATTTTGTATATTTTCTAGAATTTTGTTCTAACAACGTATACATCGCCCGAAAAATTAAAGACTGAATCGGTGGAGTCAAGTAACTTTTACTACTAGCTTTTGTCTGTTCCTAGTATTTATAGAATGAATATCACTTTTTTTTATATAACTGCTTTTATTTTAGTGTACGTTCATTTTCGTAAATGTATTGAGTGGCCAAAGTTATTATATTAATTTCCTTAAAATTTAATCGCAGCGACTTTTAAGGCTTTAAATCATAAATTGCTTTTATGATCCTCCTCTTTAAAACAAATATAATTTCAGTGTCAGCCGCGTGTCCCCATAGCAAAATACCATACGATATTATGCTATAGAAATAGCTAAAGTAAACTTTTCTAGCTGTTTAGTCAGTTTTAAGCCAGCTTGCTAGTTTTTTTTTCTATAATAGGGGCTCCATTAAAGCGCGTGATTGAAAAAAAAATGGTGGTATCGAATTGAGCCTTGAGGCACGCTCTTTAATACCATTTACCCGGAAAAGCTTATACAGTTAATGACAAATGTTTTGTTCTGTTACTTAAATAAGAAATAACTAATTTAAGAGCATCACATTTTACACCGTAGTGTTGAAGTTTCCTGATTAATGTTTAATGGTGAACTCAATCGAAGGCCTCGGATAGGTCACAAAATATACCCAAACCATCTTGTGTATTCTCCCATGCATTAAAGATATATTTATTCAGCTTAATACCGATATCTGCTGTCGGGCCACCCCTTATGAAACCAAATTGATTTTATGAAGTAAATTTCATTATTAAGGTTTGTATGATGATTGCAGAGAATTTTTACTGGAAACGAGGCATTCGATCTTAGTCCTCACAGATGACAACGCATCTGCATGTTGATTCGTAATCGAGGATAGATGTAGATGTATATGGGCTGCAGCAACGACTTACCATCAGGTGGACTGTGTGCTCGTTTGTCACCCTTAACCTATAAAAATATTATATTAAAAATATTAACATTTAATCAAGAATAACTTTTTCAAAAATCTTACTATGTGTTGGTAGTACAGAAATAGGTCTAAAATTGGCGGGGTCTAATTTTCTACCAGATTTAAATAAAGTTATATATAATAAGTTTACTATGCTTTAAATATTAAATAGTGTGTATTTTGAAGAGCAATTCACCCTCTCCTACGATTTCACTATTAATACACGCGGCCACTGCCACGTCCGCACCATACTATTTTGCATACGGATAGCAAATAAATATACTGTTACGCGCCACTATTAATGTCTTGTACATGGCAACACTAGTTACACTAGCGCCCTCTAGTGTCGAGTAGCAGAACTAGGAGAGTCGAGATCCTTCCAGAAATTTCGGGACCGATATGTACTCGAAGGTTCTGGAAACTGTCTGAGGCCCTATATAAGGCCGGTATGGACCACGACCAAGGCAGTATTGAATTGGCGATACAAGAGAATACTTCGAAGCGAAATAACGGCGAACTGTGTTTTATTATTAGTGTGATTTTAAGTTATAATTAGTGTTGTGTAATTAAAGTGTCAATTTTGGTAATTCAATCGGCAGTTTTTAATTGTCTCGAACCCCAAGCGCGTAACAATTGGTGTCAGAAGTGGGATCAAATATGCCGATTTTACCTAAAGACGACACCGAGGGTATCCGTACCCGAAGTCAACGCCAACAGGAGACGGACCAGAGACAATTTGGTGGTGCAACGTCACAGACGTCGGCGGGCCAGTTGCCGACCACGGAGGCCGGCCCGTCAGCAGCTCCTGCATCTGCAGCATCTGACTTAGGTGTTCTGATGATGATGCTGCAGGAACAGGCTCGCCGACAGGAGGAACAGGCCCGCCGACAGGAGGAACAGGCCCGCCGACAGGAGGAACAGGCTTGTCGGTTGAAAGAGCAGCTGCAGCGCGGACAGGAGGAACAGGCCCGCCAACAGGAGGAACAGGGCCGTCGGTTGGAAGAGCAGCTCAAACGCGATAAGGAAGAGCAGATACTTCTCATGAAGGACCTTCACGCTACCTTCGGAAAAGAAATAAGTGAGGTGAAGGATAAGGTTGCTCAATATGGCAACCGCCTGTCGGAAGCTGAAACCCGAATCGACCAAGTGTACAATCGGGTTGACAATGTGATGGCTGACGTGAAGAAAACTCTGAACGACCTCAAAATTGGGGATGGAGTTACAGCTCCCGTGGTAGCTACAACAACTTCGCTACGTGGATTCAAAGTGCCACCGTTCGACGGGACTCCTTCCTGGTCGGCCTACAAAATCCAGTTCGAGGCTGTCATGAAAGCGAACGGCTGGAATAAAAGTCAGGCCATGACTGCTCTCACCCTAGGCCTGCGCGACCAGGCCTTAACTGTTCTGGAAGCTCTCGGTAAGGAAGTGACTTACGAGCAGCTACTTGAGGCATTGGAGGCGAGAAATGGTGATGCTCACCTGGAACACGTCTTTCGTGCGCAGCTCAAAGATCGCGTGCAACGCAGTAACGAAAACCTGCAGCAGTGGGCCCTTGAGGTGGAGAAGCTGGTTCGAAAAGCGTACCAGTCTGTACCTGCGCTTATTGCAGGGAACCTGGTGCAGACATTCATCGACGGCATCCGCGACCTTGAAGTCAGAACTGCTGTGAGGCTCGGGCACCACGAGACGCTTAAGGACGCCTTGACCCATGCACTGGAGGTGGAAGCCGTGCGGCAGGATCATCGTTCCCACCGCGTCAGGGAGGTTGCAGCAGCTACAGTTCAGGACCGCAATAAAAACTACAGCCCTAGGTGCTACGGCTGTGGGGAAAGGGGCCATCTTCAATCCAGCTGCCCTAAGCGAACTGTAGAAAGGGAAGGTGATCGATCTCGAGAGGGTAGTGCGGCTAATAGCACCGCCCAGCAGCAGCAGGGAAACGAGTAAAAGCCAGGACTGCGGGGCGGGAACTGGCTGATGTTAAAAGAGCCCCAAGGATTTCGATCTCAGAAACCCATGATGGGAACAGCCTAATCATCAAAGGCGAAGTCAACGAAACGCCGTGTAAACTGACCATAGACACTGGAGCCTCTCGCACGTTAAAAGAGCCCCAAGGATTTCGATCTCACAAACCCATGATGGGAACAGCCTAATCATCAAGGGCGAAGTCAACGAAACGCCGTGTAAACTGACCATAGACACTGGAGCCTCTCGCACGGTTGTCAGTTCCCAACTTATAAGTCGGTTCCTTGGGGACTCCGCATACAACCGTGAACGCATTAATTTGGTGACAGCCACTGGTCAGCGCATACCCGTCCGTGGAGAGAAGGAGATGGAGTTGAAGTTAGGCAACATGATCTACCTGCATAATGTCATCGTGGCTGATATAATGGACGACTGCATCCTGGGCCTAGACTTTATGAGGAAGAATTGTTATGAGATCGACGTTAAGCAAGGTGTTTTGAAATGTGGACAAGAGGAACTTTTCGTGGAAGGGGCGTTACCAGGGAATGTGTACAGCCTTAAGAAGATTGTTCTTCCGCCGAGATCGGAAACGATTGTGCTAGTTAGACTGCCTCGGAATCCTGGGCAAACTCTTCGTTGTGTACTCGTGGAAAGGGTAGACAACGACCTTCCATGGATAGTGGCTCGAACCTTGGTCAGAACCGCTGACATCTCAGGAGTACGTGTGCTGAACCTTTGTGATCAGGAACAGATTATAGAAAAAGGCACATTGGTTGGTACTAGTGAGGAAGTGGATTGGTTGCGTCGGTGCCAATATCTATCGACTGGGACCCTCAGCAAGGATGGACAAACGAGAGTGACCACACTTTCAGAAGACTGTCGCAGCGTTCTCTCCCCGAATGAAATGATCAAGGCGAAGAAGTTGTTACTCAAGTACGCCAATGTTTTCTCGTCAAACGAAGCTGATATAGGCAAGACTGGCTTAGTTCAACACAAAATAAACACAGGAGAAGAATTGCCTATTCGTCAGCGGCCAAGGAGGTTGCCTGTAGCACGTGAAAAGGAAGTGGAAACCATGATTGAGGGAATGGTGAAGGATGGTGTTATTGAACCTTCATCTAGTCCATGGTGTTCACTTGTGGTGCTGGTAAAGAAGAAGGACGGCAGCATGCGGTTTTGCAGACATAGCCAAACCTCTGCACAAGCTAACCGAGGAGAAGCGACATTTCTGCTGGGATGAAAGTTGCGATATTGCATTCCAGGAGCTCAAGAACCATCTGTGCAAAACACCTATTTTGGGGTACCCTGATGCGGGCAAGGAATTCATAGTTGACACAGACGCAAGTGATATAGGACTTGGCGGTGTGTTGTCTCAACGGAATGGTGATCAAGAGATTGTGATAGCGTACTTCAGCAAGTCGTTATCAAAGCCGGAAAGGAACTATTGTGTCACAAGACGGGAATTGCTTGCTGTGGTAAAGTCCTTGCAGCATTTTAGCAAATATCTTCTAGGGCGGAAATTCCACTTACGAACTGACCATGCTGCACTGAAATGGATTTTGCAGTTCAAAAATCCGGAAGGACAAGTTGCTAGATGGATTGAACTACTGCAGGAATACGACTTTGTGATCGAACATCGCAGCGGGAAATCTCATGGCAATGCAGATGCATTGTCAAGAAGACCTTACCCTGAAGATTGCAAGCATTTTAATAGGCAAGAGGGTAAGGAAGTGGTATCTGTGAGGATGCTCAGGACAGACCGACTCAGCAATGAGTGGAAGGACAGCCTACAACATGCACAGCAGGAAGATTCGGACATTAAGCCGATTCTGGAATGGATGAAGGCCAGTGCTCCTAAGCCCAAGTGGAGTGACGTCTCAGCAATAAGTTCGACCACGAAAAGCTATTGGGCCCAATGGGACAGCTTGCTGATTCAGGATGGAGTCCTGTGCCGTAAATGGGAAAATGGTCGGGGAGACAGTTGTCATTTGCAAATGGTTGTCCCTAAGGCTAAAGTACCGGATGTTCTACAGCTGTACCATAGTGGTTGTTCAGGAGGCCACCTGGGAGTTAAACGAACTCTACTGAAGATCCGAGAACGGTTTTACTGGGTCCACTGACGTGACGATGTCGAGGACTCGTGCCGCAAATGTACAAGTTGTGCGGCTGTAAAGGGACCTCAAATTCGTAGTAGAGGCGCATTGAAATTGTACAATGTTGGTGCACCATGGGAGAGGATAGCCATTGACGTTGCGGGGCCGTTTCCGGAAAGTGGAAGTGGTAACAAGTATTTCATAATTGTGATGGATTACTTCACTAAGTGGCCAGAAGTCTTCGCCATTCCAAATCAAGAAGCTTCAACAATTGCAGATAAACTAGTTCATGAAGTCTTCTGTCGTTTTGGAGTACCCTTAGAGATTCACAGCGATCAAGGAAGGAATTTCGAGTCTCAAATATTCCAGGAAACTTGCAGAGTTATGGGTACTCATAAAACACGAACAACTTCCTACCACCCACAATCTGACGGAATGGTAGAACGATTTATACAGACATTGGAAAGGTACCTGGCAAAAGTTGTGGAAAAACGGCAACGAGACTGGGACAGGCACATACAACCGTTTTTGTTGTCATATTGAAGCGCTGTTCACGAAAGTACATCAGTGACGCCAGCTTTCGCAAACTTTGGGAGAGAATTACGGCTGCCTGCAGACCTGATCACCGGAATACCACCTGATGCCCCACGCAGTATAACCGATTATGCAAATGACTTGCGGAACAAAATGAATGACATTTATGAGCACGTCAGACAGACGGGCCAGCAAACGTCTGAGAAGATGAAAACACGGTATGACCGCAAAATGAACAACAAGGGGTTTGATGAAGGTTCACTAGTGTGGCTACACAATCCAGTTCGCAGCAAAGGGAAATCTCCTAAGCTTCAAGCTAAATGGGATGGACCGTACCGGATTGTGACAAGGATCAATGATGTAACCTACCGGATACAGAAAGGTGCCAGAGGTACTCCTAAGATTGTCCATGTGGATCGACTGGCGCGTTATTATGGGGCCAATAATGCTCGGGACAAGCATGTCTTAGGAGGGGGCAGTGTTACGCGCCACTATTAATGTCTTGTACATGGCAACACTAGTTACACTAGCGCCCTCTAGTGTCGAGTAGCAGAACTAGGAGAGTCGAGATCCTTCTAGAAATTTCGGGACCGATATGTACTCGAACATTCTAGATGTCGCTACAGTGGAAGGTTCTGGAAACTGTCTGAGGCCCTATATAAGGCCGGTATGGACCACGACCAAGGCAGTATTGAATTGGCGATACAAGAGAATACTTCGAAGCGAAATAATGGCGAACTGTGTTTTATTATTAGTGTGATTTTAAGTTATAATTAGTGTTGTGTAATTAAAGTGTCAATTTTGGTAATTCAATCGGCAGTTTTTAATTGTCTCGAACCCCAAGCGCGTAACAATACTATTACAAGTCGCTGCCGGAAACAACCGAGTAATGCCGAGCGCGCCGGCGCCGCCTGGTCGCGGCGGGACATAACGGTCACTTCAAATGAAGTGACGCTACCGACACATTATTTGTTGCTGTTGTCGTCCACCATTTAATATATTATGGGTAACTTTGTATTAAACATTTCTTTAAAGAAAATGTTTTATAGTAACAGGTGGTTAACTTTTTAATTAGTTGAGAGAAATACCTGAAAGCCAAGCTTATTTAGGTTTAAAGAAATTTGTGGCCTAAAGAAATTACAAAAGTTTACTTATATTGCTACTATTTAGTTCAAATAGGTTGTGCAGTGAGCATATAATGTAATGCATATATTTTCTGATTTATATTTAAGCTAATTAATTTAGTAAACTAAATTTAAAAAAAACAACTTAAATTATATTTTCTATTACATAGAGTTTATGCTTATTTTTATAATCATTGTCAGATTTAACATCTTTTATGGGCTTAGGTAATTTATTATATAATTTATTTCTTCATACATCAGATTTATATTTCCATATTGGGTTCTGGGAATAGAGTAAATTGTTTTAGTGGGTGTTGGATATTTATAATGAAAGAAGACTTTTATAATTTTATTTTGTGAAGTTTGAAGACCTGTCGGACATAGCTTCATTACCACAAACATCTACTAAATAATTTAAATGTGGCTTTTTTAGTTCTATATATTGAAACGGACTTGTTTAAGCTGACAGTTTACTACTTAACACAGAGCGCCTGCTAAAGACGTAATTTTTGGGTGAATAAATTCAATATATGCCTTTCATGAGTTTCTTAACAACTCCAGATAATTATGTTGATGGTCAGATATCTCAGAATTTAGTAAAAAAAAAAAATAAAATGATCTTCAAATCAATTGGTTTATACAGGATCCAGAACTGATTTACACGTTGCTGTCTCTCTAGTCGAGTGATTTTCTTCAATTTTGTTAATGACACAATACCCAGCCTCCTCTATTCTATTCTAATATTGTAATGTAAATTGGTCGATCAACAATATATCGATATTGAAATCTCCAAATATAATAGACCTACGAGTATTGTGTTGTTCAAGTCGTTTCTCAAATGTATTATTATATTCTTTAAAATTAGTCCTTCCCAGTTTGTATATAAGTCCAACATTAAGAGATAATTTGTTGAGTAATATCCAGAGGTAGTTAATTTTCAGTTATGGTATGCTATTATCACAGGTGTCAGATTTTAAGTTGTAGTAATAATTATATGCCACAAATAAAATGCTTTGTGGCATTCCTTGGCGGAGGCCTATGTTCAGCAGTGGACTTATAAAAGGCTGTAATGATGATGATGAATAATTATATGCAGTCAATTGTAACATATGTATAGTTTTCGTAGTAGATTTAATAATACATAGTAGTTCATCAAATTTCCCAGGTGCAACTATACTTCGTACGTTAGCATAGAAAAAGGCAAGTAAATGTAAACTTGGAGCTATTTGTTGATAATTACCTATTGTAGCATATTTAATATTACCATGTCTATTTACAACAACATTGTTGTCACAATGTGAGTTTAGTTTTTTGGTTGTTGCATGGTTATTTTCGATGTACTTTGATAGTAAGGTTTCCTTCGCCGCTCTGTTAACGACGTACTAATTACCTCTTTCAGACGTTTTATATAATAAAGCTGGTAATGAGTTTGATCTGTATATATTTTTATATTATTATTATTGTCCTTCTTACGTAGTAACTTAGTCGCTGTTGTTCTGATCCGAAACATGCCTTTATTGGGCGATTCTTCTCTGTATTTGCCTATTCTGATAGCTTTAAGGGATAGCCCCTTAAAACTTTTGTCAATCATATTAATAAAAACTCATATCGAAGTTGGATCTTTCGCTTTTGTTTTCGCTTGTAAGTGCTGGTAGTCCTAAGATAAATATGTTCTTTTGTCTATGATTACGTTCCTGGCATTCTTTTATATTTCTTCATAGGTGAAAGATGTTTGTAAATGTATCAAAAATTAAAGCATTCTAATAGTAGTATTTATATTATTTCAAAGAAGTTTTATATTAATTTTATTTGTAGTACACAGAGTTGGTCCGTGCTATGTACAGAGCATCCCGTACATGTGTACGATCTGCCGCGGGAACTACGGGCAGTATCGATGTGGCGGTAGGGCTGCACCAAGGGTCGGCACTGAGCCCTCTTCCTACTGATTATGGACGCTTTGACGTCGGACCTGCAGGATGAGGCACCCTGGTGCATGCTCTTTGCCGATGACATCGTGCTTGTCGGGGAAGAAGGCATCGAGGTACAGAGCAGACTGACGGGGTGGCAACGGAGGCTAGAAAGTGTTGGCCTGAAGATCAGCAGATCCAAAACCGAATATCTGTGCTGTGATTTCGGCGGTCTTTCCAGTCCTGTACCCATGTCGTTGGATGGCGCTATACTGCCTATCTGCTCAGATGTCAAGTACCTCGGTTCCCTCATTCAAGGCGACGGCGGAATAGATAGAGCTGTGCAGCATAGGATTAACGCAGGGTGGATGAAATGGCGACAGGTCACAGCCACAACGTGCGATCCCCGAATGCCAATAAGGCTGAAGGGGAAAATTTACAAATCGATCATCCGACCTGTCGTCATGTATGGAAGTGAATGCTGGGCCGTCAAGAAGAAGGATGAAAATAGACTGCATGCGAATGAAATGAGAATGTTACGATGGATGTGTGGTGTGACAAGGATGGATAAGATAAGGAATGAGTATATAAGAGGAAGCCTGAAAGTAGCGCCAGTGGTAGAAAAGGTGAGAGGAAGCAGATTGGTATGGTTTGGGCATGTGATGCGGAGGAATGAAAGTCATGTCACAAAACGAGTGTTGAATATGAATGTGGAGGGACACACGGGCAGAGGAAGGCCGAATAAAAGATGGATCGATTGTGTGAAGAGTGATATGAGAATGAAAGGAGTAAGTATGGAAATGACGGCTGATAGAGAGGAATGGAACAAAAAGATTTACTGCGCCGACCCCAGATAATGGGAAATGGTTTAGAGAATGATGATGATGTAGTACACAGAGTTTTTAGGTGGTCCAATTTAATTTTCATTTTATTCTGTTCCCCGATCACTATATCTGTAAATGCCTCATTATCATTTAGTTGTTCCTTTATTTCTATCATATCTTGTTGCATTTTGCCCTTATTTTCTTTTCGAGTGTTTGGAAAACTCGCAAGGAATGACCGCATTTCGTTTCGGAAACTGTCAAATTCTTTTTTTATCTCAAACTTCGGCTCTGATTCTTTGCAATTTCTGAATTTGACTTGAGGTTTATTCGTTAAATTATTTTGATCTCCTAACTTAGATAAGTTCGGTTGAGATCCACCACAGGTCAGCTTTAAAGATCGTAAAATACTCATATTGATATTTATGATACAATTATAAAGAAAAGAAAAGAAAAAAAATGGTATTCTGCACCTTATTTTGTAGGTAATATAGATTGCGTTTCTCTTCTCAGTCCGTTTGATAAAACTGAGGTATATTGCAAATACACACGATGCACTGATCTTTTGTTCTCCAAGAAGATAAGTTGTAAACAAGACGGCAACGTAGAGTTATAATGGATAATCCTTGCACAAGTATTGTAACTTTCAGATGAATTTTCCACGAGTTAAAGATGTGAATGAAAAAAGTTATAATCCCTGTTAAATTACTTTCCAACACAAAATTAAGAACGCTAATTTGTTGCTAAATTATTTTTAAAGCTACTTAACTTTTTAGGAAATGTTTTATCTACTTATAAATAATTACTTTCAGCTTTGCAAAATAACATAGCTTCTTTTCTAATTGCATTAATAATAAAAGGTATAAAACTACATAGATAATATATAAATAAAAATAGATTCCGCAAGCAGTAATATGTCGATAGGATTCAAACAACCAGTTCATACAAATTGCAAAGAAAATTAATAAAGAAAACCTATCGAACAAAACGTAGTGTATATTTCATCAAAATCCATTTAGTAGTTTTTACTTATCACATTTAGTTAAAGTAGATTTGAGAGTTGTCGACAGACCAGCAAGTTTGTCAGCTTGTGGAGTAAATAGTACTAAGCTACTGGTCCGTTCTTTGTAGGTTAAATTTATTTAATAAACATTTTAGTAAAATATCTTAAGTTCAAAATCTGGGTTTCCCTATTAAGAACGTTCTTACACAAATAGGCTATTGACCCCAAAGTTTTGAAAGTAAACGTGCTCTAAGCATTGTAATAGCGATGTGCTGTTATAAAATGATATTATCCTACTTAAAAGTCTCTCCGCAAATGTCAATACTGTTGCAGTGAAATTTGCGCAAATTATATTTAACGCATAAATTTGTTCCTGCATTCAGAATTTTTTACTACTATAAGTAATAAGCATTTTTCTTTACGTTAAACAAAAATGACCATAACCTTAAACGATGTGCATAGTAATCTTGGTGTAAACATCATCATCATTCACATTACAATCTATTAAAAGTCTACAGCTGAACTTATTATGAATCCTCCATAGATTGTCGCATAGGGGAAATATTTGCCATTCTTGCCACACGTAGAAAGTGGGTTTGCAACCATATATTTTTGTATTATTTTGAGCTACCAGAAATATGCTGACCTCTCTCCTGTTACAGTTTCCCTAACTCGGCGATACAAAAACCAGAATGTTAAAATGCTTTTACTATTCTATGTTCCCAGTCTGTGTAGACACTAGAGCGACAATGATACGGAGAACGTTGTTGCTGTTCACGTTGCGTTGCAGCAAGAACGGTTTATACTTAAGGTGATCTTTAATTTTCTTAGTTAAGGGATTATATATTTCAGAATTAAAGTTATCGATTTCACCGTTAGCACTGCAAGTTCTTTATTTCTTCCCTTAATTCGTCTGTATCACTATCATATCCAATCGATAAATCGGACAATGCCTTCTAAAGTCTTATCTTTGCGATATAAAAGAACAATCGATACAATAATTTTTCCTACATTAATAATGTTTTAAATTTTAATGTTTTGGAGCAGCTGTTTTAATTTTTCTCACTAAGAACAATAGCATTTTTTTTTATTTATAGGTAGGTTTTAGTATTTTATTGGATACGATCTGCCTAACACACTTCTGGGGTCCACAGTCTCGCGATTGAGCTACATGAGTCTTAAATCTATTGCTGAATTCACTTAATAAATGATTTTTTATATTATTTACTACTCTAAGTTGTGAGTAGTAATGCTCTAAACTTACGCCCCATCATTTTTAAATATTTTAACGTATCCTATCTTCTTTACAAAAACATTTTCCTTTTTTAGCATTTTTGATCAACTTTTATTCCTTTTATACTTCACAATTAGTTCAAATTGTTAAGGTAAATGTAAAAAAAAGGAAGGTAAATTCCGTCCTCCATGGTGGTACTACTCCGGAGGTGTGGAGCAGAAGTGCAGTGGTCTTGTTCTTCAAGAAAGGCGATAACGTTCTCTTGAATAATACAGACCGATTTCCCTTCTGAGCCGCGTCTACGTGCTGTTTTCGAGAGTCATTACGAATTGTCTCGCACGCACACTCGACGACTTCCAACTCCTGAACAAGCCGGTTTCCGGAAAGGCTTTAGTACCATAGACCACATACACACCCTTCGGCAAATTGTACAGAAGACAGAAGAGTACAATCTGTCACTTTGCCTTGAATATGTGGTATATGAGAAAGCCTTTGATTCCATTGAAATTTAGGCGGTGCTACAGTCACTTCAGCGGTGCCAAGTTGACTATCGGTATATCGAAGTGCTGAAGTGGTTGTACAGTAGAGCTACGATAGCTATCCGAGTACAGAACCAGAGTATGAAATCTATCCAACTGCAGATAGGTGTAACACAGGGCAACGTTATATCCCCGAAACTCTTCACCGCTGCAAGTTTTCAAGCTACTGGACTGGAAAGTATACGGTATTAACATTAATGGCGAGTACATCACTTACCTTCAATTTGCCGACAATATATTCATTATAGCAGAATCGCTGGAGAACCTTAGCACTATACTCAATGGCCTCAATAGTGTCTCTCAACGGATAGGTCTTAAGATTAACATGGACAAAACAAAGATCATGTTTAATGCCCATGTCACACGTATGCCGATAGTTGTTAGGAGCACTAAGCTCGAAGATGTAGACGAGTATGTTTACCCGGGACAAATAGTCCGACTAGGTAAATCCAACTTCGACCCAGAGGTCAATCGACGGATTCAACTCGGTTGGGCAGCGTTCGGGAAATTACGCCACATCTTCTGGTCAGGTATACCTCAAAACTTGAAAACGAGACTGTACAACCAGTGCGTGTGCCAGTGATGACCTATGGAACTGAGACGTGATCCTTCAATGTTAGCCGGATGAGGAAGCTCAAGGTTGCTCAGCGAGCTATGGAGGCTATGACCGGAGTTTCTCTGCGTTATAAACTTAGAAATGAGGATATCTGCAGTAGAACCAGAGTGACCGACATAGCCCTACGGATTAGTAAGCTGAAGTGACAATGGGCCGGCCATATAGCTAGGAGAACCGACAACCGATGGGGGAAAAAGTTTCTCGAGTGGTGGCATCGTACCGGCGGACGAAGTGTAGGGCGTCCCCCCACTAGATGGAGTGACAACCTGGTAAGACATACAGGAAGTCGATGAATGCAGGTGGCTCAGGACCGTGTTTTGTGGCATTCCTTGGGGAAGACCTATGTTCAGCAGTGGACTTGTAATGTAATGTAATGATGATGATGATGTTTAGGTATACAAATTTTTGCACTGGTTTTGTATATAATGCACTAATTTAAGATGAGTTTACTATACATTTTAAAAATATTCATTTCACAAAAATTTGTCACTAGTTGCTTTAAGATAACTTAGGATGTTGAAGTATGCACAGAATGCAAATAATGCCGGCGTTTTTGATAAAATCACTTTTACTATTTTAAACCGAAATAAATTCGTAAATCAAACGTTGGCGCACCTATAGCGCATTCACGTATTTCGAAAAATTTAAGAAAATACAGCAAAATATTCTCATCGTGACATGAGCGAAACAGCATTTCTTCCCTTTATTTGGATCACCAACAGATGATGACTAACAAAAATATTACTCAACACTGCGACGACATGCTATGTGTTCATCATAGCGAAGTGATGTTTTTAAAAGGAAAATGGAATCAGATAATAATATGCTAATAAATATACACGAAAAACCAGACTAGCTAAGGCTACAGCACTCAATGTAGGAAAATTTAAGTAAAATTTTCCCCAATGCAATTTATTATGATTTCAGCTAAAGTGCAGTTTTTATTGCAGAAATATCAAATATAATTCAGTCCAAAATTCTTTCATATTTTTCTTTTCTGTTTCATGTTATTATCAAATTGAAAAAGGTACCATCATTTAAGTTAATTACTGCTAAAAACTGAACTAACAAGGTGGTTTCACGATGAAATTTGTATATGAAATCTACACGAAAATTCGGTAGTTTTAATGAGTCTACACAACTGAAAAAAAATATCACATTTGCAACAACAACAAAGTTTATTACAGCAGAAATTATTTTAACAAGTTTTTTTTAGCTTTATTTTGTAAACATAATTAGAAATGACTTATTTAGCCAACTCAGGAGAAAAGAACATTCTCAATTCGACTATAAAAGCTTATTTTTTTTTTTATATAGGATAGGGTGACAAACGAGCACACAGTCCACCTGATGGTAAGTGGTTGCTGTGGCCCATAGATATCTACGTCTATCTTCGTTTGCGATTCAAAATGCAGATTCGTTGTCACCCGTGAGGACTAAGATGGAATGCCTCTTTTCCAGTAAAAAGGGTCCGCGGTTCTCTACACTCACCATACGAAACAGAGCAACGTTAAGCTGCTATTTTACGCTGGTATTCTGTGAGAGCGTGGTCCTTCCCCGGTCGAGCCGACCCATTCGTGCTACAACTATACTACTAATATAGCTGCAGCATGACTCTACCATGTATAAAATATATGTTACGAATATCTTCGTTAATTGTAAACGATACTAATGATTTTTTTAAATTAAATAGGTAATACTTTAGCGGTGGTCCCATATGGGATTCAAGTTTTTAATGTTATTATTTGGGTGACATGCTTGTTGTTATCTTAAGCTAGTGACATTTCTTAGTCTATTCACAGCTTGCTTATAAATACTCTTAGATCTACTCTCGTTCTTAGTAATGTTTTAGCAGCGACATCGGAAGCTATTATGTGGGATTTTTTTATTATCTTTAGTCCTTGAAATCTCCTTCTACTTTTAATTAAGTTTTTTTTTTGTTATTAAGTAACTATGACCTAGACTGTGGATTGGATCCACCGTATTTATTTTCTATAGCTCATCCACAAGCCTACATCTGGCAAAAACGGCCTGCCACATAGACTCATTGAAGGGACATTTATCATAGCGCCATGCGCATCGTGCGTGGTAAACGCATGGCGGGTGAGTAGGCAACCGAATGTTTTTGATCATTATTGAGATGGTTTTAGAAATATGGTGCTGTCCATTTCCCGGCTTCAATTTACAACTATCATTTCATATACGGATGGCATAGGTGGAAATGGAATTTCTTATTGTAACATTATTGTATTTTGGTTTCTTTTTGTTTTATTTATACTTAGTTGAAATTCTATTCTTTACATCAAGTGTTGTTAAAATTCCGTGTAGGTAAGCACCCTTTTACATATTTCTGCCGATAAACATCAGTGTCATGTAGTCGCTGCATAACAGAATCCTCTAACCCATATCATCCCGTGGGCGTCGAAAGAGGCAACTAAGGCAAATAAACTGAAGATTGGCAAAGGCATCTTCCTGATTACAACTCATTAACACACTGGGTGGTAAAAAAAATAACTACAAAGGTTTTGGCGGGACCGAAACGCAGCGTAGCGTATTTCTAACCTTCTGACCTATTACAACTGAAAGTATTTCTGCGTGCTGAAGTATTTCTAGGCACGAGAAAAGCTACAATATACACTGGAGAATACACATACACGCAAGAAGAGCAAACAACGGCGGAGTACATAAAAATTAGTACGACATGCGATTTAACATTTTAAAAATACCATAGAAGTATAATAATGTGACACTATTCTTTGACATGGTCTTACGCCCTTGTCGCACTTTTTTTTTATAGGATAGGGTGACAAACGAGCACACAGTTCACCTCATGGTAAGTGGTTTCTGTGGCCCATAGATATCTACGTCTATCTTCGTTTGCGATTCAAAATGCAGATGCGTTGTCACCCGTGAGGACTAAGATGGAATGCCTCTTTTCCAGTAAAAAGGGTCAGCGGTTCTCTACACTCACCATACGAAACACAGCAGTGTTAAGCTGCTATTTTACGCTGGTATTCTGTGAGAGCGTGGTTCTTCCCCGGTCAAGCCGACCCATTCGTGCTACAACTGTCCTACTAATATAGCTGCAGCATGGCTCTACCACGTAAAAACGTAAACTTATACAAAATTATTTATGCTATCCAGCTTTTACAGTAATGAAATGTTGCATGCTTTTTTCCATGTTTTACACATTTTAGGTTATAATATTTTTTTTTATTTTCTTGAAAACGGCATTTAACTGCAACCTTAAGAAAAGCATTACCTTTTAATGCGGGTGGTATTGTTATAATCGGGGATCAAACCTTTTTTAAGGTTAATATAAATTAAAAAATCAAATACTTTCATATTTTATACTGTATGGTTAATACTTGTCTGCTCAAAAATTCGTAAAACTCATCTAGCATCGTTTTGTATGTAAATCGACAGTGATTTACAGTAATTGATATCGGTTTTCATCTTCGTAATTCATTTAAACGTCAGATAAAATTTGTATCAATTTGTTTTAGGAGGCAAAATCATTTCACTTTCATTTCAATGTAATTTACATTTGCATTTCTCTTCAATAGAAACACATTTTCAACTATTTTTAAAATCGATTTGCTGTGACGGGTAAAAATTCGTAAAATTCTAATATATTTTTTTAGTTTTCATTGTCATCGATATCTAAAAACTCTGAAATTTTCATAAAGATGATAAAGAGAATGCGATTATTTGCAATAAATATGAACACACTGGGACGTTAAAATAAGAAATAGAATTTTTTTACCGAGGGATTTATTAAAAATCTTTGACTTTGTCTTAACTGCCTTTTTGATCTAGTGGTCGTAAACGTGACTGATGATCTTGCGGTCCTGGGTTCGAATCCCAGGTCAGATCAAAATCAATTATTGAGTTTTCCAATGAGAAATTCTCAGTATCATCCCGGACACAGGAATATGTCGGTGTGACACCCCCGCGCCTCGGAAAGCGCGTATTGACTGTTCCAAGAAAGCCTAAAATTATTATAGTAGAAGTGGTTTACAACTGCAGTCGAATAGCGGATTCCAAATTTTAAGTATCGACAGCCCGTACCCTTCAGCTACTGAGTTTTGTATTGCCTATTATTATTATTTTGATTAAATGACTCTACGTGCCCTATCTACGTGATC
Organism: Parnassius mnemosyne; assembly: GCA_963668995.1. Lineage (NCBI taxonomy): Eukaryota > Metazoa > Arthropoda > Insecta > Lepidoptera > Papilionidae > Parnassius > Parnassius mnemosyne. The sequence continues at coordinate 52,098,743 of CAVLGL010000104.1, read as the reverse complement.
TACTTAGATGGTATTTATTTTTGGAATGAAATCTACCATTATACCACTATTATAAACAAATAAAAATATTTATGAATCACTGAAATCGGCGAAGTCTATTATAGAAAGTTTGAAATTATTCTATTATGCTTTAATATTAAACTAAAGTTTTATTTTAAGATCACCGATCTCATCTAAGTTACAATTTAAGTGGAAAATGTTGTACTTTACAACGTTTATTCACTTAAGTGAATCATGGTGGAATGAAACGCAATAAAGTTAAATCTAAACGAAATTGTTAGTAGAAAAGTAATTGTGTGAATTTAAATTACCCGAATGCTATTACGCAGGCACTTTATTTAACAGGCGTTCGTGTTTTATCCTCTTATTTCAAGCTTCATTTAATTTTAAAACTGTCAAATAAAAAAATATACTATAGGAAACCGTTTTTAAATCGTATGGCGGATGACCAAAGGTTGTGTGACGACAAACACGACGGTGTTTTGGGCCAAGTTTCATACAACAATTACTTATGATTCCGATGTGTCCAATCTAAAGAGTTATATATGTTATACTATTCGAGAATAAGTTCAAAACATAATTTTTTAATTATTATAAAAATATCTGAAAATAATGCTGAATACTTACTACTAAACAATATCATTTTAAAATTTAATTTTTAATTAGCGGATGTCATGAATGAAGCTTCTTTTACACAAAAATTGTATAAAGCATGTTATTTAAAAAAAAGTATATATAAATGAAAATAGCCCGTACAATTGAGGCGATAGCTACGATAATGTTCGAAATCTAATTCATATAAATAAATACATAATGGTATCTCCATCTCGATTTCATTAAACCTAAAATATCCAGATCGGTGACGGGCAGCAGTTTCAAAGGTGCAAGATATGTGGTTCTGATACCAGTGTTGTAATGCGTCAAATTGTCTACTGCTAAGCGTGAAGGAAGAAACCCACGTTCAGGAGTAAGCTCTTATAAGCTGCTGATGAAGAAGGAGCATTTAACAATTTAAAAGGAAATTTAACAATAAAAAATATTCTTTCTGGGAGTGCTGGTTTTCCCAGGACAAAAGTATTTTCCTAGTTAGTGGTTAAAATCATTTTCAATAAATATTACATAAGTGTATTGACGGCGCTGACTGATTTCAGGTATGTCAAGCGCCAATTTTATTGACTGATAAATTATTTCAGTGCTTTTAAGCGAATAAGTATCTATACTATCTCTAAGTATTTGAAAATTCAGACCCCCGTAAGCATCCAAGTCTGCATTCTGATAATTCAGTTAAGGCTTTAAAAGTATTAAAATATATATTTTCGTGTAGTTCTCACTATGGTTATGTCACTTCTAAAAACTTGGAATTATAATATTTAATATACCTGCTTTCTTATGAGAAACAAATAAAGTTTAATTATTTCTTTCTTTTATAAGAAAAAGAACAGTGGCGTTTCCTAATCAAGTGGATAAAAAAGCAATTTTCTGACACTCACATGGCTATCACTGACTAAGAGCTAGTCCGAATGGATGTATAACTAAGTTGTAGAGCTGAAAGCGATATAAATAATTATAGCTTTTTTAGCAATTTGAAATTGGTTTTTACTTTTTTAACAAGAAGTTATTTATTTGCTGGTTGCAAGAGGTGGGATTTTCTCCAAATTTATATGGGACCACCTTAGAAGTATAACATATTTAATAAAAAAATCGTCTTAAATCAATCAATAATCATCAAAATTGGTTCACGACCTGCAAAATATCGCGTAACAGACATATAACATTACACTCGACATGTGAACCTCCTCCTTTTTGAAGTCGGTTAACAAACCCAAAAATACTTATTTTAGTCAGTCTAGTAGCAAGGATATTTTTTTAACTACTTACCTTATACTATGGAACCAAAAAATGAACTTAAAAAAACACTCTCCAACAAAAACGTTTCTAAATCACAGTGTTTTTAATCAAGAACTATAATTTAAATGTTAGTAATTTGTTCATAAAATTGACTAAATAGTATAATACCATTCAATTTATTAAACCAACTCAACTGTATTTGGTTTAATAAATCAATATTTTGTTAACCTCTTAGAGGCGATTACTTGAATAACGTATGCAATTAATTACCCTCACATGCCACTGACGCTGATCGAGTAGATTGGCCATCGAGCTAGAATTTGCTTTCAAACAGGATAAAGTGTATAATGTAAACTTAAATGTAGTAAAAATTTATTTGTATATATTCCTGGAACGGATAAAATGCTTACTAAAAATATCATGAACTATTTTTAACTTTTTTGTAATCTGTACTTTTACATTTTTACTTTTACTTTTTTATGGTTGGTTAGAAAAATTATATCTAAATGCAAACTTTCACAGGGTAAATTTTTTTTTACTATTTTTACCCAGCAAGTAGTAAAGCAACTACAATCCCATCGGTAAGTGGTTATGTAGTCTAAGATGGTGAATTGCACTGACTTAACAAAAACCTATTCACTCTTGCCTAATTGTACTAGGTAAGTATTATTTGCGACCTATTTGTGTGTGTGTGTGTGTGCGTGCGTGCTTGCGCGCGTATGCGTGTGTGTGTGTGTGTGTGTGTGTGTGTGTGTGTGTATGTATGTGTGAAGAAAAGTGTATGAGAATACGTGAAGAGGAATAAAGGTTGAGTACTAATTCGCTTACCTGTACGAGGTTGCCACTCGAGGACCATTCTTCCTATTTTTTATATGTTTTCCAAGTTATATAGCTAGCCCATTGCCATTTCACTGTAATATTCCGTTGAGCTATGTCAGTTACTATGTTTCTTATGCAAATACCTTCATTTCTAAGTTTATCACGTAGAGAAACCCCTCTCCAATTTAAAATTTTTACATTTTTTAGATGATAGTTTGTCTAACATAAAAAAAACCATAAACCCAAGGATGCCTTTATATAGTTATTTATTCTTAGGTAAGCACCATTCTTTTATTTATTTAAATTGTTTGATTTAATTTGATAACAGTGTACCTAAATGTAAGTATCTGTATCTTTATTTCTCTCCCCAATAATATTTTATAAAGTCATTCTTATAAAAACAGCGTTTTATTGTAATACATAATTATAAAATTCATTATCAACTAATTAATAAAAATATGCAACAATAAAATTACATAGGTATTAAAAACTATCGAAATCTAAGTAACGAGAGCATGTTCGTCGTTCCACATCTAAATTACATAAAAATGCATTTTTCAATTTCACTAATCAACGTCGCCGCAAAAATTTCTTCTTCTTTGGGCACTTTAAAAATTCATTTATTTATGAAATAATATTTACAGTTACCAGTGTACAGATATTAACTAAATTAAGTATTTCTAGTCACAAAAATATTTATAATTGAGTATAAACCTTTAAAAAACTAATATATATTTGAACGAAGTCGCTCCAACACCAACGTGCGGTCCACCCTCGACGATGTCCGAAAACGGACTGTGACAGAGCTTACATGGCGACGAAGCATGCGCGCTCGCGTAAATATATTCAATTTCAGGGAAAAATGATATATTCTCTTATAAAACGGATAATAAAAATAAAACTCTCAATTAAAAATATTAATATTTTTAAGACCTCTTTTTAGTGTAAGAACTATTTAAAAAGCTTGTGCCGTTTTGGAGAAATTTTGCAAAATATGACAAAGATAGGTACTCTTTGGAGATTTTTTTTCTAATAAGGCGTTCACAAAAATACAATTTTGTTAAATTATAAACATTTACCAAATCTTCTTCTGTTACCTTGTATTTTTTCTTTGTGGATTAAATGAACAGTTATTGAGATTTTTTTACTTAAATATCCACGATTTAGGTATTTCAACCACTGTTAAGGCCTTAAGTTAAATCAGATATTTTTAGGCTGTGGTAACGTTCAGTAAAATCAATGGTACGTTTACGCAATTTCAGCATTTATAAAGGCGGCGACTGACTATAGCAGCTTGTGAGTATATGTGTTGTTAATGAATATAATATATGAATGTTATAATAGGTGAATGTTGTTCTACCCTCTTCGGTAGTTTTCTCGATTAGTTTCACTTAAAATTCACTCTGAATTTTCTAGTGTAAATATAAAATTTAAACCTATCTCGACTTATCTTTTATCGATTACCGTTGCCGTTTCCGTTACAGCCTATTTTGTCTATTTGCCGCATAGGGGGGTAGGGGGTATATTAACCATAGTTGCCTCGCTTGGTAAGCGGCTTGGCAACCGCAGTTTTATTTTATATTTTTAGTCGTTATTAGGAAGACGCTGCTGCCCTTCTGGTTTCTCTCTGTCACCTCCAACGACACCCACGGGATGATATGGGGAGGTGGATATTCTTACTCCGCCACTATACAGTTAGGCTTTTATCAATTCCATAATTTGTAATGTGTACTAAACCACACAATATTTAATAGCATAACATAAATAAAACAACAGTAAAATATTGTGAACATGATTTATTTAATAAATTTATTACGACGCTACTATAATCGCTAGAAGTCAGTGCTAACAATGTAATTCGTTTTGTCGAGACGATGGTTTATACTTATCTATAAAACATCGTCTCGATAAAACCTAGAGTATATAAAAAGAAAGGTTTCCATAACCTCTAGTATGTTTGAAGCTCCGTGTACTGACGGTTGGAGATTGGATTTCTCTTTTGGAGCTAATCTTATAGAAATTGATACTTCGACCGCTAAATTATACCTAGAATCATGATGTCCAGTCAAGTAATGTTCAGATTTATTTTGCATAGTAGCTACCTTTACTTCAATCTGGTAGTATATTAGATCCCGCTTATTTTAGATTTTTTTTATAGGATAAGGGTGACAAACGAGCACACAGTCCACCTGATGGTAAGTGGTTGCTGCGGCCTATAGACATCTACATCTATCCTCTATTACAAATCAAAATGTAGATGCGTTGTCACCCGTGAGGACTAAGATGGAATGCCTCATTTCTAGTAAAAAGGGCCTCCGGCCACCTGCACTCACAAAGCGAAACGCAGAGGTAAATCTCTACTTCACGCTGGTTTTCTGTGAGGTCGTGGTACCACCCCGGTTTGAGCCGGTCCATCCGTGCGACAGCAAAAGCTGCTGCGTGGCTCTACCACTGTTAATTCTATTTCTACTGTAAGATCTTTTTCTGTACTACCAGCACTTAATACGATATTTGAGAATTTTTTTTTAATTTAAGTCATTTAATTCATAAAAATCAATTTGTTTTCACAAGGGGTCGCTCGACAACTGATGCCAGAGTCGAGCTGATTAAATATATTTATATGAATGGGAGAATGCACAGGATGCTTTGATTATGTTCTATGACTCATCCAATGCCTTCGATTGTGTTTACCATGAAACATTAATCCAGGAAACTTCAGCACTACGATGTAAAAAGTGATGCTCTTAAATTAATTATTTCATATTTAAGTAACAGAACGCAAAATGTTGTCATTAACAATGAAAACAGTTAGATTAGAAATTGCGCGGATTGGACTCCATTTTTGTAGTAATTGCGCCACTTCTACTTTAAATGAAAATATAGAGAATTTTATTTGAAAATACCCCTTAATTTACCTATAGTGATATAGAATAGAATAGAATAGAATAGAATAGAATAGAATAGAATATTTTTTATTCAATATACATTACATGTGTAATTCTTATTGAAAGTCATTTTTTACTTTACCACTGGTTCGAAAAAAACCCTCTGTCCTGGGAAGAACCAGCAAGAAACCCAGCGGGACTTTTTTTAAATAAATTTTACAATATAAATGATTACGAACTATTTACAAAATTTATTTTAGAAACTGCTTGGAAGCGATCACCTCATTCCCAGGGGTTATTATCAACCATGTATTCATTTATACTATAATAACCCTTTTTATACAGTTTCAGCTTAATAAAACATTTAAACTTGGTAATAGACAGAACCTGTACACTTTCCGGGACCTTGTTGTAATAGCGTATACATTGCCCCAAGAATGAATTACTGACTCTGTGGAGTCGAGAAACTGGTATCACTAGCTTGTGTTTGTTCCTAGTGTTTACAGAATGTATATCACTTCTTTTACTAAAACTATCTTTGTTTTTGTGAACATACATTAAATTTTCGTAAATATACTGAGAGGCCAAAGTTAATATATTAATTTCTTTAAATTTATCTCTAAGAGACTCTCTCGGTTTTAGATTGTAAATAGCTCTAATGGCCCTCTTCTGTAAAACAAAAATAGTTTCTGAATCAGCCGCATTTCCCCATAGCAAAATCCCATAAGACATTATGCTATGAAAATAACTAAAATAAACTAATCTAGCTGTCTCGACACTAGTGAGACTTCTAATCTTTTTTACAGCATAGGCTGCAGAACTTAGTCTGCTTGCTAATTTGGATATATGGGGGCCCCACTGGAGCTTTGCGTCAAGAGTGATGCCAAGAAAAACAGTGGATACAACAGGGCTCAATTCCTCCCCATTTAAAAACACATTGGTATTCAGATTTTGAACATTCGTTGTTGTAAATTTAACACAATTAGTTTTATTTCCGTTCAAATGCAGATTATTAACGTTAAACCAATGCACTAATTTTGATATAGCATTATTCACTTCGTCACATTTAAATGATTGACGTTTAAGTTTAAAAATCAAGGAAGTATCATCAGCAAATAATACTATATCATGACTATCCCCTACAAGGTGAGGTAAGTCATTAATATACACCAGAAACAGGAATGGGCCGAGAATCGAGCCCTGAGGTACACCCATTAGTACAGGTGACCCGGAAGAACTTTTACCATTGATAATAACCTTCTGTTTTCTATTACTTAAATATGAAATAATAAGTTTAAGCGCTGTGTTCTTGACACCATAGTACTGTAGCTTCCTGATTAATGTCTCATGGTGAACACAGTCGAAGGCCTTGGAAAGGTCACAAAATATACCCAAAGCATCCTCTGAATTCTCCCATGCACAAAAAATATGTTTAATAAGCTCAACTCCAGCGTCAATTGTCGAGCGACCCCTTGTAAAACCGAATTGATTATTATGTAGCAATTTATTAATATTAAAGAAACTTAACATCTGATCTAAAATAATTTTTTCAAAAATTTTACTTAATGTTGGTAGTACAGAAATTGGTCTAAAATTGGCGGGGTCTAATGTACTACCAGATTTAAATATAGGTATGACTTTACTATGTTTCATTAAATCAGGAAACACACCAGATTCGACGCTTATATTAAATATAGTGGCTAGATAAGGTGCTAATGTATCTATTATAGATAAAATAACTTTAACGGAAATCCCCCATAAGTCTGCCGTTTTCTTAACATCAATAGTTTTAAAATATTTAACGATATCTTTTGGCAGTACCCTATGGAATTTAAAAGTATTTGAACAAGCCTTTACATTTTGTTTGAGCAATGATTCGGCGACAGTAGGAGAAGAATTTAATGATTTTGTTGTCAAAAAAGGAACATCAGTAAAATGTTTCTCAAAAGCCATAGCAACTTCTTGATCAGATCGCGTTAAATTATTGTTAATATTCAATTGAAAATCCGAGTTGCGCGGTTTGACCTTGCCCGTTTCACTATTTATTATTCTCCAGGTCATTTTAATTTTGTCGGATGCAGTTTTAATTTTGTTGCTTAAATGTAAAGCCTTAGCAGTGGAGCACACTTTTTTAAATATTTTAGAATATGTTTTTACATAATCTCTAAATATAACACTACTATTATATGATCTTTCATCATAAAGCTCGTATAACCTTCGCCTACTTTTATAAATTCCTACTGTCGCCCATTCATTAAATGATTTGCGACTGTTAAAAGAGAAAGTTTTAGAAGTAAATATTCTACTAAATTCACAACGTATAATTTCAAATAATGTAGCATACAAATAATTAGCACTATTTTTAAACGAAAGTGATGGAAGTCTTTTTATTATATTACTTCTAAACCTCTCCAAGCGATGTTCATATATTGGAACAAACACAACTTTCTTATTTTTCTGTTTTTTGTGTATGTAAGGTAGTGATACTAACTGTCCACAGTGATCTGAACTTAAATTTTGAATAATTGATTTATGCAAGGGCTTAACATCTGTAAAAATGTTATCTATACAGGTCGCACTAGGCCCAGCAATACGTGTTGGTTCTAAGAACAAATTTACAAGATTATACGATTTAAACAATGAGCTAAACTTAATACTAATGGAAGAAGTTTCAAGGAGATTGATATTAAAGTCTCCACACATTACAACAGACTTGTTCTGTTTACTAAGTTTGAGTAAAACTTCTTCCACAATCCTTTCAAAATGGTCATAAGTAGCACATGGGGGTCTGTAAACACTTACAACAATGAGGTGCTCGAGCTCGACACAAGCCATTTCTACAGTTCGTTCAACAGAGAGGCTCACAATATCCTTACGTTCTTTATATGATAATGATTTATCTGCTAATATTAAGGAGCCACCACGTAAACTTTTTTCTCTATTGAAAGAACTGACCACCTGGTGATTTCTGAAATTAAACATGAAATTATAATCTTTTAGCCAATGTTCAGTAATACAAAGGATGTGTATATTGTTACTATTTAAAAACAATTCAACTTCCAATTCTTTGCCCAACATGCCTTGTATATTTTGATGCACCAGGTGTAAACAATTTTTATTACTTATTTGTGGGCTGTATTCAAAATTAATTAAACTCTTATTATTGCTAGAGATTGCCTCTATTGTCACATTCACTAATTTAAATTAGTTGGAACTGATTCCAAATTAAATGTCAAATGATTATGCTCAATAAAAGCAGTCTTGGTAGCCAAAAACTTGGCTGAGTTAAAAAGTAAATAATAAGATAGCACATTTGCTATCAGTCTTAAATTATATTTGGATAAGTAATACCTATCTTTTGTCCAAAACTTTTTTATTAAATTATTTATGTCAATTACATGAAATTTATGATTATTATCATTAGAATTATATGTCAAATTTAAATTATTATTACATATTAAATTATGCATTTGTATATTTAAATTATGTCTTAAATTATTTTCTTGTGGCAATCCCTGTATATAAGGCAGTGTGAACAAGACAATTTTGTGTACATTTAAGTTATTAAGTTGTTCAATATATCTTAATAACTGTTTGTTGTTGACACTGCCTCTTCTACCAACAAAAATTATTATTGTACTATTTGGGCAAAATTTAGTAACAATAATTTTATTTAGGATGTCACTAAAAGATGCTCCAGGCATGCAGCAATTTGTAACTTTTTGTCCCTTTAAAGAGTTATTTAAAGTTATGCCTAGATTTTTTCCCATGTCATCGCTATAAACAATTATATTATTTTTAGTAATATTTGAGTTATTTATTATTTTAATATCCTCTGCTATGGCACTGTCATAGAGTTTTTGTGGTGGTATAATATTATCAGCACACACTGACTTTGAAGAATCTGGCATTGAGCGCTGACACTCACATTGATATTTAACTAAGGAGTCAAACCGCTCCTCATTATATTTACAAGTCTTTACCAGATTATCCATAGCCAATATGTGTTCTTTTATTTCATTTTGGGCTGATTTATATTTATTGGACACAGTTTGAAGGGAGTTCATAAGTGACAATATTTCTGATTTAAGGCACTCTATTTCAGTCTCATAACATTTTTTTATGTTATCCACCTCAATTGAATACAACTTAAGTTCATATAACAATGCTTGCTTTTCTTTACATACATTAACATAATTTTTGGTATTAATCTTATTTCTTATTAATTTTTGTACTTTCCTTATGTATTTATTAACTTTTATATACTTCTTCAATTTGGTTTTACTGCAATTAATCCTTACTGTATTTCCTGAAGTGGAAGAGTCGTCACCAGTCAAGTCTATTGTTGCAGATTGCTGTAACATTCTTGAAGTATCACATTGCACAAGCTCAGAGAACAGGCTTTGAGTCTGGGAGGCTTTTAGGTTATCTATATATGTTTTAAATTGTGTTATTTGCTCATTAGCCTCATTCAACTGTAACTTCAATGCAGCAATTAACCTGAGAGCTTCCTCATATTCCTTGCTGCATTGATCAAACTCATTAACCGTTCCCTGTAGCTGATCTCTTTCTTTTATAACACTTGTGTATTCTGTATGTAGCTTAACCATATCACATTTCAATTGTGTATTTTTGGCAATTATGCTAACTATTTCCCTTTCATTATCATCCCTTTCCTTAAGCAACAGTTCACACTGCTCCCTGGACGCCTTAAGTTCTTGGAGCGCAAGCTGGAGTTGGTTCTCCATCTGGCGCGTCTTGGCGTTGCGAGTATTCATTTTACTATTTATTATAAATAATAAAAGAAAACAAAGATCGAAAGCAGAAGGAGCAGAGTAAGCTAATGTAAAGTTGTTGTTTTTTTTTCTATTTACAAGTCTCAAATCAAATTATCGTTAAAACAATTCGAAAAGAAACCCGCAAAGAATGTAATAACCCGAGTAATAGAATAAATCTTTAATTTATAAAAGGAATGATATGAAATAAGGATTACAATAATTTTTAAAACAATGTTCGTTACCTGTCACTTTTTGTTCCAACACCAAATTTTTGTTATAATATTTATGTACCAACTTTCTTAAACATTAAATACAAAGCGGCAGTAATTATTAGCTATAACATAAAATTGAGGTGGATATGGTGAATTTACAATATTTAAATTATTAAAATTTATCGGGACCAATTACTTTTACAACTTATAACCAGGGTTGCCATACTCTTGATCTTGATAGAAAATTAGTCTGGCCCACCAGGAAGGGTATATGAAATAGGTAAACTCACGGTTAGCAGCAGCGAAGGTCAACTTGGCTTCAACAATATTTTCGGATGTGGAAGGCTTTAGTCTTCCTTGACCACACTCCTACGTAATTATATAATCTATGCACACAGCTGAGTCGACCCGGCACACTCAGTTACGCTTAATTACATTGATTTTATTTTGGAAGGTTTAGACAAGAACAGCTATTACCGATGCAGTTTATCTTGAGTCATGATTACATGTGTAAATCGATCGCGTCGACTTTTTTGCAGACGCTTTTGTCGTAGGCAGATGTAGGCAGACGTAACAGATGGCGCCATAAGTTTTGTTTTGCATAATATAATTGGAAGGAAGGATGCGATAGAAAAGTAAGGAAGGCAAGTCAGTACAAACAGTATGAGCTCTTCCGGGTCGATGGTATAAATGGGCGTGCCTCAAGGCTCAATTCTCGGCCGCTTTCTGTTTCTTGTATACATTAATGACTTACCTTACATAGTAGGAGATAGCCGTAATACAGTTTTATTTGATGATGACATTTCTTTAATTTTCAAATTAAGACGGCAATTACTAAAATACGACGAAGTAAATAATGCTATATCAAAATTAGTAAATTGGTTCAATTTCAATAATTTGCATTTAAATGACACTAAAACTAGATTTAATGATTTCTTATATTTACGCGAATACTACAATTTTACGGATTTTATCGCGTATATTAATTTATTTATATTCTCGACGTTTCGAGCACTTTATAGCACCCACGGTCACGGAGGGACTTACGTCCCAATGTCATTGTTAACCACGGCTACCTCCAGATTAAAAACTATTAATTTTTGTTCCGATCTACGCAGTATGAACTTACAGTATCATGAAGTCTTGCAATTGTTTGCTTGGGTTGGGACTTAATTTTATTAATTATGGGATCCCTAGCAGATGGTTGCACCCAGCCATCTTCGCTATTGAAATTAGGATGTTTTTGATTTCAATAGCCTCGCGAATCATGCTTGGAAGCAATCGGTGTTCTTTAGCGAGGATTTGTGGTCTATCAAATCTAATGTAGTGACGGGGGCGATCCTGTACGTGTTCACAGAGTGCAGACTTCCCAGAGCTTCAATTCTTCACATCAGCTATGTGTTCTTTAACGCGGGTTTTTATGGATATTTTAGTTTGTCCTATATAAGAGAGACCACATTCTCAATCAAGCTTGTACACTCCTGCATCTTGCAGAGGGACATTACACTTGACTGATGGTAAAAACTGACTAATCTTCTTCGGCGGCTTGAAGTATGTTTTAATGGAAGCACGGTTCAAGATGTAGCCAATCTTGTCAGTGACAACTCTGACATATGGCAGTACAGCAGGCACTCGGTCGACTGTGGCCGGATTCACTCGTTCACTGTGACTTAAGCACGGGACCCGAAGCTTATTGTCGTGGAAAACTTGCTTGACGTGTTAGAGCTCGATGGCCAGGTGTTTACTGTCACAGATCCCTAGTGCTCTCTGAAACAAAGATTTACCCACAGTAGCTAACTGTGAAGGATAGTGATGAGAATCACCGTTTAAATATCTATCTGTATGGGTCTTTTTTCTATACACAGTGTGGCTCAAGGTGTTATCAGGATTCCGAATTACTAACACATCTAGAAAAGCTAAAGAATTGTTTGCCTCTGATTCCATTGTGAACTTACTTTTAGAATTTATGGAGTTAAAATGGCCTTAAAATGCAGTTACTATATCTAAAGGTAGAATTGTGAAAGTGTCGTCTACGTACCGCTTGTAGAATCTTGGGCTTACGGCAGAAGTAAGCAGGAGTATTTTCGCCAAGTGTTGAGCCAATCTGTAAGTTGTTGAATCGATTTGTCTCACTATGGGACGTAGTGGAACATTGGGCTTGTGTATTTTTGGTCACCCATACAACTTCGGTGGTTTGGAACACTTAGGTATTATCCATTTTACGTCTAGAATTAATTTTTCGGAGTGTTTTTTTATGAGGTCACTAGTTGTTTTATGTGAGTAATTTGTTGGGTCATTTTAACCTTTTTAAAGCTTTTAAAAAAATTACTTCGCAAACACCCGCTCTATTAAATAAAATGATGTGTCTTACTTAGTATAAAGAGCACCTGTCGTCCTCCCTTAATTGCGTGCACTATCCCCGACACCACTAACCCCAGCACCACTACTCCCAACAGTACACAGGACACATTGGGACTTCATACACCTCAGTCCCCCCCCGTGACCATGGGTGCTGTAAAGTACTCGAAACGTCGGTAATATAAAATAAGTTAATATACGCGATAAAATCCGCAACATTCATTTTATTTAAAACGAGATGTATGTAATTCATGACTCTAAATGTCAAACAATTTAATAATAATGTAATTTTAAATGGGTAGGAACTGAGTCTTTTCGATACCACCATTTTCCTTGAAATAACACTAGAGCCCGTATATATAAAAACTAGCAAGCAGACTAAGCATATGCAGCAGCTTTCTACAGCATATGCTGTAAAAAAATTAGAAATCTTACCAGTGTTGAAACACCTAGACAAGCTTACTTTAACTATTTCCATAGCATAATGTCTTATGCTATTTTGCTATGGGGACACGCGGCTGACACTGAAATCATACTTGTTGTACAGAAGAGTGATTTAAAGCCTAAAGAGTCGCTACGATTAAAATTTAAGAAAATTAATATACTAACTTTGGCCTCTCAATACATTTACAAAAATGTAATATGTAATAAAAGCAGTTATACAAAAATAAGTGACATTGATTCTGTAAAAAATAAGAACAGACAAAAGCTAATAGTACCAGTTATTTGACTCCGCCGATTCAGTAATTCATTTTTCGGGTGATGTATACGCTTTTACAACAAAATTCCAGAAAATATACAAAATTTGACCTGCTCAAAGTTCAAAAACTTTATTAAACTAAGTTTGTATAAAGAGGGTTATTATAATATTAAGTAATTTATGGATGATAATAACCCCTGGGAATGTGGTGATTACTACCAAGCTATTTCTTATTTGTTGTGTTGTGAATTGTGTAACATACATGATTGTAAGCTGTTATTTAAAAAAAATCCCACTGGGTTTCTTCCTGGTTCTTCGCAGGACAGAGATTTTTATCAAAATAGTGGTAATTAAACAAAAGAGTTACTTTCGGTAAGTACTATTTATAATCTATATAAAATAAAAAAGTTTCTATTTCTGTTTCAAACAATACCCGTCTCCGTGCATGCGTGGAATGACTGCGTCAATAGCGCACTTTTAAGACTACTTGAACAACTCTCGCAACAAAAATCCCTTTCGCACGTCATGCGTATCGTTCCTCAAAATTAACTTAGAAACCTAGTGTTTAGTATGATTTTTGTATTATTAATTTTATATTAATATAGTATGATCAATTGCAACGTAGAAAATCGTGACTAGAAAATAAAAGGTATTAAAAAAAATTATTCTGTTCCAGCAAATTACTTATTTGATTAAATCTTTTTTCTTTTTTTTTCTGAACGTACCCATTACTAAGCTTATGTATTTTTTGAATTAACATGAAAAATATAGGTAATGAAAGTGGATGGATTAAGAGAAGAGGAAGGCCTAAGAAAAGATCGTCGGACTGATTAGGGATGACACGCGTAAGAAAGAAGTGAGTGAAGAGATGGCGGCTAGTAGCAGAGAATGGAAGGGAAGACATGATATGCCGACCCCAATTAACTTGAAATAAGGCCAGGAACAATAAAATCTTTTTTAATTATATTCATAAACTTTTAAAGAAGGTTAACATTTTTTTTTATTTCCATAAGCCGATATTATAAACATTAGGAAATATATACACCGACTCGTTTTCACTTCACACGAGTGCAGCTGCGGGTTGGTGTCGTTGAAGTGCAAATGAGTCTATTACTAATTAACACAACATGTTTTCTAACAAATAAACCAAGTTTTAAGTTATCTGCAAAGTTTAAGTTTAGGTATAGTTGTTAGTTAACTGTTTACACATCATTGAATCGCTGAATAATGGTACAGAATTTGTTTTTATACATTAATTTAATTATAAAAGCCTTCTCTAATTTCGTAAACTTTATTAAGCTAAGTTTTAATAAAAAGGGTTATTATAATAATAAGGAATTTATGGATGATGACAGCCTCTGGAAATGAAGTGATCGCTACCAAGGTATTTATAATTAGTTTTGTGTTGTTAATTGTGTAATATACATGATTGTAAGTTGTTATTTTTTTTAAAGTCTCGCTGGGTTTCTGCTAGTTCTTCCCAAGACAGTGTTTTTTTTCCGAACCAGTGGTAATAAACAAAAGAGTGACTTTTAATAGGTATTATTTATAATCTATGTTGAAAAAAATGTTTCTGTTTCTGTTTATAGTTACTCCGAAGAGAATCTTACGTTAATATAATATCAAGTAAATTACCAATATATTATTATAATATCTTCCAAACGAAATTTTGGTCCAGGCAGTCAGTTTCAATTGAGAATATCCATCTGTGCAGGACAGGAATATAGTGCACAAGTGTGAGCGCACACACTTTTGCAACACGAACAACTTTCTTACTCCGAGGTGCTACTGGGAATTTTTTTACAGATAAACCCAATCACTGATTTTGGCCTGTCCCGGGATTCTAGACCAGAACGTCGTGATCTGCTCATTTATTCAACTTTGCTAACTACACAGAAACCTTTCAACATTTTTCTATTATCAATTATATTAAGGCACGTTGGCTATTTACTATTTTTCAATACTATAACTGAATTGAAACGTTTCTAGTGGTAAAACATATATTTTTTGAAAACCTAAACATATTATAGTCTTTAAAATAATTTCATTGAGAATAATAAAAGGGTTACATTATAATTACCTGTTAAAAAACAAAAAAGTAATCAAGAAAATAAAAGAATTTTACAAAAATTAATTGAAAACTTGAAGCGAACAAGCAGAATCAAAATAATTTAACATTATCTTCTGCTTAATTATTACTGTCATTTAATATTTTAATATACTTAATGAATGTGTAATTAGTAATTTAAAAGCAAAAACTAATATCTTCTATGAACCATGAACGAAAATTTTAATAAATGGAATGTGGAAAATAGTCGAGGCTGTGAGTATCTCTATTACCTGCTTTTTTATTCCAAGCTTAATGTATTCAAACTGAAAAATTTTAATTAGTCCAAAAATCATGTACATACAATTAATTGGTAGCTTTTTGATTACAGAATTATTAATAAATGTTCACAGTGAGGTGGCAACAAAAGAGAATCCATCGTCTCCTTTCACGAGGTTACTGTAGGAAATTGATACATATGTAACAACATAAGTTCATATGTTCATGCCTGTTATCCCAGAGGTGGTATGTAGATTCTAAAGAGCAGCCAGCAGCTACTCGAATCACAATTAGCCAAAAATATATGGTAAAATTGTTAAGGAAGTAATAGGTTGCAATCCCGTCGCCACATATTTATCGTATATCTAATAACTTCATTGCGTTGCTAGCGATACGTTTTGCTAGCAACGCAAATTTTAACACTTTAAATTTTAAAGCACTTAATTTTTGAACTTGGCACCTAATTAGCAGTTAAAAAGCACCTAATTTTGGGTTTTCTGAATGCAAATTCCTGAATTTATGTTGCTAGCGATATACAACTAGGGATACCGGGATCTCAATTTAGAACTATACAAGCATTCTTAATTTATTGTTTGAAGGAGGTTGGGAGGGTGACCGAGAGCGAAATGTTATACCAGTATTATAACTAACAAAAAAGATATTGTAATAACATGCGTACGTTAAATTCGCGCATGGTACTTTAAAAACAAATTCACAAAAATGTCGCAATTAATAGGAAATATTAGATATATACCGCGTTCATTAAAATCAGTATGTGACGTAAATTATTTATGTTCAGAATGTAATTATGCAGACAGGTAAGTGGAGAACATAGCGAGAATTGATATTTTAAAATATTTTAATTATACTTTCTTTCTTTACTGTAAATATAATATTAGTATAGATTAATCCGTCTACGTAAATAATTAATCACTTACGTTAATTTTACGTCAGTTGCGAACAATTGATTCAAATTGGTGCCTAAGCTTGTGATCTTGTGACAACTCAACATCAAATGTACTAACACAGTCCAAAGGTTAAAACAGCAATTCAAAAAAATTACTGCGTAAAAAATTCTATAAAAAAGAGAAATGTTTATGCCCTTTATCACTTCCACAATTAAGACAAATCTAACGATTCCTATATAGTGTTAAAATCCATCAAGCCGCATAGACTACACAGCGTGCCAAATAAATACAGACTCCTATAATATACATTGCTGCGGCAGCGGCCTAGAATACTGCCACTCTCTCTCATCTCGTGGATTTCGTACGAGTCGACAAGGGAAATGCCATAAAAAAGCCTTCCGACGGATGGCGACATCCCAGTCATCGTCAGACCAAAAAATGCCCAGGCCTATGATGTTCAGCAGCATTACAGGTGCGATGTGTCTGGCACTGCGATCGCAAACCCGCTTGGCCAGCGTGGCGATTAAAGGCAAATCCTCCCATAAACAGCACCACAAAAACACGGCCCCCAGTTCTCGGTCGCCCCATTATTCCTGACCGTGGTGGCGGTCATGGCAACGGTGGGGCAGGGGGTGCAAAGAATCCCCGGTAGAGGACAGGTAACCACCAAAACTGGACTTGCCGACGTATAATGGACGTACTCTGCGGCAAAACGGAAACGTCAACGAACTAGAAGCTGAGCTGGAAAATATAAGATGGCAAATTATAGGGTTAAGTGAGGTCCGAAGAGAGGGAGAGGACACACTTACCCTGCGATCGGGCCGTCTGCTGTACTTTCGGGAGGGAGACGGCCTTTCCTAAGGCGGAGTAGATTTCCTTGTTCACAGGATCCTCACTAACAATATTGTAGAAATCTCCAGTGCATCGACGCGTGTAGTATACCTTGTACTGAAACTATCAAAAAGATACTCTCTGAAGATCGTACAATTTTATGCCACGACCTCGGCACATTCGGACGATGAAGTTGAAACTGTTTATGAAGATATTTTTACGGTTTAACATAACATAACTAAGGCCCACTACAATGTTATTATGGCGGATTTTAATACCAAGGTGGGTAAGCGCACGGGTGTTGCCTTGATTTTAGGACTCCACGCTTTTGGAAGCAGAAATCACAGGGGACAAATACTGGTCAACTTCCTCGAGAAAAAGTGGCTATTTCCGAAAAATTCGTTTTTCGAGAAGAATCCCTAAACGAAGTGGACTTGGTGCAGTCCCGATAACATTAAAAAAATGAGATTGACTTCATCATGACGGACAAAATGCACATATTCAGAGATGTCTCAGTGATCAGCAAATTCAATACCGGAAGTGATCACCGCCTTGTCCGAGGCTCTATGAATATCGATTTTACGCTTGAAAGCTCCCTATTAATAAAGTACACCCTTCAACCAAATCTGCGTCAATTCGTAACTCGCTCCCAACGCTTCCAGCTAGAACTTATAAACCGATTGGCCTTGAGACCCACGTTGGATATTGACGAAGATTTTATCAGCGTGAACAAGATCTTAAGGGATGAGGGCAACAGGTTTTGTGGCAAGCAACATATGGGCCGAAAGTCAAAGTTCTCAGATGAGATACTCGTAATTCAGCTTATGAAAAGAAGGCGTGAGTTAACAACATCAACGCCATCGGAACAAGTGACATTCAGAAATTGTGAGGAAAGTTGTGAGGCGGGACTCGCGTTGCTCGAATGCAATTGCGATGCAAGCGGCAATAGAGCGAAATAAGGGATCCAAATTCTTTGCTAAGGAGCTTGGGAGAAGTCACATCGCAAGACTGTAGACGCATGATGGCAAAGTCCTCACGTCAAAGCTTGAGGTTCTCTCTGAGGTCAAAGATTATGGCAAACTATATACCTCTCATAAGCCAAAACCTGTTCCCAAATGTGATAATTCCAGAGCCATGCTGAGCCGCCACTATACTGACGAGCTGCCAGACATCTGCCTTGAGGAGATAGAGCTGGCCCTCGGTCAGCTTAAAAATGGAAATGCCCCTGGAGAAGATGGAGTTACAATAGAGCTCTTAGAGGCTGGGAGTCAAACCTTGCTAAAAGAGCTCTGCCGAGTTTTAACTGCATCTTACGAGATAAGAGAACTCCAAAGACGTGGAGCAGAAGGTTTCTATAAAGATTTGCCACTATAGGTAACATCCACACAGTGTGGCAAATAATACAGAAGACAACAGATTATAACCAGCCCCTGTGTCTTGCATTTGTGAATTATGATAAAGCCTTTGACTCCATCTAAACTTAGGCTGTACTGGATTCTTTGCAGCAGTGCCAAATTGACTGGCGGTACATCGAAGTTCTGAGATGCCTTTACAACGCCAGTACGATGTCCGTCCAAGTACAGGGAAGTCAAACAAAACAAATCCAGTTGTATCGCAGAGTAAGACAGGGGGGTATTATATCCCCTAATCTGTTTACAAATGCACTGGAGGATGATTTTAAGACTCAAGACTGAAAAGGACGTGACATAAACATAAACGGTGAGTACATCTCACACTTACGCTTTGCTGATGATATCGTCGTCATGGCAGAATCGTTGCAAGAACTTCAGGACATGCTGAACAGACTGAATGTATTCTCCCAACGTGTTGGTCTGTGTATGAATCTGAATACAAAAGTTAAGTATAAAGTTAAGTATAAAGTATGAAGACAAAAGTTATGTTCAACGATTACGTCATCAACATCATCATAATTACAGCCCTTCATAAGTCCACTGCTGAACATAGGCCTCTCCCAAGGAATGCCACAAAGCACGGTCCTGAGCCACCTGCATCTATGGACTTCCTGCATGTCTTACCAGGTCGTCACTCCATCTTGTGGGGGGTCGCCCTACACTTCGCCTACCGGTACGAGGCTGCCACTCAAGAACCTTTCTTCTTCATCGGTTGTCGGTTCTTCGAGCTATATGGCCGGCCCACTGCCACTTCAGCTTACTAAACCGACATACGGTTACTCTGGTTCTACTACGGATATACACATTTCTAAGTTTATCACGCAGAGAAACCCCGAGCATAGCCCTCTCCATAGCTCACTGAGTGACCCTGAGCTTCCTCATACGGCCAGCAGTGGAGGACCACGTCTCAGATCCATAAGTCATCAGTGGCAACACGCACTGGTTGTACAATTTCGTTTTAAGGTTTTGAGGTATGTCTGACGAGAAGATGTGTCGTAGTTTCCCGAACACTGCCCAGCCGAGTTGAATCCGTCAATTGACCTCTCGGTTGAAGTTGGACTTACCTAGTCGGACTATTTGTCCCAGGTAAACATACTCATCAACAACTTCAAGCTTAATTCTCCCAACAACTACCGGCATAGGTGTGACATGGACGTTAAACATGATTTTTGTTTTGTCCATGTTCATCTTAAGATCTATCCGTTGGCAGATACTATTGAGGTCATTGAGCTTAAGTCCTCCAGCAATTCTACCATAGTGACTGTATCGTCGGCAAATCGAAGGAGAGTGAAGTACTTGCCATTGATATTAATACCGCATCCTTTGCAGCCCAGTAGGTTGAAAACGTCTTCCAATGCAACGGTGAAGAGTTTCGGGGATATAACGTAACCCTTTCTTACACCTCTCTGCAATTGGATAGGTTTCGTACTCTGATTTTGTACTCGGATAGCCGTCGTAGCCCTACTGTACAAACAATTCAGCACTTCGATATACCGACAGTCTACATGGCATCGCTAAAGAGACTGCAACACCGCCCAAATTTCGACGGAATCAAAGCCTTTCTCATAGTGCAGATAAGCAAGGCAAAATGGCAGATTATACTCCTCTGTCTTCTGTACAATTTGCCGAAGGGTATATATGTGGTTAATGGTACTAAAGCCTTTTCGGAAACCGGTTTCTTCCCGAACAAGCCGGTTTGAAGTCGTCAAGTCTGCGTGCGAGACGATTTGTAATGACTCTCGAAAACAGCACGTAGACGCGGCTTAGAAGGGAAATCGGTCTGTAGTTCTTCAAGAGAGCGTTGTCGCCTTGTAGAACAAGACCACCGCACTGCCGCTCCACGCCTCCGGAGGAGTGCCTCCATGGAGGACGGAATTAAAAAACTTCTGAAGGACTTCAAGTACCGGTTTTCCACCCGCTTTCAAAAGCTCCACTTTAATTCCATCCTCACCTGGGGCCCTGCCATTTTAAGGTGCTGGAGAGCCATTCTAACCTCGCCCAGACTGACGTCCGGGATATCTTCGGGATAATGTCGCATAAGACTCGCTCTTGGATCGTTACTCACACTTGATGATGTGTACAGCTGCCCATAGAACCTTTAAAAAAAAATCAAAAAATCTTGTGCCTAGTTTTGAATTGAAGTCTCCCATTAACACCGTATAGTGGCTTTTGCAGGAATGCATGGCTCTAGAGATATCTTCATACATTTATTCCACCTCCTTATCGGGATGTGCCGAGGTTAGCGCGTAAACCTGTATGACCTTCAGCGAATACCGTTTGATGATTCTGAGTATAAGGTACGCAACTCTTATCGATACACTCTCAATCTTTACAAAGTTGATAACGAAAGACTTGTGGACGATAAATCCGACACCTCCTTGGGACAAATGGTCGACCTCCCGGTGATAGAGCAAGTTGCCGTATTCGAGGATTACCGTGTCCTCCCCCTCTTTTCGGACCTGGGTTAATCCTACAATATGCCAACGTAACTTGTCTTCTTTCAGCTCCACAATCTTCTCGGCAGTCCTCAGGATGCGTGCGTTGTATGTTGCCAGGTCGAATCGTCTTAGGTGGCAACCAAACCTCCACCGGAGATTCTTAGCACCCCCTGCCCCGCAGTTACCATGGTCGCCACCATAGCCAGGAATAGCGGGGCCGCCGGGGACTGGGGGCCGCCGGGGACTGGGGGCCGTCTCTTTGTTACTTTCATCAGGGCAACCGCAGTTTTTTTATTATAATTTTGATGTTATCAGGAAGATGTTGCTGCGCATCTCCTGCCTGTTTCCCACTGTTGCCTCTTACGACATACACGGGAAGATATGAAGTAGTGGATATTCTTAACCGCCACTACACGGCTGTCACGTCATACCAGTTCCAATTACTGTTGATGGTGAATTTCTTGAAGTTGTCCAGGAATATACCTACCTCCGGCAGATATTGCAACTAGGTAAAAATTACTTCGAGAAGGAAGACGATCGGAGGATTCAGTATACCTGGGGAGCATTTAGAAAGCTCCGTCAGGTTTTCTCGTGACCCACACCGCAACGTCCGAAGACAAAAGTCTTCAACCAGCGCATCCTGCACGTACTCACTTACGGTGCTTAAACGTGGACACTGACGATACGGCTAGTCCACAAGCTTAAAGTCACTCAGCGAACGACGCAAAGAGCTATTCTCGGAGTTTCTCTGGTAGATAAAATTCTAAATGAAGAAATCCGCCGGAGAAACAATATTATTGACACAAATGCACAGCAGTTACAGAACAGTGCAAAGGATTAGAGAGAGAGAAAGATTGACAGAGGATCCAAGGAACCAATTATAGGTAATGGAGAGACACTGGAAATGGTCTGTTAAATAACTAGGAGTGAAAGGATTAGACAGCACACCATAGAAAGCGGAGAGAATGTGAGTATTCCTATGAAGGTGAATCTCGAAATAGCAATTTGGGTTGTTTGTAAAATTCAGAGATGTGATCATATTTATGAAGCCCAAATTTAAATCTAATACATACATTTTGATTGCGCTCATGCTTATTGAGCTGCTCCTCGGTAACATCAAGATGGCAAATATCAGCATAGTCAAGGATAGGCAAATGTAGAGATTGAGCAAGCGTAACTTTCGTTACTGTTGGATTGCGCAAATTTGACCATATTTCCCAATTTCGCTCACGTCTCAAGTGGTTACCTATCCGACTTCGCTGGAACATGCATATACTTTCTATTCTGTACTGTGTATTATTTAACTCTTCTACTCCTCCTTATCTAAAGGAGAAGTTTAATTTTGTGGGGCTTCCGGGGGAACCTTTACGCTCTTCTAGAAAATTCATTTTAAGTGTGCCAACTCACAATACATCAATTCAATAAATATTTTACTGTCCAGTCTATTAAGCTCTATATATATGTGTTTTTTTAAATGGTATATTTATGTATATATGTTTATATATATATATATATATATATATATATATATATATATATGTCTATGTATATGTATATATATACATACATATATATAGATTTATATATGTGTGTATGTATATGTATATGTATATATGTATATGTATGTATGTATATGTGTATATTATATGTTTTACTTTATCTTTTGTTATGTGTTAGTAATTTATATTATTTCATGTATTACTTAGTTATTTATATATTTTTTTGCATTTATTATTTGTATATTTATATTGCACCACTACCTATTCACTACCTATTCATTGTTTGTATTACTTTACACCTTTGGTTGCCTGGAAGAGATCGCTATGTAGCGGATAAGGTCGCCAAATTGTACATATTATAATCTGATTTTTGTTATGACATTTGTATATTTGTTCGTGGTGTATAATAAAAGTACATTCATTCATTCATTCAAGAAAATTACGTAGGTAATCTACGTCTATACGTACGCTTAATTCAGCAAACATTTTATTAACCTCAATTACCTGTGAGGTTCAAGACATATGACATACAGGAGTCGAGAGACCACAGGTTTTAACCTTGTTAATGTAAGGGATCTGAGTGCAGTCTAGTATGATAGGAGGAAGGGAAAAACCAGTAAATGTTTCCAATTAATCTAGAACTACTAATGATGTATAGCCTCATGAATAAAATTTCTGTTGAAAAATACCAATATTTTTCTAAACAATTAAATTGTTTTGTCAAGGTAGTAAAGAATACAGCGATTAACAGTACCTATATTTTATCTTTTTTCTTTATCATTTAAAATACGTTACCCCACACTAGGATTTTCTCCTGTATCGTGGAGGTATTTTACATACATAAATTGCATAAGGAAAAATATCTAGACATGAAACAATAACATTATTCATGATTTTAGTGTTTTCTTATATACACTACAAAAAATATTGTATTTAGTTAAAGTGATCTAATTAGCTAGACAGACAGACAGTCATACGATAATACCCTTACCACAGTAATGGTGGGATGACGGCCGGCATTGCTAGTATTTGCACCATAAGTAATCAATTAGCTTACATACTAAATATTAAATTTATAATATACCCAATATTTGCATAAATTTATTAATATTTTAAATGGTACTATGGCTGCATAAATATTCAATTCAAGAATTTCTTTATAAAAGCCGACCAGAATTTTGATTATGATTTTTACGAAGATAAAATTTAACAAAACAATTTTAATCAACGGATGTTTTGTCTCTTAATTTATGAACGGGAATAAAAGTTTTCTTTATTTTAATTTTAATAAAATCTTTGACAAAAATGCATATATTTATATATAATTTATAAAAATAAAGCAAATATAAGTTACACTTTTATAAAAAAAATAACTTCTAAACCTGACTTTAACGGTGGTAGAGCCACGCAATAGTTTTTGCTGTTGCACGTATGGGCCGGCTCGAGCCGGGTTGGTACCACGACGTCACAGAATACCGGCGTGAAGTAGAGGCTCTGCTTCTGCGTTTGGTCTGGTGACTGCAGTTGGCCGGAGGCCCAATTCTCCCCTCCCTCCCAATCAACATGGTAGCGGAATTACACGATAGACTACCCCACGAGGATACCAGTATCCCTGGAGAATCCCTCGCTGAGCATCCACGACCATGTTATTCCAATCCTGAGCGTGGGTGCTCAGGCTGCTCCGCTTATTCTGGGGGGCAAAATTCCGCTCAAAAACATAACTGCTCGGGGCAAACAATACCAAGGCGACCCCTGCCACGCTATGCGTGAATTTCTGTAACATCAGGGGACTTCACTCTAACCTAAACGCCGTCCACTACCATCTCGAGACGGCGAAGCCGGCCTTGCTCTTTCGCTTTATAAGCTGCTGATGAATAAGGAGCATTTAACAATTTAAAAGGAAATTTAACAATAAAAAATATTCTTGCTGTGAGTGCTGGTTTTCCCAGGACAAAAGTATTTTCCTAGTTAGTGGTTAAAATCACTTTCAATAAATATTACATAAGTGCATTGACGGCGCTAACAAATATTATTATATTGATTGCGTTGATAAATTATTCCAGTGCTTTTAAGCGAATAAGTATCTATACTATCTCTAAATATTTGAAAATTCAGACCCGCGCAAGCATCCAAATCTGCATTCTGATAATTCAGTTAAGGCTTTAAAAGTATTAAAATATATCTTTTCGTGTAGTTCTCACTATGGTTATGTCACTTCTAAAAACTTGGAATTATAATATTTAATATACCAAAGTTTCTAATGCCTGCTTTCTTATGAGAAACAAATAAAGTTTAATTATTTCTTTCTTTTATAAGAAAAAGAACAGTGGCGTTTTCTAATCAAGTGGATAAAAAAGCAATTTTCTGACACTCACATGGCTATCGCTGACTAAGAGCTAGTCCGAATGGATGTATTAGTAAGTTGTAGAGCTGAAAGCGATCTAAATAATTATAGCTTTTAACAAGAAGTAAAAACCAATTTCAAATTGCTAAAAAAGGAGTTATTTATTTGCGGGTTGCAAGAGGTGGGATTTTCTCCAAATTTATATGGGACCACCTTAGAAGTATAACATAATTAATAAAAAAAATCGTCTCAAATCAATCAATAATCATCAAAATTATTTCACGACCTGCAAAATATCGCGTAACAGACATATAAAAACAATACACTCGACTTGTGAACCTCCTCCTTTTTGAAGTCCGTTAACAAACCCAAAAATACTTATTTTAGTCAGTCTAGTAGCAAGGATATTTTTTAACTACTTACCTTATACTATGGAACCAAAAAATGAACTTAAAAAAACACTCTCTTACAAAAACGTTTCTAAATCACAGTGTTTTTAATCAAGAACTATAATTTAAATGTTAGTAATTTTTTCGTAAAATTGACTAAATAGTATAATACCATTCAATTTATTAAACCAACTCAACTGTATTTGGTTTAATAAATCAATATTTTGTTAACCTCTTAGAGGCGGTTACTTGAATAACGTATGCAATTAATTACCCTCACATGCCACTGACGCTGATCGAGTAGATTGGCCATCGAGCTAGAATTTGCTTTCAAACAGGATAAAGTGTATAATGTAAACTTAAATGTAGTAAAAATTTATTTGTATATATTTCTGGAACGGATAAATGCTTACTAAAAATATCATGAACTATTTTTAACTTTTTTGTAATCTTGTATAGACAACAAAAATCACTTGTATGTAACTGAAACTATTTTTAAAAATACTTAAGTAGATAAGCATATCTGCATAGACGATTTATTCTAACCGCCATTTAAGACCAATTTATGATTGCGTTAGCAGACCATTCGTATCTCGGTCGCTTCTCTCTCTCGTCGGTCTAGGTATTTTACAACTTATCTATTATTATGAGATTGTTTGGCAACTATGTTACATCAGATACATATACACATGTATATACCGCTATCGAGGTCAATATGATCTTTCTGATTTTTCTTTATTCCCTACTTACTACACCATGGGTGATAGGGGTTATTGAATTATTTCACTGAGTCACTACGATGTATGTTTCATCAATATTTTTTAATGAACTGTGTAATAAATGTTATCTCTAAGATTTCTAAATAAAAAGTGTAAGTTTGCCAAACAAACAGAGCACTAACACTTCTGCAATGTGTATTTTCAAATGCAAATTAGCTTATTAATTTTAGTATAGACTAATGTTTAATCAGTTTCAGTTTTTTGTATATTTTGTGAATCGGATAAATGTTTCAATCTATTTATTTTAAAATAGCATACACCTGCATAATTCAATTTTTACGTATAATTTATTTTCTGTAGCAAGTTTTTGCTATTTATTCCCCTGTAATTATTTGTGCAGCCTAGTTGTAAGTTAACGCGATTTTTAAATTTTTATTCTATAAAATCAATAAGAAGATATTCTTATGTGAGTTATTTAATTCGTTGGTAATTACATTTATTGAAACTTGACATCAGATAAGTCGCATTCCTATTTACCCCTCTTCTTTAAAAAATATTTTGGCTCCATAAGTACATGTATTTCCATGGGCTCCATATAAAAATGGTAACAACGTTGACGTAACGTGTCAGTAATCAATTATAAATACTGCTCGCACATTTGTTCGCGCCGTACGCGCCGAATTTAAGAATTCGTTGTATGAAATCATATGAAACCTCGCACATTACACCCGTACCGTACGCGCCGACTTTTATAAAATGCAGTAGATATCCGAATATTGAAGGAGGCATGCTGATACTCAGTGTAGACAACACTGAGTATCAGCATGCCTCCTTCACACATGTTGCCAACTTAGTGAATTTTCACTATTACTGGTGGTTTCGATATACGCGACAATTTTCGTATTTTTATATCTTTTAATTATTTGTAATTAATTATACATAATTTGCTTCAATGGAGCCGCCATATATCAAAACTAGCAATCATACTTAGTTCTGCAACATATGCTGTAAAAAAGATTAGAAGTCTAACTAGTGTTGAAACAGCTAGACTAGTTTACTTTAGCTATTTCCATAGCATAATGTCGTATGGTATTTTACTATGGGGACACGCAGCTGACACTGAAATTATATTTGTTTTACAGAAGAGGGCCATAAGAGCAATTTATGATATAAAGCCTATAGAGTCGCTGCGACAAAAAATTAAGGAAATTAATATATTAACTTTGGCCTCTCAATAGATTTATGAAACTGTAATGTATCTACACAAAAATAAAAGTAGTTTTACAAAAATAAGTGATATTCATTCTGTAAATACTAGGAACAGACACAAGCTAGTTAGTACCAGTTACTCGACTCCATCGAGTCAGCAATTCATTCTTGGGGCGATGTATACGCTTTTACAACAAAATTCCAGAAAATATACAAAATTTGACCTGCTCAAAGTTAAAAAACTTTATTAGTCTAACTTTGTGTAAAAAGGGTTATTATAATAAAGAATTTATGGATGATAATAACCCCTGGAAATGAAGTGATCGCTAACAGCTTCTGAAGTCGTGTGTTTAGTTATTCATTACACTTTGTCTCAGCACCGACTTCTGAAGCTGTTGCCCGGGAATTATTTTATTCGTTTTAATTTTTTTTGTAGTAGGCTTTTAATTTTTTTTTAATATTTTTTTCGTCGTTTATCGTGTTATACATGTGTTGAGATTTAATCAAGCTATTGAGCTAACCTTAGTGTTTTACTTTTATGATTACAACCTGTTTTATTTTCCATATAAATTTATAAAATGCTAAGTTTTTAAAGATATATGGCACCTCACATGAAGTAGAAATTATTTATTCCTCAGATTTGCAGGTTTCCTCGTGATATATTCCTTAACCACTGAGCACGTGGTTCAGCATATGAAATTGTGATTTAAAATTTTATTGGTGCCGGCGGGAATCAAACCGTGGTTGCTCGCATACTTTGTTTATGAGGGCGCTTAGGCCTAGAGCTACTATGGCTCTAAGATATGAAATATCTAAGGTATGAAAGATATGAAAATAGCACGGCTATAAGATATAAAAAGACAAATGCGATTTGTATTGGAGTTTGACCTTTGAATAAAAAATGCTTCACCTTTGAAAACTTTTATATTGTAGTTTTAACTTTGCATAAAAATATTTAAGCAATTAAACGCATTGCTTAAATATTTTTGCGATCTGCGATGATCCTAGTGAGAATAGAAGGCCATAGTTATTAAATTATTTTATTATGATCGGTTCTAATCACGTTAGCAAAATTTCAGATTATACAGACATCCCGAAAATGTCATAATCTGAATTATATATAAGGTCCATTACATTCATATGTATATAAACATACGTAGATACATACAGGTCAAACTTATAAAAGCTTGTTATAAACAAAGCACTTTTATATCAGATTGCAGCTGTGTAATTATAAATTTACACACTAAGAAAGTATTTGCTTTATTTCAACCCATAATTTAGTAGACCGTTGATTTATGCAAGTAGTAAATTACTAAGCCATTGTCCTTGTAACAGTAATATATACTGTCTAAGCTAATAGTTTGCAATTTCCTACGCTACGGTACTCTTCCTTGGTGCCACAAATTGTAAAACTTTTGCTGCAGTTGTAGGCGCTAAATGTTCTAACTAGAGCGGGAATTTAGAGAAGAACTTCGTTTTGATCGGCATACAAGTATTTTACATCGAATTTAAAACTAATTTGTAATAACTCTTCTTACTTCTTACTTGCTGTTATTCTACGATGATCTTATCCACTGTCCTAGGTCGTGCCAGCACTTTACAATTATAGACTAATCAATGCACTATAGTAGTCTTGGTAAAACAATTGTTGAAGTAAAAAAAAACAAAGCTCCTTTTGGTGCGTCTTTAAGTTAAATCAGATATTTTTAGGCTGACGTAACATTCAGTAAAATCAATGGTACGTTTATGCAATTTCAGCATTTATAAAGGTGGCGACTGACTATAGCAGCTTGTGAGTATATGTGTTATATACACAATGGCGGCTCGGTGAATGTTGTTCTACCCTCTCTGGTAGTTTTCTCGATTAGTTTCACTTAAAATTCACTCTGAATTTTCTAGTGTAAATATAAAATGTAAAACTATCTCGACTTATCTTTTATCGATTACCGTTACCGTTACCGTTACAGCCTATTTTTCCTATTTGCCGCATAGGGGGGATATTAACCATAGTTGCCTCGCTTGGTAAGCGGCTTGGCAACCGCAGTTTTATTTTTTATTTTTAGTCGTTATTAGGAAGATGCTGCTGCCATTCTGGTTTCTCTCTGTCATCTCCAACGACACCCACGGGATGATATGGGGTGGTGGATATTCTTACACCGCCACTATACAGTTAGGCTTTTATCAATTCCATAATTTATAATGTGGTACTAAACCACACAATATTTAGTAGCATAACATAACTAAACCAACAGTAAAATATTGTGAATATGAGTTATTTTATAAATTTATTACGACGCTACTATTATCGCTAGAAGTGCTGTGCTAACAATATAATTCGTTTTGTCGAGAAGATGGTTCATACTTATCTATAAAACATCGTCTCGACAAAACCTAGAGTATATAAAAAAAAGGTTTCCATAACCTCTAGTATGTTTGAAGCTCCGTGTACTGACGGTTGGAGATTGGATTTCTCTTTTGGAGCTAATCTTATAGAAAATGATACTTCGACCGCTAAATTATACCTAGAATCATGATGTCTAGTAAAGTAATGTTCAGATTTATTTTGCATAGTAGCTACCTTTACTTCAATCTGGTAGTACATTAGAACCCGCTTATTTTAGACTTTTTTTATAGGATAAGGGTGACAAACGAGCACATAGTCCACCTGATGGTAAGTGGTTACTGCGGCCTATAGACATCTACATCTATCCTCTATTACAAATCAAAATGTAGATGCGTTGTCACCCGTGAGGACTAAGATAAAATGCCTCATTTCCAGTAAAAGGGTCTCCGGTTCTCTAAACTTTGTAACAAGCAGGTTCCGATAACTTGCGTTATTAATTTAGTTCAATTTTACTTACACGCCATACCAACATTTTATTTAACATATCTTCGCGCGGCTACAAAATGTATGCCAATCACAAGCTGCGTAACCATGACGCGCGTCTTAGCAGCATAGCTGGTACCAACGCACGCGTCTATTTCATTATGGTACTGTCTATGAGTACTGTTAAGATTTTCGTTGTGTCGACTCCATCATTACCTGTTAAATAAATTTTTGAAATTATTGTGGAGGACGTTCGGAAACTGTTGAAGTAATATATTATCACTGATCAAGCTTGTAAGGTTTTATTTGCACATCCTAGCCGAGTACAAAGCTTTATTTTTTTTTATAGGATAGGGTGACAAACGAGCACACAGTCTGCCTGATGGTAAGTGGTTACTGTGACCTATAGACATCTACATCTAACCTCAATAAAGACTCAAGATGCAGATGCGTTGTCACCCGTGAGGACTAAGATGGAATGCCTCATTTCCAGTAAAAAGGGCCTCCGGCCACCTGCACTCACCAAGCGAAACGCAGAGGTAAACCTCTACTTCACGCTGGTTTTCTGTGAGGTCGTAGTACCACCCCGGTTTGAGCCGGTCCATCCGTGCGACAGCAAAAGCTGCCGCGTGGCTCTACCACAGTTAATTATATTTCTACTGTCAGATCTTTTTCTGTACTACCAGCACTTAGTACGATATTTGAGAAAATGTTTTTTTTTTTTTAATATAAGTCATTTAATTCGTAAAAATCAATTTGTTTTCACAAGGGCTCGCTCGACAACTGATGCCGGAGTCGAGCTCGGAAAAAGCACAGGATGCTTTGATTATATTCTATGACCCATCCAATGCCTTCGATTGTGTTCACCATGAAACATTAATCAGGAAACTTCAGCATTACGATGTAAAAAGTGATGCTCTCAAATTAATTATTTCATATTTAAGTAACAGAACGCAAAATGTTGTCATTAACAATGAAAACAGTTAGAATAGAAATTCCCCGGATTGAACTCCATTTTTGTAGTAATTGCGCCACTTCTACTTTAAATGAAAATATAGAGAATTTTATTTGAAAATACCACTTAATTTACCTACAGTGAGAGAAAATTAGTCTGGGTATATGAAATAGGTAAACTCACGGTTAGCAGCAGCGAAGGTCAACTTGACTTCAACAATATTTTCGGATGTGGAAGGCTTTAGTCTTCCTTGACCACACTCCTACGTAATTATATAGTCTATGCACACAGCTGAGTCGACCCGGCACACTCACTTACGCTTAACTACATTGATTTTATTTTGGAAGGTTTAGACAAGAACAGCCATTACCGATGCAGTTCATCTTGAGTCTTGATTACATGTGTAAATCGATCGCGTCGACTTTTTTGCAGACGCTTTTGTCGTAGGCAGATGTCGGCAGAATTAACAGATGGCGCCATAAGTTTTGTTTTGCATAATATAATTGGAAGGAAGGATTCGATAGAAAAGTAAGGAAGACAAGCCAGTACAAACAGTATGAGCACTTCCGGGTCGATGGTACAAATAGGCGTGCCTCAAGGCTCAATTCTCGGCCGCTTTCTGTTTCTTGTATACATTAATGACTTACCTTACATAGTAGGGGATAGCCGTAATACAGTATTATTTGATGATGACACTTTTTTAATTTTCAAATTAAGACGGCAATTACTAAAATACGACGAAGTAAATAATGCTATATCAAAATTAATAAATTGGTTCTATTTTAATAATTTGCATTTAAATGACACTAAAACGAGATTTAATGATTTCTTATATTTACGCGGATACGGGTTTTATCGCGTATATTAATTTATTTAGATTCTCGACGTTTCGAGCACTTTACAGCATCCATGGTCACGGGGGGACTGAGGTGTATGACGTCCCAATGTCATAGTTAACGACGGCTACCTCCAGATTAAAAATTATTAATTTTTGTTCCGATCTACGCAGTATGAACTTACAGTATCATGAAGTCTTGCAGTGTTATGCTTGGGTTGGGACTTAATTTTATTAATTATGGGATCCCAATCAGATGGTTGCACCCTGGCTGGGTGCAACCATCTGATTGGGATCCATCCACCCATCCATCTTCGCTATTGAAATTAGGATGTTTTTTGATTTCAATAGCCTCGCGAATCATGCTTGGAAGTAATCGGTGTTCTTTAGTGAGGATTTGTGGTCTATCAAATCTAATGTAGTGACGGGGGCGATCCTGTACGTGTTCACAGACTGCAGACTTCCCGGAGCGTCAATTCTTCACATCAGCTATGTGTTATTTAATGCGGGTTTTTATGGATCTTTTAGTTTGTCCTATATAAGAGAGACCACATTCATAATCAAGCTTGTACACTCCTGCATCTTGCAGAGGGACATTACACTTGACTGATGGTAAAAACTGACTAATCTTCTTCGGCGGCTTGAAGTATGTTTTAATGGAAGCACGGTTCAAAATGTAGCCAATCTTGTCAGTGACACCTCTGACATATGGCAGTACTCGCTCGACTGTGGCCGGCTTCACTCGTTCACTGTGACTTAAGCGCGGGACCCGAAGCTTATTATCTTGGAAAACTTGCTTGACGTGTTAGAGCTCGATGGCCAGGTGTTTACTGTTACAGATTCCTCGTGCTTTCTGAAACAAAGGTTTACCCATAGTAGCTAACTGTGAAGGATAGTGATGAGAATCACCGTTTAAATATCTATCCGTATGGGTCTTTTTTCTATCCACAGTATGGCTCAAGGTGTTATCAGGATTCCGAATTAATAACACATCTAGAAAAGTTAAAGAACTGTTTGCCTCTAACTCCATTTTTAACTGAATTTTAGAATTTATGGAGTTAAGATGGCCTTAAAATGAAATTACTTTATCTAAAGGTAGAATTGTCAAAGTGTCGTCTACGTACCGCTTGTAGAATCTTGGGCTTACGGGAGAAGTAAGCAGGGCTTTCTCCGCAAAGTCTTCCATGAATATATCGGCGACAATGGGAGATACAGGTGAGCCCATCGCCACGCCATCGACTTGCTTGTAGAACTCTTCCTTCCACAATAGTTAGCCAGATGTGAGGCAGTGTCTGAGTACTACTGCATATTCAACGGGCATGTTGTTTTCCTCCAGCCTTTTAGTAACAATCGAGATCCAGTCTTCAACAGGGATGCAGAGACTGTACATCAAAACTGACCAAAGTGTCATTGTCTGCCAAATGTAAGTCTTCAATCTCAATGACAAATTGGTATGAATCCTTTGTTTGTGCTCTTGTAAGTTTAAAGTAAAGCGGTGAGAGTATTTTCGCCAAGTGTTGAGCCAATCTGTAAGTTGTTGAATCGATTTGGCTCACTATGGGACGTAGTGGAACATTGGGCTTGTGTATTTTTGGTACAACCCATACAACTTCGGTGGTTTGGCACACTTAGGTATTATTGATTTTACGTCTAGAATTAATTTTTCGGAGTGTTTTTTATGAGGTCACTAGTTGTTTTATGTGAGTCATTTGTTGGGTCGTTTTAACCTTTTTAAATCTTTTAAAAAAATACTTCGCAAACATCCGCTCTATAAAATAAAATGATGTGTCTTACTTAGTATGAAGAGCACCTCTCTTCCTCCCTTAATTGCGTGCACTATCCCCGACACCACTAATCCCAGCACCACTACTCCCAACAGTACACAGGATAAATTGTGACTTCATACACCCCAGTCCCCCCCCCCCCCCGTGACCATGGGTGCTGTAAAGTACTCGAAACGTCGGTAATATAAAATGAGTTAATATACGCGGTAAAATCCGCAACATTCGTTTTATCGATGTATGAAATTCATGACTCTTAATGTCAAACAATTACATAATAATGTAATTTTAAATGGGTAAGAACTGACTCTTTTCGATACCACCATTTTCCTTGAAATAACACTAGACGGGAATCTTTAATGGAGCCCGTATATATAAAAACTAGCAAGCAGACTAAGTTCTGCAGCATATGCTGTAAAAAGATTAGAAATCTTACCAGTGTTGAAACACCTAGACAAGCTTACTTTAACTATTTCCATAGCATAATGTCGTATGGTATTTTGCTACGGGGACACGCGGCTGACACTGAAATCATATTTGTTGTACAGAAGAGGGTCATAAGAGCATTTTATGATTTAAAGCCTAAAGAGTCGCTACGATTAAAATTTAACAAAATTAATATATTAACTTTGGCCTCTCAATACATTAACAAAAATGTAGTATGTAATAAAAGCAGTTATACAAAAAAAAAAGTGACATTGATTCTGTAAAAACTAGGAACAGACAAAAGCTAATAGTAACAGTTATTTGACTCCACTGATTCAGTAATTAATTTTTCGGGTGATGTAAACGCTTTTACAACAAAATTCCAGAAAATATACAAAATTTGACCTGCTCAAAGTTCAAAAACTTTATCAAACTAAGTTTTTATAAAGAGGGTTATTATAATATTAAGTAATTTATGGATGATAATATCCCCTGGGAATGTGGTGATTGCTAGCAAGCTATTTCTAATTTGTTGTGTTGTGAATTGTGTAACATACATGATTGTAAGCTGTTATTTAAAAAAAAGTCCCACTGGGTTTCTTCGCAGGACAGAGATTTTTATCGAAATTGTGGTAATTAAACAAAAGAGTGACTTTCGGTAAGTACTATTTATAATCTATATAAAATAAAAAAGTTTCTGTTTCTGTTTCATAACAATACCCGTCTCCGTGCATGCGTGGAATGACTGCGTCAATAGCGCACTTTTAAGACTAATTGAACAACTCTCGCAACAAAAAATCCCTTTCGTACGTCATGCGTATCGTTCCTCAAAATTAACTTAGAAACCTAGTGTTTAGTATGATTTTTGTATGATTAATTTTATATTAATATAGTATGATCAATTGCATCGTAGAAAAGCGTGACTAGAAAATAAAAGGTATTAAAAATTATTCTGTTTCAGCAAATTACTTATTTGTTAAAATCTTTTTTTTTTTTTTCTGAACGTACCCATTGCTAAGCTTATGTATTTTTTGAATTAACATGAAGAATATAGGCTATGAAAGTGGATGGATTAAGAGTAGACGAAGGTCTAAAAAAAGATCGTCGGACTGATTAGGGATGACACGCGTAAGAAAGAAGTGAGTGAAGAGATGGCGGCTAGTAGCAGAGAATGGAAGAGAATACATTATATGCCGACCCCAATTCACTTGAAATAAGGCCAAGAACAATAAAATCTTTTTTAATTATATTCGTACACTTTTAAAGAAGGTTAACAGTTTTTTTTTTATTTCCATAAGCCGATGTTATAAA
The DNA here is from genome assembly GCA_963668995.1 of Parnassius mnemosyne. Lineage (NCBI taxonomy): Eukaryota > Metazoa > Arthropoda > Insecta > Lepidoptera > Papilionidae > Parnassius > Parnassius mnemosyne. The sequence continues at coordinate 52,062,930 of CAVLGL010000104.1, read as the reverse complement.
CATTAGGAGATATTTACACTGACTCGTTTTCACTTCACACGAGTGCAGCTGCGGGTCGGTGTCGTTGAAGTGCAAATGAGTGCAATTACTAATTAACACAATATGTTATCTAACAAACACACCAAGTCCAAAGTTATCTGCAAAGTTTAAGTTTAGGTATAGTTGTTAGTTAACTGTTTACACATCATTGAATCGCTGCGTAATGGTACAGAACTTGTTTTTATACATTAATTTAATTATAAAAGCCTTCTCTAATTTCGTAAACTTTATTGAGCTAAGTTTTAATAAAAAGGGTTATTATAATATTAAGTAATTTATGGATGATGACAGCCTCTGGAAATAAAGTGATCGCTTACCAAGGTATTTCTACTTAGTTTTGTGTTGTTAATTGTGTAATATACATGATGTAAGTTGTTATTTTTTTAAAGTCTCGCTGGGTTTCTGCTAGTTCTTCCCAGGACAGTGATTTTTTTCCGAACCAGTGGTAATAAACAAAAGAGTGACTTTTAATAGGTATTATTTATAATCTATGTTGAATAAAATGTTTCTGTTTCTGTTTATAGTTACTCCGAAGAGAATCTTCATCATCATTCATCATTACAGCCCTTCACAAGTCCACTGCTGAACATAGGCCTCCTCCAAAGAATGCCACAAAGCACGGTCCTGAGCCACCTGCATCCATCGACTTCCTGCATATCTTACCAGGTCGTCACTCCATCTAGTGGGGGGACGCCCTACACTTCGCCTGCCGGTACGAGGCTGCCACTTGAGAACCTTTATTGCTAATCGGTTGTCGGTTCTTCGAGCTATATGGCCGGCCCATTGCCACTTCAGCTTACTAATCCGTTGGGCTATGTCGGTCACTCTGGTTCTACTGCGGATATCCTCATTTCTGAGTTTATCACGCAGAGAAACTCCGAGCATAGCCCTCTCCATAGCTCGCTGAGCGACCTTGAGCTTCCTTATCCGGCCAGCAGTGAAGGACCACGTCTCAGTTCCGTATGTCATCACTGGCAACAGGCACTGGGTGTACAGTCTCGTTTTCAAGGTTTGAGGTATACCTGACGAGAATATGTGCCGTAATTTCCCGAACGCTGCCCAACCGAGTTGAATCCGTCGATTGACCTCTCGGTCGATGTTGGACTTACCTAGTCGGACTATTTGTCCCAGGTAAACATACTCGTCAACAACTTCGAGCTTAGTGTTCCCAACAACTACCGGCATAGGTGTGACATAAACATTAAACATGATCTTTGTTTTGTCCATGTTCATCTTAAGACCTATCCGTTGGGAAACACTATTAAGGTCATTGAGCATAGTGCTTAGGTCCTCTAGCGATTCTGCCATAAGGACTATATCGTCGGCAAATCGAAGGTGAGTGATGTACTCGCCATTGATGTTCATGCCATATTCTTTCCAGTCCAGAATCTTGACAACGTCTTCCAATGCAGCGGTGAAGAGTTTCGGGGATATGACGTCACCCTGTCTTACACCTCTCTGCAATTGGATAGGTTTCGTACTCTCGTTCTGTACTCGGATAGCCATCGTAGCCAGCTGGCTACGATGGCTATCCGAGTACCGAACGGCGTTGTCGCCTTTCTTGAAGAACAAGACCACCGCACTTCTGCTCCACGCCTCCGGTGTAATGCCACCATGAAAGACTTCAAGTACCGGTTTTCCACCCGCTTACAGAAGCTCCGCTGTAATTCCATCCTCGCCTGAAGCCTTGCCGTTTTTAAGGTGCTGGACAGCCATTCTAATCTCGCTCAGACTGACGTCCGGGATATCAACGGAATAATGTCGGATAAGACTCGCTCTTGGATCGTTACTCACACTTGCGTGCGGCTCCAACGATGACGTGTACAGCTGCCCATAGAACCTCTCAATCTCACTCAAAATCTCAAGTACCCCGGAAATGATGCTGCCACATTCAGTCTTCAACTTTGACAGTTGGCTCTTTCTGGCAGAAAGATCTCTGGCAAAGACTTTGGAGCCTTGGTTCCGCTCGATCGCTTCTTCAATACGAGCTGTATTGAAGTTGCGTAAGTCCCGCCGCATGCATTTGGAGATCTATCTGTTCGGTTGCCTGTATGCTGTCTAATCTGTTGAAGAATGTAGCTTCATCTCCCGTCTAACAGCCATGAGATTAAGAGTTTGATCGGAGAGTGTTTGTGTTCTTCTGCGGCCTGTCTTGTAGAACTTAGCTCCGACCGCATGGACAGTTTCCACGAGCTTGTCATTCATATCGTCCACTTCATTGCAGTCTTCTTGGCACTGAAAACGGTTTTTTAACTCGAGCTGAAAGGTTTGGGGACTTTTGAACAGAGCACGAGGGGGACGGAGCGTTGACTTCATTAGACGAGACCTCTCCAACTTAACGTTTAGGTTCAGTGTGCCTCTAATCATTCAGTGATCGCTACCAGTTTTTACCCTCGCAATCACTGAGACATCACTGAACAGTTGTCGTCTGGTCGTCATAATGAAGTCAATCTCATTTTTTGTCGAACCGTCGGGGCTCGACCAGGTCCACTTCCTGTGGGGCCGCTTCTGGAAGAAAGAGTTCATCATAAAGAGTCCCTCTTTCTCCATGAAGTCGGCCAGCTGCTGGCCCCTTGGGTTCCGTTGCCCCTATTCCAAATTTCCCTACTTTCAGCTCACCGTTCTCTCTTGTGCCTAGTTTTGCATTGAAATCTTCCATTAACACCGTATATTGGGTTTTGGAGGAATGCATGGCTCTAGAGATATCCTCATATATTTCCTCCACCTCCTGATCGGGGTGTGCCGAGGTTGGTGCGTAAACCTGTATGACCTTCAGCGAATACCGTTTGGTGATTCTGAGTATAAGGTACGCAACCCTCGTCGACACACTCTCAATCTTTACAACGTTGTTAACGAGAGACTTGTGGACGATAAATCCGACACTTCCTTGGGACAGATTGTCGCCCTTCCGGTAATAGAGCAAGTTTCCGGATTCGAGGATTACCGTTTCCTCCCCCTCTCTTCGGACTTCGGATAATCCTATAATATCCCAGCGTAACTTGTCTATCTCTTCTTCCAGCTCCACAATCTTCTCGTCAGTCCTCAGGGTACGTGCGTTGTATGTTGCCAGGTCGAGTCGTCGTAGGTGGCAACCGAACTTCCACCGGAGATTCTTAGCACCCCCTGCCCCGCCGTTACCATGGTCGCCACCGTAGCCAGGAATAGCGAGGCCGCCAGGGACTGGGGGCCGTCTCTTCGTAACTTTCATTATGGGGGGTATATTGCCATAGTTGCCACGCTTGGTGGGCGGGTTGGCAACCGCAGTTTTTTTTAATGGTATTTTTGCTGTTACCAGGAAGATGCTGCTGCCCATCTTCTGCCTGTTTCCCTTTGTCGCATTTTACGACGCCCACGGGAAGATATGGGGTAGTGGATATTCTTAACCGCCACTACATGGGCAGAGAATCTTACGTTAATATAATATCAAGTAAATTACCAATATATTATTTTAGTATCTTCCAAACGAAATTTTGTCCTGGCAGTCAGTTTCAATTGAGAATATCCATCTGTGCAGTACAGGAATATAATGCACAAGTGTGGGCGCACACACTTTTGCAACACGAACAACTTTCTGACTCCGAGCTGCTGCTGGGAATTTTTTTACAGATAAACCCAATCACTGATTTTGGCCTGTCCCGGGATTCTGGACCAGAACGTCGTGATCTGCTCATTTATTCAACTTTGCTAACTACACAGAAACCTTTCAACATTTTTCTATTATCAATTATATTAAGGCACGTTGGCTATTTAATATTTTTCAATACTATAAACTGAATTGAATCTTTTCTAAATGTTTCTAGTGGAAAAACATTTATTTATTGAAAAACTAAACATATTATAGTCTTTAAAATAATTTCATTGAGAATAATAACAGGGTTAAATTATAATTACCTGTTTAAAAACAAAAAAAGTAATGAAGAAAATAAAAGAATTTTACAAAAATTTATTGAAAACTTGAAGCGAACCAACAGAATCAAAATAAGTTAACATTATCTTCTGCTTAATTATTACTGTCGTTTAATATTTTAAACATACTTCATGAATGTTTAATTAGTAATTTAAAGGCAAAAACTAATATCTTCTATGAACCATGAACGAAAATTTTAATAAATGGAATGTGGAAAATATTCGAGGCTGTGAGTTTTTTGCTTTTTTTATTCCAAGCTTAAAGTATTCAAACTGAAAAATTTTAATTAGTCCGAAAATCATGTACATACAAATAATTGGTCGCTTTTTGATTACAGAATTATTAATAAATGTTCACAGTGAGGTGGCAACAAAAGAGAATCCATCGTCTCTTTTCACGAGGTGACTGTAGGAAATAGATACATATGTACCAACATACGTTCATATGTTCACGCCTGTTATCCCAGAGATGGTATGTAGATTCTAAAGAGCAGGCAGCAGCTACTCGAATCACAATTAGCCTAAAATATATGGTAAAATTGTTAAGGAAGTGATACGTGCCAATACCGTCGCCACATATTTATCGTATATCTAATAACTTCATTGCATTGCTAGCGATACGTTTTGCTAGCAACGCAAATTTTAACAGTTTAAATTTTAAAGCACTTAATTTTTGAACTTGGCACCTAATTAGCACCTAAAAAGCACCTAATTTTGGGTTTTCTGAATGCAAATTCCTGACTTTATGTTGCTGGCGATTTACAACTAGGGATACCGTGATTTCAATTCAGAACTATTGGCATGAACATATACAAGCTTTCTTAATTTACTGTTTGAAGGAGGTTGGGAGGGTGACCGAGAGCGAAATGTTATACCAGTATTATTACAAACAAAAAAGATATTGTAATAACATGTCTACGTTAAATTCGCGCATGGTACTTTAAACATGAATATTCACAAATATGTCGCAATTAACAGGAAAAAATTAGGTATATACCACGTTCATTAAAATCAGTATGTGACATAAAGTATTAATGTTCAGAATGTATTTAGGCAGACAGGTAAGTGGAGAACAATAGCGAGAATTGATATTTTAAAATATTTTTAATTATACTTTCTTTCTTTACTGTGAATATAATATTAGTATAGATTAATCCGTCTACGTAAATTATTAATCACTTTCGTTAATTTTACGTCAGTTGCGAACAATTGATTCAAATTGGTGCCTAAGCTTGTGATCTTGTGACAACTCAACATCAAATGTACTAACATAGTCCAAAGGTTAAAACAGCAATTCAAAAAAATTACTGCGTAAAAAATTCTATAAAAAGAGAAATGTTTATGCCCTTTATCACTTCCACAATTAAGACAAATCTAACGATTCCTATATTGTGTTAAAATCCATCAAGCCGCTTAGACTACACAGCGTGCCAAATAAATACAGACTCCTATAATATACATTGCTGCGGCAGCGGCCTAGAATACTGCCACTCCCTCTCATCTCGTGGATTTCGTACGAGTCGACGAGGGAAATGCCATAAAAAGGCTTCCGACGGATGGCGACATCCCAGTCATCGTCAGACCAAAAATTCCCAGGCCTATGATGTTCAGCAGCATTACAGGTGCGATGTGTCTGGCACTGCGATCGCCAACCCGCTTGCCCAGCGTGGCGATTAAAGGCAAATCCTCCCATGAACAGCACCACAAAAACACGGCCCCCAGTTCCCGGTCGCCCCATTATTCCTGACCGTGGTGGCGGTCATGGCAACGGTGGGGCAGGGGGTGCAAAGAATCCCCGGTAGAGGACAGGTTACCATCAAAACTGGACTTGCCGACGCATAATGGACGTAATCTGCGGCAAAACGGAAACATCTATGAACTAGAAGCTGAGCTGGAAAATATAAGATGGCATATTATAGGGTTAAGTGAGGTCCGAAAAGAGGGAGAGGACACACTTACCCTGCGATCGGGCCATCTGCTGTACTTTCGGGAGGGAGACGGCCTTTCCTAAGGCGGAGTAGATTTCCTCGTTCACAGGATCCTCACTAACAATATTGTAGAAATCTCCAGTGCATCGACGCGTGTAGTATACCTTGTACTGAAGCTATCAAAAAGATATAGATCGTACAATTTTATGCCTCGACCTCGGCACATTCGGATGATGAAGTTGAAACTGTTTATGAAGACATTTTTACGGTTTTACATAACATAACTAAGGCCCACTACTATGGCGGATTTTAATACCAAGGTGGGTAAGCACACGGGTGTTGCCTTGATTTAAGGACTCCACGCTTTTGGAAGCAGAAATCACAGGGGACAAATGCTGGTCAACTTCCTCGAGAAAAAGGGGCTATTTCCGATGAATTCGTTTTTCGAAAAGAATCCCCAAACGAAGTGGACTTGGTGCAGTCCCGATAACATTAAAAAAATGAGATTGACTTCATCATGACGGACAAAATGCACATATTCAGAGATGTCTCAGTGATCAGCAAATTCAATACCGGGAGTGATCACCGCCTTGTCCGCGGCTCTATGAATATCGATTTTACGCTTGAAAGCTCCCTATTAATAAAGTACACCCTTCGACCAAATCTGCTTCAATTCGTAACTCGCTCCCAACGCTTCCAACTAGAACTTATAAACCGATTGGCCTTTAGACCCACGTTGGATATTGACGAAGATTTTATCAGCGTGAACAAGATCTTAAGGGATGAGGGTAACAGGTTTTGTGGCAAGCAACATATGGGCCGAAAGTCAAAGTTCTCAGATGAGATAATTCAGCTTATGAAAAGAAGGCGTGAGTTAACAACATCAACGCCATCTGAACAAGTGACATTCAGAAATTGTGAGGGAAGTTGTGAGGCGGGACTCGCGTTGCTCGAATGCAATTGCGATGCAAGCGGCAATAGAGCGAAACAAGGGATCCAAAGTCTTTGCTAAGGAGCTTGGGAGAAGTCACATCGCAAGACTGTAGACGCATGATGGCAAAGTCCTCACGTCAAAGCTTGAGGTTCTCTCTGAGGTCAAAGACTATTATGGCAAACTATATACCTCTCATAAGCCAAAACCTGATCCTAAATGTGATAATTCCAGAGCCACGCTGACCCGCCACTATACCGACGAGCTGCCAGACATCTGCCTTTAGGAGATAGAGCTGGCCCTCGGTCAACTTAAAAATGGAAATGCCCCTGGAGAAGATGGAGTTACAATAGAGCTCTTAGAGGCTGGGAGTCAAACCTTGCTAAAAGAGCTCTGCCGAGTTTTAACTGCATCTTACGAGATAAGAGAACTCCAAAGACGTGGAGCAGAAGGTTTCAATGAAGATTTGCCACTATAGGTAACATCCACACAGTGCGGCAAATAATACAGAAGACAACAGATTATAACCAGCCCCTGTGTCTTGCATTTGTGAATTATGATAAAGCTCCTAAAGATTTGACTCCATCTAAACTTAGGCTGTACTGGATTCTTTGCAGCGGTGCCAAATTGACTGGCGGTACAACGAAGTTCTGAGATGCCTTTACAACGCCAGTACGATGTCCGTCCAAGTACAGGGAAGTCAAACAAAACAAATCCAGTTGTATCGCAGAGTGATACAGGGGGGTATTATATCCCCTAAACTGTTTACAAATGCACTGGAGGATGTTTTTAAGACTCAAAACTGAAAAGGACGTGACATAAACGTAAACGGTGAGTACATCTCACACTTACGCTTTGCTGATGATATCGTCGTCATGGCAGAATCGTTGCAAGAACTTCAGGACATGCTGAACAGACTGAATGTATTCTCCCAACGTGTTGGTCTGTGTATGAATCTGAATACAAAAGTTAAGTATAAAGTATGAAGACAAAAGTTATGTTCAACGATTACGTCATCAACATCATCATAATTACAGCCCTTCATAAGTCCACTGCTGAACATAGGCCTCTCCCAAAGAATGCCACAAAGCACGGTCCTGAGCCACCTGCATCTATGGACTTCCTGCATGTCTTACCAGGTCGTCACTCCATCTCGTGGGGGGTCGCCCTACACTTCGTCTACCGGTACGAGGCTGCCACTCAAGAACCTTTCTTCCCCATCGGTTGTCGGTTCTTCGAGCTATATGGCCGGCCCACTGCCACTTCAGCTTACTAATCCGTTGAGCTATGTCGGTTACTCTGGTTCTACTACGGATATACACATTTCTAAGTTTATCACGCAGAGAAACCCCGAGCATAGCCCTCTTCATAGTTCGCTGAGCGACCCTGAGCTTCCTCATACGGCCAGCAGTGGAGGACCACGTCTCAGATCCGTAAGTCATCACTGGCAACACGCACTGGTTGTACAATTTCGTTTTAAGGTTTTGAGGTATGTCTGACGAGAAGATGTGTCGTAGTTTCCCGAACGCTGCCCAGCCGAGCTGAAACCGTAAATTGACCTCTCGGTTGAAGTTAGACTTACCTAGTCGGACTATTTGTCCCAGGTAAACATACTCGTCAACAACTTCAAGCTTAATGCTCTCAACAACTACCGGCATAGGTGTGACATGAACGTTAAACATGATTTTCGTTTTGTCCATGTTCATCTTAAGACCTATCCGTTGGGAGACACTATTGAGGTCATTGAGCTTAAGTCCTCCAGCAATTCTGCCATAATGACTGTATCGTCGGCAAATCGAAAGAGAGTGAATTACTTGCCATTGATATTAATACCGCATCCTTTCCAGCCCAGTAGGTTGAAATCGTGAAGACGTTTGGCGAAGGAGGTTGGAAGCAATGCAACGGTGAAGAGTTTCGGGGATATAACGTAACCCTCTCTTACACCTCTCTGCAATTGGATAGGTTTCGTTCTCTGATTTTGTACTCGGATAGCCGTCGTAGCCCTACTGTACAAAAACTTCAGCACTTCAATATACCGACAGTCTACATGGCACCGCTAAAGAGACTGCAACACCGCCCAAATTTCGACGGAATCAAAGCCTTTCTCATAGTGCAGATAAGCAAGGCAAAATGGCAGATTATACTGTTCTGTCTTCTGTACAATTTGCCGAAGGGTATATATGTGGTTAATGGTACTAAAGCCTTTTCGGAAACCGGCTTATTCCCGAACAAGCCGGTTTGAAGTCGTCAAGTCTGCGTGCGAGACGATTTGTAATGACTCTCGAAAACAGCACGTAGACGCGGCTTAGAAGGGAAATCGGTCTGTAGTTCTTCAAGAGAGCGTTGTCGCCTTTCTTGAAGAACAAGACCACCGCACTGCCGCTCCACGCCTCCGGAGGAGTGCCACCATGGAGGACGGAATTAAAAAACTTCTGAAGAACTTCAAGTACCGGTTTTCCACCCGCTTTCAAAAGCTCCACTTTAATTCTATCCTCACCTGGGGCCCTGCCATTTTAAGGTGCTGGAGAGCCATTCTAATCTCGCCCAGACTGACGTCCGGGATATCTTCGGGATAATGTCGCATAAGACTCGCTCTTGGATCGTTACTCACACTTGATGATGTGTACAGCTGCCCACAGAACCTCTCAATCTCTTAAAAAAAATCAAAAAATCTTGTGCCTAGTTTTGAATTGAAGTCTCCCATTAACACCGTATAATGGGTTTTGGAGGAATGCATGGCTCTAGAGATATCCTCATACATTTACTCCACCTCCTTATCGGGATGTGCCGAGGTTAGTGCGTAAACCTGTATGACCTTCAGCGAATACCGCTTGGTGATTCTGAGTATAAGGTACGCAAGTCTTATCGATACACTCTCAATCTTTACAAAGTTGTTAACGAAAGACTTGTGGACGATAAATCCGACACCTCCTTGGAACAAATGGTCGACCTCCCGGTGATAGAGCAAGTTGCCGGATTCGAGGATTACCGTGTCCTCCCCCTCTTTTCGGACCTCGGTTAATCCTACAATATGCCAACGTAACTTGTCTATCTCTTCTTCCAGCTCCACAATCTTCTCGGCAGTCCTCAGGGTGCGTGCGTTGTATGTTGCCAGGTCGAATCGTTTTAGGTGGCAACCAAACCTCCACCGGAGATTCTTAGCACCCCCTGCCCCACAGTTACCATGGTCGCCACCATAGCCAGGAATAGCGGGGCCGCCGGGGACTGGGGGCCGTCTCTTTGTTACTTTCATCAGGGCAACCGCAGTTTTTTTATTATAATTTTGATGTTATCAGGAAGATGCTGCTGCGCATCTCCCGCCTGTTTCCCACTGTTGCCTCTTACGACATACACGGGAAGATATGAAGTAGTGGATATTCTTAACCGCCACTGTGTAGTGGCGGTTAAGAATATCCACTACTACTACTAGCCGTGTGGCTATCACGTCATACCAGTTCCAATTACTGTTGATGGTGAATTTTTTGAAGTTGTCCAAGAATATATTTACCTCCCGCAGATATTGCAACTAGGTAAAAATTACTTCGAGAAGGAAGACGATCGGAGGATTCAGTATAGCTGGGGATCATTTAAAAAGCTCCGTCAGGTTTTCTCGTCACCCACACCGCAACGTCCGAAGACAAAAGTCTTCAACCAGTGCGTCCTGCACGTACTCACTTACGGTGCTGAAACGTGGACACTGACGATACGGCTAGTCCACAAGCTTAAAGTCACTCAGTGAACGACGGAAAGAGCTATTCTCGGAGTTTCTCTGGTAGATAAAATTATAAATGAAGAAATCCGCCGGAAAAACAATATTATTGACACAAATGCACAGCAGTGACAGAACAGTGCAAAGGATTAGAGAGAGAGAAAGATTGACAGAGAATCCAAGGAACCAATTATAGGTAATGGAGAGACACTGGAAACGGTCTTTTAAATAACTAGAAGTGAAAGGATTAGACAGCACACCATAGAAAGCGGAGAGAATGTGAGTATTCTTATGAAGGCGAATCTCGAAATAGCAATTTGGGCTGTTTGTAAAATTCAGAGATGTGATTATATTTATGAAGCCCAAATTTAAATCTAATACATACATTTTGATTGTGCTCATGCTTATTGAGCTGCTCCTCGGTAACATCAAGATGGTAAATATCAGCATAGTCAAGGATAGGCAAAAGTAGAGATTGAGCAAGCGTAACTTTCGGTACTTTTGGATTGCGCAAATTTGACCATATTTCCCAATTTCGCTCACGTCTCAAGTGGTTACCTATCCGACTTCGCCGGAACATGCATATACTTTCTATTCTGTACTGTGTATTATTTCACTCTTCTACTCCTCCCTATCTAAAGGAGAAGTTTAATTTTGTGGGGTTTCCGGGGGAACCTTTACGCTCTTCTAGAAAATTCATTTTAAGTGTGCCAACTCACAATACATCAATTTTCAATAAATCTTTTACTGTCCAGTCTATTAAGCTCTGGTATGCTCCTAAGCTTCTAAAACCTTTGCATATACGTGAGGCACAAACTATTGTTATCTTTAAGCGATTACTTAAAGAGCTTTACTTGTCTCAATCGTTCGGACACCGTTAGGATAAATTGTGTGATTATGTATTTATTGTATCTATCAGCTTTATATTATTGTTTGAGGAATTTTGTATATGTAAGAAGTGTAATGGGTATAGTACAGAGACTGATTTTGTAGTTAGGAATAATAATTAATTCGTTTACACGAATTAATTATCCAACGAGTCGAGGATAATCTAGTAACGGAATACGACAAGCGCACCGTTCCACGTCAGAGCCAAGACTGTCCTAACGGCGGCCGCTCCATCCGTTTTATACAAGCAAAACGGGCGCCATCGCAGGTGCAATAGTGCAGGTGTGCAGAGCACGTGTTATTTACAAGAATTCTGCCTAGTTAAACCGACTTCGCCACACGTGCAATGGTGTACGTGCCGTCACGGCCATACTGACATGCATGCGTCCTCGCACGCGCTCCATCACAATTTTAGTTATCTGTAACAACTGTAATCTGTAAAACATCGTTCGATTATCCTGACAAAACAGCGTCTGGTCCGGTCTATACTGACCCTTCAGACTCGGGTGATAATCAGTTTTGTTCCGGCAGTAAGCCCTACAAAACTTTTATCACCTTTATGCTAGATCGGAATGATTAGTCTGTAGCTTTTTCTATTTTCTCTTTTTTTTTCAAGTACTGTTTTCGCTAGTCCGGAATCACTATTCCCTATAGCTATATCATTGTACCGGCACAAAGCCCTGCAATGATAGTAAGAACTATTTTTTTTCTTACGCTTTTTTTTTTCAAGTACTATTTATGCTAGTCCGGAATCACTATTCCCTTTAGCTATATCATTGGACCAGCAAACGCCCTGCAATGATAGTAAGAACCACATTTTTTTTCTTACTCACTTTTTTTTCAATTCAGTATAGAACAGTTACAGACCAACCATACCGCAAACATGTCCCCGTCACAATCACACAAAAATGTATCGTGACGGACGTAGTGACACGATAACACCTAAGTATGTAAACCAACAGCAACACTACTTATCTCAATGTAACACAGGGCAGCCTCTCAGCAACACTAATCCTTCTTGCCTGCACTAGAAGAATTACCACAACGAACAGAACCACGAGACTATCTTAGCACTAGTAGAATGACCACACTCGTTGAATGACTGAAGCGGACTCTCCCGCGCACGGCACCTACAGTGAACTTTATACTATCGACACAAGAGGGGGTTTCTCGATATACCCTCCCTTCTACCTCGATCCAACCGGGTATTTTATAGACACTCCGACATATATATATATATGTATATTGATATATGTGTTTTTAAATGGTATATTTTTGTATATATGTTTATATATATATATATCTGTATGTATATGTATATATATATATGTGTGTATGTATGTATATGTGTATATTATATGTTTTACTTTATCTTTTGTTATGTGTTAGTAATTTATATTATTTCATGTATTACTTAGTTATTTATATATTTTTTGCATTTATTATTTGTATATTTATATTGCACCACCTACCACCTACCTATTCATTGTTTGTATTACTTTACACCTTTGGTTGCCTGGAAGAGATCGCTATGTAGCGAGAAGGTCGCCAAATTGTACATATTATAATCTGATTTTTGTTATGACATTTGTATATTTGTTCGTGGTATACAATAAAAGTAAATTCATTCATTCATTCATTCAAGAAAATTACCTAGGTAATCTACGTCTATACGTACGCTTAAACCAGCAAACATTTTATTAACCTCAATTACCTGTGAGGTTCAAGACATATGACATACAGGAGTCGAGAGACCACAGGTTTTAACCTTGTTAATGTAAGGGATCTGAGTGCAGTCTAGTATAATAGGAGGAAGGGAAAAACCAGTAAATGTTTCCAATTAATCTAGAACTACTAATGATGTATAGCCTCATGAATAAAATTTCTGTTGAAATAATACCAAAATAAAGAAAAGTTGTTGAATAAATATTTTACTAAACAATCAAATTGTTTTGTCAAGGTAGTAAAGAATACAGCGATTAACAGTACCTATATTTTATCTTTTTTCTTTATCTTTTAAAATACGTTACCCCACACTAGGATTTTCTCCTGTATCGTGGAGATATTTTACATACATAAATTGCATAAGGAAAAATATCTAGACATGAAACAATAACATTATTCTTGATTTTAGTGTTTTCTTATATACACTAAAAAATATATTGTATTTAGTTAAAGTGATCTAATTAGCTAGACAGACAGACAGTCATACGATAATACCCTTACCACAGTAATGGTGGATGACGGCCGGCATTGCTAGTATTTGCACCATAAGTAATCAATTAGCTTATATACTAAATATTAAATTTATGGGTATATTTGCATAAATTTATTAATACTTTAAATGGTACTATGGCTGCTTAAATATTAAATTCAAGAATTTCTTTATAAAAGCCGACCAGAATTTTGATTATGATTTTTACGAAGATAAAATTTAACAAAACAATTTTAATCAACGGATGTTTTGTCTCTTAATTTATAAACGGGAATAAAAGTTTTCTTTATTTTTATTTTAATGAAATCTTTGACAAAAATGCATATATTTATATATAATTCATAAAAATAAAGCAAATATAACTTACACTTTTATAAAAAAAATAACTTCTAAACCTGACTTTAACGGTGGTAGAGCCACGCAGTAGTTTTTGCTGTTGCACGTATGGGCCGGCTCGAGCAGGGTTGGTACCACGACCTCACAGAATACCGACGTGAAGTAGAGGCTCTGCTTCTGCGTTTCGTCTGGTGAGTGCAGGTGGCCGGAGGCCCAATTCTCCCCTCCCCCCCAATCAACATGGTAGCGGAATTACACGATAGACTACCCCAGGAGGATACCAGTACCCCTGGAGAACCCCTCGCTGAGCATCCACGACCATGTTATTCCAATCCTGAGCGTGGGTGCTCAGGCTGCCCCGCGTATTCTGGGGGGGGGGGGGGGGGGCGGGGGGCAAAACACCGCTCAAAAACATAACTGCTCGGGACAAACAATACCAAGGCGACCCCTGCCACGCTATGCGTGAATTTCTGTAACATCAGGAGAATTCACTCTAACCTAAACGCCGTCCACTATCATCTCGAGACGGCGAAGCCGGCCTTGCTCTTTCTGACCAAGACGCAGGTTTCCTCTCCGGCTGATATTTCGTATCTCTCCTACCCGGGGTACTAATTGGAGCACTCCTTTGTGCCTCGGGCTGGAGTTTGCGTGTATGTCAGAGGGGACATCTGTTCTCGACGCCTCGGCAGTCTTGAAGGTTCGGACCTGTCCATCCTTTGGCTACGCGTAGACAGCGAAGACCTTCCGCGCGTCTACGGGTGCCTCTATAGGTCCCATAGCGGTAATGCCGAAACAGACCGACTCATCGACCACGTCCAAATGGCTACAGATTCCTTGCTACAACAGGTCCCATCCACAAAGATCGTGATCCTTGGCGATTTTAACCCCCACCATGCCGAATGACTCGGTTCACGTTTAACCAATCATGCGGGGAGATCTGTTTATGACTTTGCCTTGGCATATGGTCTGACACAACTGGTTACTTCACCTACGCGGATTCCAGATGTGGAGGATCATACACCTTCCCTGTTGGATCTTCTGCTGACCTCTCATCCGGACGGATATCAGGTTTCCGTCGATGCCCCTCTGGGCTCTTCGGACCATTGTCTGATCCGGAGTGTGGTGCCACTCACGCTCCCTTCGCGGTTGCGTTCTGCAGGTTGCCGCCCTGTTTGGCATTACAGGTCGGCGGATTGGGACGGAATGCGGTCTTTCTTTGCATCCTACCCATGGGGGCGGGTTTGCTTCTCGCTAGTTGATCCCAGCGCTGTTGCTGACTCTGTCACTGATGTGGTGCTACAGGGAATGGAACTATTTATTCCATCATCTGGGGTACCCATCGGAGGCAGATCTCAGCCTAGGTTTGGTCGCACCTGTAAGACTGCATTACGCAGTAAGCAGGAGTGTTATCAAGCCTGGGCTGCGGCTTCGGTGACTCGGGATGTAAACACCAGCACACTTAAAAAGAAGTATAAATTTGCCTCCAGGTCCTTCAAAAGAGTTATTGCCAAGGCAAAGTCAGAGCACATAGGCAGAATTGGCGAGAAACTAGTTCGCCTTCCTTCGGGAACCCGTGCATTCTGGTCTCTCACCAAGGCTGTCCAAGGGAATTTCTGTAAGCCATCACTACCATCTCTGCACAAGGAGGACGACTCACTGGCCCAAGACGCAAAAGACAATGCTGACCTTTTAGGCTCCCTTTTTGCGTCCAACTCGACTCTTGATGACGGGGGCAAAACACCGCCGACCATCCCGCAGTTTGAGTGCTTCATGCCGGATATGCTGTTCTCACAGCGCTCGGTTCGCAAAGCAGTTCTCTCCCTGGACATCTAGAAGTCGAGTGGGCCTGACAGAATCCCCCCAATTGTACTGAGGCCGTATGCTCCGGAGTTGGCACCGGTCCTAACGCGTCTTTTCCGGTACTCCTACTCCCCGTAGTCCCGAATTCATGGAAGCCAGCTTTTGTCCACCCGATCCCTAAAAAAGGCGACCGCTCAGACCCGTCCAACTATAGGCCTATCGCGATCACCTCCTTGTTCTCCAAAATAATGGAATCCATTATTAACTGCCAGCTCATCCGGTACCTTGAGGATCACCAGCTGATTAGTGACCGCCAGTACGGTTTTCGTCGGGGTCGATCAGCTGGTGATCTTCTGGTCTACTTAACTCATAGATGGGCGTTGGCAGTAGAGTCCAAGGGGGAGGCGTTGGCCGTAAGTCTGGACATTGCGTAGGCCTTCGATCGGGTTTGGCACAAAGCGCTTCTTTCGAAGCTCCCTTCTTATGGGCTTCCCGAGAAATTGTGCAATTGGATCACCAGCTTCCTTGCAGATCGGAGCATCAAGGTCGTGTTAGACGGTGCATGTTCTGACTACAAGCCTATTAACGCTGGTGTTCCACAAGGCTGTGTGCTATCACCAACGCTGTTTCTTCTGCATATCAATGATATGTTGCTAACTGGTAACATTCATTGCTATGCGGATGACAGCAATGGTAATGCTCTATACACCGGCCGTGCCAATATTTCTCGGGAAAACGTCGCCGAGTACCGGAACAAACTTGTGCCTGAAGTCGAGTATTTGCTGAACAAAGTCTCGGATTGGGGGCGACTAAATCTAGTCCAATTTAATCCTCAGAAGACACATATTTGCGCGTTTACCGCTAAAAGGAATCCCTTTGTCGTATCTCCTCAGTTTCAAGGCACTCCCTTCTTGCCTCAGCCAGTATCGGTATCCTCGGAGTCGACATATCGAGTGACGTGCAGTTTCGTGGTCACATGGAAGAGAAGGCCAAATTGGTCTCTAAAACGCTTGGCGTGCTCAGCAGAGCGGGACAGTATTTCATGCCGGCACACCGCCTGCAACTTTACAAGGCGCAGGTTCGGCCTCAATGGAATACTGTTCCCATCTCTAGGCAGGGGCTCCCCAGTGCCAGCTCCTTTCCACTTGACCGCATCTAGCGCAGGGCGGCTCGAATCGTCGACGACCGAGCCCTTTCCGACAGGCTCGATTCATTGGCACTGCGAAGAGATGTTGCATCCCTTTGCATT
This sequence comes from Parnassius mnemosyne, assembly GCA_963668995.1. Classification (NCBI taxonomy): domain Eukaryota; kingdom Metazoa; phylum Arthropoda; class Insecta; order Lepidoptera; family Papilionidae; genus Parnassius; species Parnassius mnemosyne. The sequence continues at coordinate 52,045,929 of CAVLGL010000104.1, read as the reverse complement.
TTCTTTCGCATCTACCATGGGGAGTGCTCTGAGGAATTGTTCGGATTAACCCCAGCCGCCAAATTTCACTAACGCAAATCGCGGCAGAACTCCCGATAATATCCACACCATCTAGATGATTGGCGGTCCACCACTGTGCGATTTAGAAGATGTTTTCTTCCTCGCACGACTTTCTTGTTGAATCGATTACCATCAGCGATTTTTCCGGACCGATACGACTTAGGGACCTGAAAGAAAAGAGCGTACTCCTTTTTAAAAGGCCGGCAACGCATCTGCAATTCCCTCCCTGGTGTTGCAGTTGTTCATGGGCGGTGGTAGTGACTTACCATCAGGTGAGCGGCATGCTTATTTGTACAAAATTTATTGCCTTCTAAATTCGGGGCCTTAATTCTTCAACACAAAGTCTTAGCACCGACTTCAAAAGCTAATAAATTATGTGAAAATAATTGTTACCTTTAATCATTTGATCTTTTTTTAATGGAATAAGCAATATCATAACCTACAACAACTTGAATGTCATCAGAATTTTATCCCCAAATTTTTATCCGTAGGGTGGAATTTTTTCATCAAATTTTATCGGCACCCCCCTGTTAAATATGCCTATTTAATAAAAATCAGTTAAGCGTTTGCGAAGGTAACACGTAAAATAATACATGTGTTACTGTGTTACACACGTTTCATTAACTGATGAGTAGTTGGCTAGAAAGTATTTTAAAAACTTTTAGAATTAAGTCTAAATATATTAAAACACATTAAAATATTTATATTATTGTTGAGTTATTATCTCTTTTAGTTATATAAAATATTATATTGTAAATTGTGCTTTTAAAACAATTCCCACTGGTATTCTTGCTGGTTCTTCCCAGGACAGAGGATTTTTTGATATGAATAACAAATGATATCGATTGTCTCGGTGCGTCTTGTTCCTATTCGTTGACCAATCTATACATTCTATATTAACATCAAGACAACAAAATAAGCAATAAAAATTTTATCACCCTATTCTATAAAAAAAGAAAGATTGTCAAAGAACTGAAGAAAACGATTGTAGGATATGTAAATGAACTCAAAAGTCAAACTACTTTCACGTATTAGAAAGTATCCCTCCAGGGATACATCCCAATACCTGATAGTACCTGAAATTTATATACCCTTTGCAATTGCTTACAATGTAGTTTTAACCAATCTTAAGGCAAGAAAAAACGGTGGCAAAGCTGTACATTAAAATTTCCTAGTGTATTGGTAAAGCCTTTTATTTATTTATTTGTTTATTTACTCTTTATTGTACACCAAAAACAAAACAAAAACAAATACAATTAAATCTAAATAGAAAATGTACAACAGGCGGTCTTATCACTCTGAAAGTGATTTCTTCCAGACAACCTTAGTGTAGAGAACTGGTGTAAATAATAGTTAAAAATAGAGGGGGGCGTACAAAATAAAAATAAAAATATAAAATACATACAAATAAAGGCAAGTGAAGATTATGTATGATATAATATAATAGATTAAATGAAAAGAGTACGAAAAAGGAAAAGTGATTTATCTAATAGCGTTCTAAGTAATAGGATTTAACAAGACATTTGAAAGAATGAAGAGATTGAGCACGACGAATGTGGAGAGGTAAAGAGTTCCACAAACGTACAGCAGTTACAGTAAAGGGTTTCTTAAAAAAGGAGGAAGAGTGCGAAGGAGTAGAGAGAGAAAGATTGACGGAGGATCGAAGGAACCGATTATGGGTAAGGGAAAGATACTGGAAACGGTCTTTTAAATAATGAGGAGAGGAAGGATTAAACAGCACGCTATACAAAGTGGAGAGAATGTGAGTATTCCTGCGAAGGCGGATCGGGAGCCATTTGAGCTGTTTGCGAAATTCAGAGATGTGATCATATTTGCGAAGCCCAAATATGAATCTAATACATAAATTTTGAATGCGCTCAAGCTTATTAAGCTGCTCCTCGGTAATGTCAAGATAGCATATGTCAGCATAGTCAAGGATAGGTAGAAGTAGAGACTGGGCGAGCGTAACTTTAGTTACTGTGGGAAGAAAATTACGTAATCTACGTAAAGAGCTTAAAGCAGCAAACATTTTTCTACTAACCTCATTAATCTGTGAGGTCCAAGACATACAAGAGTCGAGATACAACCCCAGGTTTTTAACCTTGTTACTGTAAGGGATTTGAGTGCAGTCTAGTAAAATAGGAGGTAGGGAAGACCAGTCAATTTTTCCAATTAATCTAGAACTACCGATGATAATTGCCTGAGTTTTCTTGGGATTGATCGTTAAATCATAACGTTTACTCCAATTCGAAATACAAGTCAGATCAGCGTTAATAGTGTCAACTGATTTAGACAAATCTTCAAGAGAAGATTGAGTATAGATCTGGAGATCATCAGCATACAAGTGGTAGGAAGAGGACAGATTATGACTTATAGAGTTAATAAAAATTGCAAACAGGAGAGGAGACAACACGCCACCTTGTGGTACGCTTGTCGGCGACCAAACAAGTAACTTCGAAACCAGTCAACTACAGTTGGAGATATGTTGATAAAGCGCAGGATGCCCAACAAGATATCAAAATCTACTGTATTAAATGCATTACTAAAATCAAGTAACGTAAGAATGGTAAGCTTTTGTTTCTCCATACCATAACGAATATCATCAGTGATTTGTAAAAGTGCAGTTGTCGTACTATGGCCAGGACGGAAACCGGATTGCAAAGGATTTAAAAGATTATGTTTTAAAAGATAGATGCTTAATTGATTGTGCACAAGACGTTCAAGAACTTTGGAAAGGAAAGGCAAGATAGAGATAGGTCTATAATCAGAAAAACTAGACGGATTCGACTTTTTCGGAAGAGGAACTACAAATGCATCTTTCCAAGCTGAAGGGAAAATAGAAGAATTCAGTGAATTATTCAGGATGGAAGTGATTACAGGTGAAAGGAGATCAATGAGAGGGATGACCATTTTCCGACTAATGCAGTCACTACCAATTGAATTTGAATGGATAGACATTATGGCTTTCATAACATCACAACTGTTAAATTGACTAAAATTAAAAGCAGAGGTGTCTGGAGCGGGAGCTTTTGAAAGGGAATCCAAAGTATTGTGTTTTGCATTATCGTTAATGCAAGACGAAGATGAGAAATGCAAATTAAGTTGATTGAGATCAAAGTTAAGGTGAGTGAAATTTTGTCGTAATTTCCCAACTCCTAAAGACTTAAGAAATTTCCAGACCCTAGCAGGGTCAGGATCTTGTACTGATTCATGGATATGGCGTCGTTGTGCTTTTCTACACAGATTGTTGCAACGATTCCGTACTAATCTATACTTCTCTCGATTCAGGTCGCTAGGAACTGACTTGTATTTCGCTTTGGCACAATTTTTAATGGGGATGATTTTTTTTATATCATCAGTCAGCCATGGAGAGGGAGGATGCTTTACACGCACTGGACGAACAGGAGCATGAACGTCATAAAGCTGAATTAACAAAGAGTTGAACAAAGCTACCTGTTCATCAACAGTGGAAGCATTGACGACTACATTCCAATCAATTTTTCGAGCGTCATTTAAAAGCTGCTTCAAGTCCAAGTTACTAAAGTTACGCTGAAGTAGGATCCTTGACTTAGCTTTAGGGGGACGGATTTTGTAAGACAAGTATAAAAGGTCATGATAGGAAAAAGAATCAGCAGCATATTGCCCAAATTTATGAACAAGGTCAAGTGAAGACACAAACATTATGTCGAGAAGAGAAGGGGCACAGTTCGGGAAAAAGTGTGTGGCAGAAGTAGGAAGAAGTTTTAAATTTGCTGCTTCGATAACAGATTTTAGTTTAATTGATCTGGCGTTGGTTTTAAAAGACAAGTATTAAAATCACCCATAATTATACTATGACAATAGATAGGTGTAAGATTTTCAAGAATATTTTCTAACGTGGTGAAGTAGTCAACAGTGAGAGAGGGGCTGTAAAAGACTCCGAGAAGTAATTTAGTATGACCGAGAAGAACTTCGATAAAGAGAAATTCTGCTTCGCCTCCAGTCTGAGAACCAGTTGAAACCTGAATTACTGAATACGGTATATGAGAGCGTAGATAAATAGCAACACCGCCACCGCCCCGATCGGTACGGTCGTTACGAATCAAATGAAAACCTGGAAGCGAGTAGGATGTTGATGGAAGACATGGTTTTAACCATGACTCCGAAACAAGGATAGCGTGTATATTTTTGCTATTAAAACTTGACAACATGTCGGGGTAATGAGCAGGAATACTTTGAGCATTTATGTGAATAGCATTAAAGTTTTTGCTACATTCAGTAAAAATTGAATCTAACATAATATTTAAGGGTGCAATGCTTTCAAAGCTATCAATGCTGCTTAATCCATCAGCATCAAGCAGAATCAAAGGCGAAGGAATTGGAACTCCGAACACTATCATCTGAAGAAATCATATTAAATTATACCTGATTACTAAATGTATGTATATAAGTATATATATATAAATATGTATATATATATATATATAAATAAAATATGTATATGTATATATAAAATAAATAAATTCAAAAATAAATAAGTCATCAGTAAACTACCTGCCAGCAGTATTGAAAGAAATCTATAATTAACTTAACAATAAATGAAGAAACGGAACGTTAACGCACCATAGACACAAAAAGTGAGAGGTGTCAATGTCAGATGAGTCAAAATGTCAAAAAGTGACAATACGTTAGTACGTTAACTTACCAATTAACTACATACCTTGCAAAACTTATAATAATAAACATTCCAATGAAACATTATACTAATAATAACATACCTTACAGAAAAAAAAATTATAAACATTCCAAAGAGATATTATTAATCATTACATTTTACTATCTAATTAACGATTAACAATGACAAATAATGATGATAGAAAACAAACAAGAAAAAACAAGTAAAGTTATAGCAATAAGGATTACAAAATTAATAAAATGATAATATTAAATAAGAAAGTTCATTTTTTACCGACCTTCTTAGAACGCTGTGGTGCACTTTTATCTTCGGGGGCCTTATTTGCCTCAACCACCATTGGATAAGCGGGTGTGGCAGAAATTGACCCGTTGCATATTGTATCAAGCTCAGACAAGGTCTCAAGCTGGTGCTTTGTGCCATCAGGAGTTAAAATATTAATAACTCCATCCCTGGTCCAACACTTGGTTACGCCAAACCTACGCCTAGCTTCAAAAAAAAACACTGTGGCGTCTCCTTGTAAGAAACTCCGACTGAGTTATACCTGTGCCCTTAAGTTTGGTTTTGGAGAACCAAACCTTGTCTCGCATCACAATATCGCTGAATTTGACAACCACAGGCCTGGAAGATTTATCGGAAGGGCGTCCCAAACGATGACAGCGGCTTATGGATGATTTACTGAAACCTGACACTTGTAGTTTCGTGCTGATAAGTGTACTTATGACGGCGGCAGTTTCCTCAGATTTTTCTTCAGGAACTCCATGGAGTAGGATCATCTTCCTGCGGCGACGCATTTCACTACGATCTAGCTCTCTTCCCAGAAGATCTACTTGGTTATGCAAAGATGTTAAAGCAGCCAAGATGAATTTTCTAAATGCATTAAAATCACCAGGTAGGGAAGATGCAGTTGAGGCAGCAGAACTAGATTGTTGCAGTTCCCGTTGAAAGTCATCCATTTGACTTTGGAATGACTTTGACATCTCAATTAGTGAACCTTTCAGTGCTTCCATGGTGAAAATAATTGTGCAGTGCAGTGATGTTAGAGAAAATACTTGGAAATAAGTGCTGGTAGGTAGTTATTTATTACATGTATATAATTATTTAAAATATATTTAAATCTAAGATGTCAAAAATGTGCACTACTCAAATCACCTACCCTCCAAACTTTTTTAAATAACAAAGAAATTACAAAGGACTTTATTTAATGATGGAGACTTTGTTTACTCCTTTATTGTCAGCAGCGACCCATACAGAAATATTGCCAAGTAAAATATTGGATTGGCTGATTGATTAGTTTGCAACGTGAAATCAACTGGAATTATTTTCAATGGAAATTCAATTTAGCGAAAAATCTCTTAACTAATCTCGCTTTCTTGTTGTGGTCCGATTCTAAATTTTCATCCGAACATGCCCGAAAAAAGATTCTGTGTCGCTTTATATAATTATACTGAATTTGTATTTGGAAGACAAAATTCGTGCGTAAACTTATAATTTATAAATATTATAAGCGATAATTATATTAGATAAGCGATAATAATTGGGGGTCATTGTAGAAGCGTGCTCGTCGCGACCCCTGCCAGCCCTTTTCAGGGCTGCAATTCTGCTCAGCTGCGCACCCATGTCAACGAGGGTTAGGGCGTCCCCCCAAGGCGACGCACACCAGCTCGTCCCCGTTGGTGTGGAATGGAGCGCGCAAAGCGGCGATGGGGACCGCCACCCGTCACGCACAGCCCGACACGGCGGAAGGTGGAGGACGGAGTGCAGAGTTGGCACGTGGAATATTAGAGGAGGCATGAGAGATAAGACGAATGAGTTGATCGAAATAATGAAAGAAAGAGAATTAGATATCGTGTGTATGTCGGAGACCAAACGGAAGGGCAGTGGTATTGAAGAGCTCCCTGGCGGGGCGTTAGTTTATGGTCCGGAGTCCCGGAGAGCGAGAACGCCTGCCAGGGAGTGGGGGTGCTGCTGTCTTCTCGGTTGGTCGATCTTATGACTGAATATAAGTTTGTGAACTCAAGACTTCTCTGGATTCGCTTTAAATTGGGACTGACGAAGTTACTCCTTTTGGCTGTTTATGCGCTGGTGGCTTCGTCGTCCAGGGCTGAGCTGGAGGAGTTTTGGGAGAATGTAAGAGAAGTTCTAGATTTGGCTAGGGGAAACGAAAGGATTGTTGTATGTGGTGATTTGAATGGATGGGTTGGTACCGCTCGACCAGGGTACGAGTCGGTACTTGGAAAGTTTGGCGATAAAAGGGTTAATGATGCTGGCAAGCTTATACTGGCAGTATGCAAGGAAAAGGGTCTTCTTGTGACAAACACTATGTTTAATCACAAGAAAATCCATATGTATACTAGAGAAAGAAAGAATGAGAGAAGTATGATCGATTTGTTCCTGGTGGATGACCGACTGCGAAAACAGGTTATGGATACGCGAGTGTTCAGGGGTGCTGACCTGGGAACGGATCACTATCTAGTGATTACTAGATTTAGGGGTCTGTTCGCGGGTTGGCGCTACCGGACGACAGTGACAGAACCACAGTCGGTCTGTCGCATCCGAAGCTGGAAGCTGCAGGAAGCGGATACTAGGGACAAATATCATGCGAGGGTAGCCGAAAAGCTTGACACCATCGATGGCAGAAACGAATGTGTAGAAAGAACATGGCAGAACCTTAGGGATGGAATGGTAAGTGCAGCGGAAGAAGTGTGTGGAACAATAAAAAGAGGCAGTAGTAAAAGAAGAGATGCATGGTGGAATGATGAAGTGAAAGAAGCTGTAAAGAAGAAGAAGAAAGCATGGTTAGACTACTTGGCCTCTAGTAATGATAAGGATATGAGAGAGAAGATGAAAGAAAGATATAAGCTGCAGAAAGTTCACACGAAAGCATTGATTGAGGAAGTGCGTGAAAGGTGTAGAATGGAAGCGGATGAAAGGTTGTCGCACAACTTTAAGGAGAACTCCAAACTCTTCTGGAAAGAGGTTGGAAGGACCCGAAGTGGTGCGACGGCCTTAAGAATGAACAAAGTGCTTTCGAGAACTAATGACGTCCTCTCAGAAAAATCGGACGTCATGCAGCGATGGAGCGAATTTTATAGAGAAATGTATGCGTGTGATGATCTTAGTGAGGGATCCGGGATTGACGCCGTGACTGGCACGCCAGACCTGGACCTCGATGACACTGAGGTCATCAGTATGAAAGAGATTGAACGTGTGATTCGAAGTTTGAAATGTGGTAAGGCTGCGGGACTAGACAGAGTTACTGCTAAAATGGTCAAGTATGGTGGGCCTCGCGTCTGGGACAGCTTTCATCTGCTGTGCAATTTGTGCTGGCGGACGGGGGATGTCCCGAATGATTGGCGATCCGCAGTCATTGTGCCTTTATATAAAGGTAAAGGTTCACATTTTGACTGCGGGTGCTATCGGGCGATCAGCTTGACCAGTTTAGCAAGTAAAGTTTACTCGAAGGTTTTGACACGTAGGATGCAAGAGAAATCGGAAAGATTTCTATGGGAGGCACAATGCGGATTTAGACCTGGAAGAGGATGCACGGATCAAATGTTTTCTCTCCGTATGATCACGGAAAAGCTTCTGGCTGCTAACCAGAAGATTTTCTGTGCTTTTGAGGATCTTGAGAAAGCATTTGATAAGGTTGTAAGGAAGAAAATGTGGGAACTGTTGCCGGGGTATGGTGTGGATGGCCGATTGCTAAGGGCTGTGCAGTCACTTTACTGCGACTGTAAAGCCTGTGTGCGGGTAGGGCATGACCTGTCACCCATGTTTAGCGTCCAAACGGCGTAAAACAGGGTTGTGTCATGTCTTCCTGGCTGTTCATACTGTATCTCGACAGCTGTTTACAAAAGCTGAAAGATAGCTGTTTGGGTGTGAAATTGGGTGACATAAAAGTAAATTGTCTGCTGTATGCTGATGATGCAGTGCTTATTGCACCATCAGAGGCAGAACTGCAGGCATTAGTCACGTGTATGAAAGAGGAATGTGAAATTAAAGGTCTCCGTTTGAATGCTAATAAAACTAAGGTTCTGGTATTTGAAAGGGACGAAGAGAGAACGAAGTGTGAAATATGGGTAAATCAGGAATGTCTAGAACAGGTAAATGAAATTGTATACTTGGGGAGTGCTTTTAGCCGGGATGGAAGATGTGATTTAGATGTGGACAGGCGTGTCGCTGCCGGGAACAAAGTCAATGGTGCCCTGACTGCGTTAGTCAAAAGGCAAGGCGTAGCGAAGAGTGCACGCCTTGCAATACATAACGCAGTGTTGGTACCGACTTTGTTATATGGCAGCGAAACCTGGGTATGCCAGAAGAAGCATAAAAGTAAGTTGAATGCAGTGGAGATGCGATCTCTTCGTAAAATGTGCGGCGTTAGTATGGCCGACCGAAAGCGAAACGAAGAGATTCGCAATATGGCATGTTGGAAAGATGACCTTATCACAAAAATTGATAAGGGCGTGCTTCGGTGGTTTGGGCACGTTGAGCGAATGAGTGAAGACCGAATGGTGAAGAAAATATATGGCGCGAAAATTAATATTAAAAGGTGTCGAGGTAGACCGAGACTAACTTTCGAAGACCATGTGAGCAAATTGCTCGAAGAGGGTAGGGTCAAGAGTACTCGGATACCTAGACGTGCATGTATGAAGAAGATAATGAATCTGAAAGAAGCGAAAGAGATATGTAAGGATCGTGACACTTGGCGATCTGTTCTCTCTGGCTACCCCGTCAGGGATTGTGCGTGAAGATAAAAAAAAAAATAAGCGATTATACTAATACATGAAGATTTCTTTATCGAGAAGATCTCTACAGCATTTATTCATTTTTTAAAATATTTAGAAAGTGTCGTAATTTAAAATGTTAAGCTTTAAAGAGTTCTACAACCTATTTGAGTAGATAAAAAGGAGTATGAGTAAAAAAACGAAATTATGGACACAGTTTTAACAAGGGATTTGCATGGTTCATCCGGTGGATGGATTTCATTGCTGGAGAAACAAAGATTTCAACAAATAGTGTGCATAACATTTAACATGAACGGTTGGGGTAAAAAAAGCATTTTTTAATAAATTATTTAATATGTTTTTATATAGAATCTGGGTGACACAGTCTATCTGATAATAAGTGAATTCTGTAACTGTTAAATATCTACATTTATCCATTGTTAAGAATCAAAATGTTCATGTGGGCTAAGATGGAATGTCTCGTGAACAGTAAAAAGAATGTCGGTTCTATACACTCATCATAAAAAACACAGTGGTCTTTACATGGCCGTCTCGATATTTTTTTATAGAATAAAGGTGAAAAACGAGCGCACAGTTCACCTGATGGGAAGTAGATGCTATGGCCTACAGGGTCTACATTTATCCTTAATGAAGAATCAAAATGCAGATATTGTCATTTTGTCATCCCCGAGTACTAAGATAGAATGCCTTGTTTCCAGTAAAAAAGGTCTACGACTCTGTACATTCACCATAATGAACACAGCAGAGTTAAGCTGCTATTTTACGCTGGTATTCTATGAGAGCGTGCTCCTTATCCGGTCGAGCCGACCTACTCGTGCTACAAACATAATATAGCAGCGTTGCTCCATCACGTTAAAAACAGACTAAGGGTATCCAGAATGCTTATCGATACGCAGAAACAAAGCAGACTGAACATTTTCAGAGGCTTTTTGGAACATATGCAACACGATTCTGATTGTTTTTGGCTCGATTTATAAAATGAACGAAATTTAGCTTCACAATGGTGAATGTCGTAATGAAAGGAACGTAATGATGTTTCTGAAAAAAAAATTATTCTAATACTTGATAATACGATAATCGCCAACTCCTAAGATATTTTTTTTAATTTATTTACCATATTACAAAGCATTACAAAAAAACTATACTAAAAAGTCGCATACAGAAAACCACTAAGGTTTGTGATGACGCGACCAGAGTCGACATTACATTAAGTATAATTAATATAGTTTGTAAGAAGAAAACATTGCAGCCTAATTAGGACCTGAACAAACGCATATACGCTGTTTCAAGTAGTCATTTTTTTTTTATAAATTACACAAAAAGTACATTTTAAGTTTTTTTTTAATGTTTTTTATATTTAAGTTATCGCGGAAATCTGGGGGTAGCTTGTTTATAAGTTGTGGAACAATGTAACTTGCTGTTCGTTACCCGTACGTATTGTTTGCCTGGCTCGTCTGCAGCTTGCGGCTGCTTACGGCGCGCGTACACATGGGGTGCTTAATTTCTAATTTTAACTTTTCATTAAAAAGTGTTTTTTTTTTAAAGTAAATATTTGACTTGTGTATGAACTGGTAGTATATTGCAGTGCTTAAAGAGCATACTATCGTTATCATGAAATTGACGTCGAATCTTGTCTGTTACAATGTTTTTAAGGATTCTTATCTGGAGGTTATATATTTAATGCGACTCTTTCCATCGCTAAAACTTGGGGCTCTCTTTTCTGGGATATTCCAGGGTAAGATGTGTTTAATATCTCAATTATGGAGCTACTGTATCGGGAACTTTGAAATTTAAATCAAATAAAAAATTGCGCAACGAAAGCTGCATGAAACGGCGAGGCATACTCGCATAGATTATTTTGCTTCATCAAGATAATGCCACGTCTCAGAAGTCCTGTTGCGATGGATGTAGTTCGAGATACTGTTTTTGGAAAACTTGAACATCCACCATACTTACTAGACTTTGCGATTTGCAGTGATTTCTTTCTTTATTTTTTGAGATTAAAGAAGTAATTATATGGATATTTGGATTATTTGATATTTTGGATATTTTTTCATAAGTCTTTCTCCAGTTCACTGGGTCATAAGTCATAAGGTGGCCTGATATACATCCGATGGATTACAGTTTACTATCTCTCTTAGAGTCTGTGGCTTATGGTACGCGTTATAAAAGTGTTGAACATATAAAATTTATTTTAAAACGGGAGTGAGACTAAATATCTATTGAAATGTGAATTTATAATAAAGGAATTTCATTACCAATTATTTATAAAAATTAATCTAATATATAAAAAATAAAGATTGTTTGTTCGAATTTTTTGCGCAGCCATACCCTACATCAGATTGCGGTAATATTTTGCTAATTTATTACTTGAACTTGTGCGAAGGTTATAGACATATTACAATCAACTTACAGTAGGTGACGCGTATAACGTACTGACATATTTATTTTAAGGTTAAAATATATCATTAAATTTCAATGAATGTATTGTCATTCCTAATTAAACAATATATCTCTTAAAACAATATTTCCACAATTATTTCTTCTACAACAGCAATGCGCCGATTACAAGCTAGTTTTTAATAAAAATAAAAGTCGATTACAAATAACTAAACAAAATAAAATAGTTTCAAATTCTGAAGTCGGTGCTTAATTTAGAAGAATAAAAGCCCCGACTTAAAAAATTAAAACAAAGTTGTTGAGCTTTATATTGTGTTTAAAAATGTATGGATGTACTTGCAGATCTATTCATATTGAATCAAATACAAATCCCGTCGACTAGTGTAAGGCATTATTTCTGTGCGAGGGTGCTGCGCTCACCAAAGCGAGACTAACGCAACATGGTGAGTATAAGGCATACTTTCGAAATAAGCGTCATTTTACGCATTTTTGCGAAAGCTTTTACCTAATGATTAAAATTGAAATGGTTCTGGATATTTTACATCTACACACTAAAATTCCTGGCGTTTTCAATCATTGCCACTTACTATACTTACGGATCGATTATAAATTATTTTAATTATTAAATTTATTTCTTTTGCCAATAATTCACCGAAGTTGAATAATCGTTTCAAAGTAAGAATTTATTTTAATACGATTGAAATTACGACCGTGACAATATTGTTATTAAGATCGATTAGAAATTATTTTAATTATTATTTTAATAGGTTTCATTTGTCGATCATTCACCGAAGTTAAATATACGTTTCAAAGTAATAATTTATTTTAATACAATTGAAATTACGACCTTGACAATATTGTTATGAAGGTATTATTCTGATTGTTAAGAGAAATTACTAATTAATATAACATATTACACATATTCCATTGTTTACTTGGTCGATCGAACTGTAGGAAAGCACAGTTAATTAAGCTCACGTACAATACAAGTACTCGTATGCGACCAGTGAACTTGGAAAGTTCAAATAACTATACTTATACAACAACAACAAGACAAAACAAGACAACATCCGTAACAAGACAAAATCCGGCGAGATTTGTCGTCAGTGTCGGAATATGTTTTCTTTTGCAATAGTTTGTTGTTAAGGTTTATTTATTTAGCAACAAAAAATGTCATTGGAAATTATATTGCTATTTTAGAACCGTTAACTCTTTTAGAATGATTTTTTTATATGAATCTACGACATATTTGGCAAATTTTATCTTCGGGCTGAACTGATCTCTGTCACTTAGCGGTCAGCCATCGCCGAGTCTATTTCTTCTGATGATGGTTCGTTTAGAGGCGAAATGCATATCGTATTATCGACGGTGTATGTATTTCCTAGTTTAGTAGTATTCGGAAAACTGATTGTTTCTTTACTTAAGAAATCAATTTGTAGTACGTTCACATATATCTTTTATTATCAAATTATTCATCAGTCATTATATTATCAGTCCTGAATAAATCTGATAGTCAAGAATTCTGATAATTTCAGCTAAATCAACATTAATCTCTGAATATTCACATTTTTTCTCTCATTTTAAAAAAATGTACGAAAAACTTTTAAAATCGTTTGTGTTGGGTCCTATTTAAATTTTTTTTATTTATTAGTATTAATTTTGCGTTATTTATCTTAAAGATAAACATTTAAGACCATTAATACATTTTTCGGTTTCTCAAAGACAAACAACCGCCAACTAGACATTGCTCTTTCTGTTCGTGAAGTTTCGTCACAATCGGTACAGCTATTTTAAAAATTAGAGCAACCATACAGATATATAACCAGACAGACAGACAGACAGGCAGATAGAAATACAACAAAATTTCTATAAATCATTATACATGTTTTAATGGCATGCAAATAACGTCCGCAACTCAATAAAAAGCAGTTATTTCTATGTTACAGACAGACACTTCAATTTTATTTATATATACATATAATAAATCTGTATAAAAGCTGTGTCTGTAATTCTAATATATTCTTGAAAAAGAAAACAAGTCCAGGAGACTAAAGCTAAAGCGGACTAAAGCCGGCCACAGTCGAGCGTGTGCCTGCTGTACTACCATATGTCAGAGGTGTCACAGACAAGATTGGCTACATCTTGAAGCAAACTTCTATTAGAACATTCTTCAAGCCGCCGAAGAAGATTAGTCAGTTCTTACCATCCATCAAGTGCAATATTCCTCTACAAGATGCAAGAGTTTACAAGCTTGATTGTGAGTGTGGTCTCTCATATATAGGGCAAACAAAACGATCAATAAAAACCAGCGTAAAAGAACACATAGCTGACGTGAAGCACCAACGTTCCGGGAAGTCTGCAGTTTGTGATCATATCCTAAACGGCCCCCGCCATTATATTAGATTTGATAAACCACAAGTTCTCGCGAAAGAACATCAGCCAAGGATGATACGTGAGGCTATTGAAATTAAAGAACATCCTAATTTCAATAGAGAGGGAGGCTGGGTACTACCACCTGCTTGGGATCCTGTAATTTATAAAATTAAAACTAAACCCAAGCATACCACTGCAAGACTTCAAGACACAGTTAGTTCATTCTGCGTAGATCGGACCAAAATTAATAATTAAAAACTGAAGGTACTCCGGGTTAACTTTGACATCGGGACGTCAATCACCTCAGTCCCCCGTGACCACGGTTGCTGGAAAGCAACCGAAACGTCGGGAATATAAAATAATTTAATTAAACGCGATAAAATCCGTAAAAGTAGTTTTATTCAATGTGTAGTGTTCGCGTAAATATAAGAAATTATTATCCAGGAGACTAAATAAAGAGCACTGAATCCAAATTAGTGGTTTTTCGAAATCTTGTCTGTCTGTCTGTGTATTCAAGATTCTCGTAAAAACTCCTGGACTGATTTCCATGAAATTTTGTATGTAGGTAGTCATTAACCCGAGGCAATTTATTGGCTACTTTTCATCCGATTACGGAACTTCAAAAAATAGGTAAAGTATTTTCCTTTCTTTTGATATTAATTTACTATTATATATGAGTTAGTTATAGGCGGGATGATGGGTGTTTTTTCAAATAAATACCATATCTATAAATAAAGTTTACAATGAGTTTTAACCGTTCTGTAATAATTTAAAACTACTATTTATCAAAACAGCGCCATCTATCATCAAATGGAGTAAGTAGTGCATTTTGCCTTCGGTTACTAATAAATTAAACAATATTTAATTATGATACATTTAAATGTTAAAATAATTCGATTTATAAAATCCTTACCGTTATTTTTTTTTAGTTTTTTCCGTGATTACTTTTAAAAGCATAATAATTTAAATAGATAATAGTGATGTCTATGAAACGTATGAATATTTTAATTGTTTTTAGTTCAATTACTGATAATACCATAATGTAAACTAATTCAAATATATCCGCCTGCAATCATTGCAAATTTTTTAGAGATTTTTACATATTATGTAGAGGCGAGATCGTAGAATTGATCATATATTTTTAATTAGTCTATCATTTCGTGATATGGTGTCATTTCGTGATATTATGTCATTTAATGATACTGTTACGGCCTACGGCTGCTCGCTTAAAGGGTCAAATCCTCAGGGGCCCATGAGCTGAAGACTTCCCGAGCAGACGTAGGTCGGGTCTCAATGTGGCCACGTGGAATCTCTCTAATTACACTAAAATATATGGGAGAGCGTTCAATTCTACGGCCAGTCGACCGGGAGGAATTTAGACGGAGCTTACTTACCTATATCCAAGGCGACTGGTCCCTCCGGAGTCGGTCTGGTCCCATGTGTTTGTGTAGTGCAAGGGAAATCAGGTGATGTGATGTGTATCTGGGTGTGACTGATGGTGATTGAACCTAGACCTTGGCCGTCGGCAGCAGCCCGAGCGTCGACACCGCTCCAACTTGAGGGGGCCTTCCGAGGCGTTGTCCACAGTCACTTTCCTCGTTCGTCACGATTAACTAACTTACAGAACCCACTAACTATCGCTGGGTATAAGGTTAACGCACAAAACGTACACGGAGTTTACGGATCAAAGGTCACTACCGTTTCGCGTAGCAACAGTTAGTTCTAGAATATCAACGGCCGCACTAGCTAATATTGCCGAATGCCTATGCAGATTCTGAGTCGGACACAATGAGTCCCTGGGAAGCTCTCCAGCAGGAATGCGCGTCACAATATCCTAGACCGTATATTTTCGGGCCGCGCCTAATTATTCCGAGTTCCCTAACAAAAATTGACAGCGTGCAGACATTAGCACAGCTAGCAGACGACTCCGCCTTTTCGCTCGCGACCCGCGCGCCATTGCCATGCTCGGCCGAACTTCAACCGGTATCGTGCCGAGCCGAGTGACATCTGGTGTCGATTCTTGACAGCGTTTTGCGCGAACAGATACTTAACACTGTTTGTTGACTATGTCATGATATAGCTTAACCAAATCAATGAATAGAGATCGTTTGACGATATTAATAACTAACAACAACATTGCTATTTCATGACATGGTAATATCGTCAAATAGTTTTCACTGCTAGCAGAACTGATATCGTATTTTTAACAGAAACAGAATTTTTAACAGAATCAACATGACTTTATGCCTTATTTGTATAATAAATATATGTTCGCGGCTTTTGGGTGCCTCTTGAGCCAGTCGAACCCCAACCTTCTATCGCTGATATTACTGGATAGTATATTTTTGGCCTACATAGTTTTATTGTAATAATAGTTTAGTTTATTGTAATAATTCAGAAGCATTCTAAAATTAAATTTTAGAATGCTTCTGAATACCTATCCGTGAAGCATGAAAAATTGTCACACTTAAACAGACCGGTGACCATTATCATATGATTTACTTTAGTTACCACTTTTGGCAAAATGACTAACGACACTGTTATACCAGATACTGTACACAACACGTGTGTTTTTACAGTATCTAATGTAACAGTGTCGACAACAAGGCGAACATTTTTCTACTCGCGTTCATTAGTGTAGTTCTTTCCAGTTCTCTGTGAATAGAACTTAATTTACAATAAAATTAATCTTAAGGATTTTATCGCGTTAAATTTTAACTATTTTAATTCTTGTCATATCGAGCTCTTTATAGAACTCTTGGCCACGGGTGGAATGAGTTGTTTGACGTCCTGATGTCATAGTTAACGAAGACCACCATCAACTTACTAACGCATTAATAATGTTTGGTCTGATCTATGCAGATCCAGCTTACAGTATTTGAAGTATGCTTGGGTTTGGATTTTATTAATTACGAGATCCCAAGCAGATGGTAGCACCTAGCCATCTTTTCTTATTGAAATAAGGATGTTTTTTTTTTTACTTTCAATAGCCTTGAAAACTATTCTTGGTAGGAATCGGTGTTCTAATGCGAGGATTTCTGGTCTATCAGATCTGATCTGTTAGTCGGGACGATACTGAACAGTTGATTATTCTGCAGTCTTCCCGGAGCGTTGGTGCGGTACGTAAGCGATATGTTATTTTACGCGAGTTTTTATGGAACTTTCATCCGAAATTGTGTTAAAAAACCACGTAACAAATTAAAATTAAACGTGATAAAATCCGTAAAATTAGTTTGTTTTGTGTGTAGTATACATCATTACTGCAAAACTGCATTTATCAAATTTCGAAATCTACTCGAACGTAAAAAAAAATATCAGCATCTATTTTATGGTACCAATCAATATTAAATGGGATGAATGATATGCATCAAATATCGCAAATAAACATTAGCTTTACCGTAAATTGATAAAATACCACGAAATCATCATTATTTTTTTAAACTAAATAAAGTTTCATTATGTATGAATGTAAGTAAATAATTATTATTATTGTAATAAATATAAAAATTAATAGATGTTTCTAGACATAGTAAGTTATTAATGCAATTTTGAAAAACTTATTTATTCACGTGTCCTTTCCTTTTTTCTCTCGAGAACCTTTTATTCATTTATTAATTGTATATAAAAATCTATATATTTGTAACATACTAGCTTCTTACCCGCGGCTTCGCTCGCGTAGACTTCAATTTGGAAATATTATTAAATGCTGTTCCGCGCCATATTTAGCTAAATTCTATCACTTTTAGTCACCTCGGTGTCTCAATATTTATGTCTTTTTGTCAAAGATTTTTTTTGAATTCTCAAAGACTATTCGACGTAGATGAATGAAATTTTGCATAGATGTAATATGCTACAGGAATACATCAGTGAGTTTTTAGGTCCGTATTAATATGATACAAAACACCTATCACTTTTTTTACGTCGTACATTATTTAATCTTGCCTTGAAGACTAGTAATCAGAAAGAAAGACATACATTTTTAAACTTAAGAAAAATATTTTAGAAAAAAATTAAGGGGTTTTAGCCCAGTAGCCACTTTTAATCGGAGGTGATTACAAACGAAAAGAAAAATCACTGGCAATTATTATTTTTATCATTAAGGTTATGAATACATGCTTAATTTGATCTTCAGATCTTGTTATACCCCTTGACACAATTTGCTCTGCTCTAGACATTATTCTGTAGTTTTAAAATCACTTGATTTATGTCTCGTGTTACGATGTTAAACGACTGCTCATTTTGACGTTATAAATAGGTGATGTGAGGTCACGTGTTTTTTACTCTAAACCTAATTAGATTAATGAAAAACGATACATACAAATTTCTGATCGCCTTTAATATAAAATCAAAGCGTCATCAATCAATAAACTACGTCCAATTTATATTCCATTAAAAACTAAAGCTGGCAACGGCTTAAACGCTAAAGTAGTTTCAATTTTATTAAACTTTGAGAGGCTAGTATCTACATAAATTACATAACTTTACAGTTCTTAATACTTACAGTTATTTATACTTTAGTAATTTTGCTCCACGAAAGAACTTTTAAACTACTTAAACATTTCTCAAGACTCTTACGCGCATCCAGCACTATACACGGATCCTAAGATTTCAATTTATTTATAAAAAAAATAAAAATAAAATAAATAATTTCAGTAAAGAATGAAACATAGCTAAACAAAAATTTATTTAGAAGATGTGTTGATTAGTTACGAGTACAGTAATAATTTTACTAAAATAGACTTACTATACCAAATATTGCCCGTCGCAAACATAATTCGTTTGCTGTAAATTAAAAGACAAAAGGAATTTTAAGTTCTTTTAAAAGTCAAAACCTGCCATCTCTTTGATAAATTAGTTAGATTTATGTAGAGAAGAACCGGCAAGAAATACCATGGGAAAATTTTAATTAAAATATATTTTTTTAAATTCGTTAATGATAGAAATAAGACATATTTTCGTAATAAGTTTTGCTAATCATATATCTAGCTCGTGTATATGCTGACGCAAGGCAGTAAAGATTCAGCTATGAATATGGAATGTTATTTTAAAACCCTTGCTAAAATCTTGCTGTTCTCTCAAGTAAAATGCAATATGACATATAACTGAAAAGTATTAAAAGTTTTCTAAACTAATTTAGCTATGATATGATCTCATAGAAGCAAAATCGTATTTTTTCCACATTAATAGGATGATAGTAAAATGCTTAGATCAAACATTTTTAGATTATGCAATATTTAAAACCTTATCAATAAAATCTACTTCTTTGACTTATTTGTTGTTTAAGAACCATGAAGTAGTATGTATAACGTATAACGCTTCTGCAATTCCCCTGGTGTTGCGGTTGTTCATGGGTGGCGGTAGTCACTTACCATCAGGTGAGCCGCATGCTCGTTTGCCCCCTCTCCTATAAAAAAAAAAATCTTTTTTCTACTCTAGCGACTTTGAAAGTAATATGCTGTTTCCTTTGGATGTAGTTGCAAAGCCCAGGAAAATTCAAGTAAATGTGGTTTTTGCCAATCCTATTCGTTTGTAGTATAAGTTAGGCAAACTTAAAAAACATGATTCTTTTAGATGCTACTGAATAGCTTACTAAGCAACTATACTTACTTAGATAATGCAAGGACCAAAGACAAAAAATTTACTTTATTACTATAAAGCTTAAATTAATTTCACCTTCTGAAGTTGATGATGGTGAAGGTTTAAGAATTAAAGGCTTGTGAAATTATTTTAACCTTTTTAGTTATTTGAAAAAATATTTTGTATTTTTAGTTCTTTGAAAGCCGTGGTAGCTCATCGACGCAGCGTACACACTAAACTTTATAGTACGCGAGCAACTTTGGTTCTTCGTCCCTGGCCTTTTTGTACTCTATTAAGTGGATTTAAAAATTTTCAAAGTCGTCTAAAAGGTCTCAAGTTATTAGATTTTTTCCTCCAAATATGAATGAAGTGTATTATATAACCTCTTTTTTTAGTAAAATCATCTAAATCGGTAAAAGCCAAAGGTTTAAAGTCATGACACGAGCAAAGTAGGTTGAAACTTTAAAATGCGAGAACAGTTAACACAGTCGGCAAATATGAATCGAGACTTGAATAAGTGCACAAAAAGGACTTTGATGTTTTCCAAAGAAAATTTATGATATTTACTTTATATTAAGCATCTCTTGACGTCCTACTTGCATCCGACTTTGCGACCGAATTACGATTATAATTATATCATAAAAAGAAAATTTAAGTAAAAGGTAAATATTGACGTCAGATGTGGTTACTTAAAACAGATACAGGCTAAACTTTGCTTCTTTTTAAATTAAATTTTCTTTTAAAATAAAATAACAACTTTTTAATCAGCATTTCTAGTTAAGGTTAGTCCATTTTATTAGCGTTCCGTAGTTACACAACAAGGAAGACTTATAGTTTCGCCATGTCAATATGTCCGCCCATCCACGGTTTTGCTCAGAGACCCAAGGTGCTACAAAACTGTAATATGGCATAGTTATAGATATTAATCACGCCTAGAAAACTGTGAAATGAAATCTTAAAAACATTCTTATTTTGGTTATTTCCCATACAAGTAAATGGAGGATGATTTTTTTACTCGTCTATTACATCATGTGGGGTATCGCTGGATAGGTTTTTCAAAAACAAAATAAAATTGGGGATGTGGAACAACATCTTTTCGATTCAGGGGTCCTTTTGCGAAATATTTAGCTTTAAAGTAGTATTTTTCATTAGAGT
Organism: Parnassius mnemosyne; assembly: GCA_963668995.1. Classification (NCBI taxonomy): domain Eukaryota; kingdom Metazoa; phylum Arthropoda; class Insecta; order Lepidoptera; family Papilionidae; genus Parnassius; species Parnassius mnemosyne. The sequence continues at coordinate 52,024,944 of CAVLGL010000104.1, read as the reverse complement.
CATGTGTCTCCTCCTCTACCATCTAAACCGCTGTTTTTGGAAATGTGAAAAGTATATAGAGTAGTAGTATATAATATAATGAAATTAAAAGGAACACTATCACAGCTAAGTAGAATTAAGAAGTTAACGAGTAATAGTCAACCAAATTATAAAAGACATTTGGATAAGTAAGCATTTCGATACAACTCCATAGAAAATGAACTAAAACTAGCTGCATTATTAATTTTCTAATGTTATTGCAATCTGCTAAAAATTAATATTTATGAAGTATAAACGACTTATATAAATTTCTACTACTAGCTTTACTTTTTCATTTGCGAGATAGATATGATATTATTGTTAAAATCTAAAATTTCTCTCAAATATTGTACTTAAATCCTTTTTGAATACCACTTCCTATTACCCTGATTTGAAAATAAGTCCTTAAGTTACGGTCTTCCCTTTTGGGCCCATTTTTAGTCGATATAGTGGTCATATTTATTTAAACTTTTATGCTCAAATAAAATCGTACATATGGCAGACTTAATGCGTTAAGACATTCTCTCCCAGTCAAAGACTAAGGTGATGATATTTTATGGCTGGCATTAATCCGAATAATTTCTCTGAACGCTCCCTGTGGTAAATATGATCAAAAATGCAAAGGGATGCAACATCGCTTCGTCTTGTCTTTCGTCTTCGTTGGTCGTCGACGATTCGAGCCACTCTGCGCTGGATGCGGTCAAGTGGAGGGAGTTTTATACGTGGTAGAGCCATGCTTCAGCTACATTAGTAGTATAGTTGTAGCACGAATGGTTCGGCTCGACCGGGGAAGGATCACGCTCTCACAGAATACCAGCGCGAAATAGCAGCTTGATGCTGTTGTGTTTCGTATGGTGAGTGTAGAGAACCGGAGACCCTGTTACTGTAAAGAGGCATTTTATCTTAGTCCTCACGGGTGACAACGCATCTGCATTTTGATTTGTAATAGAGGATAGATGTAGATGTCTATGGGCCGCAGCAACCACTTACCATCAGTTGGACTGTGTGCTCGTTTGTTACCCTTTACTATAAAAAAGGAGCTGGTACTACGGAGCCCCGGCCTAGGGATAAGAATAGTATTCCAAGTTAGGCGGAACCTGGTACCGAGACGTGGTAGAGCCATGCTTTGCTATATTAATAGTATAGTTGTAGCGCGAATGGGTCGGCTCGACCGGAGAAGGACCACGCCCTCACAGAATACCAGCGTAAAATAGCAGCTTAACGCTGCTGTGTTTCGTATGGTGAGTGTAGAGAACCGGAGAACCTTTTTACTGGAAACGAGGCATTCCATCTTAGTCCTCACGGGTGACAACGCATCTGCATTTTGATTCTTAACCGAAGATAGATGTAGATGTCTATGGGCCACAGCAACCACTTACCATTAGGTGGACTGTGTGCTCGTTTGTCACACTTATCCTATAAAAAACCTGCCCCTTATAAAGTTGCAAGCAGTGTGCCGACATAAAATACTGTCCCACTCTGCTGAGCACGCCAAGCTTTTTAAGGTCAATTCAGTCTTCTCTTCCAAGTGACCACGAAAATGCACGTTATTCGTTGTCAACGCCAAATATTCTGATATTAGTTGAGGTAACAAAGGGTGTGCCCTGAAATTGAGGAGTTACGACAAAGGGGTTCTTTTTAGTGGCGGCGGTAGTCACTTACCATCAGGTGAGCCGCATGCTCGTTTGCCCCCTCTCCTATAAAAAAAAAAAAACGCGCAAACTTGTGTCTTTCGGGGATTGAACTTAATTAAATTTAGTCGCACCAATCCAAGACCTTATCCGGCAAAGACTCGACCTCAGACACAAGTTTGTTCCGGTACTTGGTGACGTTTTCCCGAGATACATAGGTACAGCCGGTGTATATGGCATCACCAGTGCACGTTACTGGCTCGCAACATATTCTTGATAAGCAGAAGAAACAGCTAAGGTTTTGTCCCCTCAACCTTGTAGAACCCCAGCATAAATAGGCTTGTAAATAGAGCATGCACATTCTAGTACATCTTTGTTGCTTAAATTCTCGGGAATCCCATAGGAAGAGAGCTTCGAAAGAAGCGTTGTGTCAAACGCGATTGAAGTCTTTCGCTATGTCCAAACTAACGTCCTAAGTCGTAAGCCAGAAGATCACCAGCTGCGCAACCCAGATGGAAATCGTACTGGCGGTCACTTTTCAGTTGGTGATCCTCAAACTAACTTGTTTTCATTATTTTGGAATACAAGTTGGATAGGTCTGAGTGGTCGACTTTTCGGTTATTTTTAGGGATCTGGTGCACTAAAGCTGTCTTCTTTAGGTTCGGGACTACGCCTAGGGAGAAAGAGTTTTAAAAAAGACGTTACGACCAATGCTAACTAGGGAGCACACATCTTTAGCACAATAGAAGAAACTCCATCAGGCCCACTCGACTTGACGTCTAGGGAGAGTAGTGCTATGCGGGGATACCCCCAGGATACGTGAGGCAACCTGAGCACCCGCTAAGGAAGAGTAGGGTAGCTGATTTATATGTTTTCTACTTTTTACATGGCAGTGAAATTAAATAAGAAATGGGAGAGGGGCTAGGCCTCCGACCACCTGCACTTACCAGGCGAAGTAAACTTCTACTTCACGCCGGTTTTTTGTAATGTCGTGATCGGTGGTCGGTTCGAGTCGGTCCACCTGTTTATTACATTCATTAATTACAGCTCTTCATTTTATATCTTACCCGGTCGTCACTCCATCTAGTCTGGCCCACCCATGCGGCAGCAAAAGCTGCCGTGTGGCTCTTCCACTGTTATGTTGTCTGCCTACATTATTAACTGTAATCTAATTCGTCATTATTTATGCGTTACACATAATACTTAGTAGTAAGTAGCTTTGCTTTATTATGCCCTGCAGTGGGTGACAATTTAGTTTAGTTTTGAACAGTTTAGTTTAAATAGCGCCCCAATTTCATTTTTGCTCCGAGGGCCTTGGTTACATAGCTACGCCACTGGCTGCTAGCGATGAAAAATGATTTAAAGATATCGTCATATGACCATATCATGAAATAGCAACGTTGTGTTTAGTTATTAATATCTTCAAGTGATTTCTATTCATTAATATGGTCAAGCTATATCATTATATGATCAACAAACAGTGTTAAATATCATGAAATGACTACCATTTCACGAAATGATATACTACTTTATGATATATGATCAGTTCTACGATTTGGCCACGACATATATAAAAATCTCTTTAATAAAACTATAATAATAATGAAAATTTTGCAATAATTGTGGACAGAATAGACAGACAGATTAGTCACAATGTCACTATTATCTATTGAAATTATTACACTATTAAAATGAAATAACAAAGATACTAAAAAGATAAACGTTGGAATATTTAAATAATTTTATAAATCTTATTATTTAAACGTATAAATGTAAGTTATTTATATTATTTAATTTATAGTAGCTGAAGCACAGAATAAATTATAATTGACAGAAGGCAAAATATAATACTTTTTCCATTTGATGATAGATGGCGGTGTTTTCATAACTAAATCGGTGTAGTTTCAAAATATTTTACCAAGGTTATAACTATAATTTAAATCTTTATTCATAAATATGGTATTGATTTCAAGAACACCTGTCATCCCACTTATAACTAAGATATAGTAGAAAATTAACCTCTAAAGGAAAAAAATATTTCACTTTTCTTTAAGTTTTCCCGGGTTATAAACTACCTACATAAAATTTTCGTATAAATCGGTCCAGTAGTTTTTCCGTGAATCCGGAATACATATAGACAGAGAGACGAAAATCCTAAAGTCACTAATTTGGCTTCAGAATCCCTTATTTAGTAACTCTGGACTTGTTTTTTCAAGAATATGGTAGAATTACAGACACGACTTTTCTACAGATTTATTAATATGTATAGATATGTAATAATGATTTCTTATATTTACGCGAATTTGAACATTGAATAAAATTACTTTTTTACGGATTTTATAGCGTTTAATTAACTTATTTTATATTCCCGACGTTTCAGTTACTTTCCAGCAACCATGGTCACGGGGGACTGAGGTGAGTGACGTCCCGATGTCAGAGTTAACCCGGAGTACCTTCAGCTTTTTAATTATTAATTTTGGTCCGATCTACGCAGAATGAACTAACTGTGTCTTGAAGTTTTGCAGTGGTATGCTTGGGTTTAGTTTTAATTTTATGAATTATAGGATCCCAAGCAGGTGGTAGTACCCAGCCTCCCTTTCTATTGAAATTAGGATGTTTTTTTAATTTCAATAGCTTGACGTATCATCCTTGGCAGGAATCGATGTTCTATCGCGAGAATTTGTGATTTATCAAATCTAATGTAATGGCGGGGGCCGTCTAGTATATGATCACAAACTGCAGACTTCCCGGAACGTTGGTGCTTCACGTCAGCTATGTGTTCTTTCACGCGGGTTTTTATTGATGGTTTTGTTTGCTCTATATATGAGAGACCACACTCACAATCAAGCTTGTAAACTCCTGCATCTTGTAGAGGAATATTGTACTTGACAGATGGTAAGAACTGACTAATCTTCTTCGGCAGCTTGAAGAATGTTCTAATAGAAGCTCGCTTAAAGATGTAGCCAATCTTGTCTGTGACACCTCTGACATATGGTAGTACAGCAGGCACACGCTCGACTGTGGCCGGCTTCACTCAGTCACTGTGACGTAGGCGTGGGACCCGAAGCTTGTTGTCCTGCAGAACCTGCTTGACGTGCTAAAGCTCGGCGGCCAGGTGTTTGCTGTCACAGATCTCTCGTGCTTTCTGTAACAAAGATTTGCCCACGGTAGCTAACTGTGAAGGATGATGGTGGGATTCACCGTTTAAATCGGTTTGTATGGGTCTTTTTTCTATATACAGTGTGACCTATGGTGTTATTAGGATTTGAATGACTAACACATCTAGGAAAGCTAAAGAATTATTTTCCTCTAAATCCATAGTAAATTGAATTTTAGAGTTTATGGAATCAAGATGTTCTAAAAATGCAGTTACTTTGTCTGATGGTAAAATTGTGAAAGTAATGTCGACGTACCGTTTGTAGAAACTTGGAGTTACTGGTGCAGTAAGCAGGGCTTTCTCCTCAAAGTCCTCCATGAAAATATTGGCGATAATGGGAGATACCGGTGAGCCTATCGCAACACCATCTACTTGCTTGTAAAACTCTTCCTTCCACAATAGATAGCCAGATGTAAGGAAATGTCTGAGTAATACTGCATATTCTGCTGGCATGTTGTTTTCCTCTAGTTTCCTAGTTACAATTGAGATGCAAAACACATTCTACCCTACCTAAGCATAATATGGCGTCCCAAAGCATGAAATGGGCCTAAACTGAATCTAATAAAATTAAACACTTGTAATCTATATATTGATTATTAGCAGTGTCGTGTAGTCACGGCGTAACAGAATACACTAACCCATATCATTTCGTGGACGTCGAAAGAGGCAACTAAGGCAAATGAAACTGGAGATTGGTATTTTCCTGATTACAACTCGTCATAATTATTATTATTTCCAACCTGCTTGCCAAGCGAGGCAGTTGTGGTTTGAGCTTTATGAGTGTGTGTGGGAAAATTAAACACTTGTAACCTATATATATATATATATATATATATATATATATATATATATATATATATATATATATTTATTTAAATTTTTAAGCAAATTTATGTTGCAGAAGTGAACGGCAGGGTCGGGAAGGGACGCCCTAGACGAAGGTTTATCGACCAGATCGGCGATACATTGAAAATGGGCCAGATTAGGAGTACCCTTAACCGACGAGCGTGTATGCGTAGATATATGGATGTGAAAGAGGCGAGAGAGGTGTGTCAGGATCGCGCCAAATGGAAGTCCGTAGTCTCTGCCTACCCCTCTGGGTGACAGGCGTGAGTGTTTATGTTATATATGTTATGTTATATAGATTACAAGTGTTTAATTTTCCCATATATATATATGAGTGAGTGTCGTGGAGCAGTCGGTTGGAACGAAATTCGTTTCGTGATATATCATTATTGGTGACATATTATATGTCACCAATAATGATATATCACGTATATTAATGACATTTAATCTTCATTCTCAAATGAGACCACCTCTAAAGTATTACCTATTTTATAAAGAAATAAACATTTAACAAAAGAAACACTTACAGTCAAATTTTGTTCATAAATCGGCTGAATAATTCATTACTAATTATGTTTGCAGGATAAAGCTGAAAAATCTTGCTAAATTAATTTCTGTTTTAATAACTGAGGTTCATATTGATTTGTTCCAGTTGTGTTGATTCATGAAAACTCTAGAATATTCGTCTAGTTTTCAAATACAAATTTCACCGTGGTACGTTATAAAGCAAACAGCTTATGGCATTAATTAACTCAAGTGGCTACCCATGGTACCATACCTTTTTCAATTTGATAAAAATATGAAACATCAGAAAAGAAAAATAAAAAAGAATTTTTAGACTGAATTATGGCTGATATTCCAGTAATAAAAACTGCATTTTGGCTGAACCCTTTTACTGGAAAAGAGGTATTCCAATTAAGTCTACACGGGTGACAACGCATCTGAATTTTGATTCTTTATTGCGGATAGATGTGGATGTCTATGGGTTACACCAACCGCTTACCATCAGGTGGACTGTGTGTTCGTTTGTCACCCTATCCTATAAAAAAATATAAATGTGGATAGGGTCCCTAGATGGTTTAGATTCACAATTGTACCGGTAGGTAGTGCTGTTATCGAGATCAAGAAATCACCTGTGCAAAGCTGGGATGGATTGCCAGTTCGATATAAAATCTAGACACATCTCAGTGTGTCACCCAAATTCGGAAAAGAAAAGTGAGATGCACTGGCAGTGTGTATATTTACACGAACCACTCAAAAATCTAAACCACTTGTAGGTTACCTAGGAACTTGAAATTTGGCATCACGGTTGATTATTTGGCATATACAAAAGACAAAATCTGAACTGAAAACTACTAATTATTATTGATATAGGATGTTGACAGAAGTCGACAAAGCTTAATTTCGGTACCTAAACTGACTGCATTATTAACTTTGTCAATAATAAAAAAAAAAATTAGGGAACAGTGAAGCATAAACTCATGAAATATGTTAGAGGTCATATATTTACTTAGATCAATAAAATGAAAAGACTTTTCATTCAATCATTATTGATATCCTATCAAAAACGTAAATGTGGAATGAGAGCCAAGCTCGCTACAAACGAAGTTCGGTATTGTCGGCTTTGGTGAAGAGAAAAGAAAGAGTTTACGTCTGAACTTGGCCCCCTTTTAACATTTATGTTTTTGTGGGATATTGCATTCATTCATTTATATATCAAAAGTCAGCTGATGAACCTTTCCTGCCACTATGATACAATCTATGGCGGAGGCCATAGATTGTATCATAGTGGGATTTTGCCATAGTTGCCACATTTTACAGGTGGGTTGACAAGAACAGGTTTTTAATATTTTGATTTGTTAACAGAAAAAGTTGAAATCTAAGAACAAGAAAGAATGAGTTGAAATGCTGCTTTCCATCACATATTTCATCCATAAACTTTGTAAATTGATGCCTTAATTGAAAATCGTCTATTTTATCGCTGTAATTGTTTTAAATAAAAAAATGCATAGTCATCCTAATTCTATATAAAAGTATGCCTCATTAGCGCAGTGATAGTAAGCAGTTGCTGTAGCCCATACACTCCTACACCTTCTTCAATTTAGAATCAAAATGCAGATGCGTTCTTGCAATAAGTTATAAACTGGAATGCCTTTTTAAAAGTTGAAAGGGTCAAGGAAAAAGTTTTAGGTAAAAACTAAGTCAAGTAAATAAAAAACTGAAAAAAGGTTACGAACCTTTTCCAAAAACTTATAACGAATCGTTTTTTGCATAATGTTAGAGAAAAAGTTTCACCATCCCATCCCTTTGTGATACCTGCTTATGTACTGAATTTTTATAAAATATAAGTAGAGTACTAAATAATGATGAGCGCTCGTCCGTATCATAATACGTGAGCAGACCAAGTTTGATCTTCACTGGCACTAACGAAATTATTTGACACAATTTTACGTGCTGGTTTAACACGTGCTAGCTAGTGATGGAAAGGATTCTTATGAACCCTTGATGTTAGTTGTTTAAAAGTTGTAATATTATGGGATTTGTTAAGACAAATTGGGGGCACTGGAAAAATGCGGCGAGACTTTCTGTGTTCGAATACCCTCTTACAAATCAGGCGGTAAGTGCTCTGCAATAAGGGTGACAAACGAACACGGAGGCCACCTGATGGTAAGTTGATCCAACTTTCAACAACATAGCTGCAACGTCGCTCTAACACATGTGATTGGTAAAGATAAGTTGATTTTTTGTTCTGTTCAATAGTAGTAATTATTGATCATATTCAAAAAACTTTCAAAAATAAATAAAGACTTTTCAATAACACAGGGATTGTTAATATAAGTTTTATACCTGTTATAGTGCAAATTGTTGGTCTTCCTGTAATTATAGTGTGTAGGTCAACAATAAAAGGAAACATGAAATAGTGCAGATAATTTAAATTTAATGAAAAATCGTGATAATTTTTAAGAGAGAGAGAGACAGAGCAAGTGACAGCTTTTGTAATATGTTGCCATACTCAAAGACAATTTTAACTAATTTCAGCACACACACACACACACATATATATATATATATATATATATATATATATATATATATATATATATATATATATATATATATATATATATATCAGAAATAGATTTTAATCTACTGTAATAGATAGGAATACCTAGAACTTTGCAAGGACAATAAATAACGCGACTTGCAGGAGCAGATTTATTGTTTGGGGGGGTCAGAAGACTAAGGACTTTTGTCGCATTGCCTTATCAACCGAAAATATAATAAGAATTATCTACTCTTCTTGTTCATCATCAGCATGAAAAAATATTTTTTTATAGAACGCCACGAGCACGAGTGGGCTTGCGACTATTTTACCGTACATGTACCGATTGTATGTGCAAGTGTGAGTGAGGACACAATCTTTATAAAATTAAAAATAAAACAGGCAAATGTTTACTTTTACACGTTATTTCATTGGTATGTTATTATTCGTATGTGAGCTATGATATCTTAGATTCATATATCTCGCGTATCAACTGGCTCTGGAGGTAAACAGTTATTGTAGTATTTTACTAAAACTCCCTCCACGTTTTCCTTTCAGTACTGGTCGTGTCTTTTTATGAATTGAAATTTAATTTTACCGTCTCCTATCTACAGGCAAGTAAACAAATACTTTAACCAGTTCGTACTTGGCCCTTAACTTGGTAGCACCATTTTTTTTTTGTATTGACTATGAAAACGTGAGATTTATACAACCAAATATCAATTTTCTTTTATTTGATTCTTTTTTCGGTTTTCATATTATAGTCGGATTATGGATATTTTACTTCTAAAGAACCAGGTTCGTATTTTCCGTCTGGACTAGCACCATGAAATTAATATTTGTGGTATATTTAACTAAATATATTTAACTAAACTAGTCATGTACGTTCAAATTCAAAGCTCATTATTACTTTCGGGACGCTTTACGTTCATTGTTCTTGCTATTTTTTATAGATGGCATATTGCTTAAATCGTAACCACACAGTAATTGCTTAACAAGGAGAGCACAGGTGGTATGTTTTTTTGTTCAAGTTACTCGCAAATTCTGGCAAACAAAGAAGCTGATTTTCTTCTTGTTTTCAAGAGCAAGTTTGCACTCTGTAAAACAGTGCTCCTTTCAATATTTTTTTCTGTTATGGGGACTTCACCAACACCTTAACCAATATACATAAGTACAAGTATTTGTAAGTATTAGTCCGTGGTCTAACAGAGAACTTTTACCTGTTGAACCCACAAAATTTCTTCAATTACATATGATCTGGTTGCTCAATTTCTTTGTTTTCTGATTGGGACCATGTGACAGAATATTAATTTTTCAACCCACAGTATAGGATTTCTTTACAGTGCTGATACCAATTGTCGCAGCGTTAGTGGAGGCATCGTAGTTACTCAACATACGTCTGCAATTACGACTATCATCAATTACGACTATCATCAATGATATCAATAAAAAAATTTACTTTTTAAAGTACTAAGACTTATTGATAACACTATAATAATGCACTATCCGCGTATGTACGGCAAACGTCAGAAAGAGCGCCGAGTTATATTAATATAAACTCCTTGGCGCTTCTTCTTAATTACTGGCTTTACGGCTCTGGGATCTAGCCCTTCTGAGCCTGAAGTTACAATATTATATTATAATAATTATTCTTCATAGTATACTGCTTCACAATATGTTGATGCGTCACATTGTGCAGCCCTTGGGAGATTTTAACAGTAACTTGAGCCAGCAGACAGCTGACGGTTGGCGATGTTATCTCAAGGCGCCTAAGCAGACAGGCACCTTATTTTGAGAAACACATCACTATCAGAGCACTTGTTTCACAGTTTCCACTAATAGTTCACATGCGCAGACACTTAATACACAAAATCGTACCACTTTTAGATATCAAAGTCCACTTCAAACCATTATTTAAACAATAAAACAGGAGCAGCAAACCGCCGCCGGTCAAGTTCCCGCCAAAACTCACTCCTTGGCGCCGAGCGATGTGACCAACGAGCATATAATCACTACGCTTGGACGTTTGGACGTGACTCCAACGCAGAGCGGCTCGAATTGTCGACGACTGAGCCCTTTCCGATCGGCTCGATTCATTGGCACTGCGAAGAGATGTTGCATCCCTTTGCATTTTCTTTCGCATCTACCATGGGGAGTGCTCTGAGGAATTGTTCGGATTAATCCCAGCCGCCAAATTTCACGAACGCACATCGCGGCAGAACTCCCGATACCATCCACACCATCTGGATGATTGGCGGTCCACCACTGTGCGATTTAGAAGATGTTTTCTTCCTCGCACGACCTCCTTGTGGAATCGATTACCATCAGCGATTTTTCCGGACCGATACGACTTAGGGACCTTCAAGAAAAGAGCGTACTCCTTTTTAAAAGGCCGGCAACGCATCTGCGATTCCCCTGGTGTTGCAGTTGTTCATGGGCGGCGGTAGTCACTTACCATCAGGTGAGCCGCATGCTCGTTTGCCCCCTCTACTATAAAAAAAAAAAAAAAAAAAAACTTCTCTGTAGGAAGCCTAGCGAATGATTAATTTGAAGACATGCAAACGCGAGTTTTATTGTGGTTTTGTAGCAATTGTAAAATATTTATATCAAAATAATAAAGCTATTTTATTTTTAACTTTATAGGGTATGAGTTATAAAATATGTTCTTCTAACATTAAACTTCTAACATAAAAGCTATTGTTTTATTAAATTAGGTAACATAAATTGGTAAAAATAATCGTTTTATCCACAGCATTTTCCAAAAAATTACACATTTATGTAACCAAAATTAAAATATCGTTTGTAGCAACTTTTTTTCTTGGGGTTTGTCAAATTGGTTATATCTGCTAAAGTGTGCATATCTCACACAGCAACATATTCACCGGAAGTTAAAATATCCAATTTGTCGACGTTCACAATTACAGTAATTTATAATGGAACTAACATTAATATATCCTAAGAGCATTTTTCGAACGCCGCCTTAGCAGTTTGCCCAAAGCCAGCAGTGACTGCAAGGATTCATGTTATTATTTTATTTAGTTATACATAATATATATAATATTTTTAGAATGTTTTTTTTTACTATATCGTAAACAAGTTTAGTGCTAAGTAAATTATATTTAAAAATAAACTTTCCGACTGCAATTATCCAGGGTTACAGACTATCAAAAGTTTACTGCTGAACAAAGGCCGACCCAATAGAATATAATTATGTTCGGGGGAATATTTTCCATAGTAATATTTACTATGGAAAATGCGTATTTTTAAGTTATAATCAGAAATATTCTGCTGCCTATCTCCTAAATTTTTGCCTGTCCATGTCACTCTGTCACTTCTTACGATACCCAAGGACGTTATGGGATAGTGGATATTCTTACACCGGCACTACACGCCAAACGAGTTTGGTTGGTTGTTACCATAAAATGAACTTAAACTAAACGAAACTAACAGCTCGTTCTTCAAAATCCGTCAAGTCTTTACGCTACGGGAGGTCACAAAGAAACTCTCCAACATAATACATATGCCTATATCGAACGCAAGGACAGAAAACATACATGTAGTGTGCACAGGATTTAATTCCTCCCTCTCTTTTTACCAATCGGACACCCAGCTTGTCGGTAGATCGGTCGGCCACCACTTTGCTATCGAGATTCCACGCATTCAAACCATAGAGCTAGCTTCCTCTTTTGTAATGCGTACATCAAAGGAATGCAATATCTCGCCATTCGAATGCAATCAAGGTGCTATCAAAGCAAGGATTAATAGGCTAAGGCTGTACGATTTACTGCAAGGCTTGATTACTACTTACCACCAGATGGAATTGTACTCAAGCATTGGTTTATAATTTTAAAGAACTGAAAAAACATGCAAACGTATATTCTATAACATTATTTTTTATGAAGCAAACTGGTTCTACTTCTCTGCTAAGCTCATAACCCTCTCAGTAAGAATGTCATATTTTATAACGCTAGCCGATAGTTTGGAGGTATGTTAAAATTTATGTCATAGATACGAGTACAATAATCCAACCAGATTCGAAAAGTATAAGTTTATTTGCACCATTATTTTCTGACCTCTCTGGTCATATATTTTTTATATAGAATTACTAGCTTTTCCCCGAGGATTGAATGAGGAATTGAGACTACTCGCGTGGAATTTGCATCACCAATCACTTCGTTGTTTGTCAGTGTATTTGTCTTTCTGTTTGTAGCAAAGGTCTTCAAAAATTTGATAATAATAAGTTTACTCCGTAAATGACAAATACTTCGTCCATACAATGTTCGCCTAAGAACCAACAGAAAAAAAAACTTTTTTAAGCCCAAAATTACACATAATTGTATCTAAGAACAATAAATCCTGACGGAAACTTCTGAAAACATAAATAATAACAGTTATCATAGAGATTTTGAGGTTACGTTTTATTTTAATGAAACATTACTATGTTATTGCTGATTTACGGCATTTATTTGCACTTATACGGTAAATAAAACTCAGTTTGTGATTAGCTAAACTTATTGCATAACAAACCAACTTCACAATGCACTTAGATTCCGAAAATATTTGCAGAAAAGTATTTTTTTTAAAAATTACACTTTAAATTAAAAGTGAATGTGACTTCAAAGAACACAACAGAATTAAATAACAACTGAAAGAAAACCTGAAAAATCTAATTTTACTCAGTGAGCGTGGTCCTTTCCCGTTCGAGCCATTCGTTCTGAAGTTATACTGCAGCGTGACTTTACCAATTTTTTATCTTTGATTGATCACACTCTCACATTGTAATACCTACGAAATTGACATGTGATAGAATTCTGATCGCGCATCAATCTTAAACTGTAGACGGATTATATCAATGTCGTCATTTCACGCACGTACTAAATTTATTATAAACGGTAAGGGCCGCATTAAGTACGTTTAGTCAAGGATTAAAATGATTTACTTATAATATTTCATTAGAAGATATAATCCACTAAGTTTCAATGTGATTAGTTATATCGTCAATATTCCATTTACTCACATAATTTTTATCATGGCAATTGATTTCAACGTCTAATATTTTTATGTCAGCAGAATAAATGAATGAATGTAAAAGCCTTTGCCAGTTTCTCGTATCATACAATTTTATATTATAATTCTGTTATCATTGATTTATATCTAATACATTGACATATATTATTAGATATATTATTTTTATATCATCGTCATGTACATCACAAGTCATCTGCTGAAAATAATAATAAATTATGAATAGTTTAATAGAATATTTACTCTTCATTAATTACAGTCATAAAAATTCATCATTGTCATTATTACCATCGTTGTAGCCTTCACAAGTACACTGCTGAACGTAAGTTTCCTGCAAGGAATGCCACAAAGCACGATTTGGTGACAACTGCATGTCTTGCCACGTTGTCAATTTTTTTTTAGTTGGAAATGTCCTATAATACACTACAAAGCTGCCACAAGAATCTTTCTTCCTCATCGGATATTATCAGTACGTCGATATATACAGCCTGCCTATTGTCATATTACTGATCCGTTGGGCTATGACAATTAACCTGGTTCTGTTGTTAAATAACCTTATATAGGTTACCTCTTGTATTGTGTTGTACTAAAAGAGATTTATTATTCTAGACATGTCATTTCATTAAATTTTCATGTTCATCATCATTATCATTACAGCCCTCCACAAGTCCACTGTTGGACATAGTCCTCCCCAAAGGAATGCCCCAAAGCAGGGTACTGAGCCACCTGCATCCATCGACTTCCTAGATGTCTTACCAGGTTGTTGTTGTGGGGGACACGTTACCTACCGGTACGAGGCTGTCATTCAAGAACCTTTTTTCCCGTCGGTTGTCGCTTCTTCGAGATGGCCAGCACATTGGCCTTTTTAGCTTTCCAATCTGTTGGGCTATGTCGGTCACTCTAGTTCTACTGCGGATATTCTCATTTTTATGTTTATCCTCATACGGCCCGCAGTGAATGACCACGTCTCAGATCCATAAGTCATCAATGAAAACACGCACTGGTTGTACAATCTCCTTTCTAGCTTTTGACGAGATGAATTCGTCGATTGACCTTTCGGTCAAGGTTGCCTGCCAAGGTTCTCCGGGGTCCTCTCCGACTGGCTGAACTATGTTGGTATTTTTGATAGCCTAGTGGACGCCCGGAGGTACTTGACACCAAGCCAGAAGATGGCATACCTCCTGGCCTCACTGGAGGGGGAGGCCCTGGGCGTCGTCGGCCATTTGAGATTGTCGGAAGACGCCTACTAGACTGCCCGGGACCTCCTCGCCGGAAGGTACGCCAAGTCCGGCGAATCGCGGACGAATACGTTAGGCAGTTTCTAAACCTCCCGCTGCTTAGGGACCGGGCCAGACTACGTTCGGACATCGTAAATCCAGTCGTGGTGGTCTGTAATTCGTTGAGGCGGCTGGATTTACCGGTGGACGAATAGTCCTTCTTATTGCTCCACATCGTGCTGCCCCGCTTGCCTCTCGATCTTCGGATACATTTTAGGGAGAGGTACGGCGGGGACGGCGCCTCCTATATTCCGCCCTTCAGAGACCTGCTGCGGGTCTTGGAGGAGCAGCGCCGGCAAATTGAGAACGCAGCGGGCACCGTCGACGACCTACGGGTTGCCAACCGAGCAGAGCCCAGGGAGAGGCGGAATCTGCCGGACAAGTCGTCGCCAACCCCCCTAAGGCCGAGCGGAGTTCCCTCGGGAGGGCGCCGCCCACTACCAACTTATAGTGGCCTAGCGGCCAGGGAGACGCTCCCCTGTTCCTATTGTCGAGCATCCGATCACCGGGTGACGTCGTGCCCAAAGTTATTGGGTAAGCCGGTCCCAGCGAGGCGAACTATCGCCATGGAGCGCCGCTGGTGCTACTCGTACTTGGAAAGGCACCTCCAACGAGACTGCCCGCACCAGCGACCCTGTCGGCACTGCCAGGGCAGCCACCATGCCGTTTTGTGCCTGGGTGTGAACGGCGCTTCCTCTCGGAGCTCTGCCGGGCCTTCGACCCCCACGGGCGGGGGCGCTCAGCGACGCCCTCTGTCGGGCGACGTTCGGCGCTTCGGCCCCGATGCTACGCTCGGTCCCGGGCATCAAGGCCGCGGTTCCTCGAAGCTCCCCAGGTCGGCCCGTTCGGTGATTTCCAATCACGGGTCATTGACATGCCGCCGGAATGCCGCTTTCGGGACCCCTGGTTCGAGTGCCGGTCCGATTGAGGCAGCCCCAGCTAGGTAGCTGCCGCCCTAGATCCCACCACGGCCGCTCCACTGATTCTTTGAGCCGTCAACAGTCCACTTGTCACGAGTGAGTCACCACCCGAGTGGCGACTGTTTAACGGTTCGTGCTCTATTGGATTCGGGTTCACAACGCTGTGTGGCCTCCATTTGGTTGGTGAGAAGACTAGGGCTCCCCTGGAGCTCTGAATCACGTCCAATGGTAGGTATCGGAGGTGCCGAGCCTCCTGCTCCTAAAGGACAAGCGGAGTTGGTGTTTGGCCCTGCCAGCGAACAGCTTCATATTCTAGTTAAAGTAAATGTCCTCGATGACATTGTAGGTTTTCTCCCTAACGTCCGTATAAATGACAGCGCGGTTCGTTGTGCGTCGGGTTTGAGACCGGCAGACCCTCAGTGGTCCCAACCTGGGCCTATAGATTTGTTGCTGGGGGCCGACGCGCTTGGGTTCTTGGATGAACGCGGGTTCATCTTGTTAGGCGAGATACGTGCCCTACAGCCCGATGGCTTGTCAGCCATGTCTACTGTATTTGGGCACAGCTTCTTTGGACCGGTTCTGTGATCTCCACCTCCTCAGACAGCCGACCCGCTCTCTGTTGTGGGAGTGTCCCTTTCGGACGTCGTCCAGCGGTTCTGGGAAATTGAGGAGCCACCACACGCGGCTCGAGTCAACCCTCTGGACCGTGAGTGCGAGTTGTTCTACCAGACCAATACCGGCCGTCGTGTCGATGGTCGTTTTGTCACTCGCTTACCCTTTCTTGGCTCACGGCCCCCTTTGGGCCAATCTCGTACCCTGACCGAAAAGAGGTTGCTTTCCATGGAGCGCCGTATGCGGCGCGACCCAGCCTTTCGCGACAAATATGTCGAGCTCATGCGCGATTATCATGAGCTGGGTCACATGTCACCGTCCAACTTCGACCGGCGGTCACAGGAGCACTACTTCCTCCCTCACCATGCGGTCTTGAGGACCCCTGGAAGTAAGATTCGGGTAGTTTTTGACAGCTCCGCCCCCTCGTCAAATGGTGTGTCCCTGAACCAGTGTCTCCACTCTGATCCTAAATTGATCAAGGACATATCTGACATTTTGGCCCCCTTCCGTCGGCACCAAGTGGTTTTTGTAGCCCACATTCGAATGCATGTTTCGAAAATCAGTGGTCCATCGTGATGACCGTCGATATCAGCTGATATTGTGGCGCGAGAAGCCCAGCGATACGATACAGGTGTTTGAGTTGAACACCACCACCTATGGACTCCGGTCCAGCCCGTATATCGTCATGCGAACCCTCCTCGAACTCGCTGAGAGACAGCGTCTAAGATACGCTCGGGGGGCTTCTATTTTGGAGACTTCGGTCTACATGGATGACATTTGCACGAGCGCCTCCACCGTCGAGGAGGCTCTTGTATTGCGAGACGAATTAATTGCCATCCTGAAGTCCGGAGGTTATGAGTTTCGCAAATGGTTGTCGAACTCCCCTCATATTTTGAAGGACCTTCCAGGAGAGGATCAACAAGACCCTCGTATATATGAGCACCCTGAAAATCTTAATTTGTTGACTGTGCTGGGCATTCAATATCAGTCTGTTCAGGATACTTTCACGTATCGAGTCAAACTCGATCCCCCTCCTAAAGCATGGACCAAGCGCTCCGTGCTATATACAGTAGCCCGCACCTTCGATCCTAGTGAATGCATCACTCCGGTCATTTTTTTGGCTAAGTGCTTTCTTCAAAAGCTCTGGATATCCGGGTTGGGTTAGGACGAGCCTATTAGTAGTGCTCTCTTGCGAGAGTGGCTCTCCATTGTGTCCTCCCTTCCGGACATCAACCGAGTCTCCATGCCAATGTTCTTCCTCCCTCCAGGGAAATGCAAGGCTACATGGATTTTGCGACGCCTCTGAAAAAGGCAATGCTGCTTTCGTATATTTGCGGACTGTGAGCTCTTCTGGCCATACTTCCGTCCATCTCGTACTTGCTAAAAGCAAGGTTGCTCCCATTAGGTCCCGCTTAACTATCCCTAAATTGGAACTGTCCGGAGCCGCACTTCTCACGCGACTCCTCAACTACGTTCACTCGTCTTTGAAGTCTGTAATCAACATTACGGACGTCTACGCTTGGTTGGACAGTGAGATAGTACTTTGTTGGCTCAGAGCTGCACCTCACAATCTTGAGGTCTTTGTGGCGAACCGCGTGTCTCAAATCCTGGATTCAGGGACGTCTCTAAACTAGAGACATGTCCCAGGGGAGTTGAATCCCGCATACTATGCTTCTCGTGGCTGTGAAGCCCCCTCTTTGGTTGACCACCCGCTGTAGTGTTGGTTGACTGAGTCTGACACCCAGTTGGTTGACTGAGTCTCAGTCATTCTGGCCCCAGAATTAATACTCCGAACCGATTGAATTGCCTGGCCTACGAGCCCGTGTAGGAGTGGGCAAGGATAAGCCCACTCGGGATTTCTCCCTGCTTGAACGGTACAGCTCTCTCGGCTAACGGTGTAACTCGGTGTAACGCTCTCTCGGCTATTTTGCGGGAGTTTTGAATTTTGGCTGGCCGACGCACCATTCGGAGCGTCCTCTTTAAGTGCATACCTTGTTATAAACTAAAGGATCGGGATTTCTCCCTGCTGAAGAACGGTACAGTTCTATCGATAAACTCTTAGGAGTGACTGCTTGGTTGCGTCGATTTGTCCGCAATTCGAGAGACCCGTCCAACCGAATCGCTGATTCCGTTTTGTCCCCTAGCGAGCGTCGCGAAGCTTTGATGCATTGGACCCGTACGGTCCAAGCGGAGCATTTTGAGCCCGTGATTGAAACCTTGAAGCGGAGCTCCGTTGTAAAGGGTGCTCTGGCCCGTCCGAACCTCTTCCTGGACGACGCTGGGATGCTGCGCGTTGGCGGACGTTTGAAAAATTCTAAATTGACGCACGAGGCTCAACACCCGTTACTGCTCCCTAAGGACGGAGCCTTCGTTCGGTTGCTGGTAACTCACCATCATGTTAAGAATGCTCACGCTGGGTGTAACGCTCTTTCGGCTATTTCGCAGTGGGTGTTTTGGATTTTGGCTGGCCGACGCCCCATTCGAAGCGTCCTCTTTAAGTGCATACCTTGTTATAAACTGAAGGTCACCATATCGCAGCCTATGATGGGTGACTTACCACCCGACCGCGTCAGAGCCATCCGACCATTCGCTGGAGTCGGAACAGACTTTGCTGGCCCCTTCCTCGTCAAGTCCTCCAACCTTCGTAACGCGCGTTCACATAAGGCCTATCTGTGCGTTTTCGTGTGCCTCGCCACTAAGGCCGTTCACTTAGAACTTGTAAGTGCCCTCAGCACTGAAGCCTTTTTGGCCACGCTGGGCCGGTTCGTATCGCGTCGCGGTTTGACGGATCTGATCCGGTCTTATTGCGGAACGAATTATGAGGGCACGGATAGATATTTGAAAGAGGTCGTCGAATTTCTGTCCAGCAACAGCACTTATTTGGGTACTGCGATATCCAAGAAGGGCATCCAGTGGAAATTCAACCCTCCGGCTTGCCCACACTAGGGCGGTATTTTTGAGGTGGTGGTTAAGGTTGCAAAACCGCATCTCCGTCGCGTTATTGGTGAAACTATTTTGACATTTGGGGAGCTTGCCACTGTATTCTGTAAAATTGAGGCGGTACTCAACTCTCGGCCCCTCTGTCCCCTCTCGTCCGATCCGAATGATTTGGAGGTTCTAACCCCGGGCCACTTCCTGATTGGCCAGCCGCTTAACGCCCTGCCCAAGTACCCCTTCAGGGAAATAAACTCTTCGCGGTTGAGCAGATTTGACCTGCTGCAACAGATGACTCAGAGTTTTTGGCACCGATGGTCTCTGGTTTGACAAGACGGATCCTCCTCCGGTTGGAGACCTCGTGTTGGTTAAAGAACCCTAAGCTTTGCTTTGTATTGGGGCCGTGGGCGCATTGTTAAGTTGTCGTATGGATCGGATGGGGTGCCTAGAGTGGCCGAGGTTTTGTTTGGAGATTTGGTCTTGCAACATGCCGTTGCGACCTTATCCCGTTTGCCAATTTACTCGCGGACATAAGTCCTTATGCCCGGGACGGGGGTTTGTTTAGGCCAAATCTTAACATTTAAAACTTGCATTCAAAACGCACAACTTGGTCGCCTGACGTGTGGACGAACAACCAGTTTGACGGCTTGGGTCGGCGGGCGTCTCGTTTGCCCGCGGCGGCCGCGCGCTAATAGTCTGGAAGTTACGCTCGAATCGCTCGGTCGCGTGTCGGCCGCCTCTGATTGCGTTGCCTTTTTCGTGCGTTTACGTGACAACAAGGCGTTTCGGGAGTTTTGAGTGATTAACTTAACTTCGATTACCATTAATTTGCGTCGACGAGTTGCTTGTGTGGCATTTTAATATCGTACGAAGACATTTTTCGCTTGTCGGTTAGAAAGCTAAAAATTTGTGACCCGAGAGGAGATCGCGTTCGTTTTCGATTATAAGTTTGTGCTAAGTGAACATGGGACATTGAACATTGACAGACAGTTCTTAAGTAGTGCAGTGTGTCAATTGTTTTTAAGTTTGATAAACGTTGATTTAGTCAAATTTGAAGTTAATTAAATGTTTAATAAAATTGATAAACTAATATAATGAAATAAAGGCAGAAAGTCTCAATTGGTGAACACCTACCAAGTGATCGCACATTGTGGAGCCAAGCAGCGCATGTGGGTCTGCTGCCCGATTACATCGGTGACGTCAGGTTACATGTACAGACTTTCTCACACCACTTTACATCCACACTTTACTTACCACCTGACTGTGCCTTGTGGTCGACCCTACCTCCGGAACTCGGTAAGTTTGTGTTTGCTTATAAGCATTTACATAATAATTGTCCATAGGCCATTTGGGCCCGAACCCTCTGGTTGCCCGTCCAGTGGGTTACTCGTGGGCCCTAGCCCAGTCGACTTCTATCCGGGCAACTGGGGGCCGTAACAATGGTACTAAATGCTTTTCGGAAACTGGCTTGTTCAGGAAGCTGATAGTCGTTAAGTCTGCGTGTGAGACGATTCGTAACGACTTTCGAAAACAGCACGTAGACGCGGCTCAGAAGGGAAATCGGTCAGTAGTTCTTCAAGAGAGCGTTTCACACCTTTCACGAAAAACAAGACCATCGCATTTCTGCTCCACGCCTCCGGAGTAGTCCCACCAAGAGGACAGAGTTAAAGACTTCAAGTACCGGTTTTCCACCCACTTTCAGAAGTTCTGCTGTAATTCCATCCTCGCCCGGGGCCTTGCCGTTTTTAAGGTGCTGGAGAGCCATTAAATCATTTAAATTTCTATCTCAGACTGACGTCCGGAATATCATCGGAATAGTGTTGGATAAAATTTGCTCTTGGATCGTTACTCACACTTGCATGTGGCTCCAAAGATGGTGTGTACAGCTGCCCATAGAATCTCTCAATCTCACTCAAAATCTTACGCTGGCACATTCGGCCTTCAGCTTCGACATTGTGCTCTTTCTGGTAGAAAAATCTCTGGTAAAGACGTTGGAGACTTGGTTCTGCTTGATCGCTTCTTCAATACGAGATGTATTAAAGTTGCGTTAATCCCGCCGCATGCATTTGTAGATCTGTCTGTTCAGTTGCCTGTATACTGTCAAATGTGTTGAAGACTGCAGATTCATTTTCCTTCTAACAGCCATGAGATTAAGAGTGTGATTGAAGAGTTTTATTTAACTTACTTTTATTATATATTATATATTGAACTTAGCCCTTCGTAATTATAAAATAATTATATAAGAGTTAAAGAAGTGAAGCAACACTCATTGATCATGGGCTGTGTTGATCGAAGTGCGAGGCCATGTCATGAAATTATTGTATTATAACCAACGTCTGGAAGTGGGTAAATTTATTTAAAATGTTTTAAATTTATACTGATACATAGATACAAATTATAATAAGTATGTAATAAAGAATGTGCACATGAATTCATATTTGTCAGTCTTTCAGCGTTAAACATATAGATGCCCAGCATCCATATGTTTAACCCCGAGTTGAGAGTTTAGAACTCTCGGTCTGCCTATATCCAACGCCTGGCCACGAATAGCGAAAATTTTATTTTATTTGTATTTTGATCTCAGTTTAAACTGCTTTCGGATCAAGATTTATGTTTTCTAACTTTTGACATGCAGTATTTTATTATTGCTTTTTCGTTACATAAATGCAAGTACACTTTTAAATATTTACTTTTACTATTCTTCTAATTACGGGTTACAATCTGTTCTTTTACACTTAGATAAATTCTCTTATTAACATCGATATCTCACAGGATTTACTTCTCCTGTCCTTCCCTGAAGTGGTTCTGTCCCCTTTGGGTATGTGAGTAGCAGTAGCGCATTATTTCATTTATTTTTTTAAGTTTCAACCTATATAAGTCCTACAGCTGGTAACAGGTTTGTCTTTTTTATGGAACAAGGGTGACAAACGAGCACACAGTCCACCTAATCGTAAATGTATACTGTGGCCCATAGACATCTACGTTTATCCTCGACTAAAAATCAAAATGTAGATGAGAGAGACCCCTGAAGACAGAACGGTTTACTGCTGTCCAGCAGTAAACCGTTATGTCTTCAGAATGCGTTCAGAATGCGTTCAGAATGCGTTCAGAATGCGTTCAGAATGCGTTCAGAATGCCTTCAGAATGCCTTCAGAATGCCTTCAGAATGCCTCGTTTTCAGCAAAAACGTCTCCGGTTTGTACTCTAACCATATGAAAAACAGTAACATTAAGCTGCTATTTAACGCTGGTAATCTGTGAGAGCGTCGTCCTTCCCATTCGTGGTACAACCGTAATATAGCTGCATGATTCTATCACGTAAAATATGACATCGTTCCTGTTTATGACATGTACCACCAACATGAGTATGTAAACACAGTTATGTGTACACATTACTTTATATAACTTAGCCTACCAACACGCAGAGGGACTTATCATCTAACCTAAAATCCTTTCAGATTTGAGTGAAGGACTATCCCCAGCCATGGGACGTAAATACGCTATACTCGTTTATTTTTTTTCGTATTACGTTTATTTCAGTGTAGTGTTACCTTTTAAGGAAATCATACATTTGATACAAGGCTATTTTGATGATGTATTTATAATTAAGAAACATTTCTATAATTCTATATAGTTTCTGGTATCTGATATCATACATTTCTTTGTATAATGTTAAAAATTCAAATATCAATGGGGAGGAGTTGAGACTTATGGATACCACTGTTTTTCTTTGTATTACTATTAACGCGAAGCTTCAATGGGCCCCCATATATCTAAATTAGTAAGCAGACTTAGTTCTGCGGCATATGCTGTAAGAAAGATTAGAAGTCTCACCAATATTGAGACATCAAGATTAGTTTATTTATTTCATAGCGTGATGTCTTATGGAATTTTGGTATGGAGTAATGCGACTAACATCGAAGCTTTATTAGTTTTGCAAAAGAGAGCCGTACGACCGATTTATAACTTAAATTGTAATGAGTCCTTAAGAGAATATTTTAAAGAAATAAACATATTAACTTTGGCATAGCAATATGTTTATGAAAATGTAATATATGAACATAAATGTTGTCATATTCACAATTTAAAAACTAGGAATAAATATAAGCTTGTAATACCAGTTACTTGACTCTACAGTATTAGTAATTCATATATGGGGCAATGTATACACTTTTACAACAAAATCGCAGAAAATGTACTCAAAATTTGTCAATAAATTAGTTTAAATGTTTTATTAAAGAAAAATTGTACAAAAAGGGTAAATATAATATGAAAGATCACATAAATGAATAAAAGCCCTTGGAATGTTGGTTCTATTAAAACTCATTTAAAATGTGTACAAACAAAAAACAAAATTATTGTAAAGTGATGCATGTTTAAAAAAAAGTGGTTTTTTGCTGATTCTTCCCAGGACCGAGGTATTTTCCGAACCAGTGGTAAATAAAAAAATTACTTTCAATAAGTACTATGTAATAATCTCTATTGAATAAAAATTATTCTCTTATATTCTATTCTATTATACATTGTTGCGAGATTATTAAAATACGCGATAAAATCCGTAAAAACTAGTTTTATTTAACAATGTAGTTGGTTGAAAATGATTTTAAATTATGTACTTATATATATGTTTTATAACTGCATTAGTACGAGTTCTTGCAATAAGTTGAGCAAGGTTTTGGCGTCTATCAAAGTGTAAGTACGCATCGCTTCGTCTACCTTTCTCTGTTTGTTTGTCTGAAGGGTTGATTTGCCGAGGCGAATTCTTTGATAGATTTCCTCTTTTCAATCCCAAATTAGATTTCTTCTGCTTATCAAAGAGAGTTTATAATAATTGTTTGCCAAACAAATATCACAGTTTTGATTACGCCTGAGGCTAGCTCGAAAGCGTCCCTTTACAACGGTCATTAGGTTATTTGTTCAAAGCATAGATAAATATATATGTAGCAAGCTACAGATATGACAGTGACTTTTAGTCAAGTTTTCCAACTATGCCTTTTGGCGCTGCAGTCGCCCATTTTGACAGATGAGTGATAAAATAAAAAAAAATATAGCTTAGGGATTGCAAGCACACATCCTTCAAATCATCGATATCGATATTTAGCGATGTTCTTATTTTATCGATATCAACGTAACGACGCATTATAGTTATATTAAAATATTACTTAATGAAACAATTTTGGTACATAAACATTTATTTTTTATTCAAGCACACCAATATCATATACATAGACACGTAATCTTAGGATTAAATTAAAATTACATTGGGTTATATTAAAAATGTACATAACATTGTATATAGGCAGAATGTGACGAAAACAGAGCAATATTTATTGTTCATTAGATAAAGCAAATAGCAAATTAAAGAAATTAAACCACAGGAATCATATTTAATCATAGTGTAAGTAATATTTTACTTTACAAGTTACTTTTTATATTAATTTTAAAACAGCTACAATTCAAATGGTTATGAATTAAGTGAGTACCTTCCCTGTATAAGATAAAGAACTTTTCGCTAGGGTATGCCAAATTATTATTTGGTCTATATAACATTTGTTTGTTAGGCAAGACAAACATTTTTTCTAAGTTTGTAGTGTTTGGAGCTTTGTTTCATCCTATTAATTTTTCATTTAGGGTAAACCTGGGCATTTTTTAAATTGTTTTAATTACATTAATAATAAAGTTATTTGTTTAACATTCAACTTCTCTATATTTTGACAGAGATTGGACATTAAGCAAGCTTTTGTAGCACTTCCGACGTTTGGCTTCCAAACTGGAACGGACCGGGGCTGCCTTCAGGCGGCTCCTGCCGAACCTGGGGGGGCCAAACGCCTCCTGCCGGAGGCTCTACGCGGGGATTGTGTGGTCCATGGCCCTTTACGGGGCCCCGGTGTGGGCGCGTGGTTTGGCGCGGCTTGCCGTTCACCACCTGAACGCGCCCCAAAAGGTGGTTGCCGTAAGAATGGTTCGCGGCTACCGCACGATCTCCCGCGAGGCAGCGTGCCTCCTTGCCGGATTGCCGCCATGGGATCTGGAGGCGATAGTCCTCGCGCGCCTGCACGAATGGCGCGCGGAGGCACTATGCCGGGGGGAAACCCCGCTGCCGCGGCAAGTTGTCGTGCAGCGGGCAGACTTCCGGCATGATCTCATGGCGACATGGAGAGAGCGACTGTCGCAACCCCGTGCTGGGCACGCCACTATAGCGGCGATAAGACCCCTCTTTGAGGAGTGGCTTGAGAGACGCCACGGCGTCCTCACCTTCCGCCTGACGCAGGTCCTCACCGGACACGGTGTGTTCGGGAGGTTGCTGCACCGAATCGGGCGAGAGGAAACGCCCGGGTGCTCCCACTACGAGGATCGACCGGAGGACACGGTGGAGCACACCGTGGAGGTGTGCCCTGCCTGGGCGGAGCACCGCCGTGTCCTCGTAGCGGCGATAGGCGGCGGCGACCTCTCGCGTCCGGCCCTGGTCGAAGCCATGGTCCGGAGCGAGACGGAATGGGATGCCGTCACCACCTTCTGCGAAGCAGTGATGCTAGCGAAGGAGGTGGCGGAGCGGGAGAAGGAGAGAGCAGCAGCTTTCCTTCCCGGCCGCCGCGGGAGACGCCCCGGGCGTCGGGGGCTACGTCGTGGCCCCCGGCCACCGTAGGCGCGGGCCTGTGGACGGCGAGCAATGGGTAGCTCGCCGTCCGTCCGTCTAACGACGAGAGGCCGTGTCGACGGCGCGTTTTGTTCCACGCGCGCCTCAAAGAGCTGTCAGCAGTGTGAAGGGGCCCGCAAGGGCCGACGCCTGCCGGGGCTGCGGGCTGTTCGAAAGAGATACCGCGGCTCCGGAACGTAAGGGCACTGAAGGAACACGGATGGTTTTTAGTCAGTAAAAGTCTGACACTCCCTTCCGCTCCACCCAGAGCGAAAGGCGTCATTTGATGATTTTCCATCCGCAAAAAAAAAAAAAGCAAGGTTTTGTGAGGCTTAGTCACCTAAAGATTCAGTTACAATCTTTGTCAAAATTTCAATATTTTATTATTGCCAATTTTATATACCAATTGTGCCCGTGTACCCTTATAAAAATATTGATGAAAGTTTTTTTACAATTAAGGCATGCTTATTATATCCTAGCCAGGAAAAACTCAAAGTGCTCAATATTTTACTTTTAACATTACTTCTGATACAGCTATAATTCAAATACTTATGAATAAAGTGAGTATCATCCCTGTACAAGATAAGTAATTTTTCGGTAGGGTATGCCAAATTATTATTTTTCAACAATTTATGCTCTAGATTTTATGTAAGAGTGAATATTTGTCTCTGTACTGCTGTTTTGATGCAATCCTTACAAGGAATACCTTTCGATATTTTCCGACAAATGTATCCAGCAGTATAAGCTGAGCAGTGGTATTCAATTTTTTCCATGACTACATCACCCACAAGCAATTTTTCTCTTGAAGTTGCTTGTGAAGAGGACAGGAGAGCTAGCAAAACATTAGGAGTGTTTTCAGAGTAATTTTCTTTATTATTATGAACATTTTTGAAAAGACCGCTAACATTTAATAATGTGCCTCCATAATCCTCTTCCCAATTAGAGAATTTCAAATGTGGACTAACCATGTTAGATAATATCAGATATTTAAAGGCATATATAAATATGTTTGCATCTAGGTCAACATTTCTATAATCTATAACTATTATACATTCAAAAATAAATTTCTATAGCCTAATATTTTTGTGATAATAATATTCTACATTATACTGTTCAAATAATAATTATCAACCAGTTTACAGTAACAAGTTATCCTTCCTTGTTGGGATGGCCCTCGCACAAGTCGAGGTTTTCCTACTTGGATAGCATGTTTGCTACTATATAGCATGGTGTCTACAAAAATCATTTTTTTTTAATTTTATTAATGGCTTCAATCCAAAAAGTGTGATGTTGTAAATTTTGTTTAACCACTTGTCTTAACTTTCCTCTTTGCACACCAACCGGGTAGCCATTGACATTGTCAGTGTGTCGAAAAATTCAACAACTTCTGCTGTTGAGGCCATTGTTGCGTCAGAGTTTGCATAATGAAAATAATCTGAAAAAAATATTTTTAATTTAATTACTTTTACAGCTATTGCACCTGCAAGTATTTCACCAAAAGACATTTCCTATTTGCTTACAACAGACTTTGTTAACCTTTATACAATTGTAGTGTGGCTCACGGTATCCACTAATGTAATATCAATTATAAATTTAATGTAGTAATAAACAGCACTTGGCAGATACAGGTTGTCTCATTTAATAACATCATTACATGGCGACCTTGAGAGGCGAGCTGGCCACCGATAGTAATAAACTCATAATAAATATAAGACCTAATAAATACACACATTACCAAAATGAGGAAAATATTACATAGTGCCATGAAAAGTTTTGGGAACAAGTTGTAAATAAATATTTATAAAATAAAGTAAAAAATATAAAATAATGAGGCAAAGAGACAGCTAAGAAGACTTGAGACGAGAAAAGAGGATTCCTTTTTAATAGGATAAGGGTGACAAACGAGCACACAGTCCACCTGATGGAAGGTGGTTGCTGTGGCCCATAGATATTTATATCTATCCTTGATTACTAATCAAAATGCAGATGCGTTGTCACCCGTGAGGACTAAAATGGAATGCCTCATTTCCAGTAAAAAGGGTTTCCGGTTCTCTACACTCACCATACGAAACATCAGCATTAAGCTGCTATTTTACGCTGGTATTCTGTGAAAGCGTGGTCCTTCCCTGGTCGAGCCGAACCATTCGTGCTACAACTAAACCACTAATATAGCTGCAGCATGGCTCTACCGCTTAAAAAATTGATGACAGAGATTACTTTTTTTTACTCAGGTTAAAAAGAATATTGGTTGAGAAGATATAAATTGAAGTACACAGTGGTATTCACATAGGGAATTTTAACATTATCAAACCAACCGTGGAGTAAAACAAATAAGAACACAATTATAAATTATGTTTCTAAAAAATTCTCGAGAATTTAATCAAGTAATCAGTTTTAGGAGAACTGAATTTTTGTGTTTTATCTATAAGGAAACAGGAAAAATGTTAATTTCAATCTTTTACCATTACTCATTTTATAGATGGAAAACTATTAACACAAAGGAAGTGCTACTTGTATATTCATATCCTTATTATTTAAGCTTCATTATTTTGATATCAATGTGTAATGAAAAGTAAATTATGTGATTTATTACATAATATTTTTTTAAGGTCGAAGATTATTTTATAGTATATTTTAAGTGGCTTAGAATATTCCATAAAGAAATACAATTTTGTTTCTAAAATTTGTAATATATATAGTAATTAATTGTAATTCTATACCTGATTTACCTAGTATTAGCAAAGATATTAGTAAAAAAAATGTAATTTATACCATTTTCTTTTTTCAAAATTTCCGATAGGTCTTTATTTCTTGACAGGCATTGGGCTTTAACAAGTCTGAGAAACTGAGTCACCTAAAGTTTTAGTTGCAATCTTTGTCAAAATTTTAACCAATTTTCTCTTCTTTGATACTATTTTCTTCATCAATGTAACCTGTAATGAAATAATTAAAATAATTAAGTGCTATATTCATATTTTGTAACTGAATGATAAACATAAAAATATTAATTTATTATTTAGAACTTTTGATGTGTTTGACTTGTTTTGACCATCCTATAAAAGCCCTTGCATTTAGAATAAGATTCATTATAGTTCTCATCGTAGTAATGTAATCACGTAGTCAAGGAAGTCAGTATTGCACTGAATTAATTTTAATACATTACTGTAATGTAATAGTTATTAAATGTCATCGAGATATATTTGTAGTTTTTAAAAAGCTTCACCACCACTCCCGAAACTTAACTGGCGCAGCCAGCTCACAGCTTACAGCTGAGTTCAAGTACACTCAAATTGGTCTTGTCCACAGTTCCGGATATCCTCAAACCAAATAAGTTTGTTAAGTCAGGAGCTGAAGAAACCTTCCTATTCAGACAAGAGGAGATCTACAGGTAGACGTGGCAGTGAGCGGACTGTAAATAAAGCGTTTTACTATCCTGTCTCATTGTAGTTATTTCCTGTGGTTACTTCTTTATGGCTCTATGTTGTGACTTTTGAACTAAAATCGTTGAAAGTTATTTGATTTCTGCACAAAACTTGGCAGTTATTTATTAGGTAAATATTATTATAAAGAAAAATAAAATGGATTAAATAAAAATAATGTACTTAATTATAATCTTAACATTTTCACTGTCCGGTTGGCAGACACAATAGTAAGACAATAGCAGTGCCCTATATGTAGTGCACGGGACAACAAAAGGGTTAAGAAGTGCTAAAATTAAAGAAAGAGAATAATTAACAGAATATTTTTGTATACATGTATTGATTTTTAAATAAAAATGGAACAGAGAAGAGAAAAAAGTATGTCACTTTCTTCAAATTAGACCTAAGGATCTAAAAAAGTTTGATCAGCATGTTTGATGGCGATCAAAGTATTTCAAGTTTATTTAATATATTATAATTTTTTTTATGGCATCAACAAGATTATACATACAAACTAAATAATATTATATATAACAATTACCTTATAGGATAAGATGCATCTCTTTTTAAGTGAAAGATTCTGGTGATTCTAGATCAAATTGAAACTGAATTAGAAAATATTCTTAGTGGTTTCAATACCTACTTAAAAAAAAAAATTATAGTTAACCAACTTCACAATCCATACATAATAATTCACAAGGTTTTAGATATCCATTCGTTTTGCAAATAATTTTAATTAGATTTAACCACAACATCAAATTTAGAATTACATGTAGCAGAAAACAATTCCTATGGCCTTATAATATTAATATTGGTGTGTTACTTAGAGATGGCCATCTCAGTGTAAGTGATGAAAAGTGGATTATAATTAAAGTTTCAGATTTAAATGTTTCGCATGAGCAGTTAGAATTTAATATTAATAGATACATGAACTTAAATACTTAAATAACCATGTTAGAATTATTTTGACAAAAAAATCTCTAAACATTCAATTAATTATTATAATATTTCAAACTGAATTCGAAACAAATTCCAGTATTGAACAATTTGAACAGTTATCACCTTCATTTAGAGTCAAACAAGGCATTCTAAACTCCCTAAGATATATTATTAAGATTATTACTGGTGACTTCGATTATAAAGATGCTATAAAGTATGAAAATATGATTGGTAATTTAAAAATTCGTCAATACACACTAGTGAACAAGATTACCTTAACGAAATAAATAGAATCACTTGTTAAAATAAGTAACATTTATAAGAAATAATTTTATCAAGATTAATTCAAATTCAATTCTTGGGAATACAAGTAAAATAGTACAGATAACATCTTTGAAAAAGATATATGTCATTGTTATATGCCTATCATTTCTTAGTTAGATATGTTTTAAATTATTTTTAAATTTATAAATATCCTCCATTTCATGAAACATAGATGGAACTTTATTGTTGATTTTAAACAGTGTGCCGAAAACGCTTTATCTAAGTAAAGCTGTCTGATGAAATTGTATAATTTTATTGTCAATTATTAAATAATCATTAAATATTTCAGAATTCGTTTTTATAAGGCCAGGTCAAGAGTACCCTAAACTGTAGAGCATGTATGAAGGGAATAATGAAAGTGGACGAAGCAAAACAAGTATGTAACGATCGTAGCAAGTGAAAAGAAGTGGTCTCTGCCTACCCCTACGGGAAAGAGGCGTGATTATATGTACATGTTTTTATAAATGTTACATCTTGATAAATATGCAGCGTTGGAAATGACAAAAATTTAAATTTTTTAATTCTTGATATATTTGAGCGTAAACAATATGTTATTTTATTAATATTTATGATTTATTTTTACACAATTTCCAATCAATCTACACTAGATGGAATGAAATCGAAACTTCTGTAATCTTAAGTAAATTAGGAATTTTACTTGTAGATATTGAAGAATTGTTAAAATCATTAAAATCAGTAGAGTTAACAAATAAATTTATATACCCCATAAGCTATAACAACTAAGTAAAAATAGAATAATGTATAAAATTAAGGGAAGTCAAATAACATTTGTTTTAGAAATAAATACTATACAGCCATCCTGTTACCACTCCCTCTAAACTATAATTTAATACCCATAACTACAATTAAAAGGTTCTGAAATGGTCTCGCTCACTCAGTCTTGCAATTACAAGGCCCTATGTTCCTGCACTATGATGACAAGTCACAACTTGCACAAGTTGAAGATGCTTGTATGAATGCTTTAATGAGATTCCCAGATAGTACGAGCTCCTGCCATCCAGTACCAGCCGAAAAGCAGATCTATCATTTTGGACATTAGTGATTTAATAAATCTTGAATATTTCAATAACCTTAAAATAAGGAAAGTGAAATAAAATATACTGTGAAAAATTTATAAATGTAAAAAGTGTTGTGATCAGAAGATGTCAATTACATCATTATTTATTAAAACAAAACTAAAAATTGAACCATATTCAAGCGGCATCTTTGAAAATTTGTAATAAATTGTTGCTTTTTTGCAAGCTTTGTTCTAGTGATATTTTTATAACGATACATTTTCATAGCAAATATCTATATAATTTTTTGTCTTTCCATAGTTACAGACACAATTTTATTAAGTGACTGCCACTTTATACTATGTTGTTATAATTAAAAATGGCTGGTGAAATAATCACAAAGTGATGCAATGTTTTTTATTCAAAATGTATGGTTCAATACTTCATTACTGGAGTCCACTTGATACCTACTTAGAAATCACAACTTTCAGCAGCCGAAACTTAAGTACCATGATAAGTAATAAAATTACTCGCCTGTTGCAGTCAGAGGCACGCCATGAGCTATTTAGTCGTTAGTAAGCAAGCATGGATAAGAGTACCTATCGAAGTTTTCTGCCTAGTCAAGAAACGTTCTTTGGGAAGTTCAATGATCTAGGAATTTGTGGATACTATGAAATACATCCACAAGTTTCTTAAATTATCGTTTTTAGGGAATCTGCACCAACATAGCACTTTTCGTATTCCGTTAAGATAGTAAACAATATGCACACGACCAGCACAAAAACGGAATATTGTTATTTTCACAAATAACGGAGGAAACTTTGCGTCCAAGATGTCAATGCAACATAAATGCGAGGAAATACATTTGCGCTAAACTCATAACTCAGGCTACAATACAATTAGATAAATAATGGCGGCAATCAATATCGATAATTTTGAATTTTGTCAATTTGATTAACACAATATGGCGTTTTAAAATGGCGTCCGTAGCCAGAGAACAAATTGCGACGGTAGCGCCAAGTTGCATAGAATGGAACTAAGCTGTCACGGGCCTGGTTCAAAGTCAAGATACGTGTGGTTATGTAAACATATAAGAA
Source organism: Parnassius mnemosyne (assembly GCA_963668995.1). Lineage (NCBI taxonomy): Eukaryota > Metazoa > Arthropoda > Insecta > Lepidoptera > Papilionidae > Parnassius > Parnassius mnemosyne. The sequence continues at coordinate 51,992,050 of CAVLGL010000104.1, read as the reverse complement.
GTTTTATAAAACTATAGTAGAACATTGTACATAAATATCTAACTATATAAATATAATCTAAAACAACAACCTTTGCAAAATAATGTATTCTAGTAGATTTTTCTAATATTTGAGTGATTGTGGGTCTGACACACAGTCCACTAAATATTTTTAGCTTGTAATTGTTGATACCAGTAATATATACCGATGATAACTTAAAATATAAGCGGCGAAGAAGTCTTGGATACGGTTACTTTAGAAACTTCACTATAACTTTTCAACTTACTTTTTAAATTGAATTAATGCACTGCATATAAATTCATTCAGCCTTAAAATGATACTTGTTATTCACTAAAATCAAAGTTGCTTTCATCTCATCATTATTTATAACTGTAATATACAAAGCAATCGGAACACCTAAACAATCATTTCCAATTTCCATTCCTGGTCCGAACACAATACGGCGGGAACTTCTGGCATGAACTCTTGCCACAAATAATAACCAGAGTTTAACTCCGCCTCCATGATTGGAATTGTTTGCGTCACAAATATTATATTTATCAGTTGTCGCATTATATTTAATTGTTGAGTGTTTTTTTACCTAATTTTTAAAAGATTTCACAAAAAATATAGATGTTACATCTATATTTTTTGTGAAATCATCATTAATAATCATAATCATTTAAAGTTTATGGGCGCTGTAGGGGTCGTTGAATGGCGAATCGAAGATTGCAACTTTGACACTGCCATATCTCTTTAATTATTGTGGGTATTTTACGCCTGGCGTAAACGAGATTGTTATACTGCTATCTATCGGAAACCATAAAAGCGTTTTGATACTTTCCAAGTCTTCTCTTCAGACACCCATGGCAAGAAATGGGGTGATGTATTCTCTTACGCCGCAAGTAGTGTAAATAAAAAGAAAAATATTAAGTAATCTCGTCCAGTCTTTCTCGTGTTATTTTGTAAACAATATTTTTACCACACACTAACGGAGGGTGATATAAAATTTTTCATTGGACCTTTTTAACCTCCAACGAAAGAAAAGGTTGTTATATATTTAACGTGTGTCAATGTTATATATTACCCGTTGATCTGTGTGTCTGTCTGTAGCTTCGTAGCCCACAAATGGATGAAATTGATTTAGATTTGTTGTTTTTTGTTTGAAAGGTGACTTGATCGAGAGTAGTTACGAATCAAGAAAATCTTGTCAGGCGTTTGAGGGTGTTCAGCTTTTTTTGTTTCGGGGGTTTTTAACATCTTTAATTTAAGCTATTTTATAATAATACGTATTGATAATTTTAATTAAATACATTAATTTTATTTATTTGTGTTTTCTTTTAATATTAATGCGCTTTTGATTTTGTATTGGTGTGGTTGAATAATAATATACTGAATTTAACCCTTCGTATACCTGGTGAATCTAACAGACCAACTAATTCTGGAAAACGTCGATATTTTCAAAGTAAAGCGTAACCTCACACGATTCGCGTTCGAGATGTGCAGTCTGAGCGTTAAGACTGTCTATTTTGAAAGTAAAGTAAGAATATTGAAGTAATAGCCCATATCACGTCCACAACAAAGCTTTCTATCATTTCAAAAATGTATATCGTATTATATAAAGATATATTAATATAATATTCGAAAAAATATATTATAGAGGTTAAGGATCAATATTAAATGCTTGTTTTTCTTTATTGGGCTTTCTTGTTGTTGCTTTAAGGAATTAATAAATAAGAAGGTGGCACCGACCAAAGCGGATTATTACTCAAACTAAAATAACCTGGTTGATTGTCACAATCTCCTTGGATTCCAATAATTTAAAAAAAACCAACCCGTATGCAACACTTCAATTTTACTAATGCTCTCTAAATCGAAACAAGCGTGTTAACATCAAGACGTCAAACAAAATATAGAAATTTCATTCAAATTCTAAATGCTATTAACACAGTTGTTATGATTCCCAAATAATTAATAATTTTAATCGTTAATGCAAAAACTTAGCACATTATTATATATACATGGAATACATTGTTTTGAGGAAAGAGTGACAAAGCAAATTTATGTTGCAGAGGTGAACGGCATAGTCGGGAAGGGTCGCCCTAGGCGAAAGTTTATCGACCAAATTGGCGATATATTAAAAATGGGCCAAATCAAGAGTACCTTTAACCGACGAGCGTGTATGCGTAGGTATATGGATGTGGAGGAAGCGAGAGAGGTGTGTCAGGATCGTGCCAAATGGAAGTCCGTAATCTCTGCCTACCCCTCTGGGTGACAGGCGTGAGTGTTTATGTATTATGTATGTACATGGAATACATGCTATGAACTGTATTCATCTGTTAGCAAAGCATTTGTATTGTTTGTACTTTACACGATAAAACATTTTAATACCCACTATCAGTAACTTTACGCTCTGTTGCTCTCAAACGCTAAGATTGATCAGTGTTTTTCACATTCAATTTATATTTACAGAATAGACTGAATAACAAAAGTGCATAATATCAAACACATATTATATTGTATAAGGTAAAATAGTATTATTTCAATGACATGATTTGATGACACTTTTGACGCAAAATTTTTCTATATTCTATTATTATTTATACATAATAAATATAATTAAAGTGTATGTCTGTAATAACGAAATAACAACATTTTATTAAGCTGAAGGGGTTACTTTCATAAGGTACAGTCATCACTGTACACAATAATGTATACTACACAATGCAAAGCAATAAACAATACCCGTGTATCAATAGATGACATTTGCCACAAAATTTTATCATCTATTTTTTTATCGATACTTAAATTTAATTTTAACTTAAATTTAATTAAAATTGAAGTGTACCTATTTTTCTATTAACGAAATAACTACATTTTATTAAACTATTTGCATCGTATTAAAGCATAAATAATCATATTTAAAATTGTCAGTCTGTTTGCCAGTCTGCCTGTCTGTCTGTCCACGTTAGTTTTCGAAATGGCTAAATTGCATTAATTAACAACATACCTGTTAATGAAATGCCTCGTATATATTTATATAATTTTATTAAAATAAGCGTTAGATTGTGCATCAATAGCTTACATTCCGTAATGATTAAAAGGCATCGTTTTATCGAAGGGTAGCCTCAAACCATCAATTCCAAGTTCCATGTTCATTGAAGTATACTCGGCGTGTGAGAGCAATTAATTAGATTCCTATCTAACGCCACGTCTAAGTCCTCAACGATTTACTTAATTGTCGGCTTTAATTCACGTTTACTATTCGGATTTGATTTACTGATGTTCCATTTATTCTGATTGATTAATTAGATCCGCAGAAATTCTATCAGTTACTGTAACTTCTTTCAGTTATGTTTCAAACATCATACATACACAGTCTGTTTGTAAGAGCATTTCTTGCTTCATATTCATAATTTATATGCAACCGAATTTGACGTGAGGAATGCAAATTAACTTAGAGAACTTTTTTTTAAATCTGCAGACAAAATTAAAAATATGTGTTAAAACTACTTTGCCGTATGGTAGCTGCGTAAGATCCATCACTCCTACTTGGCCCCTTCGGTGCTATGACAGACAACTATGGGAAATGCAAGAATATTCTTATGTCTTTCGATAGATGGCAGCATACCCTATTTACGCAAGATATAAATATGCAGATAATAAGAGAGGGACATGTCCAGCTATTGCCTGCCAACGGGCTGATGACGAATAAGAAGGCCAAAAGTTAACCTTAATGACAACCGTCATAATGACTGCCCCTAAAATGTTTTAAGGAAGATTTTTCTTAAGTATTTTTTTTTCTTATTTGCGCTATGTTCCCAGGCTGTTCAATAAATGTATACAGTATAAATAACGCTTGAGCTTGAAATTCCTTCGAGTATTTTAGACTTCTCAATAACATTCTTGTTTTAAATTCTCTTTCTTTCGATTTGATAACTTTTTATAAAATACATACTTTTTTACCCCTCGGCCCCCGTAGGAGAAAAATTATTTCATCAGTTTCAGTATTTGTGTTTGAGTGTGCTATTTATTTTTTGTTCGTACCTTTATAACATTAATATCCTGAGGGATCCTGACAGTTTGTAAAGTGTGAGGCATCGTTAGACTCGTCTTCATCTTCAGGCCAAATCCTCAAACGTTACTCAATTTTTAGATCTCGTTAAATCTCGTGGTGTCACAGTCACTTTGACTTAAAATGATAAAGACAGCACGAGACTTGAGGATATCTTAAAATTGAAAAGGGTTTGAGTATTTTGGTCAAAGGCTTTTGATTACGGTTATAATTGTAAAAAAAATCCGTTTGTTGACGGCGTTAGAAGATCGCCTAATTTAGTGCTGTGGGTGTTGTAAGAGTCAACTATACTAAATGCTATAAAATCTTATGGCTTCCAATACTTGACATTATAAGCATTTCATTAAAGTCAAATATAAATTACGCAGAAAAGTGACGGACAGCAACGTCAAAAATTGCAAGCAAGTATGATGATAAAATTAAACCCTACTATATAGAGAGAAGCGGCGCATGTTCAACAGTGGACTTTTACAAGCTAATGAGGAAGAAGAAGTAAAAGAATCGAAAATATGATGGTGATACTGATTTAAAGAAACGGCTATTATTTTATGACTCAGTGATAGATATCTGTAGGCTTGTTTGTATAATATGCTTGTTCACTGTATTACTTATATTAACTAAAATAAAACTAAAAAATAAACCTATATTAAATAAACACAAAACAGGTTAAATATAATTAAGCATAATATATAAGTGTCTACAAGTAAAATAATCCAAAATAAAAAAGATATGCATCATAAAAGACACCACTTTTTACGTGCTTAGGTAAGGTACGCAGTAGTTATATGGTCACAGTACAAATAAGTCGGCTTGACCGAGGATGGATCATGCTATCACAGAATACCATCGTGAAACGGGAGAATAATGTTGTTTCTTATGTTCAGTGTAGAGAACCGAAGATCTTTTTTACTGATAAGGCATTTTATCATGGTCCTTAGGGATGACAACACATTTAAATACATATATAAATATAATTTAAAGAACAAAGAAAGACAGAATACTTGGACGCAGCCACAACACAATACAGCGTAAATCTGTTACCGTCTCAACATAAGCTATAGCAAACTTGGCAGAACTGTTATTCTGCCGATACCTTGAGCAAAATTCAAGAGCAGTCACAATCATCATCATCATTACAGCCCTTCACAAGTCCACTGCTGAATTTAGACCTCTCCCAAGGAATGCCACAAAGCACGGTCTTGAGCCACTTGCATCCATCGACTTCCTGCATATCTTACCCGGTCGTCACTCCACCTAGTGGGGGCACGCCCTACACTTCCGCCGGTACGAGGCCAACACTCGAGAACCTTTTTTCCCAATTGTTTGTCAGTTCTTCGAGCTATATGGCCGGCCCATTGCCACTTCAGCTTACTAATTCATTGTGCTATATCGGTCAATCTGATTCTACTTCGAATATCCTCATTTCTAAGTTTATCACGCAGAGAAACTCCGAACATAGCCCTCTCCATAGCTCGCTCAGCGACCTTGAGTTTCCTCGTCTGGCCTGCAGTGAAAGACCACGTTTTATTTTCACAGCACAGTTAGCACATCACTGGCAACATGCACTAGTTGTACAGTCGCGTTTTCAAGTTTTGAGGTATACCTGACGAGAAGATGTAAAGTAATTTCCCGAACGCTACCCAGCCGAGTATAATCCATCGATTAACCTCTCGGTCGAAGTTGGACTTACCTGGTCGGACTATTTGTCCCAGGTAAACATACTTGTCAACAACTTCTAGTTTAGTGCTCCTAACAGCTACCGGCTTAGGTGTGACATGGACGTTATACATGATCTTTGTTTTGTCCATGTTCATGTTAAGACCTATCCATTGAGAGGCACTATTGAGGTCATTGAACTACTAATAGTGCTTAAGTCTTCTAGAGATTCTGCTATAAGGATTATATCGTCGGCAAATCGAAGGTGAGTGATGTACTCGGTGTTGATGTTAATACCGTATCCTTTCTAGTCCAGATGCTTGAAAACGTCTTCCAAAGTAGCGGTGAAGAGTTTCGGGAATACAAAGTCACCCTGTCTTACACCTCTCGGCAGTTTGATAAATTTCGTACTCCGGTTCTGTACTCGGATAGCCGTCGCAGCCATACTGTACAAACACATCAGCACTTGGCAAATATGTCTAGAACAGGTAAATGAAATTGTATACTTGGGGAGTGCTTTTAGCCGGGATGGAAGATGTGATTTAGATGTGGACAGGCGTGTCGCTGCCGGGAACAAAGTCACTGGTGCCCTGACCGAGTTAGTCAAAAGGCAAGGCGTAGTGAAGAGTGCACGCCTTGCAATACATAACGCAGTGTTGGTACCGACTTTGTTATATATAGCAGCGAAACCTGGGTATGCCAAAAGAAGCATAAAAGCAAGTTGAATGCAGTGGAGATGCGATCTCTTCGTAAAATGTGCGGTGTTCCCATGGCCGACCGAAAGCAAAACGAAGAGATTCGCAATATGGCAGGTTTGAAAGATGACCTTATCACAAAAATTGATAAGGGCGTGCTTCGATGGTTTGGGCACGTTGAGCAAATGAGTGAAGACCGAATGGTGAAGAGAATATATAGCGCGAAAGTTAATATTAAAAGGTGTCGAGGTAGACCGAGACTAACTTTCGAAGACCATGTGAGCAAATTGCTCGAAGAGGGGAGGGTCAAGAGTACTCGGATACCTAGACGTGCATGTATGAAGAAGATAATGAATTTGAAAGAAGCGAAAGAGGTATGTAAGGATCGTGACACTTGGCGATCTGTTCTCTCTGGCTACCCCGTCAGGGATTGTGCGTGAAGATAAGTAAGTAAGTAAGTAACTTGGCACCGCTGAAAGGACTGCAATATAGCCCAAATTTTGACGGAATCAAAGGCTTTCTCGTTGTCCACATACGCCAGACATAGTAGCAAATTGTATTATTCGCTCTTCTGTACAATTTGCCGAAGGCTATGTATGTGGTTTATGATGCTTAAGCCTTGTCGGAAACCGACTTGTTCGGGAGGATGTAAATTGTCGAGTCTGTGTGCGAGACGATTCGTAATGACATAGCACGTAGACGCAGATCAGAAGGGAAATCGGTCTATAGTTTTTCAAAAGAGCGTCCACCATGGAGGACGGAATTAAAGAGCTTCTGAAGTACTACTGTAAGTATCGGTTTTCTACCCGCTGCAGAGCTAATATAATCTCGCTCAGACTGACGTCCGGAATATCATCGGAATAGTGTCGCAAAAGACTTGTTCTTGAATAGTTACTCACAATTGCATGTGGCTCCAACGATAATGTGTACAGCTGCTCATAGAACCTCTCAATCTCACTCAAAATCTTAGGTGTCCCGGAAAGAAACAGTGGTAGAGCCACGCGGCAGCTTTTGATGTCGCACGGATGGGCCGGCTCGAACCGGGGTAGTACCATGACTTCACCGAATACCAGTGTGAAGTAGAGGTTTATCTCTGCGTTGCGCTTGGTGAGTGCAGGTGGCCGGAGGCCCAATTCCCTCCCCTCCCCCCCATCAACATGGTAGCGGAATTAAAGAAAAGACTACCCCTGGAGGGTACCAGTACCCCTGGATAATCCCTCGCTGAGCATCCACGACAAAACTACTCCAATCCTGAGCCTGGGTGCTCAGGCTGCCCCGCGTATTCTGGGAGGGGGGGGGCGCTTTGTGCCTCGGGCTGGGGTTTGCGTATACGTCAGGGAGGACATCTGTTTTCGACGCCTCGGCAGTCTTGAAGTTTCCCTCTGTCACCTCTTGCGACACACCCGCCACTACACGGCTCATAAAGGCACACCTATTTATATTTTAACTTTAGCATAAAATAAAACTGATTTATAAAACAGCCAAGAAATAAAAAAGATAAAAAAAAAGTTATCAGATCTATTGCAGAATAAAATTGAATTCCAATTTTAATACTGAATTCCGTTTTGAAGTTTGCCAGCACGCAGTGGAGCAACGACGGTTTAAATGAGAAGGGCATGGATCCATCAAATGTATGCAGCAATGAGACTTGAATAGCTGTATTTTAACAATATACATGCTAACAAAGGCATGTCAATATACATTTACTATTATTACGTATAAAGCGTAATATACCTAGGTACTTGTTTTAAAAATAAAGGAACTGGACCTAAAATAAATTAAAAACACTGCGTGTAACATCGACAAAACGTTTAATTTTTCTATTACATATATATAGTAAAACATGTAATTGCCATTGATTACCAATGCCACGCCAGCATCACTTTATCAGTGATTTTACATTTACAGTCACGGAAAATTTTGAGCAACATCACTTGACACTTAACAAACTTATGGCTTAATTTGCGGTCTTAGGCCGGATGCACTTTGGCTACGTTTTCGTTCGAATTTTAGCAGTCCAAATAGGTACGCAAAACAATTACTGACACTTTCAGTACTTTGATAGCTCATAGCACCAATCAATTCAGTTATTCAGAATCAGTTTTTTGATGGAAAAGTGATTAAAATCATCATTATTTATCGAATACATTTGTGACGATGCCACAATCTACGAGTGAGAAGAAAATTTTCTAGTAAGTAAAACCAGTGAATAATTTACTGATTTCTTTGCTTATGAAAACGCTTAAGACTATTGCGAATACATTCAATACGTTCGACATCAATCGCATGTTCACGAAGAATATTTATGTTTTTTTTTTTCATTTTTACTAACCCCCGACGAAAACAGAAGGTTGAAGTTTGTAGCGTGTATTTGTGTATCTGTATGTGGAATCATAGCTCTTGAACCGATGAACTAATTATGATTAAGTTTATTTATTTTAAAAGGTATCTTAATTGAGAATGTTCTTAGCTATGTTACAAGAAATTCCGTTTGCAGATTACCAGCTCCTTTTATTTCGTTTTTTATTTTTATTTTAAATTTAAGTTACTTTATATAATTTTATTTCTTTTTCTGTGAACTTTATAAAATTTGATGTATTTTATTTAGGTTCTATCGCAGTCACATAATTGTTTAGATTCAAAAATGATCAATTAGAGCATAAGTTAGTGTATTTTTATTAATTTGCTAGCTTCTGTTGCCTCTTATCTAAAATTAAATAAGATAGACCACCACTCAAACTACTCGAAAGTAACCTCACTGACCACACTAAAAACAGCAATCGGGCACATGAGTAACAAATGCTGAGTGCCTTTCGACACTTTCGACAACTTATTTAATAAGCGTTTATGGGAAATAAGTACAATATGGCGATGTTTTTATGTAGTGTAATTTTCTTTCTTTTAATAAAGATGTTTTCTTTCTTTTAATAAAGACACAGCCCCATGTTGCTGTGTTTAGTATGGTGAGTGTAGAGAAACGTAGACACTTTTTACTAGAAACGAGGCATTCCATTTTAGTGCTCAGGGATGACAACGCATCAACGTTTTGATCCTTAGTCAAGGTTAGACGTAACGTCTATAGGCCTATACGTGGTAAAGCCATGCTGCAGCTATATTATGGTTGTAGCACGAATGGGTCGGCTCGACCGGGGAAGGACCACGCTCTTACAGAATACCAGTGTAAAATAGCAGCTTAATGCTGCTGTGTTTCGTATGGTGAGTGTAGAGAACCGGAGACCCTTTTTACTTGAAACAAGTCATTCCATCTTAGTCCTCACGGGTGACAACGCATCTGCATTTTGATTCGTAATCAAAAATAGATGTAGATGTCTATGGGCCACAGCAACCACTTACCATCAGGTGGACTGTGTCCTCGTTTGTCACCCTTATCCTATAAAAAAGGCCTTCGCATCTATTTAGCATCAGGTAGACTAGTATGAGTGCGATTGTCACCCTGATTATATTTAAAAAAAAATTGTAACTGTATCCTATACTTTAAGTAAGCAAGTTTTGGTTAAGTATATGTATAATTTAATATGTGATTGGTTTCTTGAAAGCGACTCTAACGATTTGGATAAAATTTTGTATTTCATCCGTAGATTGCCTCATAAAAGTAATATTGTTTATAGTACACGCGCTTGACAGGCGGGTTGGTAACCGAAGTTTTTATTTTTATTTTCAAGCTGTCATTAGGAAGACGCTGTTGCCCATCTTCTACTTTATTTCCTTGTGTGGACCCGCAGTACGATATGGGTTAATGGTTATTCTTACACCGCCACTATAGGGTAATTATGAATGAAATTTTCGATGTTATTATTACTCACAAAATCAATTATTTAAATATGAAATAAAATCACACGAAATCTGCTCTCCCTAATGAGACGGTTTTGGACCAAGGAATATGCGTCGGTGCTACACCATATCGTTTAGACAGACTTCATAACCTGCCCATAATTTTATTTGTTATTTGCCAGTTATGGATAGAATGTTAAATTGTCATTATTACTCACAAAATCAATTACCTACTTAAGTTTGAAATATATTTCATTTTATGGCTTGATTTTCAAAAGAATACACAATTATATTTGTATGTCTTCAAGGCAAATCAAAACGCATTAATAATTGTAACCCTCGCAAGACCTTAAAGATTTAAACATACCTGCCAAACATATTCGCCGCGCTGAGTGTTGGTGGGCTCCACATGTCTTTGAAGTATTAATGAAGTATTCTTATAGTTTTTTTTTTAATTTATCTGACATGCAGTTTCCATCTCATCTCAGACATCCTCGCAATGTTTTCCTTTACCAATAAATCAGAACTTAAATTTCAACTACTAATTTAATTGGTGAAGGAACCCGGGTGGTGCTCGCTTACTATGAAATTTACAGCATGTGCTTGACCCCTGTGCAGCTCACGGAAAATTAACGAACATATACGAGGTAGAAAGAAAAAAACTATCCGAAAAGGTTATTTGCGGCAACAAACACCAATCTCTAGAATTTTGCTGCTATAAATGAATTAAAGCTGAGCTGCATAATATATTACCCTATTAGCGGTCCACGCCTACCCAACTAATGCATTCACAGCACCAACTTCATGGTACTCTATCTAATTAATTATCAACACGCGTCCGCACTACTCTCTTTTTTATAAAGCATTCGTTTGTTTATCGTTCGTTTTATGTGTGATTTATGATAATTAGCGTACAAGTTTCACAGTAAGGTCCTGCCTTTTGCATTTTCTTTTTGTAGAACTATAATAGGCCACCTTTGGATGTGGACGTTCATTTGTCTAGCTAATTGTGTGCACTAATTCAATGTACTCACATCTAGAAGTATTTGTACATCTTTATATTGTACTGTAACTGTGAACTGCCTGCACACAAAAAAAAATAATTAGTATGTTTTCGTACATAGTAACAATAATTTTATTAATTATCTTATTATAAAGATTTCTGAATCTCAACAACAACGCCATCTACCGGGTCCAATTGTGAATCTAAACCATTCTCTCATCAACTTAAACACACACACATAAAATTTCATCAAAAACGGTCCAGCAACCGTTAAGGTGGAGTTCAGTCACATACACACGGACAGAAGAATTATATAACGTATAATATGCATTTATTATACATATAAACTTTTCTCTTAAATAGTTCTGTCTATTGATGTTAATCGCATCAAAATCTATTGCGAAGTTTAAAAGACCTAAGCGTACAGACGGTAGGAAACGACTTTGTTTTTACTATGTAAGAGAAGAGACTTTATACGACCTTGTAATGTTTTGCGATAGTGGGAATCGATATCCATTTTAAAGTGTTAAAGCCACTCTACAGCTATACTATACTATGGCTGCAGAGCAAAAGGGTCGGCTAACTGCCGACCACACTCTCACAGAATACCAGGGTATAATAGCAGCTTAATAATGTTGTTTCGTGTGGTGTGTGTTGAGAACCGGAGACCCTTTTTACTGGTAACACGCCATTCTATCTTAGTCCTCAGGAATAACAAAACATATACATTTTGGTTCTTAACTGAGAATCACAGTGTCTAAGGACCACAGCATCCAAATGACATTAGGTGGTATGTGAGCTCACAGTTTTATTTTAATAGAATGCGGATAAAAACCCTTATTCTAAAATTAAAATAATCTGGGTAAACCATTGCATGATGACCACGTTGATCAGTTTTCAAAATAACTAAAATATGGCCACAAAATATGTTTCTTAAAGTTTTGTCAATGAGTTTATTTGTAAAAATTTTATTAAAAAAAGGAATGTGTATTATTATGTATTCATTAGTAGTAGAAATGTATGCACTAAGTTTGACTTTTTAATATATTTTTAGATGCTACTGGAAGATTCTTCAGCAAATTATACAAGAAGTAAAACTTTTTTTTAAAGAAATTCTCGATATCATCGAAGGATCTGTAACAAACAAGTGAACTCACAGATGTGTTCTCAACTTTGAGGACAAATCTAAAAAGTTTTATACAGTCTCTAATATATTAGAATAGAATATTTTTTAATAAATATTGATTCAAAAAAATACTTATTGAAAATAATTTATCTTTTTACTGCTGGTTCGGAAAAACCTCTGTCCAATCAAAAACCACCAAGAAACCCAACGGGACTATTTTTTACCCATGACGGAACAAAGAATTTGAAAAGGGTCACTTAGTAAAATATTTTATATTAAAGCGAATAATCCACTGGTAATAATAATTTAAACCTCAATGTCGCCATTGATCGCCGTATTATTACTTCCGACTCATGGACGTAAATGCAGACCTCGGGTACATACGGAAGTATGTTATTACTCTAAAATCTAGACAAATAATAAATTCGTGTTTCATTAACTGACAGCGTTCACTGCTCTCTGCTGATTGTCGTGAATAATTAATTGACATGCTCGGACTTGCCTTTTATTTACTCGGAATATTTACTCTAAGGCCTGCAAATGTCATCTGGATGACATGATTAATTAATTTGTGTACTCATAGTGGCTTTTACTAAAGGGAATAGAACTTGGATAAGAAGTAATTTTTATCTTGGGTAAGAATTATTCTTATAGCGTTTAGGCGGTCGTTGTTTTGTTACTGAGTTATCGATAATGGACTAGACGGAGTGACGAAATGATAAAACACACATTCTTTGATGGATCCTTAGAGCTGTACTTTGTGGCAATTTGTAGGGGGAGGCCTATGTTCAACAGTGAACTTGTGATGTAGTGATAATGATAGTGTGAATCAACAATAATTTCAAAAATTTGTAGTTGTTGTTTGTTATTCAACATTTACATTCATAAACATATTTTATGTAATCCAAAAACTAAATGAAATAATATAAACATCAGTAACTGAAGCATGTATTATGGTGTAATAGAAATTCAGGGAAGTGGGAGTAATTTCGTCAAATATAGGATTTTTAAACTTTTTAGTTTGTGATATGTTCACAAGTATGACGCATGTGGTAGACATCGTCCTCCGCGACCACGTAAAGCCAGCAATGTTGTATATACATATGTCCATACATGTTGGCCAAGCCTCAACCAATGCGAGTGCTATAGTCTATACGTTGGTCAAGTTTTATGGAGTGACCATACTAACATGGCCGACTAACATGTAGCCTTTGGTTCGTGCAGACAAACCGATACTGTTTTAAAGTGAGCCAACCTTGAAAACAACCCAAAGTGAGACAATCCTTGATGTTTTCAGCACGGTATGCTTATCAAGTATTGTTGAGAGAATAAAAAAGTACAAATAAAGTTTTTGAAATCCCTTAACTATCGTTATATTATTGAGAATTAATCACATAATGAAGCTTTGAGCAGACACAAAATGGTAAGTCTTTTAATAGACGTAAAATGTTTGACATTATTCCTCTGCATAAAATTCTAAATTCATTAATAAATTCACCGACTTTTTTGTCTACCATTTCATTTTATTTTATTTTATTTAACATAATTATTTGAATTTCCACTACTAAAATTTTACAGTCTGCCAAACTGCTTAGTAGTTTTTTGGCATAATAAAAATGCTCTCTTATATCCTAACATGCAAAAAAATAAAAAGCTTCATAAAAATATACACTTTCAAATATAACAAATCAATAGTATCAATATATGCACACATACACAATACATACACACATACACATAATATACATACACACACCCATACATAATAACTACGGCTTATATTATTGTATAATGGATCATCACGATAATCACACAAATGTCAAATTTTACTATTTATTAGTATGAACTTTTTTAACTTATTTTTGAACTGTGTTTTTTTATTTTATGCGTACGCCATTCTCCCGGTAAATTGTTGTAAATTTAATGATTTCTTATATTTACGCGAACACTACACATTTAAATAAAACTAATTTTACGGATTTTATCGCGTATATTAACTTATTTTACTTTCCCGACGTTTCAAGTACTTTACAGCACCCATGGTCACGGGGGGGACTGAGGTGTATGACGTCCCAATGTCATAGTTAACCACGGCTACCTCCAGATTAAAAATTATTAATTTTTGTTCCGATCTACGCAGTATGAACTTACAGTATCATGAAGTCTTGCAGTTGTATGCTTGGGTTGGGATTTAATTTTATTAATTATGGGATCCCAAGCAGATGGTAGCACCCAGCCATCTTCTCTATTGAAATTAGGATGTTTTTTGATTTCAATAGCCTCGCGAATCATCCTTGGAAGGAATCGGTGTTCTTTAGCGAGGATTTGTGGTCTATCAAATCTAATGTAGTGACGGGGGCGATCCTGTACGTGTTCACAGACTGCAGACTTCCCGGAGCGTCTATTCTTCACATCAGCTATGTGTTCTTTAACGCGGGTTTTTATGGATCTTTTAGTTTGTCCTATATAAGAGAGACCACATTCACAATCCAGCTTGTACACTCCTGCATCTTGCAGAGGAATATTACACTTGACTGATGGTAAAAACTGACTAATCTTCTTCGGCGGCTTGAAATATGTATACTTGAAACGTCGGGAAAGTAAAATAAGTTAATATACGCGATAAAATCCGTAAAATTAGTTTTATTTAAATTGTTGTAAATTTTTAAGACTACGTTTCAATGAAACGTTCTTTTGCCATAATAATTAGCACATTTATATTGCAATGTTATTACTTTACCCCGTCTGCGCGTGTTCTTATTTATGGGCTTATATATAAAATTTATGGTTCTTATTTATATTATTCTTATATATGGCTACTCGATGCGTTAAATAAAATTGAATAATAATTATCACATGTCGCAAATGATATTTTAAATTTCTCGTGAATCGGTATTAAATTACATTCCTGGAAGAGCTGCTCATAATTATCCCTAAATTTTATTTTAGCTTTTGGGTTAGCCAATATTTTGATAAATCTAATTTGAAATTGCTTTAATGGAATTTATTTAATATGCCTCTTAATTTATCACACACCTGTTCTATATGGCCACACAAGTTCATATTTCTATCTATTATTACGCCTAGGTATTTGAAATGTTTTACAAATTCTATAATTGCACATTTACAATTAAGTATATTTTCGTGTATACATTGGTATGAGTGACCCACTATCTTATATACTTTTGCATTTTCAATATTATGCGGTGATGACAGACGCATTCCTTTAGGTTTTGATGTGTTAGTAACAAGTCCATTATTATGAGACCACTCAGTTGTTGTAAAATCACTTTGAATATTTTTTTCTATTTCATCTTGATTTTTGTCAGCATAAAGGATGCACATGTAATCCGCATACATAAAAACAGCACAGTGTTTAATTACATTACATATACACCTGACCTTACATTTCCGGATATTTTTAAATAACTGTCACTATTTTCCTATTTTGCAAGTAATTACCTAGCCAATTGTTTATGGGATCTCGTATACCACATTCACCCATTGATTTCAACAAGAAATTATGTTCTAAAGTGTCAAAAGCTTTTTTAAAGTCAATAAATATGCCTACTACAAGTTTCCTTCCATTTAATATTTCATTTATATTGTATGTAAAGTTAGTTAAGACTGTAGCTGTACTCATATTTCTTCGAAATCCATGCTGATGATCTCCAAATATAAAATTATCCTCTAAGAAATCTGTCATTTGTCTAACAACTACTTTTTCGACTATCTTGTTTATGACAGAAGGTATAGCAATAGGTCTGCAATTTTCATAATTTTTATGGCTACCTTGTTTATAAATAGGCCGAATTTTTGCCTTTTTAAGCCTATCTGGATATGTACCTTTTTCTACACATAAATGGATAAAATTAGCGATTTCAGGAGTAATTTGGTTTTAGACATATTTTAAATCTTATACCCTTATTCCATCAACACCAGGAGATTTTTCACACGACAATTCATTAATAATTCTTTCAATTTAGCATGGAGTTGTTTTTCTATATCTTATACTTATCAAGCTTTCATTAACATATTTACTTCTATCCAAAAATTTCATTTTACATTTATGCTTAACTGTATCTATTTCTTGTGTAAATGTTTTAGAAAAGCCTGTACAAATCGAACTTATATCACTACTACTACTAAAATGTTGTAATACAAAATCATCCACATTTACTTTTTTTACCTATCCATTGATTAATATACATCCAAATTTTTTTCTTAGATCATTTCCGCACTTAATAATTCACTCTTTTTATAGTTATTCTTAACTAGGTTAATACGTTTATTTAACTTATTTCTATATCTTGTATATTCTAACCTATAACACATATTTATGGGAGCAGATTTCGATTTTATAAAAAGTTCATCCCTTTTTTTTTAGTCTATAGCACTTCCAGTAAGCGTTCGTTTTTCTGTACACTCTTCACGTTCATTCCTCGTCGGTTTCATAAATACTATACACGTAACTCTTTTATATGTCGTTCCACCAACATGTATAACAAAAATTTTTCAGAAACAGATTTTTACACAAATTCTAATCTTTTTAAAATAAAGTTAAAAAACTTTTTGCACTAAAATTGTTGCCCGACTATGTTGTCACAGTGTAAATAATATGGTTTGTTAGTGTAGATATATTGGCACTTTTTGGTCTTTTTTGTCACATGTAAATGTAAAATGTAAACTATATATTAATATGACTGTTTGTTGCCAAAATAAATGAAAAAAAAAAGACTTTTGAAAGAATGAAGAGATTTAGCACGACTAATGTGGAGAAGTAAGGAGTTCCATAAACATACGGCAATGACAGTAAAGAGTTTCTTATATAAAACTGGCTGAGTGTGTGTCGAGCCACGCACAATGTAGAGGTAGGGTTCTATAGTTGCCCGTCACAATACGTAGGCTTCTTGATAATGAGCATAATAAGAGAGAAGCCACATCACATGAGTAAAGAAACCGACCAGAGGGGAAGCTATATAAAAACGGCTCGCTGCGAGTACACCCATACATAGCGCTGGGATATGTGCGTGAGCTCTCACCGACAGGTTCACCGACGCTCCGTCGGAGTACAAACCAGTTTGCGCCGGCTCAGTCAGAGTGTCCATGAAAGGGCTGTTAGTCGTGCGCATTTAAATAAATAGACCAAAAATATTTCCATATTTTATACATCAATTAATTTATTAAGTATTTTTACAATTATTAAATAATTATATTAAAGTTTTTTAATAAGAATAATTAAGAATTAGGTTATTATAAATTTATATAAGTAAATAATAAGTTTTCTGTATAAGCAAAAATGCCTAATAGTTGTACAGTATGCATGAATAATTCTAGAAAAAACAAGGATATTTCCTTTTTTTTTGTACCCGAGAGATCAAGTGAAGTAAATACCTTTTTACGTATACAATAATACTAGGTAATAACATTGATAGGTAAGTGAGAATGTGTTAGAAAGGTGCGTCGCCGAGTGATGATGTCGGTCTCACCTACTTGAAGTTGTCAGTAGGACGTCTTTATTTTAATAGGGATTTGTAAAATGAGTACCCAGGACGATAATATTGATATTGACTTTCTCATCTCATTAGTTCAGGAAAGAGAAATTTTATGGGTCTAATGTGAACTTCAAAAATAATAATTTGAAAACAAAATCTTGGGAACAAATAGCAAGAACATTGTTTCCGGATTATGACACGTTAGACAATGACAAAAAAAAACAAATTTTGTAAATTTTAGTTTGCCGTTCTTATGAGCTCGCGCGTATAGTACCTACGCATATAAATACTACAAGGATGATGGCCTTACATTTTATGTATTCACAGGATTGGCTATAAGTCTCATATAATATTTTTTTTTGTATGAACACTATATAAGTGGAATGTAACTAACTAACATATACATTTATCCAAACGTAAATATTAACTTTCTCGGGTATTAAAAAATCACTGTATATTAATCCACGAAATAAAAAATCATAGTGTAGGTAAGTTACGTTACATTAACTAAATCATACGTAGCTGTCACAGCAAAGCTCCTCTATTATTAATAAAATAACTCGCGAATTGATCTCTAATAATGCCAGCACTCGACTCTGCATCATTTTGGGTTTGTAATGGGATCAACTTCCTTTTCTGATGAAAGTGCAACAAAATGCAACTGATAGCAGCTTGGACTTAGACAGAAGTGCTCTGAACGACACACCTGAGTCTGTAAATAACCCTGTTCCACATTCTTCACGTTATGTTCCTGCTAATTGCAAGAGAATCATGCCAATGGACAATTTCGAAAAAGAGGCGTTAAATGCTCTCGAAGAGCCTGAAAATCGCTACATGTCGTTCTTCAAAACTATTCTGTCATCATTATAACAATTCACAGACTTACAGAATATCACATTTCAAAGTAAAGTTTTGCAAATGATATCTGAAATGCGATATGGAGAAACAATTCAACCATGGCATAGACAAACTCCTCAACCATATGGATCTGATCAAGGATATGGGCACACACCTCATATGGATGTAATTCAGCGGGCATTGGCTCAAAGTCATACACATCTCCATCACAAGCATCTCAGGCCTCTCAAGAAAGTGGGGATCAAAAGGAATTTGATTTTGCAAATATTTAAATTTTTTAGCACTAACAAAAATAAAAATAAATGTTAATTATTTTTTTCATTACTCACCTCAAAGTAATACCTAGCATTTCTATCAGATCTATTGCATTTCTCATATTAGTATATTGCTTCTGTAAATGTGGTTCCAAGGTATTTAATAAACTGTTGAAAGTAGACACACTCATTTGAAAGAAGTTATAAATTGTTTATGGATCCAACAATAGCTCATTGTATTCTTTAAGAAAAAAATCTCCGTCACTGTTTCTTGACGCGATTATTAGACTGACCCAATGTCGTCTGATTCTACGTTTTCGGCGGTGGCGTAGTAGTAGAAGCAACAAAACACGTCTACTCCGATCCATTTTCCATTTTGCACTGGGACTGGCTAGGTCCCCGCTCCGCATATTACGGTGCCGCAACGGTGCCGTATTTCCGCATACCACATGTGTACAGTATCCGGCAAATGAAAAAGTAAAGCTAATAGTAGTAATGCATGTAAGTCGTTTTCTTCAAAAAATGTTTATTTTTTAAAAATGTACAATAAAATTACAATGTTATTAATGCAGTAGGTCGTTTTCTATGAAGCTGTAACGAAATTTTTACTAATGCAAGTGAATTTTATAAGTTGGTCGACTATTAATCATTAACTTCTTAATTATACTTAGCTGTGATAGTTTTCCTTTTAACTTCATCATACATACTATTATTGTGTATAATTTTCACATTTCGATAAACAGCGGTTTAGTTATGAACTAAAATAGAACTCTTATGAAAAATACCATTTTTAAAACAAAACATTTCGCAAACGGACCCTTGAATCGAGAAAATGTTGTTCCACACCCTCAGTGTTTTTGAAAGACCTATCGAACGAAACCCCACATAATGGAATACACGAGTAAAAAAAGATCAACCTCTATGTCTAGGCAGGAAAATTTGCAATAAAAACGCAGGATTTAACGCGCGCTTTTGGCCTCGATATCAAGGACACCTTCCCTCTCCCCCGCCCCCCCGGCCGCCCAACGAGTCGGTGTGGCTCTTCTCGCGAGGTAGTAGGATTTTTCTTGCGAACTATACGGACGTATTTTTTCGCGCCTAAACTTGCTAAAGAAACAATCCGCGTAAATCGTTGCAATAACGGTATCGTTATTAGAACGTACTAACTCGGTGAAATTCGCGCGCAACTATCAAAGTGATTTACATCTGAAGGACTACCAGAGTAGCCGTCCCATTTGGTGACAACCCCTTACGAGTGCCTCCAGAAGGGTGAAGTTCCGGGGATACCAGCGCGTGCCTTCTCCCGGACGTCGTCGAGTCATCCAGATCGGTTCCCGTCAACATACCAGCTCACACAATTACACCTACACTCACAACACCGCATACACCAAGCACAACTTCCATCAGCCGGGCCGGTCTAGGAGAACCGTCTGCGCTCCTGAGGCAGGTAAGTGCATTTCTTCTAGTGACCTTTCCCCTCGCGTGTTCATTAGAAACCTTTGACCCTCGGCGTAGGAACGCCCGACCTGCATCTGCCCGTGGCTCCTTCGTCTATGGGCCGCGAAGGATCCAACTCCTGTTTAGGCAGGGCAGCTGTTGGCCGTAACATTTGGTAGCAGAGCGTGGTTCTGGGATCGATTCCCGGTCGATCCACCGACCATAGTATTGGATAAAAATTAAATAATTTGGTGGCAGGAGCGTTGGGTGGATTTGTGGCTACAATCACGCCCGTCCGTAATACGTAAAATACCTTTTTATTATTATACGTAATAATAAAATTCCTTCCTTTGTTAGCTTGCTTTACTGTTAGCGGGTAAAATTGAAAGGTCACACCCGGTTCGCGCGCAAGCGGGAGATTGCGTCATGTAGGTAGATGGTTATTTTTACGTAATCGGTTAATTGTCGTTGTCGGATGGTAGTGTGTTACTTATCGAAGGGTTGATTTCCGAGCAAGGCATTTTTGTTGATGTGTATCTTCGTTACATATCTTTCGTATTGTAAATTGTATTTGAACTAAAGAGTGGTAATTTGTATTTACATAATTTAAATGAACTTGATTTGATCGTACTAGTATTTGTTATTGTTGATTTGATTTACCTTTTCCTTTGTACTAACTTGTGTTTGATTTAATAATAGCTGTTCTTATTTGTGTACATTCTATCCAACTCGATTTGATAGGAACTGCATTAGTTAGCTGTTAATTTTTTTGTATTTTTTATTTGTTATTGTTGTAATTGTGCTCGAGCCGCGTCGTAATTTGAATTTAGTAGTGATGTCCTCGCCCAAGATGCTAATCCGTTGCCTGCGGACTGAGCTGCGCTGGGCTACCAGCGCACACGCGTTGATAGGCCGACCGGACAGGGTCTACAATCTGAGGAAGAGGCTTGAGCAGGTCGATGCTCGAAGGGCGGCCGTGGAGGAGGCTTACTCTGAGCTCGAGGACTTGGAGGTGGAAAAGGGAGTCCTGGAATCTTGCCGCGCGGACTACGAGCAGTTCCTCGCGCTGACGGACGACCTGATCGAGGCGGGGGCCAAGGATGCGGAGAGGGAGCGCGAAGCTCGGCTGAGTAGCCTTCTCGAGTCCCCGCGGAAGCCGTCTGCCCAGCCAGAGCTGCTAGGACGACTTCCGACGCTGGACCTGCCAAGGTTCTCCGGGGTCCTCTCGGAGTGGATGACCTTCGTCGGCCTGTTTGACAGCCTGGTGGACGCCCGGAGGGACCTGACCCCCTGCCAAAAAATGGGGTACCTCCTGGCTTCACTAGAGGGGGAGGCCCTGAGCGTCGTCGGCCACCTTAAGTTGTCGGACGACGCCTACCAAAACGCCAGGGACCTCCTCGCTGGAAGGTACGCCAACGTCCGGCGGATTGCGGACGATCATGTTCGGAGGCTGCTGAACCTCCCGCTGCTGAAGGACCGGACTAGACTACGTGAAGACATAGTGAATCCAGTCGTCGTAGCGTGCAACTCGTTGCGGCGGCTGGATTTACCTGTGGACGAGTGGTCTTTTCTGCTCCTTCATATAGTGCTGTCCCGCCTGCCCCTCGACCTTCGGCTCCATTTTGAGGAGAGGTTCGGAGGGGATGGCGCCTCTTATATGCCCCCCTTTAGGGACCTGCTGCGGTTCCTGGAAGAGCAGTGCAGGCTGCTGGAGAACGCAGCAGGCGCCGTCGAGGGCCCCCCGGCCTCCTCCCGAGCGGTGCCCAGGGAAAGGCGGAGTCAGCCGGCCAAGGCGGCGCCCACCCCCCTGAGGCCGAGTGTAGCCCCCGCGGGAGGGCGCCCCCCCGTACCCTCCTATAGTGGCCTAGCGGCCCGGGAGGCGCCTCCCTGCTCCTATTGTCGAGCATCCGACCACCGGACGGCGTCGTGCCCGAAGTTGTTGCGCAAGCCGGCTAAGGCGAGGCGAACCATCGCCAGGGAGCGCCGCTGGTGCTTCTCGTGCCTGGAGAGGCATTTACAACGAGACTGCCCGCACCAGCGGCCCTGCACGCACTGCCAGGGCAACCACAACGTCCTCTTGTGCCTGGGTGCGCGCGGCTCGTCCTCGCAGGGCCCTGCCAGCCCCCCGACTCCCACGGGCGGGGGCGCCCAGCCACGCCCACTGTCGGGCGACGCTCGGCGCTCACCGGCGGACCGCAGCGCCCCTCCTTCTGAAGGGAGCCCCTCCCCCGATCGGTCGGGGAGTCGTTCCCCCAGGGGCGGGGGGGTCTTCACCCCCCCTCCCCGAGTTGATAGTGGATTCGCGGCCACTCAGCGGTCAGCTAGACCTTTCTCACCCCCGTTGGCTGAGTGGCCGCGACTGGAACGCCGCCCGCCCCCCTTTGGCCGGTGCCGGTACTACCGGGTTCCGGAGACTGCGTATCGGCCCCGAGCCTTGGAGCCGAGGATCCCCGAGTTTCCCTCGGTCGGCCCGTTCGGGGAATTCCAGTCGGGGGTCATCGAGACGCCGTCGGAGTGCCGCGCTCGGGCCCCCCGGTTCGGGTGCCGGCCTAACAGAGGCAGCTCCAGATAGGAGGCTGCCGCCCTAGCTCCCGCCATGGCCGCCTCCACTGAGCCTATAAGTCGTCAGCAGTCCACCTGTCAAACTGTTCTATTGCCGACAGCCTCAGTGAAGGTTTACAACCCGAGCGGCGACCACTTAACGGTTCGAGCTCTATTGGACTCGGGTTCCCAGCGTAGTGTGGCCTCTACTCGGTTGGTGGGAAGACTGGGGCTCCCCTGGAGCTCTGAATCACGTCCGATGGTAGGTATCGGAGGTGCCGAGCCTCCTGCTCCTAGGGGACAATCGGAGTTGGTGTTCAGCCCTGACAGCGAACACCTTCGTATTTTAGTCAAGGTAAATGTCCTCGACGACATTGTAGGGTTCCTCCCTAACGTTCGTATAAATGACAGCGCTGTGCGCTGTGCGTCGGCTTTGAGACCGGCAGACCCTCGGTGGGCCCAACCGGGGCCGATAGATTTGTTACTGGGGGCCGACACGCTGGGTGCCCTCTTGTTAGGTGAGATACGAGCTCTGCAGCCCAATGGCCTGGCAGCCATTTCCACGATATTTGGGCACAGCTTTTTTGGACCGGTTATGTGGTCTCCTCCCTCTCCGACGGCCGACCCTCTCTCCGTCGTGGGCGTGTCCCTATCGGACGCTGTCCAGCGATTCTGGGACATTGAGGAACCACCCCATGCAGCTCGAGTCGACCCTCTGGACCGTGAGTGTGAGTTGTTCTACCAGAACAATACCGGCCGGCGGGTTGACGGTCGGTTCGTCACTCGCTTACCCTTTCTGGACTCCCGCCCCTCTTTGGGTCAATCCCGTGCTCTGGCCGAGAAGAGGTTGCTTTCCATGGAGCGCCGCATGCGGCGTGACCCAGCCTTTCGCGACAAATATGTCAAGTTCATGCGCGAGTATCAGGAGCTGGGTCACATGTCACCGTCCAACTTCGAATGGCGTTCACATGAGCACTACTTCCTCCCTCACCATGCGGTCTTGAGGACCCCTGAGAGTAAGATTCGGGTAGTCTTTGACGGTTCCGCCCCCACATCAAACGGTGTGTCCCTGAATCAGTGTCTTCACTCGGGTCCTAAACTGATCAAGGACATATCCGACATCCTGACCCAATTCCGTCGACACCAAGTGGTTTTTGTCGCGGACATTCGGATGATGTTTCGCCAATCGGTGGTACATCGTGATGACCGCCGATATCAGCTGATATTGTGGCGCGAGAAGCCCAGCGATCCCATACAGGTATTTGAGTTGAACACCACCACTTATGGACTCCGGTCCAGCCCGTATATCGCCATGCGAACCCTCCTTGAACTCGCTGAGAGAGAGCGCCTGAGATACGCTCGGGGAGCTTCTATCTTAGAGACTTCGGTCTACATGGACGACATTTGTACGGGCGCTTCCACCGTCGAGGAGGCTCTGGTCTTGCGAGACGAATTAATTGCCATCCTGAAGTCTGGAGGCTATAAGTTGCGCAAGTGGCTGTCGAACTCCCCACACATTTTGAGGGACCTCCCAGGAGAGGATCAACAAGATCCTCATCTGTTCGAGCACCCTGAGAATCCTAATTTGCTGACTGTGCTGGGCATTCAATATCAGCCTGTTCAGGACACCTTCACGTATAGAGTAAAACTTGACCCACCTCCCAAAGCATGGACCAAGCGCTCCGTGCTGTCTACAGTAGCTCGCACCTTCGACCCAAATGGATGGATCACCCCGGTCATCTTTTTGGCTAAGTGCTTTCTTCAAAAGCTCTGGATGTCGGGGTTGGGTTGGGACGAGCCTATTAGCGGGGTCCTCTTGCGAGAGTGGCTCTCCATGCTCTCCTCCCTTCCGGACATCAACCGGGTTTCCATGCCAAGGTGCTTCCTACCTCCAGGGAAATGCAGGGCTACCCTACATGGGTTTTGCGACGCCTCTGAGAAGGGCTATGCTGCTGTCGTATATTTGCGGACTGTGAGTTCCTCTGGGCATACTGCAGTTCATCTCGTACTCGCCAAAAGCAAGGTTGCTCCCATTAGATCCCGTTTAACTATCCCTAAATTGGAACTGTCCGGAGCCGCTCTTCTCACGCGGCTCCTCAACCACGTTCACTCGTCCTTGAAGCCTGTAATCGACATTACGGACGTCTACGCATGGTCGGACAGTGAGATAGTACTTTGTTGGCTCCGAGCCGCACCTCACAATCTTGAGGTCTTTGTGGCGAACCGCGTGTCTCAAATCCAGAGTTCGGAGACTTCTCTCCACTGGAGACATGTCCCCGGGGAGTTGAATCCCGCCGACTGCGCTTCCCGCGGCTGTGAGGCCCCCGCGCTGGTTGCCCACTCATTGTGGTGGGGTCCCAGTTGGTTATCTGATCCTCAATCCTTCTGGCCCCAGGGTAATTACTCCGAACCTACTGAGTTGCCGGGCCTACGGGCCCGAGTAGGAGTGGGCAAGGATAAGCCCACTCGGGATCTCTCCCTTCTGGAACGGTACAGCTCTCTCGATAAGCTCTTAGGAGTGACTGCTTGGCTGCGCCGCTTTGTCCACAATTCGAGAGATCCGTCCAACCGACTCTCTGATTGCGTTTTGTCCCCTAGCGAGCGTCGGGAAGCCCTGATGCATTGGATCCGTATGGTCCAGACGGAGCATTTTGAGCCCGTTATCGAACACTTGAAGCGTGGCTCCGTTATCAAGGGCGCTCTGGCCCGCCTGAACCTCTTTCTGGACGACGCTGGGATGCTGCGCGTGGGCGGACGTTTGAAAAACTCTCAACTGCCGTGCGGGGCTCGACACCCGTTGCTGCTCCCTAAGGACGGCGCCCTTGTCCGGTTGCTGGTAACCCACCACCATGTTAGGAATGCCCACGCTGGGTGTAACGCCCTGTCGGCTATTTTGCAGCGGGAGTTTTGGATTTTGTCTGGTCGTCGCACCATTCGGAGCGTCATCTTTAAGTGCATCCCCTGTTATAAACTGAAGGCCCCCATATCGCAGCCTCTTATGGGTGACTTGCCGCCCGACCGCGTCAGGGCCATCCGACCATTCGCTGGGGTCGGAACAGACTTCGCTGGCCCCTTCCTCGTCAAGTCCTCTAACCTTCGTAACGCGCGTTCATGTAAGGCCTATCTTTGCGTCTTCGTGTGCCTCTCCACTAAAGCCGTTCACTTGGAACTGGTGAGCGCCCTCAGCACGGAAGCCTTCTTGGCCACGCTTGGCCGTTTCGTGTCGCGGCGCGGCTTGCCGGACTTGATCCGGTCTGACTGCGGGACGAATTATAAGGGCACGGATAGGTATCTCAAGGAGGTTGTCGAATTTCTGTCCAGCCACCGGACTTATTTAGGAAATGCTATGTCGAAAAGGGGCATCCAGTGGAAATTCGACCCTCCGGCGTGTCCCCACTGGGGCGGTATTTTCGAGGCGGTGGTTAAGGTTGCCAAAACGCATCTCCGTCGCGTTATTGGTGAAGCCATTTTGACGTTTGAGGAGCTCGCCACTGTATTCTGTAAAATTGAGGCGGTACTCAACTCTCGGCCCCTCTGTCCCCTCTCCTCTGACCCGAATGATTTGGAGGTTCTAACCCCGGGACACTTCCTGATTGGCCAGCCTCTTAACGCTCTGCCCGAGTATCCCTTCAGGGAAACGAGTGCTTCACGGCTTAGCAGGTTTGCCCTGCTGCAACAGATGACTCAACGCTTTTGGCACCGATGGTCTCTGGAGTACCTACATCTTTTGCAGCAGCGCGTTAAGTGGTCTGACAAGACGGAGCCTCCTCGGGTGGGAGACCTCGTGTTGATTAAAGAACCAAACGCGCTACCTTTGTATTGGCGCCGTGGGCGCATTGTTAAATTGTCGTATGGAACGGATGGGGTGCCTAGAGTGGCCGAGGTTTTGGTCGGAGATTCGGTCTTGCAACGGGCCGTCGCGACCTTGTCCCGTTTGCCAATCTACTCGCGGACTTAATGCCTTATGTCCGGGGCGGGGGGTTGTCTAGGCAGGAAAATTTGCAATAAAAACGCAGGATTTAACGCGCGCTTTTGGCCTCGATATCAAGGACACCTTCCCTCTCCCCCGCCCCCCCGGCCGCCCAACGAGTCGGTGTGGCTCTTCTCGCGAGGTAGTAGGATTTTTCTTGCGAACTATACGGACGTATTTTTTCGCGCCTAAACTTGCTAAAGAAACAATCCGCGTAAATCGTTGCAATAACGGTATCGTTATTAGAACGTACTAACTCGGTGAAATTCGCGCGCAACTATCAAAGTGATTTACATCTGAAGGACTACCAGAGTAGCCGTCCCATTTGGTGACAACCCCTTACGAGTGCCTCCAGAAGGGTGAAGTTCCGGGGATACCAGCGCGTGCCTTCTCCCGGACGTCGTCGAGTCATCCAGATCGGTTCCCGTCAACATACCAGCTCACACAATTACACCTACACTCACAACACCGCATACACCAAGCACAACTTCCATCAGCCGGGCCGGTCTAGGAGAACCGTCTGCGCTCCTGAGGCAGGTAAGTGCATTTCTTCTAGTGACCTTTCCCCTCGCGTGTTCATTAGAAACCTTTGACCCTCGGCGTAGGAACGCCCGACCTGCATCTGCCCGTGGCTCCTTCGTCTATGGGCCGCGAAGGATCCAACTCCTGTTTAGGCAGGGCAGCTGTTGGCCGTAACACTCTATTTACTTGTATGGGAAGTAACCAAAATAATATTTTTTAAGATTTTATTTCACAGTTTTCTTGGCGTGAATTATAACTATAATTATGTCAAATTACAGATGTGGAGCACGTAGGGTCTCTGAGGAAAACTATAAGAGTTCCTTGATGTGTAACTACGGAACCCTAAAAAGCAGGAATAATTCATAGGAGCAGATTGAGAAAGATTGTAAGATGATCGAAGGAACCGATTATGGGAAAGGGAAAGATACCGGAAATGGTTTTTTAAATAATGAGGAGTGGAAAAATTTAACAACTCACCATGCATTGCGGAGAAAATGTGAGTATTCTTGCGAAAGCGGATCGGGAGCCATTTGAGCTGTTTACGAAGTTCAGAGATGTGGTCATATTTGCCAAGCCCAAAAATAAATGTTATACATAAATTTTGAATGCGCTTAAGCTTACGAGTAGCTGCTCCTCGGTAATGTCAAGATAGCAAATATCAAAATAGTCAAGGATAGGCAGAAGTAGAGACTTGGTGAGCGCAAGTTTAGTTACTGTGGGAAAATAATTACGTAATCTACGTAATGAGCTTAATGCAGAAAATATTTTTCTACTAACCTAATGATTCTGTGGGTCCAGGACATACAGGAGTCAAGATACAACGCCAATTTTTTAACCTTATTACTATAGTAGATTGGAGTGCAGTTAAGTATAATATGAGGTAGGAAAAACCAGTCATTTTTATAACTAATCTGGAACTACCGATGACAATAGCCTGAGTTTTCTTAGGATTCATTGTTATACTATAGCATTTACTCCAGTTTGAAATACAAGTCAGATCAGCATTAATAATATCAACTGCTTTAGACAAATCTTCAAGAGAGGAATGAATATAGATTTGCAGATCATGAGCATACAAGTGGTAAGGAGTGCACAAATAATGACCTATAGAGTTAATAAAAATTGCAAATAGTATCTCCTATACAACATGAAAAAATAGAGATAGTTATATAATCAGAAAAACTAGAGGGATTCGAATTTTTCGGAAGAGGTACTTACTACAAATGCATCTTTCCATGCTGAATTGAAAAAATCAGAATTCAGTGAATTGTTAAGGATGGAAGTGATTATAGGTGAAAGGAGATCAATGAGAGAGATAACCATTATCCAACTAATGCTGTCACTACCAATCGAAATTGAATGGATTAACATTTATGGCTCTCTTAACATCACAACTGTTCAATTGATTAAAATTAAAAGGGGAGGTGTTCCGGACACCTCTGTTTTTAATTTGGTAAGCTTTTGAAAGAGAATATAAAGTATTATGTTTTGCTTTATCGTTAATGCAAGACGAAAATAAGACAGGTAAATTAAGTTGATTGAGATCAAAGTTATGGTGAGTGAAATTTTGTCGTAATATCCCAATTCCTAAGGACTTAAGGGGTGCTAAGAATCTCCAGTGGAGGTTCGGTTGCCACCTTAGACGACACGACCTGGCAACGTACAACGCACGCACCCTGAGGACTGACGAGAAGATCGTGGATCTGGAAGAAGAGATATACAAGTTACGCTGGCATATTATAGGATTATCCAAAGTCCGAAGAGAGGGGGAGGACACGGTAATCCTCAAATCCATCAACTTGCTCTATCACCGGGAGGGCGACCATCTGTCCCAAGGAGATGTCGGATTTATCGTCCAGAAGTCTCTCGTTAACAACGTTGTAAAGATCGAGAGTGTGTCGAAGAGGGTTGCATACTTTAAACTCAGAATCACCAAACGGTATTCGCTGAAGGTCATACAGATTTACGCACCAACCTCGGCACACCCCGATAAGGAGGTGGAGGAAATGTATGAGGATATCTCTAGAGCCATGCATTCATCCAAAACCCAATACGAGTATACGGTGTTAATGGGAGACTTGAATGTAAAACTAGGCACAAGAGAAAACGGTGAGCTGAAAGTAGGGAAATTTGGAATAGGGCAACGGAACCAAAGAGGCCAGCAGCTGGCTGACTTCATGGAGAAAGAGGGACTCTTTATGATGAACTCTTTCTTCCAGAAGCGGCCCCACAGGAAGTGGATCTGGTCGAGCCCCGACGGTTCGACATAAAATAAGATTGACTTCATTATAACGACCAGACGACAACTGTTCAGTGATGTCTCCGTGATCGCGAGGGTGAAAACTGGTAGCGATCACCGAATGGTTAGGGGCACACCCAACCTAAACGTTAAGTTGGAGAGGTCTCGTCGAATGAAGTCAACGCTCCGTCCCCCTCGTGCTCTGTTCCAAAGTCCCGAAACCTTTCAACTCGAGTTACAAAACCGTTTTCAGTGCCTGGAAGACTGCAATGAAGTGGACGATATGAATGACAAGCTCGTGGAAACTGTCCATGCGGTCGGAGCTAAGTTCTGCAAGACCCGCCGCAGAAGAAAACAAAAACTCTCCGATCACACTCTTAATCTCATGGCTGTTAGACGGGAGATGAAGCTACATTCTTCAACAGACTTGACAGCATACAGGCATCTGAACAGACAGATCTCCAAATGTATGCGGCGGGACTTACGCAACTTCAATACAGCTCGTATTGAAGAAGCGATCGAGCGGAACCAAGGCTCCAAAGTCTTTGCCAGAGATCTGTCTGCCAGAAAGAGCCAACTGTCAAAGCTGAAGACAGAATGTGGCAGCATCGTTTCCGGGACACCTGAGATTTTGAGTGAGATTGAGAGGTTCTATGGGCAGCTGTACACGTCATCGTTGGAGCAACACGCAAGTGTGAGTAACGATCCAAGAGCGAGTCTCATCCGACACTATTCCGAAGATATCCCGGATGTCAGTCTGAGCGAGATTAGGATGGCTCTCCAGCACCTTAAAAACGGTAAGGCCCCAGGCGAGGATGGAATTACAGCGGAGCTTCTGAAAGCGGGTGGAAGACCGGTACTTGAAGTCCTTCAGAAGCTCTTTAATTCTGTCCTCCATGGTGGCATTACACCGGAGGCGTGGAGCAGAAGTGCGGTGGTCTTGTTCTTCAAGAGAGGTGACAACGCTCTCTTGAAGAACTACAGACCGATTTCCCTTCTGAGCCGCGTCTACGTGCTGTTTTCGAGAGTCATTACGAATCGTCTCGCGCGCAGACTTGACGACTTCCAGCCTCCCGAACAAGCCGGTTTCCGAAAGGGCTTTAGCACCATAGACCACATACATACCCTTTGGCAGGTTGTACAGAAGTCCGAGGAGTACAATTTGCAACTATGCCTGGCGTATGTGGACTATGAGAAACCCTTTGATTCCGTCGAAATTTGGGCGGTGCTGCAGTCCATTCAGCGGTGCCAAGTTGACTGTGGGTATATCGAAGTGCTAAATTGCTTGTACAGTAGGGCTATGACGGCTAGTATGAAGGATAGTACAGAACCAGATTACGAAACCTATCCAATTGCAGAGAGGTGTAAGACAGGGTGACGTCATATCTCCTAACCTCTTCACCGCTGCATTGGAAGACATTTTCAAGCTTCTGGACTGGAAACGATACGGTATTAACATCAAGGGCGAGTACATCACTCACCTTCGATTTGCCAACGATATAGTCCTTATGGCAGAATCGCTGGGGGATCTAAGCACCATGCTGAGTTGCTGAGTGACCTCAATAGTGCCTCTCAACGGATAGGTCTTACTTGAACATGGACAAAACAAAGATCATATATAACGTCCATGTCACATCTAAGCCGGTAGCTGTTAGGAGCACTAAGCTAGAAGTTGTTGACGAGTATGTTTACCTGGGACAAATAGTCCGACCAGGTAAGTCCAACTTCGAACGAGAGGTCAATCGACGGATTGAACTCGGCTGGGCAGCGTTCGGGAAACTACGACACATCTTCTCGTCAGACATTCCTCAAAACCTTAAAACGAAATTGTACAACCAGTGCGTGTTGCCAGTGATTACTTACGGATATGAGACATGGTCCTTCACTGCTGACCGTATGAGGAAGCTCAAGGTTGCTTAGCGAGCTATGGAGAGGGCTATGCTCGGAGTTTCTCTGCGTGATAAACTTAGAAATGAGGATATCCGCAGTAGAACCAGAGTAACCGACATAGCCCAACGGATTAGTAAGCTGAAGTGGCAGTGGGCCGGCCATTTAGCTCGAAGAACCGACAACCGATGGGGTAGAAAGGTTCTTGAGTGGCAGCCTCGTACCGGTAGGCGAAGTGTAGGGCGACCCCCCACTAGATGGAGTGACGACCTGGTAAGACATGCAGGAAGTCGATGGATGCAGGTTGCTCAGGACCGTGCTTTGTGGCATTCCTTGGGGGAGGCCTATGTTCAGCAGTGGACTTATGAAAGGCTGTAATGATGATGATGAAGGACTTAAGGAGTTCCCAGAACCTAGCAGGGTCAGGATCTTGTACTGATTCATGGATATGTCGTTGTTGTTCTTTTCTACACAGATTGTTGCAACAATTCCGTGCAAATCTGTACTTCTCTCTATTTAAGGCGCTAGGAACTGACTAGTTGACACAATTTTTTAAGTTGATGATTTTTTTTATATCATCAGTCAGCCCGACTAGCGGAGGATGTGTTACACGCACTGGATTAACACAGCTACCTGGTTATCAACCTTAGACGCATTAACGACAATACTCCAATCAATCTTTACAGCGTCATTTTAAAGCTTCTCCCAGTACAAGTCATTAAAGTTACACTGAAGTAGTATTCTTGACTTAGCTTGAGAGGGACGGATTTTGTACGACAAGTATAAAATACTTCCTGATAAGGAAAAGCATCAGCAGCGTATTGCCTAAATTTTTAAACATGGTCATGTGAATTGAATAAAACTATTTTTACGGATTTTATCACGTTTAATTAACTTATTTTATATTTCCGACGTTTCGGTTGCTTTCCAGCTACCGTGGTCACGGGGGACTGAGGTGATTGACGCCCCGATGTCAAAGTTAACCCGGAGTACCTTCAGCTTTTTAATTATTAATTTTGGTCCGATCTACGCAGAATGAACTAACTGTGTCTTGAAGTCTTGCAGTGGTATGCTTGGGTTTAGTTTTAATTTTATGAATTACAGGATCCCAAGCAGGTGGTAGTACCCAGTCTCCCTCTCTATTGAAATTAGGATGTTTTTTAATTTCAATAGCCTCACGTATCACGTGCTCTCTGCAACAAAGATTTGCCCACGGTAGCAAACTGTGAAGGGTGATGGTGGGATTCACCGTTTAAGTATCGGTTTGTATGGGTCTTTTTTCTATACACAGTGTGACCTACGGTGTTATTAGGATTTCGAATGACTAACACATCCAGGAAAGCTAAAGAATTATTTGCCTCTAACTCCATTGTAAATTGAATTTTAGAGTTTATGGAATTAAGATGTTGAAGGTGTACATTTTGGGATAAAATGCGTGGTAAATGTGGGAAGAAGTTTTAAATTTGCTGCTTCTGCTGCTTAATATGACTTATTTAGCAGGAAAGAGCGAACAGCAGTTTTACAATTAAATGTTGACATTTCATAAATCTCTATTTTTGCATTCATTTTGTTATAAAGTAAAGGACCTAAGTAATAAAAAAATCTTTTTATAAATGAAAAATTGACTGGTGGAAGTGTGCATACTTTGTTTTTACGACGTTTTGTAATTTCAATGAAAGGAGTCTTAATATGCTGAAGTAATACTGTGTGCAGTATAAAGAGCTGCCTCACACTAAGAACAGCGCAATTTTGATATAGTTGAATAGTTGGAAATAACATTGTTTTAAAAGTAGCGGTACCTTTAATATAGCTCTTTGCGCAAATTCAAGTGGTTTTAATATTGTTCTTGCAACACCACCCCAGCAAGAAATACAATACGTGATTATAGACTGACATAAAGCGTAATAGACGTTGCCTATAATTACGGAGTTAGCGACATATCGGAGTATTTAAAAAAATATATTAATTTGCGAACCTTACATGTTAAGAGATTTATATTATGCATTTTAAAATTGAGGTTTTTATCTAGTATAATACCGAGATACTTTGTATTATCTACAGAATTTATCTGGGGACACAGACAAGACGAAGAATGAAGAGTACAAGAGTGAGCTTTCAACTTGATGGAAATATTTAATTGCGAGGTGGGGCTGATAGAGAAAGTTATAAATTTTGTTTTGGAAGTATTAAGAGTAAGAGTGTGATATAAAAGCCAATTATATATTTGATTGAAACTGCGTTGGGACTTACTTTCAAGATCTTTCCAAGATGTTGCATATAAAGTTATAGCTGTGTCGTCTGCAAAAGAGACGATTTTTGCGTTATCAATGTGAATATTGCACAAGTCATTGATGAAGACAAGAAATAGAGTCGGGCCAAGAATACTTCCCTGGGGGACACCATAGTATACAGGAAGTTCGTCACCGACGCAGTCTGATATTTTGACCATTTGGGTGCGATTTGTAAGATAACTTCTGAAGAAGTCTAACTGTAAACCTCTGACACTCATTTTTTCTAACTTGGATAAAAGAGTGGAAACAGGAATTGTATCAAAGGCTTTTGCTAGATCTAGAAATATGGTTAGGACCTTCTTATGACTATTTAGATTACTGATTATAAAATTTATTAATTCATGAACTGCATCAGAAGTTGATTTATTTTTACGTAATCCGAATAGTTGAGGTGAAATCAATTTAAAGTGTTCAAGATAATGGACTAGTCTATTGTTTACTAGACGTTCTAGGACTTTAGATAAGGCACCTGCCTAGAATAGCAATAGAGCGGTAATTAGTAACTAAAGTTCCGTCACTACCCTTGAAGATAGGATGTATTATAGACTTTTTTAAAGAATTAGGAAAAATAGCATTTTCAAAACAGAGATTAAGTATATGGCTTAGCACAGGTGCTAGTGTAGCAGAGTATCTTTTTAGTATGGCTGGAGATATGCCATCCCAACTGGTAGCAACATTAGTCTTTAAACGTTTTTATTATTTAAATTATTTCATATTAATTAGGTTTTTCAAAAACAAAATAAATAATACATGTAAAATAT
The DNA here is from genome assembly GCA_963668995.1 of Parnassius mnemosyne. NCBI lineage: Eukaryota > Metazoa > Arthropoda > Insecta > Lepidoptera > Papilionidae > Parnassius > Parnassius mnemosyne. Next base: position 51,957,469 of record CAVLGL010000104.1, on the reverse strand, counting down.
TGTGAAGAAGTAAACTGAGGTATATTTTTAAATTTGATTATATTTTCCGCAAGTTCCTTTCCTACGTCAAAAAAAAAATTGTTAACAATATTACATGATTGCTTTAGAGATATTGCTTGTGCAACTAAATGACATGATGATTGTTTATTGTGGTATGTATTTGTTATTTTTTTGATAGTATCCCATAGAGCTTTAGGGTTTTTACCTGCTTTCCTTATTTCTTGAGCATCATAATATCTTTTTGCTTTCTTTAAAATTTTAGTGCAGAAGTTTCTATACCGCTTATAAGTGATAGACAGCGTTAAGTTCTATGCATTGAATCTCTATTTTTTATACAACTTAATAAGCCTGGTGTCATCCACGGTTTAAGTATTCTATTTCTGGACGATATTTTTTTAAGTGATGACTTTTCAGCTATTGCATCCGAAAATAGTTTAATAAGAGTTTCAGTTGCGGTATTAGGATCTAACATGGAATAAATAGTTGTTAAGTGAAGTTTTTCGACTGTTTTATCAAGGTTGGCAAAGTCAACTTTTGAAATAGTGGAAATTACATTTTTTTGTCTTTTATTGTTGATACCCAAAACAGAGGCATAATGGTCAGTGACAGTGGTGTCAAAGACCAATGCTACAGCAATTTATTTGGTGCGCAAGATAAAATGATCTATGCAGTTTTCTCCTCTGGTTAGGAGGGTGTGAGCAGGAAGAAGGCTATGATATGCGAGACCATTAAGATATTCATGGCTGCGTGTATCTAAAAAAGAAGATTTTATATCTAGATTTATATCTCCAGTTATTATGACCGTCTTACATTTGGAAAGCGGTGTAAGTGTAGCGTTGAGTATCGAAAGAAACTCATTTATGTTTTCATTTGATGGTGATCGATAAATGCAAATAAGCACTGTATCCGAGTCAATCGTTGCGATTCGTCCAGACGCCGTATTGTTAAAATTTATTTCTTCAATATTTACAAAGAAACATGATTTAATGTAAATAATTACCCCATCACTTTGATTTTGATGTTTACAAGTTTTGTACATAGTGTAGTGCTGTATATAAGGAATATTTTGATTACTTGAGCAGGGCAACCAAAACTCTGTTAAAACCAACACATCGCAATCAAATGAGATTCGGTCAAGTAAGGTCTGTAGACTAAGAAAATTGCAATTTATCGATCTTATATTTTGATTTAGTATCTTTAGGAATTTGTTTGGTTGTTTAATGTAATGTTTAGCCTCTTCCGGAGTACAGTAATAGGTTTCACTTACAGTGCACTGGTCTATATTTTCGATGTATGAGTTAATATTATTCGCCATTTTTATTATAAATGTTTGAAACGTATAATTTGTGTATGTAAGATAATAAGATTGTACTGTTTATTTGAACAATAGAATGTATTGAATGGGTGTAGTTAATTACATAAACAAAAAAATTAATAATTGAGGTATTTTTAAGTTCTAGTTTACGGGCATACGTTTTATAATGGTTAGTACAACGTTTGACGTGCAATAACGTATATAATTTAAAACAAGGTCTCATAGTGCAATTATGCATATTATGTTGATTATAATGAATGATTATCAGGAATAATAAAGTTTTAATGGAATGTTCTGAACTTCATGGAGTAGGGTCATCTTTTTGCGGCGACGCATTTCACTACGATCTAGTTCTCTTCCCAGAAGATCTACTTAATTATACAAAGATCTTAGAGAAGCCAAGATGAATTTTCTAAATGCATTAAACTTAAATGGTAGGGAAGATGAAGTTGAGGCAGCAGAAATAGCTTGTTGCAGTTCCCGTTGAAAGTCATCCATTTGACTTGAAAATGATTTTGACATCTCCATTATTGAACCTTTCTGTGCTTCCATGGTGAAAATAATTATACAGTGCAGCGATGTTAGAGAATATACTCTGAATTAAGTGCTGCTAGGTAAATATTTATTAAATGTAAATAATAAACATAGAATTCAAACTATAACTATTAAAAAAATATGTTTAAATCTAAGATGTAAAAAATGTATACTACTCAAATCACCTACCATGACCATAAATTTGTTACAATGAGACCAAGTAAAATTTAAAAATAACAAATAGTTTTCATATCACACAATTTCTCAAGCTCTGGTTTTTGTTACGAATAAATTTTATTTGAAAATTGCGATTGTAATTAGCTGTATTGACTTATTAAAAAAATAGGTAACCCCCACGCTAGGATTTTCGGCCGTATCGTAGCAGCAGTTGACATACATAAATTGCACAAGGACAAACAGACTGGAAACTATTATTTTTTAGCCATAAAATATTTGATTCTTGCGTGATTCGAACCCGCGGCCCTTTTTCTTTGTAAAGTAAACCGTTACAACTCAATACTAAACCACTGCGCCATTGAGACGGCCCAATTTATTACTATTTACCTGCAAAAATCATTAAGTTTTTCAGATAAAATATAATCTTGATCATTCCTGCCGTGGCTCTGTATCTTTTCATGAAATTTTATTTAATCTGTTCAGCTATTCCAAAAATAAACAGACAGAATATAGCTTGCAAATCCTTAATTGTATGACTATATACAATTAAGGATTTAAATTGTTTACACATGGTCCACCAAAATATACAAGAGATGATAGGCAAAGAGCTAGAAATTGAATTGTTCCTAAAAAGCAACAACATTCATATTTTAAGTACTATCAGTTCCCCGCAACTTCGCTCGCGTGTTATTTGGGGTTTTAATTTTTTTGCGCGGAACTCTAATTCTTTTTCTAAAATAAAAGTAGCCTCAGTTACTTCTTGTGACATCAGCTATCTGCCAGTGAAAATCGCGTCAAAATCGGTCCAGCCGTATCGGAAATTAGTCGGAACAGACAAACAGACAGACAGACAGACAGACGGACAGACAGACGGACAGACAGACAGACATACAAAAACTTTAAAAATTGTATTTTTGTTATAAGTACCGTATATTCTTTCATATGCAATTAGTAAAAAGCTGTAATTTTGACATTACAAACAGACACTACAATTTTATTTATTTATATAGAGTATAGATTACTGAACATTGGTTAAAATCTTATATTAACTTAATGTTTAACTTGGTCAGGTGGTCAGTTCTATCAATATAAAAACGGTTATATGAGGTGGCTCCTTAATATTAGCTTGTAAATTATTATCATGTTGTTACGCCCTACGGCTGCTCCAGCAAGGGTCAAAACCTCTGGGGCCCATGTCAATTCTTGAAATTAGCGTTTGGCGCGAACACATGTAAAGAACGTAAATATGTTGTGAGCTTATCTGTTGAGCGAACTGTAGAAATGGCATGTGTTGAATTTGAGCATATCATTGTGGTGAGTGTCAACAGATCCCCATGTTCTATATACGATACTTTTGAAAAATTTATTGAGGAAGTTTTTGTTAAGCTTAATAAACAGAATAAATCTGTTGTAATATGTGAGACTTTAATATCAATCTCCTAGTAACTTCCTCTACCAATATTAAATTTAGATCATTGTTTAAATCATATGGTCTTTTTAATTTATTTTTAGGCCCAACGCGTACTGCTCAATCTAGTGCAAGATGTATAGATAACATATTTACACATGATAAACCGTTGCATAAATGTATAATTCAAAAATTAAGTTTTGATCATGTGGACGGTTAACTTCGTTACTTTATGTTCTCTAAAAGCAAGTAGATGAGAAAGTTGTGTTTGTTACAGTAAATGCACGTCGCTTGGAGAAGTTTATAAGTAACATAGTGAAAAAACTGCCATCACTTTCATATCAAAATGATTCCCATATTTTTATGGAACATTGTTTAAACTTATTTGCATTGAATTTAATAATACTTCTAAAACAGTCGGAAGGCATTCAATGAATGGGCAACGCTAGGAGTCCTTAAGAGCAGACAAAGATTGTTTAATCGTTACCATGAATTGTCATATAATCCTAGCGTCGAATTTAGGGAATATGTAAAAAAATATTCAAAAATATTAAAAGAGTATGCTCCACAGCCAAGTCTTTGCATTTCAGTTACAAAATTAAAACGGGTTCTAATAAAATTGTAATGACATGGAGTATAATTAATAGCGAAACTCTTAAGATCAACTCTCGCAATTCAAACGACCAGTTAAGTTTTAACAATAAATTAACTGAAACAGATAAGTATTTATACTAGTATCGAAACTGGTGTTTCCTGATTTAATGAAGCATAGTAAAGTAATACCATAATTTAAATCTGATGGTACATTAGACTCTGCTAATTTTAGACCTATTTCTGTACTACCAGTACTAAGTAAGATTCTTGACAAAAATTTTCTTTATCAAATGTTTTTTTTTTTAATGTAAGTAATTTACTTCATAAAAATTAATTTGGTTTCACAAGGTGTCGCTCGACAACTGATGCCAGTGTCGAGCTGATTAAATATATCTTTAATGCATAGGAGAATCAAGAGGATGCTTTGGGTATATTCTGTGAACTAAACCATGGTGAACACAACCGAAGGCCTTGGAGTCTTTGATTGTGTTCACCATGAAACATAAATCAGGAAATGTCAACACTATGGTGAATGAAGTGATGCTCTTAAATTTATTAATTCATATTTAAGTAACAGAACGCAAAACTTGGTGTTCCACAAGGCTGCTTGCTATTACCAACGCTGTTTCTTCCGTTTATCAATGATATGTTGCAAACCGGAAACATTTAATGCTATGCGGATGACAGCGCTGATGATGCTCTATACACCGGCCGGGTCAATATTTCTCGGGAAAACGTCACCGAGTACCGGAACAAATTGGGTCTGATGTCGAGTCTTTGCTTAACAAAGTCTCGGATTGGGGGCGGCTAAATCTAGTCCAGTTTAATCCTCAGAAGAAACAAGTTTGCGCGTTTACTGCTAAAAAAAAACCCTCTGTCGTATCTTCTCAGTTTTAAGGCACTACCCTTGTTGCCTCAGCCAGTATCGGAATCCTCGGCGTCAACAAATCAAGTGGCGTGCAGTTTTGTGGTCACTTGGAAGGGAAGGCCAAATAGGCTTCTTAAAAGCTTGGTGTACTCAGTAGAGCAGGATAGTATTTCATGCCGGCAACTTTAGAAGACGCAGGATCGGCCTCACATGTAATACTGTTCCCATCTTTTGGCTGGAGCTCCCCAGTGCCAGTTGCTTCCACTTGACCGCATCCAGCGCAGAGTGGCTCGAATCGTCAACGACCGAGTCCTTTCCAATCGGCTCGATTCACTGGCGCTGAGAAGAGATGTTGCATCCCTTTGCATTTTCTTTCGCATTTAGTGTGTGAAGTATGCTCTGAGGTATTGTTCGGATTAATGCCACCCGCCAAATTTCACGAACGCACATCGTGGCAAAACTCCTGATACAACCCACTCCATTTGGATGCTAGGCGGTCCACCACTGTACGTTTCACTAGGAGTTTTCTTCCACGTACGACCTCTCTGTGGAATAGCTTACTATTAGCGATTTTTCCGGACCGATACAACTTAGGGATCTTTAAGAAAAGAGCTTACTCCTTTTTAAAAGGCCGGCAACGCACCTGCAATTCCCTTGATTTTGCAGTTGTTCATGGGCGGCGGTAGTGACTTACCATCAGGTGAGCCGCATGCTCGTTTGTCCCCTCTCCTATAAAAAATTATTCACTCTAGTATTCTTCTATGATAGTGTGGTCCTTTCTTGGTCGATCCAACCAAGTCATGCTGCAACGATAATATAGTTGCAGCGTAGTATTATTTACAGAAATTATCTCAACTGAATACTCTGATTGCCTTTCCCTAATTTCATTAAAACGCCTTAATTCAATTATTCAAAGATTGTTTTAATTTTTTTACCAAATAAACAATAACCAATTACAAATAATTAAGTCTTTTTTTTATCTCAAATGTAAGACAAGTTTCAGTAGATGGTAATATTTACCATTTGATGAGTGTCGTAAGAGAGACGACAGCCAGTAAAATCTTATGGCTTTCTCAATAAGACTCTATAATGAATATATTAACGAGAGTTAATCGATAGATGCGTGTAAAGTTGTTAGTGCAAAGTGCGAATAAATTTGTGGTGAAAATTAATAAGCCTTATAACCTTGACCAGCCAGCATACAGCACACAGTCCACTACCACGTGAGACTTCAAGCTCTTCATTTTAGTTTAGAAGTCAGATACGTAACCCATTCCACATACGATATACGATACTTTTAGAATAATAATTACCTAACTCAAAGTTTAATTAACGCGGGTAACAGTTACGATACACTGCAAAATAAGATACAAAACAATGACAATTCAACATGAATTTAGTCGGGTTTCGTTGTATTATGGTAAATTAAGGCATTTAATTGGTAGCGACCATTGAGAAGCACAAGATTAAGCTCTGCGCGTGCCAAATGGCATTCTACTGCAAAACTTCAGCCGGGTTGAAAATTATTTTGACATCACGAGCAAAATGAGCTTGTACACGTATATAATATATTATATATTATTATATAGTATTTGATTTGTGAACTTGTAATATAACTACTACAAAAATAAATTAGTAAATCTAAGACCAGATCCGCCGCTGGGGTTGCGAAAGCTGGTGCTTTCGAGTGCTTGATTTTCTGGGTCTCTACGGAGCTAGTGGTCGCTGAGGAAGGCGCGCTTTGTATTCCTGGTGCGAAACCGTTGACATTAAACGGTACCTGAGAAAGAAAAAGGAGGAGAAGTCCTCTCCGAGGAGGATTTGATATGGGGCGGCCGGCGCTGTTAGGTTCCCGTTGCCCCGCCAATATGTGGCAAAGGTGGTACACCATGGGGTTTATGTCAGTGCGAGTCCGACAGTTGCCATCCTTGCCCCCACGAGGCGGGTATGCGTAGGCATTTCCTCATGTAAAAAATAGGCCTCCTTTATAAACCTGCTTTAAAAGAAAAAACCGCACACAAATCAGTTCACCCGTAAAAGAGCTACGGTGCCACAGAGAGAGAGTCAGACACACAGTGGTCAAACTTATAACATCTCCTTTTTTCGTTAGGGGTTAAAAAACCTCTCACTATAAACACTTGCCTTATTCATGGAGGATAATCATTGCAAATTAAGTGTTCAATTTTTATATTTTTTACATAAAATTTACTACAAAATTATTGTTTTCTTATTCAAATAGCATTAATCCAATATTTTTCCAGTCTATTATTTTTATTTTTCCAAATAATTTTGACCGAAATAGCTTCTCTTGTAAATTTTACACACAGTTTTTGATCAAATAGTTTTTATTTACCCAATGTCAGAAATTCATAATTTTATTGTGTGTTAATATTATTAATATACCAATTTATTTCTATGAATGTTTTACATACCTAATTACTGTTATAACAACAGTCTGAAGTAAATACATAAATAAATAACATAAACGTACCCTTCATTTGATTTGACCAATGTGTTTATATACGTCTTTTATAATTGGAAGGTCTTAACTTATACAAGGTTATCGTAAATTAGCACGCAACAACTATAATTAGTTGTAAGTTAGATTATTGCCTATAAATCACACACAACGTACACATACTGCAATGGCCACGTGCAGGTGACCCCTGCGGTATTATTAATTACTCTTATAAGCCAGCGACGCAGACCGAATGCTTGATGGAGCGTGGAATTAGGTGGTTTGGAATTCCACTAAGTAATACGATATATTCGAGTCACATACGTAACCATCAATTACACGGAAAAAATACTTCGCTTGTTAATTCTGACAGATGAAGCTAATACTTAGACTCTGTAATTATACGACTCTATCTTCTATTATTTGTTTATTCATCATCCTCATCATTACAACCTTTTGATAATGAAAAATGTTGTACCAGGTTGAGGCTACCACTCGAAAACCTTTTCTTCCCACCAGTTGACTAAGCTATATGGCCAAGTATTACCACTTCAGTTTACTGATCCGTTGTGCTATGTCAGTTGTTCTGGTTTTACTGCGGATGTCTTCATTGCAAAGTCCATAACGCAGATAAACTGCACCAACTGAGAAAGCTATAGCTCGCTAAGCGACCTTGAGCGCCCCACGACTAGCAGTGAAGGACTACATCTCAGAACCATACATCATATCTGGCAACCCGCACCTCTTGTTTTCAAGTACGTGTAGTATACGTGATGAGATGTTTCGTAATCACTCCAACGCTGCCCAGACGAGTTAGATCCGTCGATTGACCTCTCGGTTGAAATTGGACTAACCTAGTCGGACAATTTGTCCTAGGTAAACAATCTCGAGCGTAGTGCTCCAAATGATGTGACATAGATGTTACACATAAACTCTTGACGTTAATACGTTAATTTTAAATTACATATAAAATATATATTCATAATAAATCCAATATGCTTACTTAAAACTACTTTCGTTTTTCTTTTACTTTGGTTCATTGCTTTTATAAATCAGGAGATACAAGGCATTGCGCGGTCATTACACTCGTATTACGTTTTTCATGAATTCATTTGTAACATACCTCCCAAGTGACTTATTTAGCGTTGGCTGCTTCAAAAATTACATCTCAGAGTAAAATGATTACAGTATTCTTTATTTTAATCTCATTAAAGAGAAAATATAATTTTTACCTTTCCTTATCGTATAAGATTTGGTTCGCTTTTTTAATGCAAGGCTGCACATCATTTAGCCCAGCAACGTTTCAACGACTTAGTCGACGAGCTTAGTCCAAAAACTAGGATCCTGAATTATCTATGGATTTTATGCATGCCTTATTATGTATTGTAAGGAACTCAAAAATATCTTCCCCTAGCAAAGTGCGTTCTACAGTTTGGTCGTAATTAAAAATTCACTGCTGAACATAGGCCCCGTCCATGGATATCTCATAAGATTCTTGCCATGGTTGCCACGCTTCGCTGACAGGTTGGCAACCGCAGTTTTGTTTTATTATTTTGAGTTTTTGTCAGGAAGATTCTGCTGCATATCTCCTGTTTCATTTCCCTCTACCGCCTCTTTCGACACCTGCAGGATGATTGTGGTGGATTTATCACGCCGCTCCTACCCAACGCAAGTCAGCTATCAAGTCTATACAAAGACCTTTTTCAGTGTTGAACATAGGCCTCCCCAACGAATGCCACAAAGCACGGTCCTGAGCCACCTGCATCCATCGAGTTTCTTAATTTTTTTGCTAGATCTTCATCCCATATTTTGGTAGCATGCACTACAGTTAGCTTACTGATACGAGACTGCCACCCGAGAATTTTTCCTCTAATGAAAATCACTCCGCAGAAATTGTCTTAAAATACTAAGAATTACGTAAAAGTTTTTTATAGAAAAATAAACATATTATTTGTATGTAGATAGACTACGGCTGCAGACACTACCAATAGTAGAACATTCAAATCATTTGTTTATTTAAATCCCATTTTCCGTGATTAAACGGAACCATGTTCTGCTATGTACTCTTTTTAAAGCAAATATTAGGTCCTTACATATGAAATTAGCGTTTCGTCGTACTGACCACTTTGATCTGAAATATCACCTTTTCGGTTAAGAATTCCAAATTTAAATTTATAAATTCATTTAGCTGGTACATTTGAGTTTTGAAAACAGTCATTCATTTGTTTTTTCCTTATTATTTTTTCTTTGGCTTCGCTTATTACCGCACAAATCGGGAAAGTAACAAAACTTGAACGATGGGTACCTTATGAATTGAGTGAATCGAACTTGCAAACACGCGTCGACTGCTGTGTTACTGTGTTCAACTGACTCAATAATGAAAATATTTTAAATCTAATTATTACTTGTGATGAAAAGTGGATACTGTACGATAATCGGAAGTGCTCGTCGCAATGGCTGAACCCTGGAGACACAATCAAATCCTGCCCTAAATGAAAATTGACTCAGAAAAAGTTACTTGTGAGTGTTTGGTGGACTAGCGCCGGTGTCGTTCACTACAGCTTTCTAAAATCTGGACAAACGATTACGGAAGATATCTATTGTCAGCAACTGCAAACTATGAAGGAAGAACTAGCTGCTAAATAACCGAGATAGGTCAATCGCTCTAGGCCACTGCTGCTTCACGACAACGCAAGACCACACACTGTACAACAAACAATCACTAAGTTAGATGAGCTACAATTACGTATATACTACAGTATACTACAGTATACGTATATACTACAGTCAATGAACTACCTATGAGATAGCAAAAGTGAATAGATAACAATGGTGCATACTTTGATTAATTAAATATATTTTATATTCCTCCCGTAAAAAACGCCAACTCCATATGGAAGGAGGAAGGATGTAAGCACATTTTAAAGCCTTTTTTATAACTTCGTATGAAAATTAATAATATTTATCGTGCCAGCGTTCTTGTCACGATGCCGTGGGGAGTAGGACTGTATGATACTTAAGTTACTAGTTTTAGTTTTCTTTTTTTAGATTGTAATATTGTATTTTTTTACAAATTAATGCCAAAATAAAGAAGATGATAATATAATGAGTGTTTTGTAATCATGTTGTAATTTACCAACAATAAAACGTATTGGTTATGTTCTCTTTGGTGAACATAATAATAAAACAATTTTCTTACATACGTTATAAGCAGCTTTATTTTTTATTTATTTACGTACACACAAAAAGATACAGAAATAGTCTTATAGTGAGTTCGTACAAAGATTCTACTTATTCCATAATTTGCTGAATATATCTTCCAGTAGATCCATAAAAGAAAGGATATTAAAAAGGCAAACTTTATACGTACATTACTACTACTAATGAATAAATAATACATAGAAAATGTTACGTTAATTATATTAAATAATACTATTAATAAAAATAAAATAATACAACAAATAAAAATAACTATTTAATATATTTTTATAATTATCTAAATTATTTTTGAGTCCGATAAACGTGTAGATGACGACTGGCTAAAATCACTAACATTACAGGATACTCGTATAGAGAGGTAAGCACTATGCTTATTTACCTTCTCCTTTTCTTCTCACTATTATAAAAATACAATAACAGCAACAACATTAAAATAATAAAGTATTTAAAATTATTAAAAAATAAATTGTTATGCGTTTTAATAATATATTACCTACTTCTATAACTCTTTTAATATTTCTAAAGAGTCTATGTTTAAGCTAGGATTTGCTCCATTAAGAAAATCCTGCGGGAAATATAAGTACAGTAAATGTCAAATTAAGCGCAGACTATGATGCCACGGCTAAGCACTTAATACGCGACAAGGATGCTCCCTTAAACCCGAGACTATTAATAAACCATAACTTAAGAAAACTATAAAATAATTAATAAAATCAGCCGTTACTATGCGGAAATCCATTATAATGGGTTGTTATAAACTAATTTTCTTGATTCCGCGTAAAGAAAGAAAGAAAGAAAATGATGTGTCCTGCCCAGTTTTAAGGGGACCAACGTCAGGTGGTGATTGATCGCATGACGTAATCGCTCGCTACGTAATTAGAGCGAGGTTGCGTCAGCAAGTAGTATAAAACTTCTGTCGTGCGCCCTCTTCTGCCAAAAGAGGGTCGCTTCCGATCCGGCAAAGAGGCTTAATCAGCCAATTGCCAGTCCCCAAAGTGGAGTTTAGTGGGTATCACTTAGGTTCCCCGTAGGTAGTCGCAGTGACTCCCACATAACCACGACAGACCGGCTGTCGTGGTATGCATAAAGCATTTTCCACTTCCTCGAGTATCGGGGTAGCCCTTTCCAATTGCTTCTGGGCGCAAAAAAAAATTTCGCCGCTCACTTAGCGGCCAGCCTCCGCAGAGTCTACTTCACCTGAGGATGCCTTGTGTAGAGGCGAAACACGTGTCGTATTTTTGAGAGTGGTGTGTCGTGCCTAGTGTGGTGGTGCTGGGGATGGTAGGGCTGAGATTGATGGCGACTAGTATAGTGCGCGCGATTGAGGGAGGGTGGGAGGTCCCCTTAAAACTGGGCACGACACATCATTTTCTTTTATTTCTTTCTTTACTTGGAATTAAGCAAATTAGTTTATAACAGCCCCAAACTATAAAGTGGTTTTGACAGTATCTAGTTAAACCATGTTTTGTAATAAAGCCATAAATAATGCGTAAAAATAAGGTATCTGCTTAATTTAAGATTATCTTTTTATCAGTTTTAAACCCATTATTTGCTACGGACATTTAAAGGATGGTCTGAATGATGGTCTCTAATAGATTTTACAGTTTTAATTCCTCGCTCTCAGAGACGATAAACCTGTATGGGTATTGCTGCCACATATCGCCAGTCCTGAATTTGGCTTTGGTATTTTCGGATTTGTACCGCCTTTATCTCGGTTGCTACCTTTTTCTTTAGGTAGCAGTTGGCATTTAAATCAGGAAAATGGTGAACCTCGTCTAATTTCTACTAACAGTCTTATATTTTAGCTTAATTTCTATTTGGTAAGATATTTCATAGTTATTAAATAATTCCCTGATGTGTCCTGAAAGGCATAGCATGCGAAAAGTCGTTTCTGGTCGTTCATTTACACCAGGCGGCCAACGTAGCAAACTTCCTTACCTGTATTGGCTCTATCCATGTTCTGAAGGTGTCTACTCCTTTCGTGATAATGGTATACTGTTCACAAAATACAGAGCCAGTAATAAAATACACATGAATACCAAGTGTAGAACAAAAAATAATTACTGGTCTGATTTATGATCCCCGTACTTCAGTCTGATATCAGCCAGAGAAAATAAACAAGGTGTATACTTTGACAGTACAATAAACAGTCGAGTTTTAGTTTAATGCGTAGAGAACAAGTTAAAACTCTTAACTCTTATAAGTTTTACGACGCGCGTTGGTTCTACGTTAATTGTACTTTAAGTCTCTTTCCATCATAATATGTCTAGAACTTCTTAAGGCCTACGTTGTGAAATGTTTTGTTCGTAACATATACCTAATAAGTAAGGTATAAGGCTGTTTACATAAAAAGGCTTTGAATATATCATATTTAATACATCTAGGATCTTTACAAATTGTAATTTATACATCTTCAAAAAACAGAAGAAACACGACTGTATTTTTTCATTGTACGCCGCAAATATATCAATTTCAAAACAAAAGAAAAGAATTTTCAGTTTCTTAACGAAAGAAAAGTATTTACAGTTTAGATTTAATATATTTTGAAAACATGAAAATACATGGAGTATAAAAGGAAGATTTAAAAGAAAAATTTACAACATACATGTATACTAATGGTTTACATATTTACACTACCACGCTGCTCCAGTACGTGATTTTTATAGCATAAGAGTGATAAATGAGGGTACAGTTCACCCCCTAGCAAGTGCATGCAGCTGCCCCTAGGCACCTAAATCTATCCTTGATTAAGAATGAAAATGCACCGCAGACTAAATGGAATGGAATATGCATACAAAGATGAAATTACTTGTTTCCAGTAAAAGGGGTCTTCGGTTCTCTACACTCACCATACGAAACAAGGCAACATTAAGCTGCTTTTTACGCTGGTATTACCCTTATGAGGCGATCTATGGTTGAAGCTTATGTTCAGCATTGGACTTTTATAAGCTGTAATACATGATGTATTTATATAGATGGAAGGTAAAATAAAATTGAACTATGATACTGTTAAATATACGAACAGGGACAAGTGAAACGATGTATAGCTGGATACGCGCTGTTCTTTTATTCAAATGCAACTAATATTATAAGATGGACGCAGCCATCATTATACTTACATATATACCTAGCTATATATAATATATCCTCCCTCTAATTCTACACATAAATTTTAATCATACATCTATACAGAAAAAACATTTATAATTAACTTTAGGTATTGGATGCAATATTTTTCCCGATGAATCGGATCTCGAAATGAGAACGTGGTCAGTCCGGGGCCCTGATCTTTCCAAGCTCTCATTATCTGCGCTGGCCTCTGAGTATTCTTCATTCCCTGACATCTCCGACGGTGACACGCTTTCCATTGATTGTGATTCAGTGAATGATGGAGAATGATTACATCCCCTTTCCCCTTCCATATTTTGGGTCTCCTGGACGCCTTAATCGTCAGAGGGTGCCTGTTGTGTCGACACGTTTGTAGGTTGCGCGTACGTGTTAATGGCTGATGAAAAGTCAGATATTTCGTGTTGTTGTAGTCTTTGTTAACTTTTGTACCCATGTAAGGAATTATTTGATTTTTGTGCTTTTTACACAATAAAGAGGTTGCAAAGTCTTTTATTAAATATATTGTTTTACCTATTTAATTTTATTACAGTGCCTCCTTCCCATACGAACCGCTTAATCAATCGCCTTCGTTGAAATATTAATTATTTATTCCTCTATACGCTTTGATCTGCAAATACTGATTGCGTTTGACCACTTCAGCGAGAGTGTGAGATGTGGACGGTTGTGTTATAGGATTAATTAACTCCAGACGCGACCGAAGTTTCCGACCAAATACTAACTCAGCCGATGAAAGGCCTGTTGTAATGTGCACTGAATTTTTATAGCTGAAGAGATATATTACCAAACAAAGGCCTTTTTTTAAATATTGTATATATAATGAACAAGACTTAATACCCTTCTTTATAACCTTTACATAGCTTTCTGCCTGTCCATTACTAGCCGGATGGATGTCACATGCGATATTCCGTTTGAGGCTGCGAAAATTCTTCTGATATGATGTATGTAAGTATGTTCTTTAATATCCTTTGGAACCTGTGCATTTAAGATGGCATTTACTTTCTGAGGCGATTCTCTTAACCTGTTTTTATCAATTCTGTAACCTAAATATTCTACCTCATCTTTAAAAAGTCGCTCTTAGTTTTTTGGAGAGTTAATCCTGCATCTTGCAGCCGTTGGAAAACAATATGTAGTCTATTTAAATATTCTGATCTAGTAAATCCTGTGACCGAAACAAACAACAGCAAGCACATCACTCCTTCCAACCCCGAAAATACACAATACCTTACGCGCTGAAAAATAGCAGGGGCTGGAGCTAAACTGAAAACTTATCGGTTATATCTAAACAATCATTTATAAGTATCAATGCAAGTGAATTTTTGTGACTCTTCATCTAAAACACACTGAGCATATGATTGAGAAAGATCTAGCTTACTAAACTGTGGCACCTCGTGTAATTTTGTAAGCAACTCTTGAGCTGTAGGCAACGGATACTGATCAACTAATAATTGCTTATTTTATAGAATTACCGATTAATCTGCGCAGAGCCGAAACGAACCATCACGTTTTAACACCGGAACAATGGGTGACGCATAATCGGAATACTCGACCGGTTTCAAGATGCCCACACGCACTAATCGTTATAACTCCTTATCTATCTTATCTCTTAGTGCAAAAGCTACAGGGCGCGACTTGAAAAACATAGGTTTCGCGTCTTTTTATATTAATTTTAATCTTATCTTTATTAAATGTACCTAACTCGTCCGAAGAAACACTAGGGTATTGGTCTTGTACATTTTCAATGAGGTTTAACTGATTATAAGAGTAGTTTACGAGTAACAATTCTAATTTATATAAAGATAAAAAATCTCTGGATAAAAGTGGTGGGCCGCTGACGTCGCGAATAAAATATAAATTTAAAATATAAGTTATATCTGCGTATTTAAATGGTAGTCTCATTATACCTACACAGTGTATATTTTTGCCAGTATACGTTAGTAGTCACATATTGGCTTGTGTCAATGGCACATCCTTAAAGTTTTTTCAATACGTTTGTTCGGAAATCGCAGTGACAGCCGACCCGCTATCAATTTGGAATTTCATCGGTATTTCTCTAATATAAACCATCACAGTCATTGGCTCTCCTTTAAATGTGCGAATAATATAAAATTCGCCGTCATCACCGTTCTCATCAATTAACACGCTTGTCGTTTATGAAATTTGTTTTTTTTTTTATACATACAACGCAAATGTCCCTTTACGTTGCACTTTTTGCATTTATAGTTCGCCAATCAACACTGTGCTGCTGTATGATTTTTGAAGCCGCAGATAGTACACAATACTTTATCACTAGCGCCATTTTTGGAGTTAATCTTGTACAGCTGCTCGGTTTGGAGCAGCCCCGGCAGCTGTGCCGGCAACGACCCCGAAGACGCCACCGCTCCAGCGCGCGGACTCAACACGCTCTCCGGTAACTTTACTGCTTTAGCCAGAGTTAATTTTTTTGGATCCTGGGCGAAAAATTTTTCACGCTCCGCTCCGGGTAGGATTCCTATTACAAAATGGTCCCTCCACGCTTAAGAATCAACAGTGTGCTGTCATCCCACGCAGTCCAGCAGCCCATTGTATGTAGCTCTCTCCTTATTCCTACGCTGCAGAATAGAATTTGTCCAAAAGCTTCAGTATATCTTCGAATGGTACTAACTGGAGGTCTTTCGGCAATACTAAATCTGATGCTAGCTTATAAGTAGCTTCGCTGAGTGCATACAAGAAGATTTGCTTGTCGCTTAACACCAGAGCAATTTGTAGTCTCGCTGATATCGTTCGCAATAAACTATTGCATAAGCCGACTTTTATATACTTGCCAGGTCTATGAATTATGGCCAAAGCTACTTAATAACTCCAAATGAGCCACTTTAGGCAACTTTTATTTTTTCCTTAACACGAGCGTAGATCGTCGCCACTGTTAAATATGCGAACGGGGACAAGCGAAACAAGCTATAGCTGAATACGCACTGCCCTTTTATTAGAATGCAACTATTATTATAAGATGGACACAGCTATTACTATACCTACATATATGTAAATCTATATAGCTATATGTATTAGCTTATATACATAACAGATACCTTAAATTTGTATCCGTACATGTACGAAAAAAGATGAATCACTTTATTCTTGGCCACTATTTCGAGCCAAAGTAGAAATTATTTATTCACGATTTACATTCACAAAGGGCCTAATGAAATTTCGTTTGACTAAAATTTTATAAGCCGGAGGTGGAGGAGGAGCTATTAGGCTGATAATTTTCGGCCATAAATTTTTAAATTATGTTCCAAATTAATAAAATTAAGCAATAAAAAATTCAACAGACAAAATTAAACAAATATTATTAGTTTCCTGATCTGAATATAATTTCTTATATATAATCCAATCACTGCATAGAAAAATAAAACTTTACTTCAGATAACAAGAATCTATTATATACTCATAGAAAAATTTAGGGGAACCCAAAAAAAGTGTATAAAACAAAATATCATTAATAATATTAATGCTATTTTGTTTTATACACTTTTGTAACAAATATTATTTGTGAAAATTTAATTTACTAATTTGGATTTTGTTTATTATTATTTAATTTAAATTTGCAAATGACGACAGAACAAACGATTAAATAACAAAACTAACCAAATTAATAAAAATAATTTAACATGAAAGAAACATTCTTGTAATTAAATTTTATTCATTTTTCATACATGCTTCGGAAAGGCTACACGTGAGTTAAACCAGTACTTAGTGTTGCCCCATCTACCTCTTTAAACTTCCATTAGTCTCCTTTTGTTTATTTATTTCATTGAAAAATGACGCTGTATACATACAACATATACATAAAATATACACATATATATTATAGATGAAAATAAATATAATTGATACACATGTATAAATAAATACACACATTTATACATATACATATATCTAAAGAAATGTATTTATAAATAATTATAAACGTATAAAGTAAGGTGACTCAACTTTGTAGGCTACGGATATGTTCATTTCGTTTTCTTTAAAAAAAATTGGTAGGTATTATTCGCAGGTAACCGGTAATTAGTTTCAGAGGAAGATAGAAGTAACTGTGAAAGAATTTGACATAAACCCAGAATGGTGAAGAGGAGTAGACAGTAATAAACTCTTTGAAGAACGGAGATTGAGAGAATGAGTGTCATTACGAAATTTCAATCTCTCTTTTAGATAAAGGGGTGAAGAAATATCATTAAGAACTAAAAACAGAGTGTACAGAATCCTAAAATCTCTGCGCTGGTTTAGAGACAACCGCTCTTAATCAAGTTGTCAATGAAATCTTGAGCGATTGTGTTCCATTCTTCCTATAATACGTGTTTAAGATTTCTTAAATTAGCGGAGGCAGGATTTCTTTGTTATTTTGCTTATTGTGACCCCTGGAACTTCTTGGAGCTTCGTTCTTACCTCAGAAGTTAAGGTTCGGTATCAAAGCACGCTAGTCAGAATTAACTGACCACCTCTGGCCACAGCTTTCCGTTCTTGTACCTGCCATGTGAGTCTCGTATATTGTCCGGTCTGCCGATACCTCTTGACAACTTGGTGTACCACAGATTTTGTTACTCGTAATGTTTGGGTCACGTTTGTAGTGTGCCCAGTTCCAATTAATGTAATAACCCTAGCATCTTGTGGCGTTTATATCTGGCATTCTCAGTTTTTTTGCAGTATCAATTCACAGTTAACACGACAAACGCCTTGTTTAAAGTTTCAAGGCAAAATTTTAAACAAAACCTAAATTTAAAAAGAAATTCAAAAGTAGGCAAAATTTTCCGTTGCATGAAAGAACTCAATATTACGAAATAATTACATAAAAGCAAATATAATTAAAAAGTAACACTCCAATACTTTCTTCTTTTTTTTTTGTAACATTTACTTACGTTTGTGGCCAGTATACACCATAATTATAACAGGAGCTATTAAACTTTTTACTCGATCCTTTAAATTTTTCCATGACATTTATTATACAAAAAAAAGGACTGTAGCAACTAAGTATCCTGAAATATAATTAAATAGTTTAGAAATAAAAGTAAAATATATATGTTAAAAAATATAAATTATTGTTCTCGCTGATGTGAATAAAAGGTTCTCGAGTGACAGCCTCGAACCAGTTAGCAAGTTGTAAGAAGTAAAAGATCGAGAAGTCGATGGATACTATAGCTAGGACTGTGTTTTGTGGAATTTATTACTTGCTATTCCCATGCTCCATAAAATAACAATCAGTAATGAGGCATCTGGCAATCACTTATAGATAAAAATTGGAGTTACCTCGCACTTGCTGCATCTGGGATACTTGATTTTTGATTATTCGTTGCTGATTTTTTATTGTTGTAAAAATTATTAGTTATTAAGTTAATAATATTAATCTTTTTAATATTGACACTGAATTTTGTATATTAAAGTAGTACAGTAGAATATTTTATTGAAAAACTTACAAAATTTTGCAAATTTTGTATATCAAAGGAATCATTATTAAGCAAACATTCGCTTAACAATAAATATGCTAAACCTTAAGATCTTAAACACATTTCAAGAAATATGTATAAGAAAACAGGAATTGATCGCTGTAAATTTCACAATACGTGACGACAGATTGTAAAGAATTGTTGGTGCGATTCTGGTCTGTGTTGGTGCACAGATTTCAATGAAAGTTTCACGAGTTGACTATGCATTGCTTATGAATTGTAAAGAGTAAAAAATTGTTAAAATTACTGTGTTGGAACTTGTTGATCGGACCTTCCACAATAAATCATGTTGTGCAGGAAGCACTGTGTACGAAGCCTTAATGACAAGGCATTGTCAATTATGACAGTTGACTATTGTACTTAGACTTAGGAGAAGTGAAGTACCAATTTGAATCGACCTTGTTTCTATTGGCAGAATAGCCGAGCTAGATTAATCTTTGAGCATATTTTGTCTCCAGGCACTGCAACCGAGGACGGATGCTAGTCAGGAATGGCCGTGTCATGAATTGATGGCGCTATGTTGCAACAAGCAGCGCCATCTAACAATTACTTTTCCGAACTAATAGTATGTACTTACTCATGTCAGGATCGAGGAGCGGACGAATTGGTGTTTGTTACAGGAATACATAAAGATACACGCCTGAGGACGGTCGTACTTCAGGATGGCCGTGTCGGAGCGTCTATAAAATACCCGGTTGGATCGAGGTGGACAGGAGGGTATATCGAGAAACTCCCACTTGTTTGTTCAGTATAAAGCTCACTGTAGGTGCCGTGCGTGAGAGATTCCGCTTAAGTCATTCTACGAGTATGGTCATTCGACTAGTGCTAAGATAGTGTCGTAGTTCTGTTCGTTGGTGTAATTCTTCTAGTGCAGGCAAGGAGGATTGGTGTTGCTGAGAGGCTGCCCTATGTTACATTGAAATAAGTAGTGTTGCTGTTGGTTTACATATTTTGGTGTTATCATGTAATTACGTACTTCACGTTACACTGGTGTGTGATTGTGGCGGAGACGTGTTACGGTGTGGTCGAACTGTAATTTCACTATGCTGAATGTATAGTGCGTTACGTTGTCTTATTACCGATAATGATTAAACTGCGTAAGTAAGAGAGCAAGTTGAACATCCGCTCTCACACTTTTATTTTTTTTAACAATTAACGCTATCCTGATGTATTTCCGAGATCAAAATTGGAATCCTCTGTTGTAATTTCCGACATCAGAAGTGGGATCTCCTGTTGTTATTTCCGATATATGTTACAAAAACTCCTAATCCAAATTCTACCATATAATTATGCTAAACTGACTTCCGACCAATAGTAGCATTGAGTAGAAATTGAGTAAAAAAGTGTAACACCAATATCGAATCATACTTATTACGAACTTCATCATTTTTGGAATCGCGTCTTTTGACTTAAAGCGAGATGAAACCACCGTATTAAAACGCGGGCATTTACTTAAATAAAATGCGTTGGGCAGTGATGGAATTTCTATTGAAATGTTGCTACTGACGCCACCACGTAAACTCATAGTTATTACAGCTATTATAAATGCGTCACTTCGCACATCAAATTTTCCCAGCGCTTGAAAAACATCAGCATCTACCCAATAAAATTTGTCAAATGCAACTTACGGCCAATTAATTTCAATCGTATTCCACCTTTTATATCAAAATTATTAGATAAATTATTTTAGCGTGTAATAGAATATTACCTGTTTTTCAATCCGGGTTTAGAAAGGCACTTAGTACATCAACAGTCTTAATGGATGTAGTTAACAATACCTTGACATTCAAAGACAATGGACGAAGCACGTTACTGGTTTTGCTTGATTTTTCTTGACCACTTGATACCATAAATATTCCATTATTGTTATCCTAAATGAGTAACTATGTTTTTGGATTATCTGTTGTTCAATGGTTAGACAGCTATTTATCCAATCATACACAGAGAGCAACAATTAACAAAAATGATAGTACTCAGCTGTGTTCGTCTCTATGCCCTGTAACTAGGGGATTACTTTAGGGATCTATACTTGGTCCACTTATTTTTATTTTATACATAGCAGACGTGTCGCATGTCGCAATATAAAACACTACAAGGTACCTATACACCGCCACTATACAGATTTATCTGCCATTTTTTCCTAACGATACCATCCACACCATCTGGATGATTGGCGGTCCACCACTGTGTGATTTAGAAGATGTTTTCTTCCTCGTACAACTTCCTTGTGGAATCGATTACCATCACCGATTTTTCCGGACCGATACGACTTAGGGACCTTCAAGAAAAGAGCCTACTCCTTTTTAAAAGACCGGCATCGCATCTGCAATTCCCCTGGTTTCCCTGGTGTTGCAGTTGTTCATGGGCGGCGGTAGTCATTTACCATCAGGTGAGCCGTATGCTCGTTTACTCTCCTATATAAAAAAATCACGCTGTTAGGGTCAAATGGACCGCTCGATTTTATAATAAGCATTTTGGGAGTGAGACTCGTAATCAAGGTTTGCTGATGGACCATGGTCTTCGCTTTGAGAATCATGTACTTGAGATCACACGCAGTGTACTGTGTTTAATCCTAGACTATTTACTAAAACAAATACACCTAAATAAGTCGGAGATATTTATTATGTCATTGAGGCGAGATTTACATATAGCTATGCTTCTGTTCGGATTCATAAAATCAGAAAAACCTAAAAATCTCTTTCAGAAATTAAAATAGAGAAGAGCAAATGGTGGTCGAAGCATCAGAACAGTAACCCCAATTCTGGCAATCCCATTTCACCGAAAAACTGCCCATTTTGTGTCTGTTCTAGACAAATAGCTACTAAATGTTGTAGAAATTTACCACCGTAATACGAGTAATACGGGAAATTAAATTTGTTAATGGTTTTAAAGCTTGATTTAAAAAACACCACTTAGCATGTCAAAAATAATTATTTCACGTGTAGTGGCAGGTTTTTTCATAAATACGATTTCATAAATATAAATGGATAGTTAATATATTTATAATAATATATACTGTGCACATGTGTGTGTGTATATATATAAGTACGTGAATGCATGTGTATTTTTTGACTTTCATATATGTAAATACTTGAAAATGTTTATATTGAGTGAATTGTTAATATTGTTGCGCGCCACAATTAATACCACTAGCGCCCTCTAGTATCGAGTAGCTGAACTCGGAGAGTCCTAGAAGAACCTAGAAATTTCCATGGAAGAACTTTCTGGAACTATCGACACCTAGTCAATCGGGATCGATATGTACTTGAACATTCTAGATGTTTCTACAGTACAAGGTTTTGGAAAATTTCTGAGGTCCTATATAAGGCCAGTATAGACCGCGACCGAGGCATTATTTAATTGGCGATACAAGGGAACACTTCCAAGCGAAATAACTGCGAACTAAGAAAATCAGTAGTACAATTGTTTTTTTTTATAGGATAGGGGTGACAAACAAGCACACAGTCCACCTGATGGTAAGTGGTTGCTGCGGCCCATAGACATCTACATCTATCCTCTGTTACAAATCAAAATGTAGATGCGTTGTCACCCGTGAGGACTAAGATGGAATGCCTCATTTCCAGTAAAAAGAGCCTTCGGCCACCTGCACTCACCAAGCGAAACGCAGAGGTAAACCTCTACTTCACGCTGGTTTTCTGTGTGGTCGTGGTACTACCCCGGTTCGAGCCGGCCTATCCGTGCGACAGCAAAAGTTGCCGCGTGGCTCTACCACTGTTAAAATTGTGTTTAATTATTACTGTGGTATTAAGTTTTAATTAGTGTTCTGTAATTAAAGTGTCAATTTTGGTAATTTAATCGGCAGTATTTAATTGTCTCGAACCCCAAGCTCGTAACAATTAGTGTCATAACTGGGATCAAATATGCTGATTTTTCCTAAAGGCGACACGGAGTGTATCCGTGCCCAAAGTCAACGCCAACAGGAGATGGACCAGAGACGATTTGGTGGTGCAACGTCGCAGACGTCGGAGGGCCAGCTGTCGACCACGGAGGCCAGCCCTTTATCAACTCCTGTATCTGCAGCACCTGACTTAGGTGCGCTGATGATAATGCTGCAGGAGTAGGTCCACTGACAGGAGGATTAGGCTCGCCGAACGGAGGAACAGGCCCATTGGTTGGAAGAGCAGCTACAGCGCAGTATGAAAGAGCAGATGCTCCTCAGGAAGGACCTTCACGCTACCTTCAGAAAAGAGATAAGGGAGGTGAAGGATACTGTTGCTCAACATGACAACCGCCTGTCGGAAGCTGATACCCAAACTACCTCAAACTTGGGGATGGAATTACAGCCCCCGTGGTAGCTACAATACCTTCGCTACGTAGATTCAAAGTGCCGCCGTTCGACGTCATGAAGGCGAACGGCTGGAATAAAAGTCAGGCCATGACTGCACTCACCCTAGGCCTGCGCAACCAGGCCTTAACTGTTCTGGAAGCTCTCGGTAAGGAAGTGACTTACGAGCAGCTCCTTGAGGCATTGGAGGCGAGATATAGAAACACTCACCTGGAACACGTCTTTCGTGCGCAGCTCAAAGATCGCGTGCAAAGCAGCAACGAAAGCCTGCAACAGTGATCCCTTGAGGTGGATAAGCTGGTTCGGAAAGCATACTAGTCTGCACCTGCGCTCATTGTTAGGAACCTGGTGCAGACGGCATCCGCGACCGACGCGAAGTCAGAGCTACTGTGAGACTCGGGCACCACGATGCGCTTAAGGAAGCTTTGGCCTATGCATTGGTGGTGGAAGCCGTGAGGCAGGATCATCGTTCCCATCACGTCAGGTAGGTTTCAGCAGCTATAGTTCGCGATCGCAATAAAGGTTACAGCACTAGGTGCTACGGCTATGGGAAAAGGGGCCATCTTCGAGTAAGCTGCCCTAAGCGAACTGTAGAAAGGGGAAGTGACAGAGAGAGTATTGAATTGGCGATATAAGAGAATACTTCGAAGCGATACAACGGCGAGCTAGTGATCAGTAGTAAAATTGTGATTTATTATTAGTGTGCTTTAAGTTGTAATTAGTGCTCTGTAATTAAGGTGTCAATTTTTGATAATTTAATCGGCAGTTTTTAATTGTCTCAAACCCCAAGGTCGTAACAATATAACAGTCAAGTTTAAGTTTAATGCGTAGAGAACAAGTTAAAGCTCTTAACTCTTATAAGATTTACGATGCGCGTTGGTTCTACGCTGATTGTTGTAAAATCTCTTTATATCATAGTATGCTTAAAACTTCTTAAGGCCATCTCGTGATCACTTGAAAGAGAAGGCCAAATTAGCCTCTAAAAAGCTTGACGTGCTCAGCAGAGCGGGACAGTGTTTCAGGCCGGCACACCGGCTGCCGCCACCGCCACCAACTTTACAAGGCGCAGGTTCGGCGTCACATGGGATACTGTTCCCATCTCTGGGCGCGGGCTCCCCAGTGCCAGCTCCTTCCACTTGACCGCATCCAGCGTAGAAAGGCTGGAATCATCGATGACCGAGTCCTTACCGATCGGCTCGATTCACTGGCGCTGCAAACAGTTGTTGCATGCCTTTGCATTTTCTTTCGCATTTACCACGGGGTGTGCTCTGAGGAGTTGTTCGGATTAATCCCAGCCGCCAAATTTCACGAACGCACATCGCGGCAATACTCCCCATACCATCCACACCATCTGGATGATTGGCGGTCCACCACTGTACGTTTTCCTAGGGGTTTTCTTCCGCTTACGACCTCTCTGTGGAATAATTTACCACCGGCGATTTTTCCGGACGAGTTAGGGACCTTCAAGAAAAGAGCTTACTCCTTTTTTAAGGCCGGCAACGTACCTGCAATTCCCTTGGTGTTGTTCCCTTGTTCATGGACGGCGGTAGTCACATACCATCAGGTGAGCCGTATGCTCGTTTGCCCATCTCTCCTATAAAAAAAAGAGGCGACAGTGGGAAACTGAAACAGAATATAGGCCGCAGCATCTTCCCGATAACAATTAAAATAATACAAAAGCAGCGAATGCCAGCTGCCAAACGTAGCAAATATGGCAAAATTCCCCTCTATCAGGCACAAAGTAATTATGAATATTGTCTGTAGTTTGGAGTAGTGTGTATTCTTACGCGACTGCTAGACAGTGATTTTAGTGCAATAAAGAATAAAAGAAATGAATTAATAAATAAACGGCTGGTAAATATTTAATAGCAAAACATACAAAATGTGAAATCCTATTTCTACTTGAAGCGCTTTAGAAAACTTAACGTAGCCGTCAAGTACATTCCGTCATTTATTGTATGAGTCTCCTAACTAAGTAGGAGAAAAATGCCATAAATATCACCTTATCTGGTGTGTTTCTAATTACACCTTAGGTCCTTATACTTCTGATTTTATCTTATACTTTCTTTTTCATGGTTTAATAGTATTTCTTAGTATGCTTTTATTACCGAAACTAAAAGCTTGCTTGAATATTCCAAGTTCCAAGCTTGTATAAAGTTATTATTTTTGTTATCAACCCGTAAGATTCTACGGCTAGACATTTCAGTTGTAAGGAAGACTCTCCCATTGTAGGTGAAATTTTGTAACATATTTTACTATATATTAAGCTTTTTTTCATGTGCATATTTAACGCGCATCAGCTTCAAACATTGCATTACTGTACCTCAAATAACTCCATTGGTCTGGATTACTAAATTCAAGAACAGTTTTTGAAATCGACTTATTTTTAACTGATATTAATGTCACTTCTAGTGTCACTGTGCTATCACTAAATGAATATGAAAACAATTTAACAGATTTTACTGACAAATTAAGGTAAAATACAACAATATACAATCAAGAATAAAACAACAGATCCTAACACGACAACTACGCTTATTCTCTGCGTAAAACAGAGGTTACAAAGTTTGCTGGTGGAGAATGCCACATGAGGACGACAATATGTTATAACTAGCTTGATACTATAGCATCAAGCTAGTTGTTACATATTGTTATTAATCAATACAAAATATTAATTCTAAACTATTTATAATGTCTAATTCGTCTTTAGTGCTTTTTACACCTTATTTAATGAAATTACCTCGATCGCTTTCAAAAAAATAGCAATAATTATTTTAACCCACAGCAAGAAAAATGTGTTCATGTTTCAGACTAAATTGAAATATGACATTTAGAATACAATAATGTTATATTCGATTAGAGTCCAGCACAAAATCAGTTTTTATTTGGCCTACAAATAATTGTTCCGGGTCAGGATGTTTGTCCTTGTACATTTTATGTTTGTAATCTGCCTATAAAACACAGGAGAAAATCTTAGTGCGTGGGTTTTGAATAAAAAGGAAATTATTGCCTTCAAATTGGAATTGCGTAATTTAATTTTTCTTTTTACATTTATATAAAATTGAAATATTTTTAGTTTTATTAAAATAATGTTGAATTTCATGGTCTTCTTTTAATTTTTAAGTTATGAAATAAGGATACTATATAAGTTTCTTTTGTTGTATTTAATAAGTAGTAA
The DNA here is from genome assembly GCA_963668995.1 of Parnassius mnemosyne. NCBI lineage: Eukaryota > Metazoa > Arthropoda > Insecta > Lepidoptera > Papilionidae > Parnassius > Parnassius mnemosyne. Next base: position 51,930,806 of record CAVLGL010000104.1, on the reverse strand, counting down.
GTAATATTACGTCAGGTAATAGTAATTTGCGAAGGGGTAACTGCCCAGACTCATGAAAGGCTGTATTTACAAATTACAGAAATATAAGTTCATTGGCAAGAAGCCCAAGACGGTGTTTGCTGTAAGTTGTGAATATTCGCTAATATTTTTATATAATGTTGTTTATTTTTTTTATTTGCTTGGTAAATCTACAGCTAATTTACAAAAATAATATTATTATTGCAAAAATGAAGGTCACTTACAAGTTTTTACTTACATTTTACTTAATATAACAAGAGTGTGTCAGTATACGAGTATAAGGCAAGTAACAGTACATTTAACTATAGAGAGCATTATCAATAAGAAAAAAGTTGTTAGAAAGTGAGTTTTAGTTGGAGAACGCTGGAATGAAATAAATCAATATTTACGTTGTGAATATATGCTGTAGTATTAAAATATATGTATGATCAAATAATAAAAGAGTTTTGCCTATAATTACTTTTACGTTTGGTGCAGATAAAAGCGTAGGTCTCCGCAAACCAGATGATGACGTAGACCTATTTTACCTACATTCACAATTTTATAGAGGAAAGAAAGATCTTCAATATTTCTTCGGTCATTAAAGGTAATATGTGAAATTTGTTACATCGAAGAATGTAGCAAGGCATACAAGGTTATATAAAAATAAGCGGCGGAACTTGCAGAGAAGGTTCAAAATCTATACATTTAATATAATAAAGCGCAAGAGTTTTTTTTTTGTTTTTTTGTTTGTTTAAACGCGCTAATCTCTGGAACTACCAGTCCGATTTGAAAAATTATTTTTGTATATTATAGCTAGATACATGTGGAATAGTATAGGCTATCTAGCATTAAGCAATATCACTCAGCTAGCCTTAATTATGAATATTTGTTAAGCAAGTCAGAAGAAAAAGCACTCCCGAAATAATTTATCATCGTACGCTGGTATTATCGTTAGGGATACGTAAATACAATGTTCTAGAAAAATATAAATCTTTACTCCGTCTTAAAAAAAGTCCGCGATACCATATGTCCATTTCTTATACGTAAGCCATAATTATGGCTTATGCATAAGAAATAGAAAAATATACCTGATTAGGTATTTTGTGACAAAAAAAATATAAAAGATTAAAAAGTGATTCATGAGCGTTGTTATTAGGCATGGCCTATTTATCCTTACGAACGAAAGTTACTTCATCATCAAGACAATTTTATGAAGATAAACTTTGTTCTTTATACCATGTTATTGGGACGCATAGTTTAAGAGATAATGTAAAATTAAAATAATTCAATACTTGGCTGGGCGCGCGAACGACGCATAAACCCTAGCCAAAAAGAAAGCTTTTATGAGCGAGGTTAGTTCAATCATTTAGCTAAAATAAATTAAAAATTAATTGAGTACTTTTATGACAATGATTAATTACATCTTTATTTCTGAAATCTTTCATTTCACGTTGCTATGGTATTTTAAAAATTTTATTGATTAATAAGTATAAGAGTTTAATAGGTCAAGAATCATTTCATGCCTACACGCTTTTCATGTATCGTGTACGGTTTTCTTTAAAACTGGAAAAAACCGCATTTCAGGACACTTTCTGGCACGTGGGGGGAGGGGGGGAGTGGATAAAACTTAACTTCGCTCTACATTATACATAATATGTCGACAGATAAAAGTACTCCATTAATTATTGCCAATGCCAATTTTTCCAAACGTTGCTATCAAATAAAATATTTAATTGCAATTATAAAATGCTTGAACTAGGATATTTCGCGCACCTCCGACACGTGTTGACGCGGGTGAAACCGCGTGCCACAGTTAGTATGTAATACAGGCATTTGGTGAAGAAAATTAATTAAAAGAATCTTAAACATTCTGTCCTTTTTATCTTTTGAATTCAAAATGCGTGGTAATGCGTTATTTTAACTGATTTTACTGCGCACGCATACATTTGTAAGGGTCGTTCGGTAACCTATCATCATCATTACAGCGCTTCACAAGTTCACTGTTGAACATAGGCCTCCCCCCAAGGAATGTCACAAAGCACGATCCTGAGCCACCTGTATCCATCAAATTCCTGTATGTCTTACCCGGTCGTCACTCCATCTAGTGGGGGTCGCCCTACACTTCGCCTACCAATAAGAGGTTACCACTTGATAACCTTTTTTCCCATCGGTTATCGCTTCTTCAAATTATATGGCCGGCCCATTGCCACTTCAGCTTACTAATTCGTTGGGCTATGTTGATTACTGTGTTTCTACTGCGGATATCCTCATTTCTAAATTTATCACGCATCACGCAATCCTGAGCATAGTCCTCTCCATAGTTTGCTGAGCGACCTTGAGGTTCCTCATGCGGCCAGTAGTGAAGAACCATATCTCAGATCTATAAGTCATCACTGGCAACACCTACTGTTACACTTTCCAGCTCCATCCAGCTGATCTGTTCAGGTCGATAGCCTTTAAAAGTCTGGATACCTCTGGTTTTTGCACGCTATTATTAGACTCATTAATCCATCTGTTTTATTAACCCCCAATGAAAACAGAGGGATATTGTATGTTTGTCGTGTGTATCTGTGTATCTGTGTGTCTATCTGTGGTATCATAGCCCCCGACCGGATGAACCAATTTTGATAAAGGTTTTTTTCATTTAAAAAGTGTCTTAATCGAGAGTTACGTTGCTATGTTTCAATAAAATCTATTCAGCCATTTGAACATCATCAGCTCTTTTGTTTCGGGGTTTTCTAATTTTTTATTTAAGTTATGTTTATAACCACATAGTTTTTTCATTTTATATCAGATATATTGATATATGTATATTGTATACATAGCTTTCTTGGCATTGAAGAAAAACAATCTAAAGAAACCTACTTGGAAATGAAAATATTTGCCAGATTTGTGAAGCCCGCTAATACGCACTAGAGCAGCGCGGAGGACTAATTTCTCAAAAGATTTCTTAGAAATTAGAGGAGGTCTGTGCCCAGGTAGGTTGAAATTTTCTACTTACATTATTAATCTAAATTGTTTTTATACGAGTAAATATGATTAGTTGAAATACGGCTTTAATATTTTATATTCAACATTGTAGTGGTGTTACAGTGCAATGGAAAGTTAATATAAATAATATTGTGATCAAAAAGAGAACATTGAAGTGCATTATGAAATGAAATATGAATAACATAATGAATAACCGAAATAGATCTGTTTTCCGTTCCACTATGCAACTAATTAAAAGCTCTAATATTCCAATGCTTTAATTGGAAACTTCCAACTGTCGCATTCGTTTCATGGTAATAAACATTTCATATTATGCACTTGGCATGTTCAAATAAACTATGAAAATTTGGCACGTGACTTAGCAAAGCATTACCTTAATAACTAGAAGCGATTAGATTTAATTTATGGGCACATATTGTTAAAAATTAAAAATTAAATATAAAACAAACTTATCGTTACCATAACAGTCTAAAGTTCACTCCTGAATATAGGCCTTTCCCATAGATTTCCTTACAGAGGGGATATTTACCACAGCGTTTGTTAGTTAGTAGGGTAAATAAAACGTTTGTAAAGTTTTTATTTTTAGTTGTTATTAGAAAAACGTTGCTAACCATTTCCTGCCTTGTTTCCCGGGGCCTATTTATTGTTCCCTTGTTATACGTGACAATATGCAGTGGCTGATTTCAGGGAGGAATATTTTGATTAAAACATATCGAACAAAGTAACAATGAAAGTTTTGAAAATATTGATCATCTGCACACACTTAGATGACTTTAGATGGCTCATTGCTATAAATTTTCCTGGCATTTTCCATCACCATCTCTTACCCACCCGTGGATATAAGATATGTTATAAAAAAATACAGTGTTGCGAAAAAGCCAAGTCACAACTTAGAAGATATGATATATCGAATAAATCAAATATCGATTTGAAGCGCCTCAGAATGCTTAGTTATCAAATCACGTTACTAACGCCAATAGCTTAAAATAATGACAATTGTAACTTATCTCTTAAACTTTACTATTAATTAGGTGCAAATTGAAAGTAATCATACAAAATCAATGTCAACAGATAAAATTAAATATAACACTAAGAGCACACATGGAGTGAATATCTGATTGAAACAATGCTTGGTTATAATATAAAAAACACAAGCGAAACCATATTATGGTAACTCCAATCAATGAGAGTGCAAATGCTGTATAACAATAATAGAATGCCTCACACCCAGACCTGCCTCGAACACATTCGATTGTGTAGCTCTAGCAAGATTCGAAATGCGACATAATTCCCACTGGTAAATAAAGAACATCAGTTGGAATACCCCCCCCCCCCCCCCTCTACATCAACTACGGCTAAATTGGCTCACAGGATCGATAATGAGCCAATTAGTAGGCCAAATCTATTTTCAGGAGTGAACTATTGATAGGCTGCAATTAATGAATTGCTGTCACTGCCTGGCTCATCTTACTCGTCAATCGTAATCTTGAACCCATTACTCTTTTTGTTAGGAAGCTGTCGTAAGAGGCGTCACAAGGTGGTTTCTGAAAGACTCTATTAGAAGCGATCTCGAATATAACCGTCGTCCTTTATGTCATATACACTATAGTACCCTTGGAGTAGAGTAGAGTAGAGTAAAGTAGAGTAGAGTAGAGTAGAGTAGAGTAGAGTAGAGTAGAGTAGAGTAGAACGGAGTAAAACGGAGTAGAACAGAATAGAACGGAATAGAACGGAGTAGAACGGAATAGAACGGAATAGAACGGAATAGAACGCAATAGAACTGAATAGAACGGAAAAAACGGAATAGAACGGAATAGAACGGAATAGAACAGAATGGAATAGAATAAAGCAGATCAGAATAGAATAGAATATTTTTTATTCAATATAGATTACATGTGTAATTCTTATTGGAAGTCGTTTTTTACTTTACCACTTGTTCGCGCCAAACGCTGTTGTCGGAATCGACGTCTAGGGGGCGCGCGGCTCGGTGCCATACCGGTTTGACAGTTGGATGTGTCGAGCGCGCGCGAGTGCAAGTCAGTCGTCTGACAGCTGTGCTAAAGCTAGCACACTGTAATTTTGTTCGGGAACTCGGAATAATTAGGCGCGGCCCGCAAATATACGGTCTAGGATTTGTGACGCGTATTCCTTGCTGGAGAGCTTCCCAGGGACTTATTGGGTCCGACTCAGAATCTGTATAAGAGCATTCGACAATATTAGCTAGTGCGGCCTTTGATATTCTAGAAATAACAGTTGCTACGCGAAACGGTAGTGACCTTTGATCCGGACACTCCGTGTTCGTTTTGTGCGTTAACCTTATAACAAACGAGAGTTAGTGGCTTCTGTAAATTAGTTAATCGTACGATAGAGTTAATGGACTGTCATCGTGACGAACGAGGAAAGTAACTGTGGACATCGCCGCGGAAGGTTCCCTCAATTTGGCGCGGTATCGATGCCCGGGCTGCTGCCGCCGGCCAAGGTCTACTCGGGTCAATCACCATCAGTCATACCCAGATACACATCACATCACCTTATTTCCCTTGCACTACACAATCACATGCGAACTGACCGACTCCGGAGGGACCAGTCGCCTTGGATATAGGTAAGTAAGCTCCGTCTAATGTTCTCCCGGTCGAATTGCCGTAGTATAGAACGCTCCCCCATATAGTTTAGTGTAGTTAGAGATTTTCCACTTTGGCCTGGAGGAGGCCCGACCTACGTCTGCTCGTCGAAACTCAGCTGAATGGGCCCCTGAGGATTTGACCTTTAAGGGAGCAGCCGTAGGCCGTAACACCACTGGTTCAAAAATACCCTATGATTGTAACCATGAGAAAATCAATAGATTTCTAAATTGCATAGGCAAAGATTATGTAGTGCTTTAAAGTCCATTTTTACCTTTTTATGTTTAATTTTGTATAGTTAACCCCACAACCGACTCATATGAAACTTTTGGCACCAGCAATAACTCAGTGCAATTGTTATTTGCTGCAGTTTTAGCTGAGCTGGCTACAATTTCGGTACTTTTTTGCAGACGTGTAACTTCTCTCTATAATTTATATAATTATTTTATAATAACTTACGAAAACTTCTACCGTTTATCATACTGTGTTAGTAACAGAATAAAAATATATCTTTCTTTCTTTATACTGCTATGTATAAAACATTCTCTTGGTATATTCCATAGTCACGATACCGATGAGACCAAATGGGGTCATGTATTTTCTCACGCTGCCTCTACACGGCACGGACACCGTCTGCTTGGGGTTTTAATTAAAATAATTAGTATTATTTTTAATCCTTCTTCTTTTTTCATTAGCTTCTTAAAACTACCTTCGTCTCTTGTCTGGGTATTTTATATATGGCGTAAATAAGAGGGCTATACAGCCCGCTACCAGAAGCCATAAAAAATTCTGGCATTGCTCAAATATGTGCGCTAGATTAGCGGTGGGGTGGGCTGTTATCTCTCCAATCTCGCTCAGAATACCAGAATACCATACTCAGAGTATGTATATATATATCTGCTACACAATACAATTTATTTATTAATATAATTGATAAATTAGGGTAAATGGGCACTCGTCGTAAATATCACTGAACATGAGAAACATGAATCGGAATGATCTCGGACCAATGTAATTTTAGAAAACAATTTAGTTTCAAAAATAATTGCAATTATAAGTTTAAATAATTTATTTTCTACTTTATTTCATTACAGTCTATCACAATTTAACTACTGATATAATAGGTGTCTAAGTGGAACTTGGACCGCCATTTCCGTAATTAATAATTTATAAATAAATAAATTTTAGTTTAGTTTTATTTAAAAGCAATTTTAATTATATTTCTCCGAAGAGAATATGTATTTTCTACAGTAATTGTTTATTCACGCTTGCGTATTACATTAGTTAATTTTTAACACCTAATACTTTGTGAATAGATGTTAAAAATAATTAGCTAAGATCCGCGTAATAAAATAAAATGATGTTTCTTACCTTGTTTAAATAGTACCTCTCAGCCTCCCTCAATTTCGTAACTTCAAACTAGGTAAGACACATATTTTTAATTTATTATGCGGATCATAGCTAATTAATTTTTAACATCTATAATATTATGGCTTTCCGCAAAGTAACGCCTGATTCTATTAATTATACCTTGTCCACACAAACAAGATGTTAATGGAGATTAATAATATTTATAATCTATAAAAAAAGGAAAGTAAGATAACAACCATATAATCATAAGGCTTCGAATTGACGGCGGTTTAACAGTCTCGTTAACGCCAATAAATACTCGAACCGGCAACGGGAAGCAGGGTTAAAGGTGCAAAACGTCTAGTATTACGATCGCCAATCCGCTTCCTTTTACGACACCCACGGGATAATATGGAGTAGTGGATATTCGTAACCGCCACTACACGGCCACTACACGGCCACTACACGGCCACTACACGGCTACGTCTTGCTTGCATTAGTTTAAAATTTGTTTATTGTTACGACCGCACATTTTATAACAAGCGTAACAATCGCAAAGACTATACCATTACAGCCTATTAAAATTCCTCTGCTGAACGTAGTATTCCTCCATAGATTACCTCATAGGGAGGATATTTGTTATAGACCTCACACTTGGCGAGCAGGTCGGCAACTGCAGTTTTTTTTATTCAACTGTTATTAGAAAGATGCTGCTTCCCATCTCCTAGTACAAATTTCCTATGTCGCCTCATACGACACCCATGGGATGATATGGGGTAATGGATACTCTCACACGGCCACTACATTCTTAGACATACAAGAGTGACGATTAAGACTAATATACCCAACAGTGAGAGAGGCCCATGTCTAGCAGTGGAGTACTATTGCGCGCTCTAATTATTGCCGGGTACATGGCGACACTAGTTACCACTAGCGCCTTCTAGTATCGAGTAGCATAACTAGGAGAGTCAATCATTCTAAAAATTTTCATGAAAGAACGTTCTAGAATTATCGACACCTAGACAGTCGGGACCGGTATGTACTCGAAAATTCTAGATGTTTCTAGAATAAAAGGTTCTGAAATTATCTGAGGCTCTATATAAGGTCAGTATAGACCGCGACCCGGGTTAGTCTTAACTTGGCGATACAAGCGAATACTTCGAAGCGATACAACTGCGAACTAAAGTCATCAGTAGTACAATTGTGTTTTGTCATCAGTGCGGATTTCAGTTGTAATTAGTGTTCTGTAAATAAAGTGCCAATTTTGGTAATTCACTCGGCAGTTTTAATTGTCTCGAACCCCAAGCTTATAACAATTGGTGTCAGAAGTGGGATCAAATCATGGATTTTACCTAACGACAACACGGAGGGTACCCGTTCCCGAAGTCAACGCCAGCAGGAGACGTACCAGAGACGATTTAAAGATGAAACGGCGCAGACGTCGGAGGGTCAGCTGCCGAACACGGAGGTCGGCCTGTCAGCAGCTCCTGCATCTACAGCACCTGATTTACGTGCTCTGATGATGATGCTGCAGGAGCAGGCCCACCGACAGGAGGAACAGGCTCGCCGAAAGGAGGAACAGGCATGTCGGTTGGAAGGGCAGCCGCAGCGCAGAAAGAAAGAACAGATGCTTCTCATGAAGGACCTTCACGCTACCTTAGGGAAATAGATAAGAATAGTGAAAGATAGGGTTTCTCAACATGACAATCGCCTGTCGGAAGCAGAAATCCAAATCGACCAAGTGAACAATAGGGTAGACAACGTGAAAGCTGGCGTGAAGAAAACGCTGGCCGACCTCAAACTTGGGGATGGAATTATAGCTCCTGTGGTAGCTACAACACCTTCGCTACGTGGATTCAAAGTGCCGCCGTACGACGGCACTTCTGCCTGGTCAGCCTACAAAATCCAGATCGAGGCTGTCTTGAAGGCGAATGGCTGGAATAAAAGTCAGGCCATAACTGCTCTCACCGTAGGACTGGGCGATCTAACCTTAACTGTTCTGGAAGCTCTTGGTAAGGAAGTGACTTACGAGCAGCTTCTCGAGGCACTGGAGGCAAGATATGGCAACGCTTACCTGAAACACGTCTTTCGTGCGCAGCTCATAGATCGCGTGCAAAGCAGCAACGAAAACCTACACTAGTGGGCCCTTGAGGTGGAGAAGCTGGTTCGAAAAGCAAACCAGTCGGTACCTGAGCTTATTGAAGAGAACCTGGTACAGACATTCATCGACAGCATCCGCGACCTGAAGTCAGAGCTGCTGTGAGGCTCGGGCACCACGAGAGGGTGAAGGACGCCTTGGCCAGGCACTGCAAGTGGAAGCCGTGCGGCAGGATCATCGTTCCCATCGTGTCAGGGAGGTTGCAGCAGCTACATTTCGCGACCGCAATAAAAGATACATCGCTAGGTGCAATGGCTGTGGGGAAAGGGACCATCTTAGATCCAGCTGCCCTAAGCGAACTGTAGAAAGGGAAAGTGATCGATCTCGAGAGGGTAGTATGGCTAACAGCACCGCCCAGCAGCAGCAGGGAAACGAGTGAAAATGAAACTGCGGGACGGGGCTGATGTCAAAAGAGCCCCAAGGATTTCGATCTCACAAACCCATGATGGGAACAGCATAGTGATCAAGGGCGAGTTTAGAGAACCGGAAACCCTTTTTACTGGAAAAGAGGCATTCTATCTAGTCCTAGTCCTCACGAATGACAACGCGTCTGCATTTTAATTCGCAAACTAAGGTAGATATACATGTCTATGGGCCACAGCAATAACTTACCATCAGATGGACTCGAGGTCGTTTGTCACCCTTATTCTAGAAAAAAAAAACATAAACACTGTAGCCTCTCACACGGTTGTCAGTTGCCAACTTATAAGTCAGTTCCTTGGGGACTCCGCATACAACCGAGAACGTATTAATTTGGTGACAGCCACCGGTCAGCGCCTACCCGTCCGTGGAGAGAAGGAGATGTAGTTTAAGCTAGGAAACATGATCTACCTGCATAATGTCATCCTGGCTGATATAATGGACGACTGAATCCTGGGCCTACACTTTATGAGGAAGAATTTTTGTAAGATCGACCTAAAGCAGGGTGTATTGAAATGAGAACAAAAGGAACTTTTCGTGGAAGGCGCGTGAATTAAATTGAACAGGGAATGTGTACAGCCTTAAGAAGATTGTTCTTACGCCGAGATCGGAAACGATTGTGCCGGTTAGTCTTCCTCGGAATCCTGGGCAATCCCATCGTCGTGTACTCGCGGAAAGGGTATACAATGGAAAGTGGCTCAAACCTTGGTCAGAACCACCGACATCTCAAGAGTACGTGTGCTAAACCTTGGTGATCAGGAACAGATTATAAAAAAAGCCACACTTGTTGGTACTTGTGAGGAAGTGGATTGGTTGCGTTGGTGCCAATATATATCGAATGGCACCAGCAAGGATGCACAAACCAAAGTGAACACACTTTTAAGTGACTGTCGCAGCGTTCTCTCCCCAACTAAAATGGTCAAGGCGAAGAAGTTGTAACTCAAGTACGCCAATGTTTTCTCGTCAAACGGTGCTAACATAGGAAAGACTGGCTTAGTTCTTCAGTTTAGACAATCGGGCCAGCAAATGTCTGAAAAGATGAAAACCCGGTATGACCGCAAAATAAACAATAAGGGTTCGACGAAGGTTCACTAGTGTGGTTGCACAATCCAGCTCGCAGCCAGTTCCAAGACATACCGTACCGGATTGTGACAAGGATCAATGACGTAAGCTACTGGATACAGAAAGGTGCAAGAAGTACTCCTAAGATCGTCCATGGGGACTGACTGGCGCGTTATTATGGGGCCGATAATGCTCGGGACAAGCATGTCTCCATGTGGGGCAGTATTGCGCGCCACAGTTAATGCCTTGTACATGGCGACATAATTACCACTAGCGCCTTCTAGTATCCAGTAGCAGAACTAGGAGAGTCAATCCCTCTAGAAATTGCCATGGAAGAACTTTCTAGAACTATTGACACATAGTTAGTCGAGAACGGTATGTACTCGAACATTCTAAATGTTTCTATAGTAGAAGGTGCTGGAATTATCTGAGGCCCTATAAAAGACCGGTATATACCGCGACTACTTCGAAACTATACAATTGCGAACTAAAGTGATCAGTAGTACAATTTTGTTTTGTTATTAGTGTTGTTTTAAGTTGTAATGAGTGTTTTGTAATTAGAGTGTTAATTTTGGTTATTCACTTGGCAGTTTTTTATTGTATCGAACCCCAAACTCGTAACAGCAGTTTAAGCTGAACACGTCATACCTACATACGTCTCACCTATGATCAGATTGTCAGATATTCTTAGTGTTTTATAACAAGGAAGATTTTTTTATAAAACCGAAGTAACAAACGAACTTGCAGTCCATAATGGTAGGTAGCACTGCCGTTCATCAATATTACAGAGAACTTCAAACGAAAAGCTACAATTGCATTGTCACCTGTGAGGATTAAGATTGAATGCCCCACAGCCTGTACTTATACTGACTCTCTATATCTATACCCTTCAGACAGGAATAAAGGAGTGCAACTAATAATATTTTGCGGCAGAAGTAGGTAAGCTAGTGGTACCTACCTAGGGACGCTTAGATAGACTACGGTTGTAGCACGATTGGGTCGGCTCACCGGGGAAGGACCATGCCCAAGAATACTAGCGTTAATTACTGGATATCTTATGGATACCTTTTTACTGGAAACGAGGCATTCCATCTTAGTCTTTAGGGTCCTCAGGAGTATAATTTAGGTTAAATGTAGATTGTCCATGGGCCACAGCATCCACTTACCATCAGGCTGGTGGACTCTGTACTCGTTTGTCATTATTCTTTAAAAAAATACTTATTTATTTATTATTTTATTAGATTTCATATATCTTCGTTTTTTTATTTGTAACACATACAAGTTTACTCACGATGCTTTTCTTGCCAGAGCGAGTGTTTGATCGACACTTAAAATTGCAATAACTGAACAGTTTTATTGATGCCTTCGGGGATCAAACTCAGTTAGCTCACGTACATTTAAACTAATTAATTTTTAGACTAAATTGGAATTGCAAAAAATGAAAGATGGACAAAATTAAGAGTAAGTTTGACAAACGAGTATGTTTGCATAGATATATGGTTATGAAAGCAGTGAGAAAGGTGAGACATGATGGTGCCAAATTAATTTTTAGTACCTACCCCTACTACAAACCCCTCTGGATGACGGCCGTTAAAGTTTATGACATATTAATAATATATTTTTCGTTTTTATTAGCTCATATCATTCCACTTTTGTACTTCGTTATCTACCATTACAAAACTCATAAATGGCATGCAAGGCTCTTGACAGCTCTGGGGACCGAGAGCAATTTTAAGAGAAAAAGGTCCAGGTTTTATATTTGGCAGTAGGCGATGGTATACCACTATATATTGGAGGTTAGGAGACTTCTATGGACTTTTCAATAGCCGCCTTCAACAACATCCACTAGACAGAAAGGGTGATTGTTTCTTTGACGCCATCAACACTAAAACATTCTGTCTAACATATAATAATTGATTGAGGCTTACATAAGTTCAGTTTTAACTATCTCTATAGCTGTCACTCTCTATTGTCATTTACTGAAAAGAGGTCAACTTTAGGCCTTTCTTAAGGCTTTAAGTGCGGTTGAAATGCCTAAATCTTGGATATTTAAGTAAAAAAATCTCCAAAGAGTACCTATCTTTGTCATATTTTCCAAAACGGCACAAGCGTTTTAAATAGTTTTTACACTAAAAAAAGGTCTTAAAAATATTAATATTTTTAATTGAAAGTTTTATTTTTATTCCACGTTTTACTCGAGAAAATATCATTTTTCCCCGAAATTGAAAATACGTCGCCCTGTTAGCTTTGTCGCAGTCCGCATAGATAAGTTCGCACATCGTCAAGGGTGGACCGCGCGTCGGTGTTGGAGCTACTTCGTTCAAATATATTTTAGTTTTTTAAAAGTTTATACACAATTATAAATATTTTTATGACTAGAAATACTTAATTTAGTTAATATCTGTACACTGGTAACTGTAAATATTGTTGTCTAAATAAATTAATTTTTAAAGTGCCCAAAGAAGAAGAAATTTTCGCGGCGACGTTGATTAGTGAAATTGAAAAATCCATTTTTAATAATTTAGATGTGGGACGACCAACATTCTCCCGTTACTTAGATTTCGATAGTTTTTAATACCTGTGTAGTTTTATTGTTGTATATTTTTATTAATTAATAAATAAATAAATTAAATAAAATAGCCATTTAATTCCTCATTAATTACACTTAATAAATTTGTAACAAAATCACTTTAGTAATTTTAAATACATGCATTATTACAAATTTAGAAGTACATTTAATTGGAAATTTCATTTTTCCTTCACTTTGCTTTCATTTTTAGATTGATTTTTTTTTTTTACATAAAACAATTTATATTATTAGTATATTTTTTTAACAATTTTTAAATAATTAAATGTTATAATTTTAGTATCAATTTAAGATATAATTAATTTTACATAAATTCATAATCATTTTTAGAACTTGTTTATTATTGTAAGGATATATTTGTTTAATATTAACTTATTTTACCTGTTATTTGAGGACCCCTCTTCGGGTAAAGGCCTCCTCCAGAGCTTCCCATACCTGTCTATCCTGTGCCTTGTTCATCCAGTTTTTCCCCGCTATAGCCATCACCTCGTCTACCCATCTTTCATTTGGCCTGCCTTTTGCACGTGTTCCAGCTGGTCCTTGCCACTCTGTCACGGATTTTGTCCATCTTTGGTCTGAAATGCGTGCTATATGTCCTGCCCAACGCCATTTCAACCTCTGACCGTGGTGGAGAACGTCTACCACTTCTGTCTTGTTCCTTAATTCAGAGTTCCTTACTCTGTCTTTCAATTTAATGTTAAGAATTATCCTTTCCATTCGTCTTTGACATTTCGCGATCTTGTCATTGTTGTGTTTATTAAATATCCATGTTTGGCATCCATAAGTGAGGCATGGCAGTATACAAGAGTCTATTATTTTCTTTTTGAGATGTATAGGTAGAGTGGATTTTAGGATCTCTTTATAGGACCAAAATTTGCCCCAACTTTTTATTATTCTTCGTTGGATTTCGTCAACGTGTCTCGTTCTTTTGAATGATATTAATTTACCGAGATACACATATTCGTCTACATATTTTATTAATTAGTTGATACTGAATTTTATAATTATATATTACAATAAAATACTGTTTTTATGAGTATGACTTTAATAGAACATTATTGGGGAGGAAAATATAGGTACAGAAACTTAGATACACTGTTATCAAATTAAATCAAACAATTTAAATAAATGAAAAAATGGTGCTTCCTTAAATGCTATATAAAGACATTCTTAGGTTTATAGTTTTTTTTTTTTATGTTAGACAAACTATCGTCAAAAAAATGTAAAAATTTTTAATTTGAGAGGGGATTCTCTACTTGATAAAGTTATAAATGAAGATATTCGTAGTAGAACCAGAGTAACTAACATAGCTGATCGGATTATTAAAGTGAAATCGCAATGGGCTGGCTATATAACTTGAAAAACCGATAAACAATAGAAAGAAAGGTTCTCGAGTGGCAACCTCGTACTGGTAAGCGAAGTGCAGAGCAGCCTCCCACTATATGGAGGGACGATATGGTAAGATGACCACGCTTTGTGGCATTCCTTGGGAAGGCCCATATCTATATATATATATATGCCTTGTGAAGGACTGCAATGATGATGATAATGAAGCCAAATGTACTTACTACGATTACTTTACCTTTATTCTTCTTCACGTATACGTATATATATATATATACGCTTATCTTCCCTCATACACACACAAATAGGTCGCAAATAGTACTTAACTTACCGGTGGGATTGAAGTTGTTTTACTACATGCTGGGTAAGAATAGTAAAAAAAAAGAAATTTACCCTGTGAAAGTTTGTATGTAGATATAATTTTTTTATCCAACCATTAAAATGTATTTCGTATGATGAGAATATGCATATAAGTATAAAGGTTGTCTCACACGGGACAGTAATAATATAATATTATATCTTCCATTATCTCTGCATGAAAACTTTTAAAATCTCTGAATCCCGAGGTATGTTCATATTAAGAGGCTGAATAGAGCGACAATAATATGCGATCCCCATCGTTTTATGATTTCACATCGTTTTTGAAAAAAATTGTACGTATTTCAGGTGGCAGTTTGCAAAACTCGATTCCACAAAATTCACTCAATAGAAAATAATTGCAAAGTAGCTTCTGAAAATACTTAAATTTTCAACGTCATATTTTTTACTTGGTAGAACCATGCTGCAGCTATATTAGTAGTAGGTATACTTGTAGCATGAATGGGTTGGCTCGACCGGGGAAGGACCATGCTCTCAGATAATACCATTGTAAAATAGCAGCTTAACGCTGCTGTGTTTCGTATAGTGAGTGTAGAGAACTGGAGACTCTTTTTACTGGAAACTAGGCATTACATTTTAGTATTCATGGGTGACAACGCATCTGTAATTTGATTCCTAATCGAGAATATATGTAGATGTCTATGGGCCGTAGCAACCACTTACCATCAGGTGGACTGTGTGCTCGTTTGTCACCCTTATCCTATAAAAAAAACTTTCTGAGATTTCAGTAAAATAATGTTGAGTATTGTAAGTACTAGTATAATTATGTGTCACATGTAAATAAAGCTATTGGGCTATTTTTATTTTTTATAAAGTGATTTTACTTTAGGTTAAATAATTTATTTGCCCTTCTATATCAAGAAGCGTTTTTTCTGTCACTCCTATTAAATTTGACAGTGCTTGCTGTAATTTAGTGTAATTGTTTACAGTTATTATCACATCTTAGCTTACATTAGAAATTCTTGATGGGATGCGATATAACGCGGATACCTTATTTTCGTCAAGAACTATAATATATTTCTTTATTTAACCTTAATATGCACATGTGGTATATAGGCGGACTTAAGGTCTAAGGCATTCTCTACCAGTCTACCTTAATAAAAGTTAATAAGCGAAGTAAAAGTTAATAAGCGAATACTAAACAAAGAAACACGATTCAGTTCATATTGAAAGAATAATACGTCATTACAAGATTTCTATGTTAGAACAAAGGCTACTGATGAGACATATTAAAAAGTTCAAATTTTCATTTTGATTAATTTAATTCGAGACTAAAATAAATGTGAAAGGGCTTTCACCTGCAATAATAATTTTCATCAAAAATAACATAGACTTATAAAAGTCATACACACGGTCAATCATACTGAAGATGATCAATTGTACTACAAAATATATAAAAGACTATTTCCAGTATAATGACCCAAATATCATCATTAATGTTTGACTAGCACATTTAAAAGTTTAAGAAAAGAAAGATAGCTAAATGATTGACGATTATATTATAATAAGGTTATGCTTTTCTATAAAAGGCCGCAAGAAATTTTAAATCACCTATTTTAAAGGACCTATTGGTTTCTTTTACTATTCACTTAATTAGTGAAAAACAAAATGGACTGATCTAAAAGTTTACTTTCTTGTGTAAAATGTTGCTCAAACCACTATAAATATAGCAGCTGATAAAAATGTTACACTCATAACTGTTAACAAAAATTGTTACTGCAAATGGTCTTATAGTTAATAACTACTCCACCGTGTCAGGTGCAGGACCTATTGTTAGAAGTAGAAGAGGTAATATTTTGATATATATATGCGCAATCAATATTGTTTTGTCTGCAATTGTGCATAAAATAAAAAATAACCTCAGCCAAAAAGCACAATTGGCATTATACTCAGGGCCATCAATTGGTTTGGAAAAAAATAATTTTACAAGGTTTCAAAAAAAAAATTAAAAAAAAAACAAAAATATTAAAATCAAAAAATGTTATATTTATAATATATATAAACACTCACGCCTATCACCCAGAGGGGTAGGCAGAGGCTATGGACTTCCATTTAGCACGATCCTGACACACCTCTTTCGCCTCCTCCACATCCATATACCTACGCATACACGCTCGTCGGTTAAATGTACTCCTGATTTGGCCCATTTTCAATACATTTGGTCGATAAACTTGTAAAATGTATATTTATATGTCTATATATACATATAATGATTTATGGCCGCTTAGTAACTGACGGTGACTCAGTATTACATCATACAGCCACGCCGAAACTAAGAGGAGAGAATCACTGTAGAAAAGGTAATAATTTATTGCGGAAATTTTGTGATAAAATTAAAAAAAAAATACAGGCTTATCTATGATACCCCATGCGTTCCAAAAAAAATATAACAAATAATAAAATAATGAGATGGCGTCATTTTTTAAGAAGATATAACAAAAAGAAACAAAAAAATAAATTTCAACAAATTTTAGGATCTAATTGACAATATACAGCTAACACTCAATCACGCTTTTAGAAACCACGCCAGTTGCAAACAAACTATTGGTAAATCCAATTGAGCATGCCTTCGCATTAAAAAAATTACGTATAGCATGATTATACGGAATTTATTTAAAGTAGTTTAAATACAAACAAGTTTTCACTAATAACCTTATTATACTTTCAATTTTCCGATAATTTTATGTCAAACTTCAATTTGAAAATATTTGGAAAATTCAAAGTGCACGACTCATAATGCTCATATGATCATCATATCAGCATTCATGTCACTCCAAAAAGTCCAAGACGTATTCAAGTATAAATATTACATCCTATTTACTTTTAGTACGTACTACTATTATTTATTCTGTGCTTTAAAAATATTGTAATAAAATCTCTGATTGTTATAATAATCAAGTATGTATGAAATTTGTTTTTCGAATATTTTGTATTTATTTGTACAGTGATCTTTTTGAGCCGCTACAAACAACCGATACAGTATCCACTAACTAAGTGAGAAAGGAATGAGGCACAGGCAGTCTCTATTTACTGAAATAAATTCTAACACAAGGCTGCGACAACACCGAAAATTTCGACATTTAGCAGCCGAAAAAAATTAATTATAACTAAACAAAACAAAATTAAACTGCCATTTACATTCAATGGCTTCCCACATGATAGATGAAGAGTTTTAAAAATAGATTGAGTTGAACAATAATTGATATTTTCAAAAGTTATCGTGTTTACAAAGCCAAACGGACTTAATAAATCCACACCATAAGCCACTAAAACCCCTTTTTTATGTAAAAATAGCAATTAATCGATTTAAAAAATATATTAATTGTTCAAGAATCATTTAATTTTTTACAATGTGCTTTTTATATCATTTTTATGTATAATATGATTGCTAGATACGATTTCATGCGACAAAACGTTGGAATCTTGATTTTTAGGCGCTAGTAGAATATACCTATGCGCTTTGCGCTCGGCATGCAATACTTGTGAAAAATGGTATACACCACACCACAATATTAAGAACAGACAAAATCTTTGTTTTCAAATTTCCGCCGAGTTGTAAGTAGAAGGCGAAATAGGTCATGTGTCAATTTTAATTACATATGTTTTATATGAAGTGATCTTGACTACGTTTCATTAATTAACCATTGGTAAAAATGAAAAGAGGAATTTTACAATTGTGTACACAAGAAACACTATTATTTAAAACTTGCAGCTTTTACATTATTTTTATTATAAATCCCTATAAATTATTTATTAATAAATAATTCCCATCATATTTTGTATTATTTTTTATTTTCTACGCTCTACGCTCTATAGAAAATGTGGCGTATGAATTTCTCGAACATTTTATCTAGGTACAAAGATGTTTTACGTTTTCGTGGCCTCCACATGATATTTTTGTCACTATTAGGTACCCTTCTGTATTTGAAACGAATATGAATATTGCTACAAAAGTAAAATAACAGGCTATACAAGTTCCTCTACTGGGCACAGGATTTCTGAGAGGGTTTTAGGGCAAGGAAATGTCTGCCGCGCTGCTCCAAAGCGTGTTGGCGTAAATTGCAATTAAAAATTTCATTGGAGCTACCGGGAATCAAACCCGGGAAAATTTACAGTGAACGTTTAGACCCAGAGCTACTAATACGACAAAAATAAATGCGATTCAACAAATATAATAAAAACTCTTACGTACTTAAAACTTAAACATTCGATAGCGCGTAATTCCTACCAGAGAAGCTACAGCAGCATACCGTGCAATATAATTGAAAAATTTAACCGCGACATAATTCTCAGTGAAGCGCAAGCATATTAGGCAGTATATCACTTTTATACTTGTCACCTCTTCAATCAATTTATCTTTGCACTTTTCTAAGTAATACAGAAAGTAGTCACTAGACGTTGTTGGCATCGGCTGAAACCTCTGCGAACGCCGTTTCGTCAAGGTCATTCAGGTTTGTTAAAGCCTTAAATTGACGAAGATTTTAAGAGTAAGATCGTATGTCTCAAAATTTTTATATTTATGCTATAGTTTACTATCTCACAACCAATATCAAAATATTTGAAACTCACCATTTGAGAACAATTGCATTGGTTCCTTAAATAAAACAAATACCTAGTTTTGATACTGTGACTATGAGTCAAATATAGTAATTTCTTGTAACGAGGCAAGTTAGTCGAGCGACGTGCCAAATATTCGTAACGTTTGACTTGTACATGCGACTCTACTCGTATAATTCCCACCTCAATGAAGCTGAACGCTTTCCAATTAAATTCATACAGTAAATAGTTTCGTGAGTAAATTTAATATTACATGGATATTACACTTGTTCGGTTAGTTTCTTACATATTATTTGTTTTTAAAGCTGGCTCAATATTGAAACCTAGGTATGCACAAATTTTTCTTCCAATAGGGCGACGTCACTTAAAAATCATGTGTTATATTTAACAGACTTCATAGCCGGGAAGTTAAATTGTTCGAAAAATGTAAAGGTTAATATTTCATTCTGTACTATTGCTTATATTTTATATTATTTAGATTTAAAATTAATGAAATCTCGCTCGTGCGCCTTATTTGAGAAGGAAAAGGGGGGGAGCTGTCCCCTCCCAAAGAGAGGCTACCATAGGGCGGCTGGAGCTGGTGAGGCCGCGGAAGTGTTCAAAAGCGTTCCCCTGACCCTGGCAATATGCAGCGAAGGTGGGAGCCATTAGCCTTTGCGAGTCCAACATAATCCGTCCTTGCCGCCGCGGAGCGGGGTATAGGTAGACATATTTTGTTTCGTAATAAACATAAACAATATATTTTGACAATACTAGCAACGGTAAGTATACCCAATGAACTCCTTAAAAATGCTGGTGGTGGGAGGGGTTTTACGGCATTAGGTTAATGGTTGATTCAAGCCTATGACTTTTAGTTTTGTATCCCATCGTCCGTAATATTTAGGTTTCGTACCCTTACGCTACCATCGCTTATTAATTTGTTAATTGACCCTGTTTAATATATTACAAATAGGTTAACTGTAAAATATAAACATAAATTATATTGTTTTAGAATTAAGAGCAGCGAGCGAGCATCTACCATTTCTGTTAACTATTTATTTCTAAAATAATTATTTTCGTCTAAAAGAACTGAAAATATAATTCAATTAACTTAATTGCGGTCGTAAAGTGTTTAAAAGAAATTTAAAAAAAAATACTTGCTGTGTTTCGTGTGATAAGTGCAGAGAACCGAAGACCCTTTTTACTGGAAACAAGGCATTGCATCTTAGTTGAGAGGGGTGACAACACATTTACATTTTGATTCTTAATTGAACATTTATGTAGCAGTAGATGTCTATAGATCATAGTATCCACTTACCATTAGGTGGACTGTGTGCTTGTTTATCACCCTTATTCTATAAAAATAAAAATTGTAACGTGTCAAAAAATGGCAATATAAGATAAATATAGGAGATTCGGGGTTGACTGTAACCCAGTATAATCAGAATATGAGTAATTTTTATCCATAAATACACACAACAATACTATGCAGCTATTTTTATAAGTTGACTACAGTACCTATCGGATCCTAGCATAGCAATGAACCATCGTTTTGACAATGTGGCGGCGCTGCCTTTTCCTTTCTACGGCCACAACAAAAAAATATTTTGTTAACATTTTGTGTGAATCAGATAAATCGTCCAGAAGCTACACAATCACTAACAGACGCACTAACGATTTCAAAAAGTTACTCAGATATGTGACGCAAACATTCACACAATCCACCTGACGGTAAGTGGATACTGTTGCTCATACGAGCAGGCCTCTGTCACTCTTGCTACCTGCGTAAAATAATTACATACAATCGCGAGCTGCCCCAGGGGTAGATCGCAGTCGGGGCTAGCGCGCTCTAGGCGATTGAATGTTAAAGTTTTTTGTAACGCTGTTTACGTTTTTTTTTTATAGGATAAGGGTGACAAACGAGCACACAGCCCACTTGATGGTAAGTGGTTGCTGTGGCCCATAGACATCTACATCTATCCTCTATTACAAATCAATATGTAGATGCGTTGTCACCCGTGAGGACTAAGATGGAATGCCTCATTTCCAGTAAAAAGGGCCTCCGGCCACCTGCACTCACCAAGCGAAACGCAGAGGTAAACCTCTACTTCACGCTGGTTTTCTGTGAGGTCCTGGTACCACCCCGATTCGAGCCGGCCCATCCGTGCGATAGCAAAAGCTGCCGCGTGGCACTACCACTGTAAAAAAAATACTTTTTTGTAACTACTTGTTGAAATACTCGTCGAAATAGTTTTGGTTTAGTGTTTAGTATATTTAATTGTAGGATAAAATAGTTGAGAAAGTTTTAATGTAATTTAAGAATAATATATATGTATATTACCTATCTATTTGATAAATTATAATGGCAAAACGTCGTTCCTACTATAATTGTTGCGGGGATGGATGCTTAATGAGCAATTAAAAGGATTCAGATATATCATTTTTTGAGTTACCGAAGATAACTCAAAAAATGATATATCTGAAAAAAAGGTAAATTTATGTCTTTTTTTTTTAAAGATAGGTACTTATAGCGAATAATTAAGTAATAATTTAACTACAGAACTAATACCTCAGTACTTTATTACAAAACTTAGTTGAAATTTACTTCACTACCGAAGTACCTACTTACATACCTGTACTGTTCTTTGTAATTAAAGTATTTTAAGTTATAATAGCACAAAATACTGAAATTAAAACTTTGTTTACAAGATTTTCAACTAAGTAGATTACGATCATATTTCTGTTAGGAATCATTTTTCGGGTTTGTTTTCCAGACGAATGGCCTTGCAATTTGCATGCGTTGGGCATCACAGAACTCACATAGTAGGTAATATGAACGATTATAGTCAGCATAGGTACTTTACCTAAGTAACTTACCATTTCACAATGTATTTTTTAGTCTTTATTAACAGCCCTTAACAACCACGGAAAGTCCGTTGTGACGTAGTAAGGAAAAAAGATGCAAAGTAATTTGGACTCTCCCGCGCAGCGATAAAGTTTTATTTAGCTAGCGTGGGCGATTCATCTGATTAATAATAACTATGTAGGCTATTAAAACGTCGGCAAGCAGTCAACATCAAAAGAGTGCAACTTCTGTACGTTGGTACTATTATTTATTCTGTGATACGAGTATATACCTAAATCTATCCTCAATTAAAAATCAAAAATCAATCATGTTGTTAACTCTGAGTACTTAAATGTAACACCACGTTAGAAGTAAAAATTTCCTTAAACACAGAAGCATTATGTTGCTATTTTAGCTTATTTAAGAAAATAAGGAGAAAAATTTTACCTTTTAGGTTGGCAAAACAGGGGATGAAATTTTTAAAAACCTCTTAAGAGGACATTCGAGCTTGTAATATTTCTTAGTTCACTAGAAGGGGAAAAAATTAGACTTTTAATAAAAAGTAACGCTAAGTTCAAGAACAAAGCAGAATAAAAGAATTTACACATAATAGCTTCTGATGTCGCGGTCACTTCTATGTATAAGCAGCGAATTCTGAATAATTAAAAAAAAATCTACGTGTAATTGTAATTGTGTACATACGTACTAAGTGAAACTTCTTTACAACATAAAATTGATTTTTAGTTTTTGTTTTACATAAATAGGTTAAATAATAGTATAATCATGCAGACCCGTCGATGAAACGTTACAAGAAAACAGGATTTTTTTGTAAATACTACGTCGAGTAAGAAATTTAACTTCAAAAATCTAAAAAGGCTAATTTTACTCTGTCGGCGTGGTCCTTCTCCTGTCGAGCCATTCGTTCTGTAGCCATGTTATACTGCCGCGTAGTTTTACTAAAGAATTATCTTTATCTTTGATTGATTATACCCTAAGATTGTAATACCCCACGCAATTGAATTGTGATAGAATTCTGATCGCGCATCATCCTTGAAATTTATCCGGATTATATCAACATCGTCAGTTCATACACGTTACCAAATTTATTACAAACGGTAAGTGCCACATTAAGAAAGTTTAGTCAAGGATGAAAATGTATTACTCATAATATTTCACTGGAAGATATGATTCACTAAGTTTCAATGCGATTACATCTTCAATATTCCATTTACTGACATAATTTTTTATCGTGGGAATTGATTTCAACGTCTAATCTTTTTATGTCAGCAGATATATATAAAAGCCTTTGCAATTTCTTGTATCATATAAGTTTACACAATTTTATAACCATTTATTTATGTTTAATACTTTGAAATATTTATTAGATATTATTGTTTTATATCATCATCATGTACATAACATCCATCACAAGTCAACTGCTGAACGTAATAATAAATAATTAATAGTAAAATAGCCATTTACTCTTCATTAATTAAGCTCATACAAAATTAATTAACATTTTCAAGAATCTTTGGGTCAATATTTCTGTGTAAAAAAGTGAGGTTTAGTCGATTATCATGAAAAACTCCCTTAAAAATCTAAAACTTCAAACCCTCGTCAATAATTTCAGAGGCATTTGCGCCAAAAATCCCTTTGGAGTTTTTCATCATATATGTTTTTAAACATGTAAAAAAAAATTGGTTCAAATCGGAGGTCTCCCTGTAATGGAACTCTACCCAAAATTTTACGTGGACTTGCGGATGTTGATTTTGTATATGGTCACAATAACTCCCGGAAAAATTAATGTATCGCTACCGGGTTTTTTTATTAGCTTTAGAATTACGTGAACTGATTCCCGATTTCATATCAATAGCCTAGTAGGTACGCGTCGTTTGTTAATAAAATGATTTTCAAGTTTTAGAAATTTTATTGCTGATAAATTTTTAAGGCGCTTTCATTTTTTTCTTTAACCCTTGATAGACAAAGGACAAATGTACCATACAGATACAGCCTATATCGATTTTTTACTTTGTGTAATCAATTTATTTTGGTATTTATTTATTTGTTCTTAGTTTGAATTGATTTCGTATCAAGATTTTATGTTTTGTAACTTTTGGAATGCAGTATTTAATTATTTATGTTAAATTTATAGTGTTTTTTTCTTTAACGTCATTATAAAAATGCAATTATACTTTTGAATATTTTTTATTACTATTGTTCTAATTAGTCCAGATACAAATTTTTGCATTGTTAAAAAAATATAGCAATTTTATACCTGTATAAATTCACACCTGTCGAAATATACTACGCAATTTTTTTTCAATCGTAAAATTTAGGAAATTTTTGCCATACTTATTATAGTATGGCAAAAATAAATATATAACTAATTTTTAAGCATTCAAATTTCAATTTGAAAATTTCAATTTGTTATATTTTCTCGGATAATAAAAAAAATTGTATTTCTAAAATGAAACATTAGACTTTATTAAGCAGTTTAAGAATTCGCTTATTGAATTCCTTAAGCGAAAGCGCAAGGTATGTTCTACTATCGCCTAATGATTAAGATTCCACCGTTTTGTCGCATGAAATCGTATCTAGCATTCATATTGTACATATAAGTGATATAAAAAGCACATTGTCAGAAAGATAAATGATTGTTAAACTTATTAATATTTTTTTAAATCGATTAATTGCTATTTTTAAATAAAAAAGGGGTTTTAGTGGCTTACGGTGTGGATTTATCAAGTCGGCAAGGCTTGTAAACAGGATAACTTTTGAAAATATCAATTGTTCAGCTCAATATATTTTTTAAAACTCTTCATCTATCATGTGGAAAGCCATTGAATGTAAATAGCAGCTTTATTTTATTTAGTTTAGTTAGAATAAATTTTTTTCGATTGCGAAATGGCGAAATTGCGTCACTCTGTTCGGCGTCAGTCGCCGTCGTGAGTGGACATTGTTTCGGTTGTTTGCAGCGGCTCAAAAAGATCGCTGTACAAATACACAATATTCGAATAACCGAATTTCTGTGTCATTTTCATGGTTTTCGAGGGTGTTGAAGCCGATAGGATTGTCGAAATGTAAATCAAAGATGGCGGCTGAAATAGGTATCAGTTTTTTCATCATGGGTGTCATATTCATGGTTTTCGAGGGTGTTGGAGCCGATAGTGCTGTCGAAATGTACTCGTAAATCTTAGATGGCGGCTGCAATAGGTATCAATTTTTTCATCATGGGTATCATTTTCATGGCTTTCGAGGTTGTTAAAGCCGATAGTGCTGTCGAAATGTAAATCCTAGATGGCGGCTGCAATAGTTATAAATTTTTTCATCATGGGTGTCATTTTCATGGTTTTCGAGAGAGTTGAAGCCGATAGGATTGTCGAAATGTAAATCCAAGATGGTGGCTGCAATAGATATCAATTTTTTCATCATGGGTGTCATTATTCATGGTTTTCACGGGTGTTGAAGCCGATAGTGCTGTAGAAATGTAAATCCAAGATGGCGGCTGCAATAGATATCAATTTTTTTATCATGGGTGTCATTTTCATGGTTTTCGAGGGTGTTGAATCTGATAGTGCTGACGAAATGTAAATCCAAGGTGGCGGCTGCAATAGGTGTACATTTTTTCATCATGGGTGTCATTATTCATGGGTTACGAGGGTGTTGAAGCCGATAGTGCTGTCAAAATGTAAATCCTAAATGGCGTCTGCAATAGGTACCAATTTTTTCATCATGGGTGTCATTTTCATGGTTTTCGAGAGAGTTAAAGCCGATAGGGTTGTCGAAATCTAAATCCAAGATGGCGGCTGCAATAGATATCAATTTTTTTCATCATGGGTGTCATTCTCATGGCTATCGAGGGTGTTGAATCTGATAGTGCTGACGAAATGTAAATCCAAGGTGGCGGCTGCAATAGGTGTACATTTTTTCATCATGGGTGTCATTATTCATGGGTTACGAGGGTGTTGAAGCCGATAGTGCTGTCGAAATGTAAATCCAAGATGGCAGCTGCAATGGATATCAATTTTTTATCATGGATGTCATTTTCATGGTTTTCGAGGGTGTTGAAGCCGATAGTGGTGTGGAAATGTAAATCCAAGATGGCGGCTGCAATAGGTATCAATTTTTCATCATGGGTGTCATTCTCATGGTTTTCGAGGTTGTTAAAGCCGATAGTGCTGTCAAAATGTAAATCCTAGATGGCGTCTGCAATAGGTACCAATTTTTTCATCATGGGTGTCATTTTCATGGTTTTCGAGAGAGTTAAAGCCGATAGGGTTGTCGAAATGTAAATCCAAGATGGCGGCTGCAATAGATATCAATTTTTTTCATCATGGGTGTCAATCTCATGGCTATCGCGGGTGTTGAAGCCGATAGTGCAGTCGAAATGTAAATCCAAGGTGGCGTCTGCAATAGGTATACATTTTTTCATCATGGGTGTCATTATTCATGGTTTACGAGGGTGTTGAAGCTGATAGTGCTGTCGAAATTTAAATCCAAGGTGGCGGCTGCAATAGATATCAATTTTTTCATCATGGGTGTAATTTTCATGGTTTTACGAGGGTGTTGAAGCCGATAGTGGTGTCGAAATGTAAATCCAAGATGGCGGTTGCAATAGATATCAATTTTTCTTCATGGGTGTCATTCTCATGGTTTTCGAGGGTGTTGAAGCCGATAGTGGTGTCGAAATGTAAATCCAAGATGGCGGCTGCAATAGATATCAATTTTTCATCATGGGTGTCATTCTCATGGTTTTTGAGGTTGTTAAAGCCGATAGTGCTGTCGAAATGTAAATCCTAGATGGCGGCTGCAATAGGTATCAATTTTTTCATCATGGGTGTCATTTTAATGGTTTTCGAGAGAGTTGAAGCCGATAGGGTTGTCGAAATGTAAATCCAAGATGGCGAGTGCAATAGGTATCAATTTTTTCATCATGGGTGTCATTTTCATGGTTTTCGAGGGTGCTGTCGAAATGTAAATCCAAGGTGGCAGCTGCAATAGGTATACATTTTTTCATCATGGGTGTCATTATTCATGGTTTACGAGGGTGTTGAAGCCGATAGTGCTGTCGAAATGTAAATCCAAGATGGCGGCTGCAATAGATATCAATTTTTTCATCATGGGTGTCATTTTCATGGTTTTCGAGGGTGTTGAAGCCGATGGTGGTGTCGAAATGTAAATCCAAGATGGCGGCTGCAATAGATATCAATTTTTCATCATGGGTGTCATTCTCACGGTTTTCGAGGGTTTTGAAGCCGATAGTGCTGTCGAAATGTAAATCCAAGATGGCGGCTGCAATAGATATCAATTTTTCATCATGGGTGTCATTCTCATGGTTTGCGCGGGTGTTGAAGCCGATAGTGCTTTCGAAATGTAAATCCAAGATGGCGGCTGCAATACTGTGCAGTTCGACTTGATAAATTCGGATAATATGTTATGAACATCGATATTGTGCAACACTTACTTTCCCTTCCTGTCCTATCCTAAAGAGTTTCTGTCTCCTCTGGGTGTCTAGGTAGCAGCAGCGCATTATTTCATTAAACAAATAAGTTACATCCTATATAAGTCCCACAGCTGGGAACAGGTCTCCCTTTTATAGAATAAGAGTGAAAAATGAGCACACTATCCACCTGATTCTAGTGGATACTGACGCCCATAGACTTCTACATTTATTCTTGATTTAAATCAAATTGCAGATGCGCTGTCACCCCCTGAGGATTAAGATAAAATGCCTCGTATTCAGTAAAAAGAGTCTCCAGTTCGTAATCTCACCATACGAAACACAGCAACATTAAGCTGCTATTTAACGCTGGTATTCTGTGAGAACGTTGTCCTTCCCATTCGTGGTACAACCATAATATGTCTGTAGCATGACTCTATGTCGTAAAATATGACATCATTCAATGACATGTATAACCAACATGAGCATGTGAATACATAGTACTTTATAACTTAGCCTACCAACTCGCAGAGGGATTTATCGTCTACCCTAAAATCCTTTCAGGCTTAAGTGAAGGCCTGTCCCCAGCCATGGGACGTAAATAAGATGTACTCGTTTTTTCCTTTTTACACATATTTATGCGGAATATGTTTTAGAGCGCAACACTGTAATAAAAGTTTACTTA
The DNA here is from genome assembly GCA_963668995.1 of Parnassius mnemosyne. Lineage (NCBI taxonomy): Eukaryota > Metazoa > Arthropoda > Insecta > Lepidoptera > Papilionidae > Parnassius > Parnassius mnemosyne. Next base: position 51,902,389 of record CAVLGL010000104.1, on the reverse strand, counting down.
CGTGTAGTGTTAGCTTTTCGGGAAATCATAAAATTGATTATAGGCTATTTTCATGTTTTATTTATAATTAAAAAATATTTTTATAATTCTCTATAGCTTCTGCTGTCTGGTATTATAATTTTTTGTAAAGCCTTACGAAATTGACATTTTAACTGCGAGAACCCCTTTTAAAATTTATGATAAGAAAGCAGTTCACCAGACCTAGATGCAACTCTTTACGGTGTACTCTCAGAGAAATAAAGAAACATAAGCAGAGCACTGCGTACATTTCAAGTAAATTCGAAGTCATGCTTAGTTTAAGGTGTCTCTTGCCACACTCACGCACACATAACACTTCTTTCTTACTTTACCACCCAGTAAGAACTCACTGCTGTGCGCACACATATGCACATAAAACGATGTTATTTGTTGAAAATGATTTTAAATTATGTATATGTCTTATGATTGCGTAAGTGCGTGTTTTTACAATTATTTGAGCAAGGTGTTGGCGTCTATCAAGATGTATGTAGCGCTTTTTCTATCTTTCTTTGTTTGTTTGTCTGAGGGTGAACTAGGTTAATTTGCCGAGGTGGTCTTTGAAATATTTCGTCTTTTCAATCCCACTTCTTCTGTTTATCAAAGAGAGTTTATAACGAATGTTTGTCAAACAAACATCACAGTTTTGATTACGCTTGAGGCTAACTGGAGAGCGTATCTTTACAACGGTAACTAGGCAATTTGTTCAAAGTTATGATAATCGTAGCTATGTAAACATGTAACAAGATTTATCATACTAGATTAGAACATTGTAGCTAAATATCTATCTATATAAATATAATCTATAACAATAACCTTACCAAAATAACGTTCTAGAAGATTTTCCTAATATTTTTCCTAAGATTTTACTAACACACATAGTCCACCTAATATTTTTTAACTTGTACTTGATGATACCGGTAAAAGAAAACTTCAGGTGCGTTGTTTTGCTGAAGATTTATATGGATTCGTTAACTCTCTTTTTTCATTAAACTAAAGTGAACTTTTTGTTATTAAATTGTAATTTTATTCCCTCTATAGCTATCATTGAAAATGTTCAATAACGGTTTTAGATTAAATTTTCTGACCCAAAAAGTGTTGGGTAGAGCCATTTTGTGTTAAAATTAAAAGAAAAAAATATATTTCATAATATGTATTTTCATACCTTTTTCTTCCGATTGTGCTTGATGTTTGCTTACCAATACTGTACTTTTATCTATTGCTACTTTTTAGATAAGATATTTTTTTAATTAAAATATGAATGAAATGATTTACCACTTTTATTGAAATTTAACAGTTTTCCGACACATAATCATTGCACAAATCGGCATTTTTGAAATAAATTGCAACCAGCAACGCTTGACACAAGAATTGGCCAACGACTGTGACGGCAATAGGGACATGTTGACATTTATAGGTGTGAATTGAGAAGTTAATGGCTACACGGGCACCGCCCCCTCCCCTGGTCTATTGTGTATATATTATAGACTTAGAATATACTAACGCTAGTATATCTATGTCTATGGTATATGTCATGGTATTCTATGCCTACGATATTGGAGCTACGAGCTATGATTTTATATTATATATATATAACACTATCTTACATACTGCTATAACAGATGTCAAACTTTATTCGTGTTAATACTGCAACATATGATGGGCAAAAGAGAAAAATTTTCGCAATTATTAGTGAGTCCGCATGTTCTAACTACTTAAATTAAACCTTTTTCGGATGTTAAACGCCGTAATAATAGTAAATGTATATTGATATGCATTTGTTAGCATGTATATTGTTAATATACAGCAATTTAAGTCTCACTGCTGGATCCATGACCCCTCTCATATAACACGCTGCGCTGCTGACTTCAAATCGGAATTCAGTAAATCAACATTTAAAATTGGAATTCAATTTTACTCTGTATGCATTACATACGGATTATTTTCTTTTTATCTTTTTTATATTTGGTCTGCTTTATAAATCAGTTTTATTTTAAGTCAATGTTAAAATGTAAATAGGTGTAATAACTGCTCTTGAATTTTGCTCAAGGTATCGGCAGAATAACAGTTCTGCCAAGTTTGTTGTAGCTTATGTTGAGACGGTATACATGACGGTATATACAATGTCTAACAAAAAACCTGTGGTTCCCGTTAAGTACGTTATCAGCATCATTATTCAAACGTATAAATTTTATTTTAAAAACTCGAACAATATTATTTTTATTTTATTAAAAAAAATAATTGTATGCAAATTGTATATGATTTTATTGCATCTGCATTGTCTGGGGAGTACGAGGATTGTCAAAGACCCCGCTTTACTTAGCTTTAGCATCGGCTAGTGTCAGTAAGAGGTAATAAAACAACATAAAATTAAAAATAGAATGTAATAAAATTAAAAAAAAAATTGGTCGAGTTTTTAAAAAAAAGTTATTTCTATAGGTTTGAATACTGATCCTGATAACGTACTCCCGGGAACCACAGGGTTTTTGTTACATGTTGCATAATCACTAAACATGATGTTATCTATTGTTTAATGTTGCCAATTTTAAATTTTTAAGTGCTTTCATAACGTACGCAGCAGTTATTTTAAATTATATATATGTATATATATATATATATATATATATATATATATGTTAACCTAGTTTTGGATTTTTAAATCGAAAAATAATTACTGTGATTTTATTTGTAATTAGTTTGCACGCTATTTACAAATAAATATGTACTAAAATTTAAGTGATATATTTTTTTTGATTATAATTGTTATGATTGTGAACACCGATCAAAAGTCTAAAATGTGTAAATTCACTCAGTCAGTCAACACAGTATTCTTTCTCTTTCTTTTCAGAAAAGTACGGTCTGTAAAGATTCTTTGTGAATCCGTTGGAATAACGTTTGATTTTATGTAATATTAAATGCGTTTGTAACATTTATTTATTGAAATTTGTATGACCAATGAGTGAATTGGGTTTCCAGTAGTGATAATGCGATGTAACCGCTTGCATGTGAGCTTCCGTCGACACCAGTCTTCGTACAAAATAAGATTGACAACCATTTTATTGTGTATTATAGTATTCTATGACCGTAGGCATCAGTTTTGTGGGGTAAAAGTAATTAAAATCATCACATATTTATCAAATACATTCACGACGACGCTACAATCTATGAGTCAAGAAACAATATTGTAGAAAGTAACACCAGTGAATAATTTACAGATTTCCTTGCTTATAAAAACGCTTAAGACAATTGCAAATACATTTAATACGTTCAACTACAATCGCAAGTGTGCGAGCAATATTTATATATATATATATATTTCTTTTTTATTAACACCCGACGAAAACAGGGGGGTGTTATAAGTTTGTAGTGTGTATTTGTGTATCTGTGAGTCTGTGTGTGTAATCATAACTCCTGAACTGAGGAACCGATCTAGATTATTTTGGTGATTTATTCGAGAATGTTCTAAGCTATGTTTGAAAAAAATCCGTTTACAGATTATCAGCTCGGGTTGTTCAGTTTTTTTTTAATTTTTAATTTAAGTTATTTTAATATTTTTATTACATTTTCTGTAAACGATCCATAACTATTTAAATTTATTTAGGTTCTATCGCAGTCACATAATTTTTAGATCCCAAGATGACCAATTAGAACACAAGTTAGTGTATTTTTATTTCTTTGCTAGCTACTGTTTCCTATTATCTAAAATTAATATAGATAGATCATGCAACAAGTAAGCACCATATCGTCTGCATAACTTATGTTATTGAGAGCCTAAGTTTGTACTGCTCAACTCCTCGATCAGGCCATTGATATGCATATTGAAGAGCCTAGGAGATGTAAGACCACCTTGCCTCACCCCACATTTAAGTGTATATACATCAGTCAGTAACACAGTTGGTCTGCCGCTCATACCACGATTATAGCACCGCGACTAACTCATTTGTTTGTTTATCGTTTATTTTATGTGTGACTTATGATAATTAGCCACTGTGTATTGTGGACGTTCATTTGCCTATTTAGGGTGATCACCCTGAATTCGCAATTTAGGTGTGCAATTATTTAATGTAGTCATATTTAAAAGTATTTGTACTGCTTTCTATTGTAATGTAACTGTACACTGTCAGCACACAGAAAAAACAATTAATATAATTTCGTACATAGTAACAATATTTTTCTTATTACCAAACTGCTGGCTGGCTTCGCACGATTGATTTTCGGATCTCGACATTAACTCTACTTACTTGGGTCCAATTGTGAATCTAAACCATTCTCTAATCAACTAAATCACACACACAAAATTTCATTAAATTCGGTCCAGCAGTTAACGTAATTTATCATATGCATGTATTATACATATAAATTTTTCCCTTAAATTGTTCTATCTACTGATTAATATTTTATCAAAATCTGTTGCTTAGTTTAAAACATCTAAGCGTACGGACAGCAGAAAATGATGTTTATACTATGTAAGAGAAGAGACTTTATACGACCTTATGATATTTTTGCGATAGTTGGAATCGGTATCCATTTTAGGCTATATTATACTATGGCTGCAGCACAAGAGGGTCAGCTTGACCGTGCCAGAACCACGCTCTCACAGAATACCAGAGTAAAATAGCAGCTTAATGACGTAGTGTTTCGTGTGGTGGGTGTAGAGAACCGAAAACCCTTTTACTGGTAACTTGGAATTCTATCTTTGTTCTCAGGAATAACAGCGCATCTACATTTTGGTTCTTAACTGAGGATCAAACTTACTTATAGGTACAAAATCTAGATTCTTTGTGTATGTGATTTATTTATTAATAAATTTTATGTTTATACTGTCAGAAATCTGGAGAGCTCCAGAATGAAACACATTGCGCCAACTACCGGATAAAAGCCTAATCGATAATAAATTGTAGTGACTAATCGTTTCAAACAAAAGCTAACAAAAATCAAAAAATAGAATATCCACTACCCTATAATATCATTCCCGTGGGTGTTGACAGAGGTGACAGAGCGAAACAAACCAGGAGATGAACTGCTTCCTAATAACAGTTAGATAATAAAAAACTGCGGTTGCCTACCCAACGAAGCGTGGCAACTATGGCAAATATTCCTCTTTAGAGGCAATTTACGGGGAGGCCTATCTTCAGCTCGAGATTTTGATAGGCTAAATAAATGAATGAAAGTGTCACTTGAGCCAAAATTGTCTGGATCGAAAAATCTTAAATAAATATTATCAAAGTTGCCAATAGCCCCATTGAAAATACAATAGCAGACGTAACTGAACATTTTAATAATTGATCAAAGGCAGGTAGTAGGATACAGCTTGCCTAATGTACAAGAGAACTCACACACAAAACTCTGTACCTCGTCGGTCGGAAAACACAGTTAGCCTAATTTATTGCTCCAATTGAAAGCTGGATCGACCTAGGATGAAAACGGTCATGTCTTGTTCATGCGTTTCAAAGACAATATGCTAACTTTGAAATACATAGCGCAACACAGGACAGGAGAAGCCATAGCGTTATTTTCCGATACCAAATTGTCTATCATTTTTGCGGAGGGAAATCTGCGCCACGCACACTTTCTCAGACTCCCATATAACTCACACATAAAAATTAAAATAATATATTATCAATTTCACACACAAACACACACATAGATATAATCAGTGTCACATTGACAAGTTGCGTACAGCCATGGATGTAACAACTGTCGATAGGCATTATCGATGAAAAGGTGGATGTTATAATAAAAATAGGACTTTATTTATCACTACTAAAATTACACTATCATTTATGTAATAAACTTAATGTTTATGTAATGTTATATTGTAAATATATATATTTATATTTTTTTTTTGTGGGTTCGCTTTTTTCAATAACAAAAAAATTCTTGTGTCAGTATAGAGTTAAAGCAAAACAACGCAGTTGTGGTGAATACTTAGCTCTTGAGAATTTTTCATCCATTTTTCTTTATCTATCAAAGCTTTTTCATTCAGATTCTAAATAAATTTTTATTAATCCAAGAACTTTAAAAAAAATATTTTTTCTGATTATATAAGTGCTAAGTGTCGAATTAGAATTTTTAGATGTTTCTTTGACTAAACCTGAAAAATAAATAGGCTATATTATGCTGTTATCATATTTCAAAATAAAACATCAGAGTGAGTGTCAGCGCTCCATACCAGGTTCATCGGGGACAATATGTGTAAATAACAAAGTAAACAGTAAGGACTCATTATTTTCACCTACACTCTATGACAGTGCCATGACAAAGGATATAAACTTAAAAAGAAATGAAAATATTAAAAAAATATAAAAGTTTATATGTATTGTGATGACATAGGCAAAAATTTGGGCTTGATGTTAAATAACTGTTTAAAAGGACATATGATCAGTAATTATTGCATGCCAGGAGCATCATTTAGTCTTTTTTTTCTTTTTTCTTTTTTTTTTTAAAACGTTACCCCCACACTAGGATTTTCTCCTGTATCGTGGAGGCAGTTTACAAACACAAATTGCACAAGGACAATCATCCAGACCCGGAACAATTATTTGTAGGCCATACAAATACTTGTTCCGTGCGGGATTCGAACCCGCGACCCCCGGCGCAGTAACTCATTGCTAAGCCACTGCGCCACGGAGCCGTCAATATAGTGAATAAAGTTTTAGCTAGTAAATTTTGCCCTAATAGCACATTAATAATTCTTGTTGGGAGAAGAGGCAATGTAAACAAAAATCAATTATTAAAATATATTGATAATCTAAATACTTTAAATGTACATAAAATTATCTTGCTTACATTGCCTTACATACAGGGATGGCCGCAGGAAAATAAAATAAGATATGAAATAAATATATAAATGAATAACTTTTCATGTAATAATAATTTAAACTTGACATTTAATTGTTATAATTATAATAATAAATTTAATTTAATAGACATAAATAATTTAATTAAGAAATTTTTGACTAGAGATAGGTATTACCTATCTAAATATTCCGATGATATCCCGGACGTCAGTCTGAGTGAGATTAGAATGGCTCTCCAGCACCTTAAAAACAGCAAGGCCCCGGGTGAGGATGGAATTACAGAAGAGCTTCTGAAAGCGGGTGGAAAACCGGTACTTGAAGTCCTTCAGAAGCTCTTTAATTCCGTCCTCCATGGTGGCATTACACCGGAGGCGTGGAGCAGAAGTGCGGTGGTCTTGTTCTTCAAGAAAGGCGACAACGCTCTCTTGAAGAACTACAGACCGATTTCCCTTCTGAGCCGCGTCTACGTGCTGTTTTAGAGAGACATTACGAATCGACTCGCGCGCAGCATTGACGACTTCCAGCCTCCCGAACAAGCCGGTTTCCGAAAAGGCTTTAGCACCATAGACCACATACATACCCTTCGGCAAATTGTACAGAAGACAGACGAGTACAATTTGCTACTATGTCTGGCGTATGTGGACTATGAAAAAGCCTTTGATTCCGTCGAAATTTGGGCGGTGCTACAGTCCCTTCAGCGGTGCCAAGTTGACTGTCGGTATATCGAAGTGCTGAAGTGCTTGTACAGTAGGGCTACGATGTCTATCCGAGTACAGAAACCAGAGTACGAAACCTGGCCAATTGCAGAGCGGTGTAAGACAGGGTGACGTCATATCCCCGAAACTCTTTACCGCTGCATTGGAAGACGTTTTCAAGCTTGTGGACTGGAAAGGATACGGTATTAACATCAATGGCGAGTACATCACTCACCTTCGATTTGCCGACGATATAGTCCTTATGGCAAAATCGCTGGAGGACCTAAGCACTGCACTCAATGACCTCAATAGTGTCTCCCAACGGATAGGTCTTAAGATAAACATGGAAAAAACAACGATCATGTTTAATGTCCATGTCACACCTATGCCGGTAGTTGTTGGGAGCACTAAGCTCGAATTTGTTGACGAGTATGTTTACCTGGGATAAATAGTCCGACTAGGTAAGTCCAACTTCGACCGAGAGGTCAATCCACGGATTCAACTCGGTTGGGCAGCGTTCGGGAAATCACGGCACATATTCTCGTCAGGTATACCTCAAACCTTGAAAACGAGACTGTACAACCAGTGCGTGTTGCCAGTGATGACATACGGAACTGAGACGTGGTCCTTCACTGCTGGCCGGATGAGGAAGCACAAGGTCGCTCAGCGAGCTATGGAGAGGGCCTCGGAGTTTCTCTGCGTGATAAACTTAGGAATGAGGATATCCGCAGTAGAACCAGAGTGACCGACATAGCCCAACGGATTAGTAAGCTGAAGTGGCAGTGGGCCGGCCATATAGCTCGAAGAACCGACAACCGATGGGGAGAAAAGGTTCTCGAGTGGCAGCCTCGTACTGGCAGGCGAAGTGTTGGGCGTCCCTCCACTAGATGGAGTGACGACCTTGTAAGACATGCAGGAAGTCGATGGATGCAGGTGGCTAAGGACTGTGCTTTGTGACATTCGTTGGGGGAGGCCTATGTTCAGCAGTGGACTTGTGTAGGGCTGTAATGATGATGATGATCTAAATATATTTTAAGACAGATAGCAAATGTGCTATCTTATTGTTTATATATTAACTAAAGATAATTTAAAATGTAGCTTACAAATCTTTAATTGTATGATTCCACAGAGTGATAATGAAAATTTGGAAACATAGGATAAAAGCTTATAACTTAATGTTTAACTTCAGTAATCACCAGGTGGTCAGTTCTTTCAATAGAGAAACGGTTTTAAGAGCTGGCTCCTTAATATTAGCTAGTAAATTATTGTCATGTAAAGAACGTAAAGATATTGTGAGCCTCTCTTTTGAGCGAACTGTAGAAATGGCATGTGTTGAGTTTGAGCACCTCATTGTTGTGTGCGTCTACAGACCCTCATGTTCTATATACGATACTTTTGAAAAAATTATGGAGGAAGTTTTTGCTAAGCTTAATAAACAGAATAAATCTGTTGTAATATGTGGAGACTTTAATATCAATCTCTTAGAAGCTTCCTCAATCAATATTAAATTTAGATCATTGTTTAAATCATATGGTCTTTTAATTTATTTTTAGAGCCAACACGTATTGCTCAATCTAGTGCAACATGTATAGATAACATTTTTACTAATGTGAAGCCGTTACATAATACATAATTCAAAAATTAAGTTCTGATCACAGTGGACAAGTAGTTTCTTACCTTATGTGAATCACAAAAATCAAGCAGATGAGAAAATTGTGTTTGTTCCAGTAAATGCACGTCGCTTGGAGAATTTTAGAAGTAACATAATGAAAAAACTTCCATCACTTTCATACCAAAATGATCCAAATTTTGTGTATGGAATATTATTTAAGCTTATTTGCAATGAATTTAATAATACTTTTACTTCTAAAATATTCTCCTTGAACAGTCGGAAGTCATTTAATGAATGGGCGATAGTAGGAGTCCATAAGAGCAGACATAGGTTATATGATCTTTACCATGAAAGGTCATATAATCCTAGCGTCGAATTTAGGGAATATGTAAAAAAATATTCAAAAATATTTAAAAGAGTGTGCTCCAAAGCCAAATCTTTGCATTTGAGCAACAAAATTAAGACGGCTTCTAATAAAATTAAAATGACATGGAGTATAATTAATAGCGATACTGGTAAGATCAACTCTCGCAATTCAAATTACCAGTTAAGTGTTAATAACAAATTAACCGAATCAGATCAGGACGTTGCAATGGTTTTTGAGAAATATTTTACTGATATTCCGATATTAACCACGAAGTTACTGAATTCTTCTCCTGCGGTCGCCGAATCATTACTTAAACAAAATGTAAATGCGTGTATAAAGAATTTTGCATTTTATTAAGTATCATCAGAAGATATTGTAAAATATTTTAAAAGTATTGATGTTAAGAAAACTTCGGATCTGTGGGGGATTTTCGTTAATGTTATTGCGTCTATAAAAGATACAATCGCGCCTCATTTAGCTATTATTTTTAATACTAGTATCGAATCTGGTGTGTTTACTGATTTAGTCAAGTATAGTAAAGTAATACCTTTATTTAAATCTGGTAGTACATTAGACTCCACCAATTTTAATTTAAGTGTAATAATTTGTTCTGTAAATACTAGGAACAGACACAAGCTAGTAGTACCAGTTACTCGACTCCATCGAGTCAGTAATTCATTCTTGGGGCGATGTATACGCTTTTACAACAAAATTACAGAAAATATGCACAATTTGACCTGCTCAAAGTTCAAAATCTTTATTTAACTAAGTTTGTATAAAAAGGGTTATTATAATATTAAAGAATTTATACATGATAACCCCTGGAAATGAGGTGATCGCTACTAAGCTATTTCTAATTTGTTGTGTTGTTAATTTGTGTAACATACATGATTGTAAGCTGATTTTTAAAAAAAAATGGGTTTCTTGCTGGTTCTTCCCATGGCAGAGGTTTTTTTCGAACCAGTGGTAATGATATAAAAGAGTGACTTTCAATAAGTATTATTTATAATCTATATTGATTAAAAAAGTTTCTGTTTCTGTTTCTGTTTCTGTTTCTATGCAGCTTACTCAATGTCAATAATAAAATAGTCGAAATTACTATTTGATAAATATTTACCTATTTAGTTTAATCAATCATATTATCTACATTAAACTATTAAAAGGAAACTCGCACGTAGAGGGGTTGATATTGTACATGCAGATGTCGACGAATCAGAAATAGTGAAAATGACCCCAATGGCATCATAAGATGATAATCTGTCATCTGGTAGAGTAAATGATAATTGATGGCTCTGGGAAAATAGATTTAACATTGTACATTTTTTGAAGTGGAGAAATCTGAGCTTCATCTCACAACTATAACTAACCGCATACTATACTATACTACATCTTCAAGATTTTACGGTTGGCACGGGGCATTTACATCTTAGTCCTCAAGGTTGGCGACGCGTTTGCAATCTTTAGCTTAAGATTGTAAATATCCATGGGCCACACTTTACTTACCATCAGGTCGACTGTACGCTAGTTTGCCTTCTCCATTATGTAAAAAAAAGTTTGTGGAACAATAATACAGTGTGGTATTAAAGTTGGCTTGGTACCCTCGACCAATCGCCTTCTATTGTTCGCCAACACATCGAGGTCAGAGGTCTGGAAATTATCTGAGCGAACAACACTGTTTCTTGTAGGAAGTCAGGTAAACCTGTTATTACAAAAGTACTTCCATATATCCATTAAATCTGATCTGATCATTAGGAAACCTGCAGTAAATTAAAAAATAAACAATTTGGTCAAAGTTCACTCTTAGTAAATATTGTACATATTGCATTATATTTAAGTTGATGCAATTTTAATATTAAACTATATTATAATGAAGCTTACAATATATATTAAATGAATCAGAAAACATACTAAATCATAAAAGAATATATACATACATCTCAAAAATAATGAGAAGTAATTAAATAAGCCGTAATATAATTTGCTTAGCCATAAAAAACAGCATTTAAATCATTTGGTTAGCATTTAAATATTCCGTCTGCAATAAAAGAAAACATTCGGCAATTCTTGTTTCGCTAATAATCTTGATAATTTTTAGTAATTTAATCATAAATAATATAGGTACAGCTTACAATAATATAGGTTTGCCTAATAAATAGTCAATCTGCAAAATAACTACTTGATCAGAAAGATTCACGATTGATTAGTAAATATTATGCTAACCCTTTAAGTACCACCCATTAAAGGTTAACATTTTGATGTTTATATAGTGCAAGAGCGAGCGAAGCGAGCTCGGAACTTGGGGCTCGGACTGGTTAGGTCAGAAGGCGATGGCGGGGTCGAGTGAGCAGGAGAAGCGAACAAACAGACCCCTCTATCCTTTTCGTGGTTGTAGAAATAGGCTCCATCGACAAAACTTTGGTATTACTTCGGCGGAGGCAGGCACCCCTATCCCTTCCTGTTAATGCAATTTTTCTCAGAAATTATTTAATAAATTTTTAATCTCTAACATTTAATATAAAAAACACGCACCTCCAGCGGGGGAAAAGGTGAGGGGCACAAAATTAAATTAGTTGCTTACCCTTTAAGTGCTTATCAAAATTTTATAAACATGAGTCACTCTTTGCAGCTTATATATGCTGTACTAAAAAAATTACAGCCGTCCAGAATGTAAAAAATTGCCGATTGATTTAATAATGTTTGCTAGTCATGGTTTGCTGACCAATTATTTATTTCTGCTGCTAGATTACATTTTCTCTGCTGACAAAATCATGAATTATATTATGCTAACCCTTTAAATAACACCAAAAAAAAAAGATATGCACAAGAGACATAGCTGTATAGGCCAAGCCATATTTACCATTTGCCATTTTTATTGATAATTATTTACAAACTGGTATATCTAAACAATTAAAGATTTGCCCACGGTAGTAACGGTGAAGGATGATGGTGGCATTCACCGTTTAAATATCGGTTCGTATGGGTCTTTTTTCTATACACAGTGTGACCTATGAAGTGGTTAGGATTTGACGACTAACACATTGATGACTAACACATCTAGGAAAGCTAAAGAATTATTTGCCTCTAACTCCATAGTAAATTGAATTTTATAGTTTATGGAATTAAGAACTTGCGTGTAGTACTTCAATGAGTAGTGTTCGCGTAAATATAAGAAATCAATTGTTTCCTATATTTAGGGAAAGTATCATGCGAAATATCGACAGTAGGCAACACACTGTATAGTGAATTATTGTTGACAAACTTTCGCGTGGCGTATGACCTCATGTAAGTCTTGGTACAGATATACGGAGAAATATTGTAGTAGTTCAAAGCAGGTAATGCATGCGTTCACTATATTGAAACAAATTATAATTTAAACTTTTATGTGACTATTTACAAATCAGCACTCGATAAAATTTTGTTAAAATCCTCTAAGTTAAGTTGAACTATTTTTTGTTAATAATGTTAACGATTTAACCAAATCATTACAAGAAAAGTTAAGATTTTTACTCGAGGCTCGACATAAAATTTTAACAGCAAAGGCAATGCTAATATGTACCATTCACGTCGAAGGCGAAGTTTAAGGCGAAGATTTCCTCGTGTAGTAGTAAGAATCCACTACCCCATGTTTTCTCGTGGATGTCCTAAGAAGCGACAGAGGGAAACAGAGAAAGAAAATAGGCGGCAGCATCTTTCTGACAACATTAAATAACAATAAAAAAACTACGGTTGCCAACTCGCTGGCCAAGCGTGGCAACTATGCCAATATACCCTCCATGACAAGAGTTACAAAAAGATGGCCCTAAGTCCCCGGCGGCCCCGCTAGTCCTGGCTACGGTGGAGACCATGGTAACGGCGGGGCAGGGGGCGCTAAGAATCTCCAGTAGAGGTTAGGTTGCCACCTAAGACAACTCGACCTGGCAGCATACAACGTACGCACGCTGAGAACTAAAGAAAAGAGCCTGGAGCTGGAAGAAGAGATTAACAAGTTGCGCTGAATTATTATAGGAATATCTGAGGCCCGAAGAGAGTGGGAGGACACGGTATCTTCTAATCTGGCAACTTGTTCTATTAATGGGAGTGAGACCATCTGTTCCAAGTAGGTGTCCGATTTATCGTCCACATGTCTCTCGTTAACAACGTTGTAAAGATTGAGAGTATGCGACGAGGGTTGCGTACTTTATACTCAGAATCGCCAAACGGTATTCGTTGAAGGTCATACAAGTTTTCGCACAAAGCTCAGCATATCCCGATGAAGAGGTGGAGAAAATATATGAGGAATCTTTAAAGCCATGCATTCCTCCAAAACCCACGGTATTTATTTTATTTTTATTTTATTTTATTTATTAAGATATACAAACAAATGCACAAAGGTATTTATAAAAGTATTATCAAAAAAGAGTATAATATATGTACATTCAACACTGTATACCACATATTAGTATAAACAATAAGTAATAAGTAACGAGTTGAAGAGAAAAAATTACTATTACAAAAAAATAAGTATTAAACAGTATAAGAGACTTTTGCATAAATAAAATTTTAAATTTGTAATACCTGTTATTTATTCTTAATATATTTTTAAAGCACATATTTGATGCAGTAAAAATATCAATACCGCTAAAGTAATCATTAAATGATTGCACTATGCGTCTTAATGGGGAACGAAGACCAGCGTTAGTACGACAGATTTTTGTCATAAATACTCGTAGTTTATGTGAGTATTTCTCATGAATACGTTTTGAACCACTTGGAACGCGATAGAATATTTGATTAGTGAGTTGAATACAATCGATATCATTATGACATAGTTTATATAAATATAAATTATTTATAAGTATCCTTCTTTTGTAAAGAGCTAGGATCGAAAATTTGTCTAATAAATTAATATAAATTGAATACGAACTGTGATAGCATCTATAGTTAACGGTTTTTAAGAATTTACGTTGGATACGCTCTAACTGAAGATTGTATTTCTCATAGAATGGGTTCCAAATGATAGAGGCGTACTCCTATATCGGTCTGATCAGAGAATTATACAAGTAGATATATGAATTGGGTCGAACGAATTCACTACAAGAGCGAATAATAAAACCAAATATACAAAATGCTTTGTTGGTAATATAGTTAATGAGATCGTTAAAATCAAGTTTTGCGTCTAGTATAACTCCTAGATCTTTAATTAGATCCACCTTACATAACTCTGTATTATTAATAGTATATGTATTATTTATAAGATTACGCTTCTTTGTTAATGTTATTGATTTACATTTATCAACATTAAGCTGTAGTTTATTTTTAGTACAGTACAAAGATAAGCGATAAAGATCACTTTGTAACTTAAAGTTGTCATCAGCGCTTAAGATTGGCATGTATACCTTTAGGTCGTCAGCGTAAAGTAGGAAATGGCTGTGATGAAAGCAATTGTTGATGTCATTGATAAATAAGATAAACAGCAAGGGACCGAGAATAGAGCCTTGTGGTACACCTGATGTGACAATAACTAAGTTAAATGAATGGCCGTGGACGACAAGTCACTGAGTTCGTTTTGTAATGTAAGAATGAAACCTTCTGAGCAAATCACCACGAATCCCATTAAAAGCAATTTTCTTGAGTAATATATAGTGATCTACTTTATCGAAGGCCTTACGGAAGTCAGTATACACAGAATCGACCTGTATTTCCTTATCCATATGTTAGTATAAACGAGGAGATTACTTACTGTGGATTGTTTTTTAACAAGTCCGTGTTGTTCGGGTATGATTATATTGTGAAGGACAAAGCTCTATTTTTGTTTTTGTATATATGTATTAGTGGTCTTGAAAACCAAATGGGAAAGCCTGAGGGTTTAAATGGTCGAAGTGGAACATGGTTTTTAATAACTAAATAAATCTGTTCATAAAATGTGTTTAAAGACGATTCAGATGTTTTATTGGAAAATAAGGAAACCCAGTGAATTTTCTTAATGCTATTGTTAATTTCATCATATTTAGCTTCAAAAAAAGCGTATTTCAAAACAGGTCCGCGCGGCATAGCCCGAGACAAGGAAGATAGATAAATACAAGTGTAAAAAGGCGGATGAAAAGGATCTAAGGGGACTAATTCCATTGAGGGTACTAAACATAAATTATTATTATTATTGTTACTAATAAATAAATCAAGTAAGTTTCCTTGGTGATATCTTAAACAATTATTTTGGAAGCCGCCAATTATATTAATAAAATTAAGCATGTATTTTCCAATCAAAGTTAATTCGCGTGCATTAGGCAATGCCCAATTAATAGAAGAAATATTAAAGTCGCCTAATATATAGAATTTGTCAATATTTACCGATAACAGGATGTTTTGAAATGCATCCAAGTTTGACTTATAAACTTCAAACCGCCGTTGCGGAGGAATATAAAAGGGGGCAACAATATGTCTTATGTTATTTTTGGCTGGAATCTCCAGCAAAATGTAATCAACGCAAGTTGAATTAGTTAAGTTCCGTGAGTATGCTGTATTTAAAAGAAGACGATTTGCACACAAATCTTTTCTTACGGCTATTAGTACCCCGCCACCGTCACGTTTCCCACAGGCAATTCGATCTCGATCACAACAAAACACACTGTATCGGGAATCTATAAATTCATTATTAGCAATTGAAAGAGTTAACCAAGTTTCTGTTCAGACTATCAAATCGTAAGACTCCGATAATATATTCATATAAATAGTGTTCAATTTAGTCCGGAGTCCCCTACAGTTCTGATAATATAATAAGAGTTTATCAGTATTATGTGAAGTCATTGTAATGAGATACAAATAAGGCACGGGTAATAAGACGCGAGTAGCAATAAGTTAAATTTAGTAAATAATGACACTCATGAGGTACGATATAAATCTTTTTTCTAATATATGCAGTTGCTTCTATTTTAAAAACTATTCTAGTGAGCTCATAGTTAGTTAATTTTAAAGGACATAAATAGCTTTCTTTCCTCCAGTAAAACTTAGTACAATTATATAATTAAAAATATTAGACTTCTTTTTAAATATCTCATATAGATAATATAACATATAATTATAATGTACAACAAGGTATAGGTAATTTGAAAAGTAATGTAAAAGCAAAGAGCATCTATAATATAAAAAGTGGGTAAAATATAAAAGGTTGCAAGTTTTTGATAGTAAGAAATACTCGGAATGTAGTAAACAACGCATAGTGGAATGCATACAATAGAGGCAACATCTAAGCAATAAGATGCTGTAATTTAACATGTGGCTTAATGGGTGAAAATACAAAACATCTTTAGCTATTAAAAAATAAAAACAGATAATCTTAATATAGAAAAATATAATACAAATATTATAAGAATTTGAATCATGCGGAGTTTTTAATATGTATTTTCGACAAGTCGTTTCTATAACGGATGGAAAACACTGGAGATGTGTCCTTTTCTCGGACAAGTATATTACCGTGCTTAATCCATACGAAGCGAAAGTTATTCTTTTTTGCCACTTCTCGTGTCCCTTGAAATAACTTTTTATTTTGTAATGTGAGGTGCTCATTAACATAAATTTTACGAGGAGACCCAGCAATGCCAATTTGATCAGTTGTTAGACCTTTGTTTTTGCGATATGCTGTTAGAAAACTATCACGAATGATACGCATACTGAATTTAACTATAATATTTTTGGGATGTGGATTGCCAGTGTTTGCGTGAGGCACTTGGTGAATGGCAACAATGTCATTAGACACGGTGGTATGTTTGACTGCGGTTGCAATACTTTCAATAATGGTGATCAAATTTTCATTTCTTTTTTCCGGTAAATTGTTAATTTCTACATTACAAATACGTGACTGTTGTTCCATGTTTTCAATCTTTGATTCCAAGACAGCAATTTTTATTTCATTCTCATTTTCACCCCGCAAGTTGGCCTTGGATTCTAAATCCGATATACGTTTTTCTCAGGCCTCGGATGTCTTGTGCAAGTCTTCATATTTACTGCTTATAAATTCGATAGAATCTTTAATCTCACTCAGCTGTTTAATGTAAAGTGACATTTTTTCATCTTGTCTAGAAAACCAGTTTTACATTATGCTTAAAATTTTTTCTTGGAACTTGAGAAAATCTGTGGTATTAATTATCTGGGAGTTACAGTCCAAGCGTTTATGAAATGTGACATGTTCAGGAGGTGACTGATTAGTAAAAACTAAAGGGTCTTTGGGTATTGAAGAAGCATCACTTACTTCGGCTGCGATATCGTCCACTTTTCCATCCATCTGGTTAAAAGTACTGTTCATTTTAGATGTATAATATGCATTCTCTGTATGCAAATTAGTCTGTGTACAATATTATGCAGTTCCGAGCTATATGAGTCACACCGGTACGGTATGATAATATGCAGCTTGTAAAGATGTTTTTGTAGATAACACACTTTAACGCTAAACTACTTGGAATAAGGGTGAATTTATACTGTTCGTTTAATAATTGCACTGGAAAATAAATCGGACGTCAACTCGCTACGCGTTTGAAGCACGGAATGAAAATTTATGGAAGACTTCAACGCAAAACTAGGCACAAAAGAGAACGGATAGCCGAATGTTGGGAAATTCGGAATAGGGCATCAGAACCCAAGAGCTGGCCAACTTCATGTAATAAGGGGAACTCTTTATTATAAACTCTTTGCCCCACAGGAAGTGGACCTGGTTTAGCCCCGACGGTTCGACAAAGAATGAGATTGACTTTATTATGACGACAAGAAGGCAACTGGGTAGTGATATCTCAGTGATCGCGAGAGTGAAAACTGGTAGTGATCACCAAATGGTTAGAAGCACACTGTACCTAAACGTTAAGTTGGAGAGGTGTCGTCTAATGAAGTCAACGCTCCGTTCCCCTCGTGCTCTGTTCCAAAGTCCTGAAACCTTTTAGCTCGAGTTTCAAAACTGTTATCAGTGCCTAGAAAACTGCAATGAAATGCACGACAAGCTCTTGGAAACTGTCCATGCGGTCGGAGCTAATTTTTGCAAGATCCGCCACAAAAGAACACGAAAACTCTCCAATCACACTCTTAATATCATTGCTGTTTGATGGAAAATGAAGCTGCAGTCTTCAGCAGATTTGACAGCATACAGACAACTGTACAGACAAATCTCCAAAAGCATGCGACGGGAATTACGCAACTTTAATACTGCTCGTATTGAAAAAGCGATCGAGCGGAACAAGGGCTCCAAATCCTTTGCCAGATATTTGTCTACCAGAAAAAACCATCTGTCCGACCGAATGTGGCAGCACCGTCTCCGGGACACCTGCGATTTTAAATGAGATTAAGAGATTCTATTAGCAGCTGCACACATAATCGTCGGAGCCACACGCAAGTGTGAGTAACGATATAAGAGCAAGTCTTATCCGACACTATTCCGATGATATCCCGGAAGTCAGTCTGAGTGACATTAGAGTGGCTTTCCAGCACGTCAAGTCCCCGGGCGAGGATTGAATTACAGCGGAGCTGCTGAAAGCGGCTGTATAACCGGTACTGGAAGTCCTTCAGAAGTCCTACACACGGTGGCACTACTCCGGAGGCGTGGAGCAGAAGTGCAGTGGTCTTGTTCTTCAAGAAAGCGACAATGCTTTCATGAAGAACTACATACCGATTTCCCTTGTGAGCCACGTCTTTGTACTGTTTTCAAGAGTCATTACGAATCGTCTCGCACGCAGACTTGACGACTTCCATCCTTCCGAATAAGCCAATTTATGAAAACGCTTTAGCACCATAGACCACATACATACCTTTTGGAAAATTTTGCAAAAGACCGAAGAGTACAATTTTCCACTATGTCTTGCGTATGTGGACTCTGAGAAAGCCCTTGATTCCGTTTCAGCGGTGCCAAGTTGACTGTTGGTATAATGAAGTCTGAAGTGTTTGTACAGTAGGGTCACGATGGCTGTCCGAGTACAGTACCTGAGTACGAAACCTATCCAACAGCAGAGAGTTATATCTATACGTTATATTCCTGAAACTCTTCACCGCTGCATTAGAATATGTTTTCAAGCTACTGGACTCAAAGAGATACGGTATTAACATCAATGGCGAGTACATCACTCACCTTCGATTTGCCGACGATATAGTCCTTTTTGCAGAATCGCTGTAGGACCTAAGCACTATGCTCAATGATCTCAAAAGTGACTCCAGATATGTCGATGAACAAATCAAAGATTATTTTTAATGTCCATGTCACACCTATACCGGTAATAGTTGGGATCACTAAGCTCGAAGTTGTTGACGAGTATGTTTACCTGAGATAAATAGTCACTAGATAAGTCCAACTACGACCGAGCAGTTAATCGACAGATTCAACTCGGCTGGGGCAGCGTTCGTTAAATTACGACTCATCTTCTCGTTAGGTATACCTCAAAACTTGAAAATGAGAATGTACAACAAGATTGTGATACCAGTGATGACTTATGGAACTGAGACGTGGAAAAAAGCTTCACGAGTGGCGGCCTTGTACTGAGGGGGGCGAAGTGTAGGGCATCCACCCACTAGATAGAGTGACGACTAGGTAAGAGATGCAGGAAGTTGATAGATGCAAGTGGCTCAGGACCGTGGTTTGTGACATTCCTTGGGTGAGGCCTATGTTCAGCAGTAGACTTGTGAAGGGCTTTAATAATGATCATGATGAAGATTTCCTTCGTTAAAAGGCTTTTAGCGCACCTTTCTCCAATACGAAGTAAGCTTACGACAAATCGGTGAAAGTCTTTTGAACCGTTTTCGCTTATTATCTGGAAATAAAGTATCTAAATAAAAATGTTGGCGAATAAGAATCTAATGCAATAACGTCTTTCATTTTTTCTAAAAATATTATATGGTTGTCACTTAGAAAAACCATAACTCGAACGTCATTCACTTTTTCCAAGCATATACTATTTTTAGATGTATCAATTCCGAGCGTTAAAATTAAGTCTGCAATACGATATTTTTATCTAATCTGGCCTTAAATTAATAAGTTTCGTCAGAGACGGTATGTTTTCTTTGGCAGTCTTGAAGGTATGAACCTGTCCATCCTTTGTCTGCGCGTAGGCAGTGGTGACCATCCCCGCGTCTACTCTCATTGGAACACGTCCAAATGGCTACAGATTTCTTGCTACACCAGATCCAATCCGTAGAGATCGTGATAGTTGGCGATTTAAACACCTACCACGCCGAATGGTACCATCACCTGATGGTAGTCACCTACCATCAGGTGAGCCACATGCTCGTTTGCCACCTCTCCTATAAAAAAAAATGAAACTGATTAATTTTTTGTTACTTGTCTGCATAGAGTAACACGGGCCACAGGTGGATCGGATGGTAGTAGCCATACGTAGACAGATGATCCTCAATCAGAGTATAAGTCCACGTGGTCCTATGTGTACAATAAAAGTAGTTGCAGCCGCACTGCTCACTTAAATCTAGTTGCACTGCTGAATCGACGCCCTACAAAATTCCGTTGTTCAGTTTGTTTGCTGTAATTTATAACCACGTTATTCCTATTTACTTCTTTTTAAACTTTATTTTAGTGTGCACAGATTGAATGACAGACAATCTTGTATGGGGAATAACGCTAACCCGTGTTATTCTATGCTTGTTTGACATGTTATAAAAGGCGAGTAACGGAATACTGGGTTTGTGTTTCTGTAGGCGATTGCCTAACAACCTTTCAGTTCTTTGACAATTTTCTACCTCTACCCATATTTTTGGACTTTGCCAAACCCCTGGGAAATTTACTTCATCTGTCAACAAGTGCAGGAATTAAAACGTAAAATAACCAAACCCTTAACCACTGCCAAAAATTAAATAAGAGATTGTCCTTAAGTGAAAGAGAAGAAATATTAATTAATGCAGTAGTATCAAACAAACAAATTGTCAAATATATAATTTATTAAATGACTTAGTTTAATTATTCGACTTGACTTTTAAGTCGCTAATTGTTAGTTCACTTTCCGCTTCTACTGTTGTGTTTTAAATAACAAGATAACTGTAATATATAAAGTAATCCACACACATAGTCCAGTCATACTAGCGATCGACCTCGGAATGATAGATAATAAGCTGAATTTTCGTATATACTTTCATTTTGGCGTTCTAAAAGTTTTCTCAAAAGTTCGTTTCGTTCGTTCGTTTTAGGTTCCTCTAAACGAAATATTAACCCGGTACGCATCATCTTTTCAACGTATTTTAGTATCCAAATAGTGTCCTTTTGTAGCGATGTAAGAGAATCCACTACTCCATGTCATCCCCAGGGTGTCGTAAGAGGTGACAAAGGGAAATGATACAGTATAATTAAACAAACAATAAAATTGTAATTGCCAACCCACCTGCCATGCGTAGCAAATATAAGGCAATCTCTATTTAACACTGGACTAATTATGCTTTTAATGATGATCGTTATGATAAAATACAATAATACTCGTATTATGTTCAAAAGAAAAAAAATACAGACATTGGTAAATGAAGCATGCTTCTGTGATAAATAATTAGTTCCATGTAGGCCGTAGTATGATAAACCATCACTTCCTTTCGTCCCGTTCGTGTCGTAAAAGGCGGCAATATATTGAGCAAAGGAAATGCCAGTTATATCTTGAAGCTACCGGTAGATAGCGGTGTAACCATTTCTTTACATCAAAAGTAAAATAACAAGACCGGCAACGGGCATCCGTGTTCAATGTATAAGACTTCTGGTACGGCGATCGTCAACCTCCCAGACAAGCGTGACGTTAAAGGCAAATCGAGAGATACCGTATGTGCATCTTTCGATTTGCCTTACCACGACCCAGGATTTAAACTCAAGACATCATATAATCAGCAGTCGCACTTTGACGCGGTTGACTACTACGGTTTATCGAAATCATCTTACATCTTCTGTTAAATATGAACCATTAATTGGGCAGTATAGTGAACGCAGCTGGTATTATAAGAATGCAGTGCAAAGGCACTTTGTCGTCATTTTGCGTAATCCAATGGATAATCTATTCATCAGTGAAGTGAAGTGAAGCGAGTTCATCAGTGAATTGCCATCCTGAGGAAACTAGTACCGATAAACAAGGCCTATTTGCAAGTAATATATAAAACATGTAGCAGTCACAACCCTCATCGTCGTTATAAAGGGAAGTCAACGACGCAGGCCTTTCACTTCACTAACGAGCCCGTGACCAGCAGGGCTACAGCCCTGTCGCAAGTCGTGTAATGTGTTTTGGCGTGTGGTGATGGCGTAAGAGAATCATTTACCCTATTTCGTCCCGTGGGTGTCATATCAACTATAGGATGAGCTAAAAGATCTTACGGCCTGCGATATATGTCGGTCGAACCATCTTAAAACTTACCTTAGACTCTTTTTACTGGAAACTAGGCATTCCATTATAGTCCTCAGGGGTGACAACGCATAAAGCTGCAGCATGGCTATGTTATGGTCGTAGCACGAATCGATCGGCTCGACTAGGGTAGGACCACGCTTTCACAGAATACCAACTTAAAATAGCAACTCATTGCTGTTGTATTTCGTATGGTGAGTGTAGAGAACCAGATACTGTTTTTACTGGAAACTAGGAATTCCATCTTTTTCTTAAAGGATGACAACGCATCTGCATTTTGATTCTTAATTGAGTATAGATGTAAGTGTCTATGGACTCACTTGTCACCTTTATTCTATAAAAAAAAAAAAAAACTATTTGATTCACCCTTTTTTGTCGACATGCATTTGAACCAAACGGTTTGTTTCGTTGTCCATAATGCCTACAGCAAAGAAGTGAAATAATCTGTCATCATATTTCTTTCCATCCGATTATAACGTCTATCTTCAAGCTAAGATTGAATAGGTTTTTGTGATGCATCTTCGGCTGAATCACCACTTCATAAGGTGGGAGTGATCAAGCAATGGCTTATATAGAAAAAAAATTAATCGAGGTTAGATGTAAATATCTACGGAAAATAACATCTATATACCATCAGGTTGACTGTGTACTCCTTCCTCACCCTTATCCTATATAAAAATCTATTTTAGCCAAGCATAAATAACCGAGAACGGCGATGGGTAGCAGTAAAGAGAATATAATCACTACGTTTAGGTAGCAGCGTAGTATAGTTAAAATTCTGGTACCAAACCTGGTATCAATAAAAAGGATTAAACCAAGTCCTCTCCACAATGAGAATGGTGCATGTTCAGCAATGGCCTTTTGCGAGCTGATAATAATGGTTATGATGATGTATGTCATATGTGATTTTTTACATCCTAGGTAAAAGCCAGTCTTTCATTTACATTACAATTTCAACCCTCTTATTACAAAAGGTGATTTGTTGATAATCTCGGGTTTAAGTTTAGGAAGAGTCCTTCGACCTGAACCTTTGCCGCGTCGCGCCACCACTGTCTTTGAGAACTCCACACTTAACGCTTTACTTCGCATATTTCCGACATTACACTATAGTTCGCATCTTTACATCTTTCGTGAAACGGATCCTAGTTTAAGCCTGAGACTAACTACTGCCTGAGATAAACTACGTTTAGTAATAAGATCGCAATGGTTTAACTAGATTTACGTTACCATTAGAGCCTATTAAAGTCCACTCCTTAACATAGGCTTACCCCATAGATTGTTGTATTGCGTGAAGATTGTTTCAAGCGTGGTGAGTATGGCAAATTTCCCCCACATTTGCCATACTCGTCACGCTTAGTGTAATAACTATATTATTTCGTTATTAAAAGATTATTTAGATAACCGTATTGAAACGCATAAGGATTGTTGACACGCCATCTTTAAGCATCTGTAGTGAAGTCCGCGTTCATGTCATCCACAGCTTATACAAGTAAAGTATAGTCACATTACTTTCTCCCTTTCTTTACTCAAATAAACTTACCATTATAGTAACCAATTTGAAATTTTATTTAACTTATATTCTAGCTTAATATAAGACATGACCTTTTAGCCAACTTGGTTGTTTTACCTGCCTTCCATACCTTGTTTGCCTTATGTCAGTATTTATATTTTCAAAAGTTACTGACTTCCTATCGCTAGTAGTGTCATTAGACTGTATATTGTCATTGTCACACTGTATATTGTCATTGTCACTGCTACCAATTGAATCTTCTATATCACCACTGTTATAGTCTCTTTGTCTATTAGAATAGCCTTTGTAAATATTGAATCTATTTCTTTTAATCACTTGTCCTTGCTCCGTTAGAATATTGTTGATGTTATGATTTATGTTTTTTTTTTCTTGTATTATTTTTCCCATAAGATTTTTATTTTTACTATCACTTATAAACACATTTCGACCCTCTGTAAACTCAATTCCTTTTTGATTATTTTTTCTATCATGATAATATTTGTATTTAATTTGTTTTTTCTGCAAACTATTCCTAACTTCCTTTAATTTTTTTTACCTGGCAAAGAAGATCTGGTAGGTAACAAAGTTATTGTTTGTCTTCCTAAAAGTAACTCATTAGGAGACAAGTTAATTTTTGATTTTATAGGTGTGTTGCGATATTCCATCAAAGCCATATAAATATCTTTCTGATCAACATCACATTTTTTAAACATTTTTTTAACACTTTGAATGTGCCGTTCATCCATACCGTTGGACCTCGATTTAACTAACTGAAATCCCCATTCTTTCAAATATTCTTGAAATTCGTAACTATTAAACTGTAATGCATCATCTGTACATAGCTTTGTTGGAATACCCTATCTCGAAAACACCTGCGTTAATGCTAATATGTGACTTTGCGTAGATTGATGCACCATATTTATAATTTCCACATATTTAGTTAGATAATCTACAACCATTTAATGTATATTATTTTTATAGAAGAACATATCAGCTCCTATTATATCCCAGGGTTGTTTCGGTATATCCCTTAGAATTAGGGATTGAAATGAATGAGATTTTTGATATTTCAGACATGCTTCAGTTTCTGATGTGATCTTCCAGCTCTTTAATTATAAATGGCAAATATAACACTCCTCTAATCTTATTTTTGCAGTTTTCTAACCCTAGGTGGTTGTAGTGAATTAAGTTTAATATTTCTTTCCTCAGTGACTTTAGTACAAAAACTGCATTATTTTTAAATATTAAACCATTTGCGTAATACAAATCCTCTTTTATAGAGTGATAATATTTTAAATCTGTTGGTAATTTTACTTTATCTGGCCATCCCCTTTCAATATTTTTATAATTTTTTGACATTCTTTATCATTTGCAGTTTTTTTTAATCTTCTAACTTTTGTTGTGTGAATTTTAATCCATCCGTTATCAAGCATTTCGTTATGATGGCTTCGTGGCGCAGTGGCTTAGCAATGAAATGCTGCAATGGGGGGCGCGGGTTCGAATCCCGAACAGAACAAGTATTTGTATAGCCTAAAAATAATTGTTCCGGGTCTGGATGTTTGTCCTTGCGAAATTTGTGTTTGTAAACTGCCTTCACGATACAGGAAAAAATCCTAGTGTGGGGGTAACGTTAAAAAAACATGCAATTCTACATGCTAATCCAAATCTTTATTACATATTTTGTGTGGTAAACTATTCCTAGACAAAGCGTCAGCTACAGATAATTCTTTTCCCGGTTTATATCTTATTTCCAGGTCATACCCTTGAACTCTCAATCTAAGCCTTTGTAGTGTTAGTGGAGTTTCATTGATTGTTTTTTTAAATATATATTCTAAAGGCTTATGATCAGATTCAACTATTACATGTTTATCATAAATATATTGATAAAACTTTTCACATCCATAACTTTCTCATCCATAGTTGAGCCATCAAAGTTTTTTTTAATTTTGTACAATAGTATTATTGCCAACATTTCTTTTTCAATTTGTGCCCATGACTTTTGGCACTCTGTCAAGGTCTTTGACCCATAAGCAACTAGTAAATTATCCTGTAGAAGTACAGCTCCTAACCCTGTGGAGCTACTGTCGACTGAAAGAGTCACTGGTTTGTTGACATTAAAATATCTGAGTACTGTTGCACTAGTGAGAAATTGTTTTATTTTTTTTAAATCCTCTTTTTGTTTGTTACCCCAAATGTACTCACTCTAGTTTTAGTCATACCTACTATTTCTATAGTTGAGCCATCAAAGTTTTTTAATTTTGTACAAGTTTCTGTCATTTGTAAGTCTAGTTTTTTCACTAAAGTACTAGTCAAAATATTAACCTGCGATCCTGTATCCACTTTGAACTTCATCTTCTGTCTTCTCACATTTGCTTCAACGATCCAGTCCTCTGTATCAACCTGGCCCACAGTTTCCGACTCCACTACTAATGAGTCATCACTATCATCACCGCTGACACACACAGCACCAATTGGTCTGCACATCTGCATGTAATGTCCATATCGATTACACTTAGCACATCTCCTTCCAAAGGCTGGACAGGATCGATAAGAATGCACTCCTCCACATCTTTCACAGTTATTATTCTTCATCTTACTGATCCTTGTGCACTCTTACCTGGCTGTTGTTTATAATGAAAATTGGTTTTATTCTGATTAGGCATTCTGCTTCGAGATTCTTACTTTCTTGTAACCGCTTCAACTATCTATTCTGTCATGACTTGAACCTGTTTTGCAGCACTCTCAGCCACTGAATGAAAAAAACATAAAAAAAAATCCAATGTTAAGGTCGATTCCTTGAGCAATCTTTCTGTTAATTTGGCATCATTTAAACCTAAAATGATTTGGTCTCTTATTAAGCTTTCTTCTAGGTCTGCAAAACCACTGTCTCCCGCCAATTTTTTCAACATTCAGAAAAATTCATCAAAACTTTCTCCATCTCTCTTTTTTATGCTGAAGAGAACATGTCTACTAAAAGTTTCATTCCCGGGTGGCGAAAAATATTCATTAAACTTCTGTTTTACTTCCACATAGGATAACTTTGTTCTTAAAACCATTGTATATTGTTAATGCTTATGCACCTAGGCAGTGCAAATAGATTGCCTTTTTCTGCTTATCTTTAAGTTTTTCATCACCTTCCTTCCCACTAGCAATCATATAGATATCATATTGCTGTGTCCATTTTTGAAAATTTTGTTTCAAGTCGCCCATGAGGCTTAATGGTGGCGGTGGTTTTAACGCATACATCTTTCCTTTACAACGGTTTACTTCCACTTATTTATCACAATAAGTTCTTTAAGTCCTCAGCGCCATGTAATAACTGTATTTAATTAGTAATTAAAAGATTATTAACATAACTGTATTGAAACGCATAAGTATTGACACGCCATCTTTAATCATCTGTAGTGAAGTCCCCCGTACATGTCATCCACAGCTTATACAAGTAAAGTATACTTACATGACACTTAGTGAGCTGGTTGGCTACCCCATTTTTTATTTTTTGTCGAAAAAACCGCTGCTGCCCATCTCCTGATTTGTTTATTTTTCCTTTTAAGACAACCAGGGGATGATATGGGGTATTGAATTTTCTTAGACAGCCACTACGGCCAAGGTTTAACCAGGTACGAGAAAAAAATAAGTATTTTAACTACTTATTGAAACTCATCAGTCGCATTTGTGTTTCTTATGACAAGAGAGTTTGTCAAAGGTTTCTAATTTACTTGAACACTAGGAAGCATTTACACGTTCGGACAAAATTTGAAATTTAAATAACCTACAAGGGGACACTCCCTAGGATTATCCATTATTTCCTCAAAAGAAATACGGTTTCAAATAGAATGTAGCTTCCATTCTACTGTAGCATTTTAATACGTTTTTAGTTTCTTTGGTAGAAATTAAAGATTTATAGAACATTATAAGTATAACATACATTCAGGGTTATTTTGCAATATCCGGCCAAATTTGCAGAGAAGTTTCGGAATAATTAATATAGGCAAATGGTGGAGAAAAATTCATTAGATAAAATCTCAAACATTCTGTATTTCTATCTTTTAAATTCAAAATGCGTGCTAATACATTATTTTAACTGATTTTACTGCGCACGTAGTCATTCGTAACTGTCGATTGGTAGACAAAAACACTGTTGCTCTTAAACGACATTCAATTTGGGCATAATTTCAAATATAGGTAAAAGTCTTATTTACTCGTATTTTCAAAACCTACAATTACGGGATATTTAAAATTTGGCTACTCTTTGATAAATAACCCTGTAGGCTCTCACGTCGTAATCCACAGGGTTAGGCAGAAACAATAGACTTTTAATTGGCATTTACTTGGTAGAGACATGCTGCAGCTATATTATGATTGTAGCACGAGTAAGTCGGCTCTACCGGGGATGGAACATGCTCTTACAGAATACCAGCGTAAAATAGCAGTTCAATGCTGCTATGTTTTGTATGGTGAGTATAGACAAACAGAGTCCTTTTTACAAGAAACGTGGCATTCCTTCTTAGTCCTCAGGAGTGACAACGCATCTGAATTTTGATTCTTATTCGAGGACTGATGTATGTCTATATGTCTATGGGCTATAGCATTAATTTATCATAAGGTGGACTGTGGGTTTGTTTGTCACCCTTATTTAATAAAAAGTCTCCAATAGATGATGAAAAATACCCATATCCAAAACGGAAAGCGGTGCCAGGAAGACTATGAAAAGACTGCTAATAAAAATAATCGAAATAAAGTACTAACACCTTTTTAAACCTTTTAATTTAATTGTTTTAATTTTTTTAAATCTCAGTGCACAAGAAATTGTGTCGCTACAATACAAACACTGCACCATCCAGATGCAAGGAAGAGTGATAATAAAAATATTTTATTTATAATGTATTCACAGCTCGCACCTGTATGTAATACAGATTACTTTTTCAAAGATTAATTTGTAACACACCTACCTAGGGTCTTGTTAAGCCTTACTTTGCTTTATAAAATTTCATCAGGTGCGAGCCGTGAACAAATTATAAATAAAATATTTTATTATCACTCTTCCTTACATTTGGATGGTGCAGTGTTTGTATTTGTTTAATTAGCAAATATGCTCATTAAAAAATAAACAACTCAAAAATTCCATTACATATAAAAGCCACTACTGGCTATAATAAAGACCTCTACTGAACATAAGTCGACATTGTATGGTTAACAACACCAGCAGTTACCTTCGTGTCGTCTTACTTCATTCATTGATTTCCAAATTTCCAAAAGAGAGTTGACGATCTCGAGAGAGTCGTTCACCACCTTGAGGAAGAAATCGTGATAGGTGGTGACTTTAATGCAAAGTTCATCGAATGGGGCATGGAGTATAGCGATACGCGGGGAAACGAGCTCCTGGACATGATAGCAATTCTTGACTTGGTCATTGTGAATAGGTGAAATACATCTACTTTCCGGAGGGCAGGTGCGCGTGAATCTATTTTAGACCTTACTTTCGCCATTCAACGGGAAGCTCGTGTAAACTTGGACTGAGATATTTCAGAAGAGTATACGGCGAATTACCATCAATATATCTCGTATTTGGTCCATAATTTGTGGGAAAACTCCCCGATGATTCCGGAGCGACGAATGACCCGAATAGGATGGTAACTGTCGAAGTTCGATGAGAGTGTCTTCCAAAAGGCAGTCCCGGAAAAAATCGAAACTCTTCCTGACGTTTTCTTAGAGTCACGCGAAGATGTAGAGATGCTCGTCAATCGAACAAAGGATGCCATTGTAACAGGGTGCAACTCCGCTATGCCTCGTCAGAATGCAAGCTCACGTAGAAAATCAGTTTACTGGTGGACTGCAGAGATTGTGCTGCTCAAAACTGAGTGTCTGCGTCTTAGGAGATACGCACTTAGGTCGCGAAACCGAGATACTGGGCAGCAAAATAATGATGAGTACAAAGCGGCGAAGAAGCAACTCAATAATGCGATCAAGGTGAGCAAAGAGAGATGCTGAAAAGTGGTCTGTAGAGGTGTAGAGGACGACCTATGGGGAAACGGGTACCGGGTTATCACTCAGAAATTTGTGGGCCGCAGTTCTCTAGCTCTTACCGAACGCGAAGACTGGGTTTGCACCCAGAGTGCAGTATCCAATAACGAGTGCCCACTTTTCTCAGCAGTCGCGTTGCAGGAAGTTGTTAAGTCTCTCACGGTAGGTAAGACCCCGACCCTAATGATACCTCGGTCGAGGTCTATAAGATCATAATGAAAACGCATGAAAAGCTGCTCCTTGACACTTATAACGCCTGCATCTCGGCTGGAATTTTTCCGAAAAGCTGGAAATTGCAAAGGTTGGTCCTGGTCGTCATTACTATGTTATCGTTTTTTGATATGTGAGACTACTATGAGAGAGATCAAGAAGGAGCTGAGTGGAGGAGTATCCAAGGGTTCAGTCTTTGGACCGGAGCTTTGAATTATCCTTTACGATGCACTTCTACGTTCTATCGACTGATGTACTACTGGAGGGATTTGCTGACGACGTGGCAGCGTTAATCCTTACAAGGAGCTATGGCGAAGCACAGGGATTGGCATGACTTGTCGCGGCTAAAATTAACACATAGCATAATGAACATAATATGACATATCGTTCACCATAGCGAAGACAGAGGTCACAAAAGTGGCGACGACGGTGGTGCGTCTTTCTCAGTTAATGCCAAATGTCGAGGGACTAAAGTGCAGCTGCAGGTGGGCTCTCATGATGCTCTACAGAGTAGAGGTCTGGGGAGTAGCACTCAAAGTAGAGAAGCGACTTGCATCGGTACAACGTAGGAGTGCGCTGAGCGTAGCCTGTGCCTATCGAACGGCATCAGAGGCAGCTGTGTCGGTCATCTCAGTTACAATCCCAATTAACCTTTTGAGATTCGAGAGGAGGCGTATCTGGGATGCTCAGCAAGCTGGCGAACCGTTGATGGACGTAAGGACTCGAGAACGCGAGGAGATTTTTGTGCTCTGGCGAGGGCGTTGAGAATCTGAGGAAATCGGGCGTTGGACTCAAAGGCTTATTTGACAAGGCCATGACTGGGTCTTACGGAAACATGGAAAGGTAGACTACTACCTCACACAATTCCTTTCTTGACACGGACATTTCAATGCCTCCTTACATTTTCGTACGTGGTAGAGCCATGCTGCAGCTATATTTGTAACACGAATGGTTCGGATATAGTTATAACACGAATGGGTCGGCTCGACCGCGGAAGGACCACGCTCTCGCAGAATACCAGCGTTAAATAACAGCTTAATGCTGCAGTATTTCGTATGGTGAGTGTAGAGAACCGGAGACGATTTTTACTGGAAAAGAGGCATTCCATCTTAGTCCTCACGGGTGACAAAGCATCTGCATTTTGATTCGCAAACGAGGATAGACGTAGATTTATATGAGCCACAGATACCACTTAACATCAGGTGGAGTGCGTGCTCGTTTGTCACCCTTTCCTATAAAAAAAATCGTATGAAAATCCGAAACGTTCCTGATTACGTGTATTGTCCGGACGTTGTTAAATCTACTGAGCACACCTTCTTTGTCTGTCAGCGCTGGTCTGAAACACGGCTACGTTGACAGATCGAGAATAGGGTGTGTCAGAGGCCGGAAGACGTCGTTCCTTGGATATTGGCAACGAATGAAAACTGGACAGCGATGACGGGGTATGTAAGGCAGGTCGGGCTGATGAAGAAGAAGGAAGAAAAAGAAAAACAAACAGAGGAGTAGTCGCGTAATGAGGAGAAGTACAATGAGGAGGAGTACCAGCACCATGAAGTATTGCTAACACGGTCTTGTGGTGCTGGGTACTTAAGAGAGAGGAGGTTTTAGTTGGTAAAAATCCTACACTACAGTCTTACAACAACTTGACTGGTGTCTTTTTGAACATTTCCTACTCTCTCTCTTTCTCTCTCTCTCTCTCTCTCTCTCTCTCTCTCTCTCTCTCTCTCTCTTTAATAAAAAAATCACCTGACAATTAAAACAAGTAATTTAATTTTACTTCTAAATAATAAACTATAGTATTTATTTCATTAAATATCATAGCATATTCATATCATTTCACACACATCATAACTATTTTGAAATAAATATAATATATTTGTGAATTACTTTATCATATAAAGTTTTGCCCGACCTACTGCAAGTACATCGGCTCGAAACCCAACAACCTATTTGTCTGGTATGTTGAGTATATGCAAATCTCCCAACTAATATAAGCCTACGGGCGCATCATTAGAAAAGCTTATGCCTTTTTTAAGGACTGGACTTAAAAAAAAAACTGTTACGAAGCTTAAGAGAATGAGATTAGTTTTACGTCCTGTTGACGATCACGCCTCTTTTAGAAGATATAAAGGATAATCTTGAAAAATTTCCACCGTCAAGCCATTGGAATTGCAAATTTGTGGAAAGATGGCCGAGCCTTGGAACGTAAAAGAAAGACGGGCATCTTTGTGAAAAAGTGAACGGCAGATTTCGTACCGCATACTTTTTGTTGTTGTTCTATTATAGAATTTGTACCATATATTACGGCAACTAAGCCATTTATTTTCATGTAAGTGTACTATTAATAATTAAAAGATTTTAATAAATAAACGTAATATAATCGTAACCCAAACGCTGTTATGTTTTATAAGTTGTCACCTGTAAAATAATACAAATATCGAAATAATAATTATATTAGATATATAGATAATTAATTATCTATATAATTATATTTTCGTATATTATGCCTCTTAATTCATAATTGTTGTATAAAATCATAATGTTTAAAGATTTAGTTATAGGAATGATTTTCGTCATCAATATTTGTTTTGTTCATATGGCAATTATTTATTGACAGGTCTTTCAGTTCATTTCAGTTCTTTACTGTTGTCTGCTGCTGTATATAGGTATCTTCTATTGCACCTCGCTGAGTAGGTACGATCCTCATCCCAATCTACCTATTTAATACACTACAAAGATAGTGACAAACAAGCTGGAACATTTACACACAACACACACACACGCACACACACTTATTATATTATAAATTACATTACTCCCTAATGCTAGCGCATGCCTTGCCTTTTGTTATTTATTGATTAATATTGCATAGTCTTGGTGGATGAGCGGGGTACCCAGTAACACAGGTAACCAACCTAGTACAGGGGCCCTTGCGACTACCTTAAATTGTATCATTGTAAATCAATAAATCATTTTTAATTTTCATTTTCATTTACTTTATCACCAAAGCAATGTTTATGTGCCTATATGTAAGAATCTACTTTAGTACACTAGTACATAACCTTAAAAACAAAAGTGGTTATAACTATTACGTCCCAAGTTATAAAAATCTAAGAATTTAAAAAGGGCTTTTCTATCGAACTTCTTTCTAACTACCAATTGAAACAAAAAATATCCCAAAACACGAAATTTTATTACCTGTACGAAATTCCCATACAAGCTTGTCGTTCTCCTTTCGTGCACTTGATAATGAACATTTAATATAAAGGTCACATTAATTAAGATTTTCGTTTATTAATGGTGATAGATCTAAAATATATTTTCCTCCTCCCTCCCCATCCGCCATAATTGCCACGCTTGGTGGATTGGAAGCTAAAGATGTGAGAACGTGTAGTGACAATGTAAGAACATCTAATACCCCATATCCCGAGGGTATCGTAAAATTGGACACTGGAAAACAAACCCCCTATGAAGCAATGTATAAGAGAAGGTTGTGTTCAACATTGGACATTGATAGGTTGTAATATATCATAATAATAATATCCCATTATAATATCAACGAGTTATTGTCTAAATGAAAAGACAGCCATTGGTCGTCTATTTTTTCATAACTGTTCCAATTGTTTCAAAACATAAACAGAAACTTATTTATTCAATATAGATAATACTTATATTTATTCAATATAGATAATACTTAATAATACTTATTTTCAAGAATTATTAAGTGGTTAATAAAACAAAAAAGTGGTTTTGAACAAAAGAGTCACTCTTTTTTAAATAAAACTAATTTTACGGATTTTATCGCGTATATTAACTTATTTTTAACTTATTTTTATATTCCCGACGTTTCGGGTGCTTTCCAGCACCCGTGGTCACGGGGGACTGAGTTGTTTGACGTCCTGCTGTCATAGTTAGCCCGGCTACCTTCAGTTTTTTAATATTAATTTTTGGTTCGATTTACGCAGAATGAGCTTACAGTATCTTGAAAGTCACTCTTTTCTTTAATTTACCTAGTTTTACCTGATTTATTAAGTTTTTAGTTTATAATATTTATTTTTTTATTTTTTGCCGGGTCGCTCTATTTTATCTATTCAGCCAAACAGTTTTCAGACGAATCGATAAAATATATAAATTAAGTTTTCTGTTCCGCTGTATCCCGTGGGTAGCGCAATAACCACATTAAGGTTTTAACTAGCTTGAATGACCTTGACGAAACGGCGATCGCAGAGATTTTAGCCGACGTCAACTCCGTCTAGCAACTACATTCTATATTACTTATAAAAGTGCAAAGATTAATAGACTGCAGAGATAACAATTATATAAGTGACATATTGCCTGTTATGCTTGCGCATCACTGAGAATTATGTCGCGGTTACGCATCTTCAATTACATTGCACGGTGTGGTGCTGTAGCTTTGTCCGGTAGGCGTCACGAGCTATCAAGTGTTCAAGTTTCAAGTACGTAAGAGTTTTTTATTTTATATGTTAAATCGTATTTACTTGTGTCGTATTAGTAGATCTGGGTCAAAGCGTTAATAAAAATAATGAACAAACTGCAAGGTTCAACTAATAATGTTTCTTGTAAACACATTTGTAAAATTCTTGTTTTAATTTTTACCAATGGTTAATTTACCAATGGTAAAATTGATGAAATCAATTAAAAATATTAATATTTTAAAGACCTTTTTTTAAGTGTAAGAACTATTTAAAAAGCTTGTGTCGTTTTTGAGAAATTTGGCAAAATATGACAAAAATATGTACTCTTTGGCGATTTTTTTACTTAAATATCCAAGATTTAGGCATTTCAACCACTGTTAAGGCCTTAAATTCTAAAAGGCTCGGTTTAATCATAGCAACACTTTAAATAAAGCAAAAGGTTTATAATTAAGTATCTGAATTTGCATACGCTGTTAATTTGCAGGTTTATTTATCTTCAAGCTACGATTTATTTACTTTTGTATGAATTAACTCATAATTTTCCTTGGCCTCTTGCATAATTTGTAAGAATATAATTATAACTTGTTAAAATCTTAACCGAATGTAGCATTTGTAAAAAAAACATAAATTGACTTTAGTTATTGTTTGGTGTTTTCCTACGAACTTATACTTTAACTAACTTATAGACTGGAATACTTTATCAAAACTCAAAATATTGAACGTCCTAAAATATTTTGTATTTGTACATCTTAAATTTGATAACTATTTTTAATAGAAAATCTAGTTTTTTTAGAGACCGCTGTAAATGAATGAATAAATATATAGTTTCATTTTATAGAGTAAACTATAATAAAGTCTTAAATCAACTTTAGGCATAAGTTATTAGAATTCATATTAATTTGAAAATCTGTCCTCAGTATGTGATGACATTGAAGAGTCGTGTTGCCAACCCGCCTGCTAAGTGTGGCAACTATTGCAAATAACCCTAAAAAGTAATTTAAAGCAATAGAATTTTTAAGCACTTAACTTCAGTGCCACCTTTCGGGACCTCCTATAGTTTCGGTAGAAATATTAAATCTCCACCGACATTTTTTTATAGGAGAGGGGGCAAACGAGCATGCGGCTCATCTTATGGTAAGTGACTACCGCCGCCCATGAACAACTGCAACACCAGGGGATTTGCAGATGCGTCGCTGGCCTTTTAAAAAGGAGTAGGCTCTTTTCTTGAAGGTCCCTAAGTCGTATCGTTCCGGAAAAATCAATGGTGGTAATAGATTCCACAAGTAAGTTGTGCGAGGAAAAAAACTTCTTCTATACCGCACAGTGATGGACCGCCAATCATCCAGATGGTATGGATGTTATCGCGATGTTGTGATGTTGTGGATGTTTTGTTGCGATGTGCGATTGTGAAATTGAGCGGCTGGAATTAGTCCGAACAATTCCTCAGAGCAGTGATAGATGCAATAAAATACGCGAAGAGATGCAACGTCTCTACGCAGTGCCAGTGAGTCAAGCTGACCGGAAAGAACTCGGTCGTCGACGAGTCGAACCGCTCTGCGCTAGATGCGGTCAAGTGGAAGGAGCTGGTACTGGGGAGACCCTGCCCAGAGATGTGAACAGTATTCCATATGAGGCCGAACCTGCGCTTTGTAAAGTTGCAGGCGGTGTGCCAGAATGAAATACTGTCCGGCTCTGCTGAGCACGCCAAGCTTTTTAGAGGTCATTTTGGCCTTCTCTTCCAAGTGATCACGAAACTGCACGTCACTTGATATGTCGACGCCGAGGATTCCGATACTGGCTGAGAGCAACAAGGGGAGTGCCTTGAAACTGAGGAGATACGACAAAAGGGTTCTTTTTAGCGGTAAACACGCAAACTTGTGTCTTCTGGGGATTGAACTGGACTAGATTTAGTCGCCCCCAATCCAATACTTTGTTGAGCAAAGACTCAACTTCAGACATAAGTTTGTTCCGGTACTCGGCGACGTGTTCCCGAGAAATATTGGCACGGCCGGTGTATAGAGCATCACCAGTGCTCTCATCCACATAGCAATGAAAGTTTTCGCTTAGCAATATATCATTGTACGCAGAAGAAACAGCGTTGGAGCATGCACCGTCTACTACGACCTCGATGCTCCGATCTGCAAGAAAACTGGTGATCCAATTGCACAATTTGTCGGGAAGCCCATAGGAAGGACATACCTCACCAAAACCGATATCATCACCAAGCTTTTTCATCCAGCGACACGTTACTGATATCGTGACCATAATAAAGCCTGTTTTACGATTTACCGATAAAAGCAGGGAAATGTTTTCGACCATACATACCTAGCCTGATTAACAAAATCCTTCATGAAAACAACCTAATAAAATAAGACGTTGCAAGAGGATATTATACATTACGTAAAAAACCAGAAGGTCTTTTTAAATTTTACACTATTCAGCTGCAGCCTTACAGGTCATAAGCGCTGAATCAGATGAAGCTGTAAAATCCTAAAGGCTCACAGCGCTAACGTCTCAGAACAAATATATAGATAATACAATAGGAAAAAGAATTATAAAAATAACAAAAATCCAATTTAGTAAAGAGAGGGGCTGTATTAAAAAGCAAATCATAAAAATGAATCGCGTAAGCATGTACAGCGAGGGGATATTTTTATATAATATTTTCTTGCAATACGACCTTTTTAACGTCTCTTCGCTTTCTTCTAGTGCTAAATATTTCCCAACTTCAAAGGATATCTGATATTAAATTGTAAATTTTTGTATGATAATCATATGAATTCTATTGGTAGTGCGTTCTATTTAACACTTTAGGTCGATTATATTATATTTTGTCATTTGTGTGATGTTATTTAATGTGTTAGGTGTTGAAAGTGGTGAACATGTTACCAGCACCTACTTGTTTTATATAAGTGCATTTTTGGTTTTTTGCTATTATATGTTGAACAATTACAACACAGAAAAAATTAATATAAAATAAGTACGTGCTTGTAACATTATTACCACTTTTAACATCTTTCTTAGTTTTATTATTGTGCTTATATGATTCCTGGTTCCTGTTTCCTTTCTTTATATGCCACACAAATTAGGTTCAGTAAAGTTAAATTATTGGCTTATAATACTTCACTCCGGTTTTAAGGTTATAGAGAGCGAGTTTAATTACTTGCTGTGAGGCATTTTACATCTGAGGAGGTGACAACGCATCTGCAGATTTTTTTATTTAAAATGGTTGCAGATATCCATGGGCTGCAGTAGCCACTTACCGTCAGGATTTATGGACGTTTGTTACTACAGTTTTATAAAGAAATGTAGGTCAGAATCAGGATATTACCAAACAATTCTAACGGAAGACCAGCACAGTTCTTTTACAACCTGCACATACCGATTTGTGACCAATTTTTGACGACACAATTTATATGTGTAAAATTTGTAGTAACAGAATGTTGAACGCCTTTTATGACAAATATTTGTTGTTATAAATAAATTCACTTTATTACTTTCTTTTATTCTTTAAGTACATATGAGGTAATATTTCACATCTAGGGCTGATAACTATCATCGCAGCTATCTTTTATTCAAGTGAAGTAACAAAAAGTACAGTCAGTAAGCATTTAGAAGAAAGAAACAAAGCAAGAATTAAATTATTATTTTATTTGGCATATAGATTTTATCAAATACAAAAAACAAAACAGAAAAAAAAATATTTCTTATGTTAACAGAAATAAAAAATAAAAGAAACTACGTAATATGCACAAAAATGAATCCTTGAGATACGCCTGTTGGAACTGGCAACGTGGTAGATATCCATTCTGATCCATTGTCTATATTTATTTTAACAAATTATGTATAACTAATGAGGTAACTTGCAGACCACTTTAGTCTTAAATTATCAAATCCGTAAGAAAGTTTTGATAACAGAAGAGTGGTTTTAATTGTATCAGGAAAAGTCAAGCAAAACTAACAGCGTACCCTCTCCAACATCTTATTGCCGTCAGAATATCATCCACCACATCCACCAGACCAGTTGCAGTGCTACGAGAATTTACGAATCCAGATTTCTTTTTAGGCAGGATATTATTAGCCTCAAGATCCTCCTTCATCTGTGTATAGACTATTCTTTCCAGAATTTTTGACATAAAGCATAATAGGACGGAGATCTTTGTAGTCATTTGGATTGGGCTTTTTGGGAATCGCTGTTACTAAAGCTACTTTCCATTGCTTTGGGAATACACCTGTTTCAATAGATTCGTTAATTATTCTGGTAATAACTGTTATTGTTCGGGATAAATTTATAATATATCCCGATAATTTCAAAGTAATGCCATCATGACCCTGTGCATTTGTTTTAAAACATTTTATCATATTGAAAACAATTGTTTCATTACAGTTTTAAGCTTAAAAATGTTAGGCCAAATTATCAAACTCATAGGAAGTTAAACGTGATATACTGACTCCATTATTTCCGGAAAGCTTAAGAAAATAATGTTTTATATTATTTGGACAACATAAACGAGTTAATAATTCAATATCTTTTTTTTTAATTAGCAACGTTTTGTTTATTATTTTTCCAGAAATAACAGGGGTTATTGTATCCTATTAATATAATTATTAAAATTTCCAGATTTTTTACTCTGAATTGCCAACCTTTCAATGTTTTTTTTTAAATTTTTCATAATGTTTTTTATGAATGTCAAGTTTCATAAATCTAATTTTAGCATTTGATTCATCGCGCAATTTAATAGTTTCTTTTACAGTATAGGTTATCCACGGATAGAATGTTTCAATACAAAACAATCTAACAGTAGCATGCATATTGTATAAGTCAAGTAAAAGATTGTTGAAATTTTCCACCACGTTTTCAACATTTAAAGAAGCATTATTAGCATAATTCTCTATTTCAAGCTTAGATTCTGTACGAGCTAAGAAGAAAATGGTATTATGGCTCGACCGAGGGAGGATAACGTTCTCTGTACATCCGTACCATTTTCTTCTTTCTGCAGCCATATTACTTACGAATTTAAAAAATATTTTGTCACTTATAACTATAATTCCTCGCATAATCAAATAATGCATCAACACCGCGGCGGAAACATGTATGATACTCAGCGGGGCAGAAAACTTAATTTACATAATTTATAGCTTCACGCAAAGTCACTGCCAAGGGATTTAATTTTATTAACCTTGTTTCAACACTTGAACAATTGATCAAAACTAAAAATAAAAACTAGGTTAGGAGTTGTTTACTATCCCCTATTATATATACTAGGGAAGGGTGAATTTTATCATCTATCATAGTTATTAAAATCTTTAAAGTCACTGCCAAAGCCTACAGTGTTTAAAATTTAATCTTGAATAGTTGGAGAAAATTAGCTTAGACTGTATGGAATTGACTCCAAATTGGAAGCCATTAACGGCCCACCATAGAGACTTGCTTAGTTACACTGATGTCAAAGCCAACCTCTGCTACCTTTGCTTTTAGTTATTAATTTTTGGTCCGATGCTAAACCAACTCCTACCATAAATGGTTCATGAATCTTTTCCTTCTTCTTCTTTTTCATCAGCCCGTAGGTTCACTGTTGTAGATGGTACTCACTCATTATTAAGAAGATTTGCCCTAATTCTCGCTTGGAAACAGCTTAAATTTTGAAGTGCCAGACTACTACCAGACAACTACTATAATAAAATTAAAACTAATAATTGTAAAATAAGTTTTAGTAGTAAGACTAACATTTGGAGCGTTTGTTTGTAAATATTGCGTTTATAACATAAATTTATCCGAAAGAGGGGGAAGACATCAGAAGGTTAATTGTTAGAAATAGTAAAAGTGTGAGAGCGGATGTTCAACTTGTTCTCTTGAGTACGCAATTAATCATTATCAATAATAATTCAACGTAACGCACTATATATTCAGTATAGAGTAATTAAAGTTTGACCACACCGTAACACGTCCCTGCCAAAATCACATGGCAGTCTAACGTGAGGGAGGTAATTACATGCTAGCACCAAATAATGCAAACCAACAACTAAACTACACATCTCAGTGTAACACAGGGCAGCCTTTCAGCAACACCATGTTCAACGTCTGCCCTAGAAAAATTACTACAACGGACAGAGCCACAATACTGTCTTAGCACTCGTAGAATGACGTAAGCGGAATCTCCCGCGCTCCGTACCTGCACTGAAATTTATATTGCTCAAACAAGTGGGGTTTCCCAATCTACTCTCAATTCTACCTTGCCACCATCAATATGATGCTCGGATAGCGCTCCACAACACAGCGCAAGTGAGCTGTCAAGTCTATACAAATAACTTTCTTTTTCAGTGTTGAACATATGCCTTCCCCAATGAATGCCACTAATCATGGTAGTCGCTAGATCTTCATCCCATCTTTTGGTAGCCCGCAATACAGTTCGCTTACCATGAAACCCGTTCTGTAGGAATTATCAGAATACTTAGAAATTACGTCACAGTTTATTTTATAAAGATAGGCCACGGTTGGAGACACTACCAAAAGCAGTGAATTCAAATCACAACATGGTGTAGTAATTTATAACATTTATTATTATAATTAAATTTATCTATCCTATTCCATCTTACACTAAATGCACGTCACATATTATGATATAGTTTGTTTCAATTAAATTTTCCGTATTTATAAACCATTTCCTGCTATGTACTCTTTTTAAAAATAAATTTGATAAATATATCAATGCGTTTTCTTTT
This sequence comes from Parnassius mnemosyne, assembly GCA_963668995.1. Taxonomy (NCBI): domain Eukaryota; kingdom Metazoa; phylum Arthropoda; class Insecta; order Lepidoptera; family Papilionidae; genus Parnassius; species Parnassius mnemosyne. Next base: position 51,860,672 of record CAVLGL010000104.1, on the reverse strand, counting down.
TTTATGACTTCGTATGAAAAATAATAATATTTCCTACTTGTATAATTTTGATTTTGATACTTTTAAAGAGTCTAGTTTCAGGTTTAAGCTAGGGTCTGTTTTATAAAGATAGTCCCACAAGGAATATAAGTACAGTAAATGTCAAATTTTGATCAGACTGACTGACTTAATAAGCCGAGACTATTTTAACACACCAAACTTTAAGAAAATTACAAAAAGCCTATTAAACCACGTTTTATGATAAAACCAAGAAGTATGCTTAAAAGTAAGATATCTGGTTAATTTAAGATATTTCTATTAGTTTTTAAACCCATTGTTTGCTCGGACATTTTTAAGTATGGTCTAAAAATTACAGTTTTATTTGCTCGCTCTCTGAGATGATAAGCATGCATGGGTAATGCTGCCATATATCGTCAGTCCTTTTGGTATTTTAGAATTTATATCGCCTTTTTTTCGGTTGCAATTTTTTTTCTTTAGATAGTAGTTATCATTTAACTCAGGAAAATGGTGCACCTCGTCTAATTTATTGTAACTGTGTTATATTTTAGTTTAATTCCTATCTGGGAAGATATTTTTAATAATTCTCTGATGTGTCTTGAAAAGCATAGTGTGCGAAGAAAGCCGTTTCTGGTCGTCCATTTACGCCAGACGGCCAGTGAAGCAAACGGGATATTCGCTTATCTGTATTGTTTCTATCCATGTTCTAAAGGTATCCATTCTTTTCATGCCAGTGGTATAGATTTCAGAAAATACAGAGCCAGAATAAAAAACACAAGAACGAACAAAAAATATTTCTGGTCTGATTTCCGCTCCCCATACTTCAGTCTGATTTCCGCTCCCCATACTTCAGTCTGATGTCAGCTTAAATAAGCGGATTAAACAAGGTGTATATTTTGATAGTACAATGTAACAGTCGAGTTTAAGTTTAATGCGTAGAGAACAAGTTAAAACCCTTAATTCTTATAAGAGTCTCTTTACATCATAATATGTCTAGAACTTCTTAAGGTCCGTGAAATGTTTTATTCGTAGCACATACTTAATAAGTAACTTCAAAGATTGTTTACATAAAAGGCCTTTGAATATATCATATTTAATACATCTTGGATCTTTATAAATTGTAATGTATACAACTTCAAAAAACAAAAGAAACACGACCGTATTTTTTCATTGTACGCCACATATCAACAATATCTCCGGGGTAAATAGTTTTTTTATACCAAAAAATATTTTATCGTTTATGTGTAATAGAAGAGAAACTTTTTATACACAATAATGATTATAAATAATACTTCTTGAAAGTCACTTATGTTTAATATGCCACTGGCTCGGAAAACACCTCGGGCCTGGGAAGAACCAGCAAGAAATCCAGCGAGACTTTCTTTTGAAATAAAGAACAGTTTAAAATCATTAAATTAATTTATACAATAATAATTAACAACACAAAATAAATTAGAATTAGCATGGTAGCGATCAGCTCATTCCCAGGGGTTAGTATCATACATAATTTTTAATTTCCATAAAGTTTAATCCCCAATTTCAATTAATTACGAAATAATCCAATTATTTTGTATCAGATTTTATTTTTGACATTGTTATTTTTTATGTTTAAATGTATAATTTCAATCATTCAGCTGTCACATCCGTGCAAATAATAACATGGTCAACCAGCATAATAGCGAAAAAATATATGGTATTTTAAACGAGAAATTAGACGAGACACTTTAAAATCAAACACACACCAATATTCGATCCTTTAAATCAATATGCAGTTTAGTGACGTGCACTAAAAGTATTAGGACTTAAATCGTTACCAAGCTTTATATCTAACAAAAAACCAGACATTGGGCCCTAATACATGTATTTCAACTAATTGAAGTTTTATGTGATTGGGAAAATCAGTTAGAAACTAAAACAGGAAAGATCTTTGACACCTTGCAAAGAAATTTAAGTAACTTTCGCGTTAGGCTACATATTTAATTTATCCAGTAACATGAGCCGAAAAGTTTTACCGCTAATGATACAATATAATTTCAACGTGTAAATAAAAGTCAATAGCTAAAAAAGCAACAAAAGAACTTTTAATTTCAAAACGAAAGTAAAGTATTCACAGTTTTAGATTTAGAATAATTTGAAAACATAAAAATACATGGAATGTAAACGGAGATTAGACAAGAAAATTTTACAGCATATATGTATACTGAGGGTATTTATACATCGCGCTGCTCCAGTACGTGTTTTTGTAATAGTTAACAGCAAGATCAAACTGTCCTTAAGACACAAGCTCCATCTTTAAAAAGCGTGCGTAGGACCTGTCATGTCCTACGCAAGCTTAGCTGTCGCACACGTGACTTTTCGTAATTTGTAAAACCTCCAAGTCATACAAAATAGATTCATTCGCATAGCCAGCGAAACTCCGACTTGAACAAAGATTACCAACTTCAGACGATCTCTGAATATTTCACCACTTCCCATATTGTGTATAGGCATTTTTCATCGTCTAATGGAGACTTTTTTATGGAATAAGAGTGACAAATGAGCATACAGTTCAACCCATGCGGCCCCTAGGCATCCAATCTGCCTGCCATGCATGGCAACTACGGTAAAATCACCCCATGAGGCGATATATGGTTAAGGATCATTCATGTTCATCAATGGATTTTATAGACTGTAATAGATGATGTGTTTACATAGATAGAAGGTAAAATAAAATCTAACTATGATACCTTGAATTTGTATCCATACATATTGTACGAAGGAAAGATGAATCACTTCATTCTTCGGCACTATTTCGAGTCAAAGTAGAAATTATTTATTCACGATTTACATTCACAACGGGCCTAATGAAATATCGTTTGCCTAAAATTTCATAACCCGGAGGCAGAAGGCTGCTAGGCTGACAATTTTCGGGCATAAATTTGTAAATTATGTTCCAATTTAATAAAATCAAACAATAAAAAATTCACCAGTTAAAATTAAACAAATATTATTAGTTTCCTGATCAAAATATAATTTCTTTTACTTAATCCAATCACTGCCTAGAAAAATACAATTTTACTTCAGATAACAAGAATCCATAACATAATCATGGACAAATTTAGGGGAACGCAAAGAAAGTGTATATAAAACAAAATATTATTATTATTTGTGACAATTAAGTTTATTAGTTTGTTTATTATTTTTTAATTTAAAATTGCAACCGTCGAAAAAAAATGAACGATCAAAAGACAAAATTAACCAAATTTAAAAAAATTATATGAAGTAAAGATTTTTGTACTTAAAATTTATTATTTTTTTCATAAATACTTAGGAAAGGCTACACGTGGGCTAAATCAGTACTTAGTGTTAATATGGGCATACTAATTTATTCATAATCATCATCATTACAGTCCTTCACAAGTCCACTGCTGAACATGGGTCTCCCACAAGGAGAGTCACAAAGCACGGTCCTAAGCCACCTGCATCCATCGACTTCCTGCATGTCTTACCAGGTTCTCACACCATCTAGTGGGGGGACACTCTGGTTCTACTGCGGATATCCTCATTTCTAAGTTTATCACGCAGAGAAACTCCGAGTATAGCCCTCTCCATAGTTCGCTGAGCGACCTTGCTTGAGCTTCCTCATCTGGCCAGCAGTGAAGGACCACGTCTTAGTTCCATAACTCATCACTGGCAACACGCACTGGTTGTACAGTTTCGTTTTTAAATTTTGAGGTATACCTGACAAGAAAATGTGCCGTAATTTCCCGAACGCTGCCCAACCGAGTTGAATCCGTCGATTGAACTCTCGGTCGAAGTTGGACTTACCTAGTCGGACTATTTGTCCCAGGTAAAGATACTCCTTAACAACTTCGACCTTAGTGCTCCCAACAACTATTGGCATAGGTGTGACATGGACATTAAACATGATCTTTATTTTGTCCATGTTCATCTTAAGACCTATCCGTTGGGAAACACTATTGAGGTCATTGAGTGTTGTCGTCCAGCGATTCTGCCATAAGGACTATATCGTCGGCAAATCGAAGGTGAGTGATTTACTCGCCATTAATGTTAATACCGTATCCTTTCCAGTCCAGAAGCTTGAAAACGTCTTCCAATGCAGCGGTGAAGAGTTTCGCGGATATAAAGTCACCCTGTCTTACACCTCTCTATTCGTACCTGGCAATTTCGTACTCTAGTTCTGTACTCGGATAGCAATCGTTTGTTTTATTTATATATTTTAATTTATTTTGTTCTTTATTGCACCAAAAATTTTATACAAAATTATCTACCAGCTAATCTTGGGTAGAACAGAGAATGAGTTATAGGCAGTTAAGTTGTCACGATCAAATTCAAATCAAATATACATGGCTATTTTGCAATAACTAGCCTAAGTTTTAGAAAAGGCTCAGTATAAGTAATTTTAAAAATTACTAAAAAAACTCAAGCATTCTCTCCTTTTTATCCTTTAAATTCAAAATGCATGAAGATGCATTGATTTACCTGATTTTACTGCGCATGCACACATTTTTAAGGGTCGTTTGGTAAGCAAAAACTGTTGTTGCCCATAAATCACATTCAATTTGGGATAATCTATAATATAAAAATGAATCGCTGAATGTGTTGCTAAGCGCAAATCTCGAGAGCAGCTGAACCGATTTCGCTAATTCTTTTTTTATAATACCTATTCCTTGAAGTACGAAGATAGTTCTTACAAAATACTACTAATACTACTAATACTTAATCGTACTAATACTTAAAAGTCAATTTGAACTTTAATACCATACCATAAAGTTTAAATGTTAGTGGAGGGTTTCCGGGAAGGCAAAACATGTAAGTGACGTAAATATTTGTCAATATTTATACGATGGAAACTTAATTTAGAATAAGTAAAAATAAAATGAAATATAATAATAATAAAATTTGAATGAAATGAATTGAAATAAAATGAATTGAATATAAAATGAATAAAATAAATATAAAATGAATTCCAACAGCTACAGCCCAACCTAAAAAACTTATCTGCCCAAAGACTTTCAGATCAAGTACGTGTCATTCTAAGTTGTAAGATTTTGGACGACAGATTACTTGAACAACTTTGCAGTGAGTACTCAACATCTACTATCAATTCAATTCCTGATTCCCAACAAACACCTCCAGGTGAGACTGATGACTTAAATGTTAATAACAGTAACCATAATATAAATATTACTAACTTAAACAACGAAAAAGTAGAGCAAAATAGTTTTGATATAGATGTGAGTTCCCAGGACAGCGAATATATGAGAAGAATTTTCGAATGTTCCCTTCTGGAATATAAAAATACACCTATAGAAAATAGACCGAAACTACCTAAACTTACTAACAACAAAAAAACTATATTAACAGTAGCATCAATGAATATACTATGTAAAGATTATTTTGAAAAAGTAATTCTAATTTGGAAACTATGTCTCTCCTATACTGTTGTGACATGCTGTATGTATGATAATGAAAATTCCTGTCATTTCCGTACAAAATTTTAAGAATAGTTTTCTTAAAATTTTGTACGGATAGATATACGGATTGATACAGAACCTAAATGGTAACAAAGAATTCAAAAATGAATTGACAATACTCGCAAAATTATAGGAAAATTAATAAGCTACCAAACAGGTAGCAGGCGTAAAAAAATAATTACTTTAGTAAATCACATCGCTAATGAAAATGATATTAGCCAATTAGATCCCCATTTTCCAAATAAAATTACTGAGTACATTGATACGCAAAAACAAAAGTTAAAAGCCTGGGCCAACCGTATTAGATGATATTCAGAAAGATCTAAACGGTACTTCCAGAATCGCACATTCGAAAGTAACCAAAAGTGGGTGTATCGATCTTGGCAGAACAATACAACTAATAGTTGTACTCATGGCAGCCCAAGCTTAATTGAATGTCTAAATTTTTGGAAAAGTATGTGGTCTAACGAAGTTTCTCATAATGAAGGCGAATGGATTCGTGCAACCGAACGTAAGTTTTCTAATTTGACTAACATGGGTTCTATCTCAATTACTGCTGAAGATGTATACTCAATTACTCGTAGATTACACAATTGGAAATCACCTGGACCAGATGGTATACACAACTTTTGGCTGAAATAGATAACAAGTAGCCACGTGCGTTTAGCTGCACAGATTCAAGAAGCCATTGAGTTCTGTCAGCTCCCGAGATTTCTTACAACTGGTATTACCCACTTACTATATAAAAATGGAAACACCACGGAACCTAAAAATTACCGACCTATAACATGCCTTTCAACTGTATACAAATTAATAACTGCAATTTTAAATAACAAAATCTATAAACATTTGAAAAATAATAACATTCTTTCAACTGCACAGAACGGATGTCGGAAAGGGTCACGTGGTTGTAAAGAACTTCTTCTCATTGACACAGCTATTTGCCGACAAGTTTTTCGTAATCGCAAAAATATGTCCGCTGCTTGGGTGAATTACAAAAAGGCATATGACTCTGTTCCACATTCATGGCTAAGGAGAGTTTTAGAAATATATAAAATAGATGACAAAACTTGTAAGTTTTTAGTAAATTAATGGGTCAGTGGAACACTGTCCTAAATCTACCAGGTGAGTGGCAAAGTAGTTCGATAGACTCTATAAATATTAAGCGGGGTATATTCCAGGGCGATAGTTTGAGCCCAATTTGGTTTTGTTTAGCCCTGAATCCTTTAAGCACTGTTATTGAGGAATCTGGATTAGGGTTGTGGTTTCGAAAAGAAAACTAACCCATCTCACATCTACTTTACATGGATGATCTTAAGCTATTAACATCAAAAGAGAGTGATCTACTATTATTGTTGAAATTAGAATAGTTTCAACAATGATATTAGAATGGAATTTGGTAACGTCCGTACATTAATGACTACGCACAGAATGCACCACCCGCGGTCATCTGTCATGAGGTTGTATCTTTCAAGAAAAGATGGTGGATGGGGCTTATTAAACATTAAAAACTTACACAACCTTGAAGTATACAACCTCAGAGACTATTTTATTAAAAAAAGACACATCACGCATTCATAGTGACGTAGTGATTAATGACAAATCATTAACCCTGCTTATTATGTCGGCAAAGGACTTGCAGAGGCCACATACTATGACTATAGATGAATGCAAAAAAGTTTGGAATGACAAATAATTGCATGGTCGATTTTTTAAAACATTGACTAATCCTTGTGTAGACATGGTTGCATCAGTACATTGGTTACAGTTTGGTGACCTTGTTGCAGAAACTGAAGGTTTTATCTGTGCAATACAAGATGAAGTAGTTAAAACGAACAACTACCGGAAATACATTTTGAGGGACGGCACAGTTGACGTATGTCGCGCATGTCACCACCCTGGAGAGTCCCTCAGACATGTTATTTCCGGTTGTTCACAACTATCAAATGGCGAGTATTTGCATAGACATAACCAAGTAGCTAGAATAATACACCAGCAGCTTGCCATTAAATTTGGTTTTACTCAACAGGACGTTCCATATTATAAGTATGAACCAAAGCCAGTCCTTTAAAATAGAAGTGTCATGCTGTACTGGGATTGGTCAATTATCACAGACAGATTTATAGTGGCAAATAAACCTTATATTGTGGTGATAGACCGAACTGCACGCTAGGCAATAATAGTGGATATCAGTGTTCCTCATGACGAGAATCTCGTGAAAGCAGAGAATGATAAAAAATAAAATATATCGTCTTGGCTCATGAGATTGTCGCTATGTGGGACGTTGATTCTACTATTATTGTACCAAGTGTTAAGAGTTGTATCAGTCAATGGGCTTATTGGTAAAAATATGGACGATTATCTGTCCAAGTTGGTTTGGGCAAATGACTGAAGGGATTAATTCAAAAATCGGCCTTATTAAATACGGCTCGAATAGTAAGAAGGTTCCAATCTTTTAACGCCTAATTTCACCGATGATTCTTTTAATAGTCACTAAAAATCACAATGAAAATTACAATTTCTGATTTCTTATTATGATACCTACTTATTATATTTCATTTTTGCATTTTTAACTGCCTTGTTGGTCTAGTGGTTGTAGTAGTGTGATTGCTGATCATGAGGTCCCAGGTTCGAATCCCGGGTCGGGCCAAAAATAATCAGTTATTGAGTTTTTCCATCAAGAAATTCTCAGTAGCTGCCCGGAGTCAGGAAGTTGGCGTCGTCTCTCTCCCGTGCCTCGCAAAGCACGTAAAGCCGTTGGTCCTGCGCCTGATCTCTCTCCGGTCGTGTCGGTTTACCATCCCATCGGACTTTGAGAATGAGGGAATAGGGAGTGCACCTGTGCTTGCGCATACACTAGGACGCTATAATCCTAACCTGCGCCGATGGCTAGTCTCCGTTGAGAATGGCCGCCGTGACCGAAATTCGGAAAGTGGTTTTGACCAACAATATTACTCAAAACTTAATTTGACTTATACTTTTTGAATTTCTGAAATTAAAAATTTCAATTTCTTCAATATTATATTTTATATAATTATAATGTACGCGGCTTCAGGGTGGCCCAAGGGCTACCCCAGAAGGACTTTAACCTACTGTTTATTGTGAGTTTTGACCGATAGTCTGAAGTTTAAATCAGACAACACAACTATTGACTAAGAACATTGGTTAAAATAAATTTTACTACAAAAGTCATTCAAAACTGTTTTTGACTAAAAGCATCGGTCAAAACCATTTTTTCCTGATTTTTGTAGTCAAAAGTCGTTTTGATCGGTTATGAGTTTTGACTATGAAATATATACTTAAAAATTTTACTTTGAGTGAATTGTTGATACATTATTTTTAAATGGAAAGTTAGCACCGATAGCGACGTGGGCGCTATACAGTCAATATTTATCAGAATCCGATGAAAATCAGAACTGCTGCAGTATCTGCTCTACCATATGCTGAGACGGAATTGTTTTTGACATCACATCATTCAATTTTGCTTCCATCTTGTACCTTATACCTTTTTATGTTTTTATAATTATTTTGTTTTTGACATTTTGTTGTCTTTGTCTTCGTTATGAGATGGTAGTACTGTTGGCTTTTAGGCTTTTCACAACGACATTTGTCTGGACCTTCAAGGCCGCGAGTAGTGGCGGCGTGAGAATATCCACTGTTCTATATCGTCCTGTGGCTGTTGTAAGAGGCGAGAGAGAGAGAGAGAAACTGAAACAGAATATAGGCTCCAGCATCTTCCTGATAACAGTTAAAAATTATACAAAAGCAAAGGTTGCCAATCCAGCTGCCAAACACAGCAACTATGACAAAATCCCCTCTATCAGGCATAAAATAATTATGAATATTGTCTGTATTTTGGAGTACTATGTATTCTTGCGCGATTATTAGACAGCGATTTTAGTGCAATAAATAATAAAATAAATGTATTATAAATAAATAGCTGGTAAATAATTAATAGCAACGCATACAAAATGTGAAATCCAATTTCTACCGGGAACGCCTTAGAAAGCATAACGTAGCCGTCAAGTACATTCCGTCATTATTTAACCGTAGCTCCGCAGTTAGTACTATTTGAAGCAATCCAAATCACGATAGAAATATTTAATAAGCTTTCTCCTTATGTAGGCTAGGATGACCCCTACAAATGTCATGCTCACATTTATTGCATGATTCTCCTCTCTGAGTAGGGGAGGAATTCCATAAATATCAGCTTATCTCGTGTGTTTCTAATTATACAATAGGTGCCTTGTACTTCTGATCTTATACTTTTTTTTAATGGTGTAATTGGTTTTTAGTATGCCTTTACTATCGGAACTAAAATCCTGTTTATATATTGCGAGTTCCACGCTTGTACAAAGTTATTATTCTTATTAGCTTACATTCCTTTTAAGGAATGTAAGCTAATAAGAATCTTATTAGCTTACATTCCTTTTAAGGAATGTAAGCTAATAAGAATCCTAATAAATTCCTGTGTAAGGAAGATTTTTCCATTGTGGGTGAAATTCTGTACTGTAACATATTGTACTATAAATTAAGCTATTATTATGTGCATGTTTATTGCGCATTAGCTTCAAAACCTTGCATTACTGTACCTCAAATAACTCCGTTGTATGACTAAAATCAAGAACATTTTTTGAAATCGACTATGTTTTAACTTTTTTTTTCAGATATTACTAACAAATTAAGCTAAAATGCAACAATATAAAATCAACAACAAAACAACAGATCCTATCTACGCTAATGAGTTAAGGGGATTATCTGTGTTTAGAGTTAAGGGGATTTGCTGGTTGAGAATGCCATATAGCATCAAGCTAGTTGTATAATATTCTTTATAACATTACAAAATATTAATTGTAACTATTTATAATATCTCATTGCGTATTTATTGCCTTTTAAACCTTGCTTTATGTAATTGCCTAATCGTTGTCCCTTTCAAACTAATAGCAATAATTATTTTAACCTACAGCAAGAAAAGATCGAGTTTCAATAGTATGTGTTCTGTTTCAGACTAAATTGAAATCTGACACATAGAATACATTAATGTTATGTTCGATTAGAGCCTGTCTGTATATTATAATAGGTACTCGTATCCGACTTAACTTTATCCTAATTTTAGTACTCCATTACATTTTTATTTGATTTCTTTTTGAATTATTTAAGAATAATAGTTAACTAAATTATTGTACAATTACAAAAATAAAACAAAACTGAAAACAGTATAAAAAACATAAACATAAGTAAATGGAATTGTTAGTTTCTACTGCAATGTGGGTGCAGAATTATTAATCAGTCTTGTTATAATCAGTGTATTTATTTATTTAAATACACCAGCGATTGTTACAGCAATGCAGAAATAGTAAACACACATCAACTTAGATACTAATTGCACAATCAAATTAAGTTATACACCGCATGCTTCAAGTTACTAAAAAGTTACAGAACAAAAAATATTATGTATATAAAACAATAACTTACACCTAGGTACTCTTGCAGTGTGTAAGTTACTAGCATTATTACTCACTTTATTCTTACTTTTTTTTTCTCACTTTTTTCTTTAGATATTTCTTAGATCTTGCTTCCAGGTTCCAGGTAGTAGAACCAGATGCCCAATTACAGGCAGTAGCGTAACAGAGAGGCATAACAACGGGCGGCGGATTTCAGGAAGAAATATTTTGATTAAAATAAATACTTTGATTACAATACATCGAGCAGGGTAGCAACGAAAGTTCTTATATAGATTATCTGCACACACATAGATGGCTTTAGATGGCTCAGTGCCATAGATTTTTCTGGCATTTTCCATCGTCATCTTTTACCCACCCGCGGACGTTGTGGTGATATGTTATAAAAATACAACTTGAAATACACGATCCAAGTAACAAAAATACATGAAATAGCAAAGTCACAATTTGAAGATATACGAATAAATCAAATATTCATTTTGAAGTGCCTCAGAATGCTTAGTAATCGTATCACGTTACTAACGCCTACAGCTTAGAATAATGACCATTGTAATATATCGAATAAGCCTTACTAATTGTTAGGTGCAAATTAAAAGTCATATTACAATTTGAATGTCCATTATCGTACAGGTAAATATAAATATAATACTTAGAGCACATATGGTATGAATGCATGATTATAATATAAAAACACAAGCGACACCATTTCATGGTATTTCCAATCCAATAAGGGTACAAATGCAATACAACAATAATAGAATACATCGGTTGAATCCCCCCTCCCCTCCACAAGCTATGGCTAAATGGCTCGCAGGAGGGATTATGAACCAATTCACAGGTAAAATTTATCTTCAGAAGTTTACTATTGATAGGTTGTAATGAAAAAATAAATTGCTGTCACTGTGTAGCTCAAATCGTAATTTTGAACCCATTACCCAATTTTGTTGCGTAGCCGTCGTAAGAGGCGACACTAGTTGGTTACCGAAAGACTATGTTATTAGCGATCTCAATATTACTGTTTTCCTATATGTCACATACACAATAGTACCTAGGCCAAATATACGAAAAATATATGCCATTTTTTTTACGGCGATCGTCTATCCGTCTGCCAAGAGTGACGATTGCAACAAATCCTTAATTGATTTTTAATATTTGCGCTTCGTACATTTTGTAGAACGGTTTTTATTTTATTTTTATTTTTATCAAAGTTCTGGTGGTGGTGAGATCGAAATGAAACGGTACGGGCTATTGACTTAATTTAGAGCTAACATGTCGAATACAGTATTATGTTGATCAAGTTACTGCTAGTTTGCACAATGTGCTTACATTTGACAAGTAGTCATCCTTAATGCAGGATTACATACATAAGTAAATCTTAAACTTTGGCATCAAACCTAAAATAAACAAATTCGTTAGTTATATTACACCTTGATGCTTAGTACACTTAGCATTACTAATACCTACTTATTTCTTTAATCTTTTATATTACCCTTGTATGTTTAATCTTATGTCATTAATCTCTTACAAAAATATTGTAACACGATAGACTCGAGGAAAAATTGCAACTTCTACGTTGAATAAAATGTTACAGACATTTGTAAAAAACAACTATTTAAATAAGTTTGATTACAATCTGAAATCGGTCCGCCTAAATCCTCGGAAATTACAGTGCACCTATGGTCTTATATAGTGACAATAGAATGTAATGCAAGTAGCCACTTACTATCAGGTGAATTCATGTTTCGGTTATCACTTTAAGGTTTTAAAATTTTAAATTCAATATACGATAAAGAAACAAAGATTACTTAAGTTATCGAAGCCAGCAGGTTAAAGTTGGCATACATATTAGTGATGTAATAACGGAGACCAACAAGGAAACGCTCTTGGATCAACTCTTTTCCTCCTGTACGTTAACGACCTTTGTGGCGTAGATGAAGGAGTTGACTTATTAATGTACGCAGATGAATACTAGTGACGTGGCATTTGATTGAATTTTGTGATTTGAACAATTTTGTCCCGATGGCTTTTAGCCAAGAGTATAAAATTAAGCGTTTCTAGAAAATCCTTTTTGTAAGTTAAAATCTCCAAAGGATGGTGTGCGATCCTCCTAAGTTTTTGCTCAAGTATTAATTACATTACTTATCTTCACGCACAATCCCTGACGTGGTAGCCAGAGAGAACAGATCGCCAAGTGTCACGATCCTTACATACCTCTTTCGCTTCTTTCAGATTCATTATCTTCTTCATACATGCACGTCTAGGTATCCGAGTACTCTTGACCCTACTCTCTTCGAGCAATTTGCTCACATGGTCTTCGAAAGTTAGTCTCGGTCTACCTTATTACATTAGATATGGTATTTGAGAATAGTCTTGCAAGATGTGCGGTCATCTTTTTAATCGATATTGACAAGTAAGTTTACCTTTTTAAAATTATTGTAGACTCAGTGGAAAAGTAATTTAGATAATAATAGTACTAAAGAACATTGTAAAGATTTCTTATAATATTGTAAAAAACTTCTCAATAATATGGTCGAGGAGGATGATGACAGCCAAATGCGTCATGCTTGTGAACAGTTCATGCTCGTAAACTGGTAAACTTATTCAATTCGACAGCTTTACCGTAGTGGTATTACCAAAGACAATATTTTTACTTGATTTTTTGTATTTTTATTTTCTATTTTAAAAGCTTATTTATTTTATCGTTGGCTATAACAAGTTTCGGGGCAAACACGTTTCTTCTTCGATCAGAGAAATCTCATTTTAAAAAGGCAGTATATTACGCAATAACGTTATAACGTTAAAATGGAAAACCAGAACAATTTCATTCAATCTTCAGAAATTTAAAACATTCCAATAAAGTGTTTGATTTCTAGAGAGCGATTAGCTTTGGATGAGTTGCACTTTCTCTGCTTCATTTTTTATTATTTATGTGGTCTAGAACTTTCATAAAACATTAACATGTTCGTATAATATAATTTGTTAGTATGTCGTGTATATTTTTGTAATGTTTAAGAAAATAATGTGACATATGAAATCAATATTAAAACCTATAATAATAATAATAAAAAACTAAAACTAGAACCTTAATTATCATATAGTCCTACTCCCCGCGGTATCGCGTCAAGAACGCTGGCTGCGTTTCCCCGCTGAATGACTATACTTAGCCTTTGAGCGAGAAAATAACCAGCCCTCTTATCACCAGCAGCAACGACCAGCCGCGAATGGAGTTCCTTTAGGAACTTCACCGTACGTGGACCCCACGGACCGATAGTATCTACAGCAAATGGCACAAATATGTAGTCATCTCTCAGAGCCTCATATTTGCGCCACTTACTCAGTTCAGCTGCCTCTGATGCCGCCCCGGCTCTAAACAAGGTACCCCTGAGATGAGAGGCCGCCAGAGTGTCTACGCAAGTAGCATATTACACTAGGGCTTTACCTCTCTCCCAAGGGACCAATGTCATACCGTCGGGTCTCCTGCCATCGTCTCTAAATATCCCACAAGACTCTAAAACCGAGGGAACATGTATAGAGACAAGAACTTTTCGGATGACATACATGACATATATAAGTAATTTCCGAACGTAAGGTGTTGTTCATTATATATAATTTTACCATTGACCTAAAGAGGCATTCCTAGATAGCACTAAAATAGTTTTTTAATCAATATATAAAGCTTTAATAGTAATATCGTTTAAAAATATTATTAATTATTATTAATTTAGTAGTATTAAGTATTTAATGAATTTATTCACATTTATTCGTTAGTTCGTTTCGAGATTACAATATTCAGAAATAAATTAAATATGAACTATTTTATTACGTGATCCAACCTATTTGTGGCGAAATTGAACACGCTAGAAAGCTCGCCTAGAACAAATGAGGGTCTTTCACGTGACTGTCTCACGGATGTCAGACTAATTAGGTATGTCCTTTCCAAAGCGAACGTGGGCCAATTAAACTAGTAGGAAACAGTCACAAAAGCCACACATCTACAAAATCTACCAACAGACTGAGTCCGACACTTTTACTCGCCAATTTAACTCGAACTCTAAAAACAAGTTCGTTGAGTGCAAGTTTATTTTGAAAGAAAAAAGGCTGCTTCTATACTAACATACAAATAAAAACGAAGTGTGTATATTTCTGTCTGACTGCCCGGGCTAATCTTCGGGATGGATGAATGGATTATGATGAAACATCATGAATAGATAGGAAGTAATGGGTAATCTAGCCTATATTATGTTATCCGAAAAATGGAAGAATAAAAGGAGGAAAAATAAAGCAAAATTTTGTGAAATCGACAAAATAAATGGTTTTGATTACTCCTATCTCACTTATTTACGATAAAAAAAGTTTAATTAATAGGATCAGGGGTTACTTTGCGAAAAACTTTCATATTAAAGTTGTAAAAAATATTTTTTTACAATTTGAAGGGCACTTCTCTGTTCTCAAACTAGGTAAAACACATCATTTTATTTTATTAGGTCTTTACCTATGAATTTGCCGTTTTGTATGAAATAAGTTAACGTAATTTTTTTGTATATTTTTTATTTCTATTAACAAAAGTAATCGCCCATGCAATCGACGCATATTTTCCAACGCAGTGGTAGTTTATTGATCCCTTCTACTACTAGCCCTTCTTGAATAATTCAGCTGGACGGGAGGCAACAAATTCTTCAAAGGCATTTTGTACTGCCTCCAGGGTATTGTAATTATTCCCGCCTAAAAGATATTCAAACTCTGCAAAAAGTAGAACTATAGGCACAACGTCTGGTGAGTGCGGCGGATGACGGAGAGCTTCTAACCCCAGCTCTTTTAATTTGTGCAGTATGAGGTTTCGCGCTGTCATGCAGGAGCAGCGGGGACGAGAGATTGACCAAAGCTGGTTGGAGACGTGCGAGCTTCTCCATCATTGTGTTCAGTTCTTCACAGAAAACTCTGCAGTAATGCTCATCCCATTTTGTAAGAAGGTGTGATGAAGTACACCGGCGATAAACCAACAAACAGAGACCATCTCTTTTCTAGGGATAAGTTTTCGGTTAGAACATTATTTAGGTGCTGAACCAAGATCCAACTAACTTGCTGAGGGCTTGCGATTGTGAAACAGAATCCATTTTTCCTCATAGGAAACAATGCGGTTCAAAATTACTTCGTTTGTGTGCCTGTTGAGTAGTGCAAGGCACGTCTTGTTGCGTACTTCGCGCTGGCAATCATTGAGTTCGTAGAGCACTCATTTGTCAAGCTCCGTAATCGCCATCGATGTTGCGTATTGCTTGTGGCGCGTTGCTGCGTGCGAGTTTTAAATTTAATACATTTAGTTTTATTTCCGTTTAAATGTATATCATTAACAATAAACCAATGCACTAATTTTGATATAGTTACTCACTTCGTCACATTTAAATGATTGCCGATTAAGTTTAAAAATCAAAGAAGTATCAGCAAATAATACTATATCATGATTACCCCGTACAAGGGTAGGTAAGTCATTAATATAGACTAGAAATAGGAATCGACCGAGAATTGACCCTTGAGGGACACCCGTTAGTACAGGTGACCCAAAAGAACTTCTACCATTGATAATAACTTTCTGCGTTCTATTACGTAAATATGAAATAATAGGTTTAAGCGCTGTTTTATTGACACCACAGTACTGTAGCTTCCTGATAGTTTACGTAAATAATATGTTCTTGTGGCGAAAAATGAAAACCAGGTGCTTCTAATTACAATTTTTCATCGGCCCGTAAAAACACTACTAGACATGAGCCCCTTCCATTAGCAGGATTAGCCTTAATCGTAACGCTTGGCACACGGTGTAAGATCCTCAGCACCAGAGGAATCAATTTATCATTCAAAACTCTATTGCTGATCATAGGCCTCTCCCAAATATTGCCTCACAAGGGTGATTTGGCCATACCTGGCACGCTTGCCAGGCGGGTTGGCAACAGCAGTTTTATTATTTAATTGTTATCTAGAAAATACTGCTGCCGATATCCTATTTTGATTTCCCTATGTCTATGAAATGTTTTAATGTAAATAAAAGTCGAGAGCCTAGTTACCTTTTCTTATTTAATAAATTACACTGGTACAACAAGTCACACTTAAAGATCGCGCTCATCTACATATTTAAGTTTATTTCCCAGACATAAAACGACAGATTTCGAAGCAGTTAAAAGTACGCTGCAAGCTAAATCTAGTACAATCTCCCGCTTAATTACCTACTTACAGGAAGGCATTAAATAGTTTTAAATACAAAAAGAATGTACGCTGCCTTTTTAAGTGGATTTCAATGGTTCTTTAAAAGATACCTAAGTGATGTTCCCATATAAATTTGGTCAATATTTGATGATTGTAACTATGAAAAAAAATCCGGCCAAGTGTGAGTCGGACTCGCACACCGAGGGTTTCGAACAAATCCGTAGGTAAGTATAAAATTATTAAAATATTTTTATTATATGATGTAACTAAAAATTTATGCTTTTCGCAATTTTTCCTTTATTTGTACTATAATACTTTGCTTCGTAACAAATTTTAAGATTATGAGTTCACGGGAAGTACCCTGTAAGTTTTGATTCCCTTGCGAATGTCGAAAATTTGCGGCATAAAGGGCTGTATCTTTTGATAGCGTTAGCTTAGAAGTTTGATTTTATCACAGCTCCAAGGGACAGTAACTTGAGTATTTGATATGAATTTCAGCTTGATACCTCCACGCGTTCCTGAGAAAACGGACCACAGCATTCAATTACCGTCAGGTGGAGGTTTGCTCGGTTGCTACCCTGACATATATATATATATATATATATATATATATATATATATATATATATATATTTTTTTTATAGAATAAGGACGACAAGCGAGCACACCGTCCACCCCATGAAAAGTAAATACTTTGGTCTATTGATTAAGAATAAAAATGTAAAGAGTGCTGTAACTCCTGAGGCTAGGATAGAATGCCGCGTTTCTATTAAAAAGGATCTCCTGTTCTCTACACTCACCATACAAAACACAGCAGCATTGAAGCTACTATTTGACGCTGGTAGGTATTCTGAGAGAGCGTGGTGCTCCCTTGGTCGCGCTTACACATTCGTGCCGCAAAAATAATATAGCTGCAGCACTACTCTACCACATATTATGAAAGTTCCCAAATTGGCAATAAAGGAATTAGTTATATATAAGACTTCTTTATTTGAAATGACAGCAAGTATCTATAGCCTCTAGTTGCCATTTCCTATTGCGTGAACTGCAAGTCCGTGTAGAGGCGGTGTAAGAGCAACCACTTCCCCATATAATCCTGTGGGTGTGGCAACAACGATAGAGAAAAAAAACAGGAGATGGGCAGCAGCATCTTCCTAATAATGACTACAAATAAAAAAAACTGCGGGTCGAAATATACATGCCAATTGTGGCAACTATGGGAAATATCCCCCATATGAGGCAATGTAAGCGGCGACATCTATGTTCAGCAGTGGATTTTTATAGGCTGTAACGATAACGGCCCTGCAATTCTGTCATTGCTAGTTCAAAAATATGAAAATTACGTATTCAAATTTGAAGCTTATTGCACGCTTCATACTGCAAGGCGTTTTTAGGCAGTGTATTGCACGTCTCATAACACGAAGCATTATTAGGACCGTACGACGTATCGATACCGGTTTATTTTATTAGCTTCAGAATTACTTGAACTAGTTACGTTTTTCATATCAATAGTTTTATAAATTTTAGTGCCATTAAAAATTTAAAGGCGCTTACATTTTCTTCTTTAGCCCTTGATAGACATAGGGCAAATATACCATACAACATATATCAATTTTATTCTTTGTGTAATCGATTTATTCTAGTAATTAATTTTTCCATAAAAATTAAATGAGGCGTACACATTTAGATTTTTCAAACTATTTATAAATATACCAAAAAGCTATTCATAATTATAGGTAAATTAAAAAACGTGTTGGTCGTATACAAAGTATCTACTAGTATCAGAAATTTTCAAAAGATATTAACTAATATTGCTTGTCAATTTTAAAATCAGATCAGCAATCAGGCTCTTTTGTGAAATAATCGAATACTAGACGTATTAGCATTTGATTGTATTTTGTGATTTGAACAACAAAATTTTAAATTAAGCGTTTCTAGAGAATCCTTTTTGTAAGTTAAAATCTCCAAAGGATGATGTACGCTTCTCCTATATTTATGCACAAGTATTTATTACATTAGCTACGGTATTTGAATAGAATAGAATATTTTTCATTCAATATATATCACATGAGTAATTTTTATTGAAATTATTTTCTTTTTTAACCACTGGTTCGAAAAAAAAACCTCTGTCCTGAAAATAACTAGCAAGAAACACAGCGGGACTTTTTAAAGTAAATTTTACATGAATGGTTGTAAAAACTATTTACAAAATTTATTTACAAATATTAATATATTTATTTCCGTAATTTTTTTCTGAGAGACTCTCTCGGTTTTAGGTTATAAAGAGCTCTAATGGCCCTCTTCTGTAAAACGAAAATAGTTTCTAATTCAGCCGCATTTCCCCATAGCAAAATCCCATAAGATATTATGCTATGGAAAGAACTAAAATAAACTAATCTAGCTGTCTTGATACTAGTGAGAAATGTAATCTTTTTACAGTTTAAGCTGCAGAACGTACTCGTAGTTTGCTTGCTAGTTTGGATATATGGTGGCCCCGCTGAAGCTTTGCGTCGAGATTGATGCCAAGAAAAATAGTGGATTCATCAGGACTCAGTTCTTCCCCATTCAAAAGTATATTGTTATTAGAATGTTTAACATTAAGTATTGTAAATTTAATTCATTTAGTTTTATTTCCGTTTAAATGTAGATTATAAACGTTAAACCAATGCACTAATTTTAACACAGCATTATTCATTTACGTTTAAGTTTACAAATAAAGAAGGTATCATCATCAAATAATACTATAGCATGATTATCCCCTACAAGGGAAGATAAGTAATTAATATACATTAGAAATAGGAATGGTCTGAGAATTGAGCCTTGAGGGACATCCATTAGTACAGGTGACACGGAAGAACTTTTACCATTAAAAATAACATTCTGCATTCTATTACTTAAATATGAAATAATAAGTTTAAGCTATGTGTTCTTGAGACTATAGTACTGTAGTTTCCTGATTAATGTCTCATGGTGTACACAGTCGAAAGGCCTTGGAAGGGTCACAAAATGTACCTAAAGCATCCTCTAAGTTCTCTTATGCACAAGAAAATATGTTTAATAAGCTCAACTCCAGCATCTGTTAACAAGCGACATCTTGTAAAACACAATTGACTTTTATGAAAAAATTTATAGTTATTAAAAAACTTAATATCTGGTCTAAAATTATTTCTTCATAATTTTAATAAATGCTGGTACCACAGAAATTGGCCTATGGTCCTATGTATTATAAATAAATAAATAAATAAAATAGTCTTTATTTCTACTACAATGCAAACTTGACATATGATTAATCTAGGTTATAATAGTATAGTATGAGACCAAGAAAAAGGTGGA
Source organism: Parnassius mnemosyne (assembly GCA_963668995.1). NCBI lineage: Eukaryota > Metazoa > Arthropoda > Insecta > Lepidoptera > Papilionidae > Parnassius > Parnassius mnemosyne. Next base: position 51,840,208 of record CAVLGL010000104.1, on the reverse strand, counting down.
GAGACATTTTTAATCAGAGATGTGGCCCCCTATGGATGCGAGTGGCTCGGGAAAGAAATATGTGGAAAGGTTTAGGAGAGGCCTACGCCGCAGAGGCGACTACTACTAATATTAATTAGGTCCTATGTATTACTCATCATCATCATCATCATTACAGCCCTTTACAAGTCCACTGCTGAACATAGGCCTCCCCCAAAGAATGCCACAAAACACGGTCCTGAGCCACCTGCATCCATCGACTTCCTGCATGTCTTACCAGGTCGTCACTCCATCTCGTGGGGGGACGTCCTACACTTCGCCTACCGGTACGGGGCTGCCACTCGAGAACCTTTCTTCCTCATCGGTTGTCGGTTCTTCGAGCTATATGGCCGGCCCACTGCCACTTCAGCTTACTAATCCGTTGGGCTATGTCGGTCACTCTGGTTCTACTGCGGATATCCTCATTCCTAAGTTTATCACGCATAGAAACTCCGAGCATAGCCCTCTCCATAGCTCGCTGAGCGACCTTGAGCTTCCTCATACGGCCAGCAGTGAAGGACCACGTCTCAGTTCCGTAAGTCATCACTGGCAACACGCACTGGTTGTACAATTTCGTTTTAAGGTTTTGAGGTATGTCTGACGAGAAGATGTGTCGTAGTTTCCCGAACGTCCGAATTGAAAACGTCTTCCAATGCAGCGGTGAAGAGTTTCGGGGATATGACGTCACCCTGTCTTACACCTCTCTGCAATTGGATAGGTTTCGTACTCTGGTTCTGTACTCGGATAGCCATCGTAGCCCTACTGTACAAGCACTTCAACACTTCGATATACCGATATGTATTACTAGATTTAAATAAAGCTATGACTCTACAATGTTTTATTATCAATCAGGAAACACAGTGCTGTTGTATCTATTATAGATTTTTTTATAGAATATGGATGTCAAACGAGCACACATTCCACCTAATGGTAAGTGATTGCTGGAGCCCATAGACATCTTCGTTTGCGAATTAAAATGCAGAAGTGGTGTCAGCCGCCCATTTTCCAGTAGAAAGGATCTCCGGTTCTCTACACTCACCATACGAAACACAGCAGCATTAAGCTGCTATTTTACGGTGGTATTCTGTGAGAGCGTGGTCTTTCACAGGTCAAGCCGACACATTCGTGATCCAACTATGCTATTAATATAGCTGCAGCATGGCTCTACCACGTTTAAAATGCAATAACTTTAACGGAAATACCCCATAAGTCTGCCGTTTACTTAACATCAATAGTTTAAAAATATTTCACTATATCTTTTGGCGAATAAAAAAAAATAAAAAAAAATAAAAAAAAATAAAAAAAATAATACTCTATGGAATTTAAAAGGATTTGAACAAGCCTTTACATTTTGTTTGCAGCAATGATTCGGCGACAGTAGGAGAAGAATTTAATGATTTTGTTGTCAAAAAGGTAACATCAGTAAAATTTTTCTCAAAAGCCATAGCAACCTCTTGATCAGTACGAGTAAAATTATTGTTAATATTCAATGAGAAGTCCGAGTTGCACGGTTTGACTTTGCCCGTTTCACTATTAATTATCCTCCACGTCATTTTAATATTATTGGATGTAGTTTCAATTTGTTTGCATAAATGTAAAGCCTTAGCTGTGTAGCACAGCCTTAGCTGATATCAAGCCTGGGCTGCGGCTTCGGTGACTCGGGACGTAAACACCAGCACACTTAAAAAGAAGTATAACTTCGCCTCCAGGTCCTTCAAGAGTTATTGCCAAGGCAAAGTTGCACACAGGCAGAATTGGCGAGAAACTAGTTCGCCTTCCAAGTGCGTCTCTCGCCAAGGCTGTCCAAGGGAATTTCTGTAAGCCATCACTACCATCTCTGCACAGGGAGGATGACTCACTGGCCCACGACGCAAAAGAGAAGGCCGACCTTTTAGGCTCCCTTTTTGCGTCCAACTCGACTGTTGATGACGGGGGGAACACACCGCCGACCATCCCGCGGTGTGAGTGCTCCATGCCGAATGTGCGGTTCTCACAGCGCTCGGTTCGCAGAGCACTCCTCTCCCTTGACATCCACAAGTCGAGTGGGCCTGACGGAATCCCCCCAATTGTGCTGAGGACGTGTGCTCCGGAGTTGGCACCGGTTCTAACGCGTCTTTTCCGGTACTCCTACTCCCTAGGCGTAGTCCCGAAATCATGGAAGACAGCTTTTGTCCACCCGATCCCTAAAAAAGGCGACCGCTCAGACCCGTCCAACTACAGGCCTATCGCCATCACCCCCTTGTTCTCCAAAATAATGGAATCCGTTGTAAACTGCCACCTCATGCGGTACCTTGAGGATCACCAGCTGATTAGTGACCGCCAGTACGGTTTTCGTCGGGGTCGATCAGCTGGTGATCTTCTGGTCTACTTAACTCATAGATGGGCGTTGGCAGTGGAGTCCAAGGGGGAGGCATTGGCCGTCAGTTTGGACATTGCGAAGGCCTTCGATCAGGTTTGGCACAAAGCGCTTCTTTCGAAGCTCCCTTCCTATGGGCTTCACGAGAAATTATGCAATTGGATCACCAGCTTTCTTGCAGATCGGAGCATCAAGGTCGTTGTAGACGGTGCATGCTCCGACTACAAGCCTATTAACGCTGGTGTTCCACAAGGCTGCGTGCTATCACCAACGCTGTTTCTTCTGCATATCAATGATATGTTGCAAGCCGGTAGCATTCATTGCTATGCGGATGACAGCACTGGTGATGCTCTATACACCGGCCGTGCCAATATTTCTCAGGAAAACGTCACCGAGTACCGGAACAAACTTGTGTCGGAAGTCGAGTCTTTGCTGGACAAAGTCTCGGATTGGGGGCGACTAAATTTAGTCCAGTTTAGTCCTCAGAAGACACAAGTTTGCGCGTTTACCGCTATAAAGAACCCCTTTGTCGTATCTCCTCAGTTTCAAGGTACTCCCCTTGTTGCCTTAGCCAGTATCGGAATCCTCGGCGTCGACATATCGAGTAGCGTGCAGTTTCGTGGTCACTTGGAAGAGAAGGCCAAATTGGCCTCTAAAAAGCTTGGCGTGCTCAGCAGAGCGGGACAGTATTTCATGCCGGCTCAACGCCTGCAACTTTACAAGGCGCAGGTTCGGCCTCACATGGAATACTGTTCCCATCTCTGGGCTGGGGCTCCCCAGTGCCAGCTTCTTCCACTTGACCGCATCCAGCGCAGAGCGGCTCGAATCGTCGACGACCGAGTCCTTTCCGATCGGCTCGACTCATTGGCATTGCGAAGAGATGTTGCATCTCTTAGCATTTTCTTTCGCATTTACCATGGGGAGTGCTCTGAGGAATTGTTCGGATTAATCCCAGCCGCCGAATTTCACGAGCGCACATCGCGGCAGAACTCCCGATACCATCCACACCATCTGGATGATTGGCGGTCCACCACTGTGCGATTTAGAAGATGATTTCTTCCTCGCACAACTTCCTTGTGGAATAGTTTACCACCAGCGATTTTTCCGGACCGATACGACTTAGGGACCTTCAAGATAAGAGCCTACTCCTTTTTAAATGGCCGGCAACGCATCTGCAATTCCCCTGGTGTTGCGGTTGTTCATGGGCGGCGGTAGTCACTTACCATCAGGTGAGCCGCATGCTCGTTTGCCCCCTCTCCTATAAAAAAAAAACACTTTTTGAAATATTTTGGAATACGTTTTTCACACTCTCTAAATATAGCACTAATATTATATATTTCATTATAAAGAGTGTATAGCCCTCGCCTACTTTTATAAATTCCTATTGTCGCCCATTCGTTAAATTATTTGCGACTGTTAAAAAAATTGAGTAAGTAAATATTCTACTAAATTTACAACTACTAATTTTACTATATAGAAGTATATAACTTTTGAGCTTCTCCAAGAGATGTTCATTTATTGGAACAAACACAACTATCTTGTTTTTCTATATTTTTTTTTTGTGTATGTAAGGAAATGTGACCAACTTTCCACAGAGATCCGAACTTAAATTTTGAATATTTGATTTATGCAAGAGCACTTGAAAAAATATTATTTATACAGGTCGCACTAGGCCCAGCAATACGTGTTGGTTTTAAGGATAAATTTTATTTGATATAAACAATGAGCTAAATTTAATACTAATGGAAGAAGTTTCAAGAAGATTGATGTTAAAGTCCATATTACAACTTACCTGTTCTGTTTACTAAGTTTGCAAGCAAAACTTCTTCCACGATATTTTCAAAATATTCGTAATTAGCACATGGGGTGTGTAAATATTTACAACAATGAGGTACTCGAGCTCGACACAAGCCATTTCTACAGTTCGCTCAACAGAGAGGCTCACAATTTCCTATTTAATATCAACCTTCTAGTATGCGTAGTTTGTTAATAAAATTATTTTCAACTTTTATACATTTTAATGCTAATAAAAATTTAATTGCGCTGTCTAATTTTTTTAGCATTTGACAGACAAAGGACAAATGTCCATAAAACCTTTATCGATTTTGTGTAATCAATTTATTTTGGTAAACATTTTTCCCCTGTAAGTCACACTACCTGTTAATATAATAAAGGGCTAAACTTTAATACACGTAAATAGTGTATTTTAAAAGTCAGGAATACAATTTATTTTTTGATCAAAATTAAATGAAGCGCTCATGAGGCGTGCGCTTGGATTTTCCAAACTATTAGTTGATAGCAGATAGATGCATTATTAAGAAAATGCTGCTGTCTATCTCCTGTTTTAATCTCCTTCTGTACCTCGTACAACACTCACGAAGACCTACAAAGTGGTTTCTACAAAGTGGTTTCTACAAAGTGCTATCAAATCCGTGAGCCTAGCTACTCTTACTTATTTAAATTACACTGGTACAACAAGTCACACTTAAAGGTCGTGCACATCTGTATATTATGTAAGCTTATTTTCAGACATAAAACGACAGCTTTCTAAATAGTTTAAAATACGCTGCAAACGAGATCTAGAACAATCTCCCAACTTAATTACTTATATCTTTATATAGTTTCAAATACAAACTTAGAATGTATACCCTGTCTATTCAAGTGGATTTTAATGGTTATTAAAAAGATAACTCATAGTTGGTCCCATCTAAATTTAATCATTAACTGATGATCACAAGCAGGCGAAAATCATCAAATTACTACATACAGTACCACGTATAGTTGAATAATTATTTACCACGTGAGCCAATTTTGTTGATTTGTTTTTTAGTTCTTTAAAGTCCATTTTTACTTTTCTAATATTTAATTCTGTGTAGTTTAATTGTTCAATATATGTTATTTTAGAATTTATAAACTAGTCATTTCTTTTACGTAGTTATACTCCACAACCGACTAATATGAAACTTTAGGTACCAGCTGTAACTCAGCGCAATGTCTATTTGCTGCAGCTTTAGCAGAGCTGACTACAATTTCGATACTTTATTGCAGACGTGTAATTATTCTCTTTAATTTATACTTTTATTTTATATTAGCTTGCGAGAACTTGTACCGTTTGTCATACTGTACTAAGAAGGAAATTAAAAAAAATTATTCTGTTACTACGGAATAATTTTTTTTATTTCCTTCTTTATACTACTATCTATAAAACATCTTCTTGGTATAGTCACGATACCGATGAGCCAAATGGTGCCACTTACAACGCCTCTACGCGATACGGATACCATCTGCTTGAGATAATTGAATTAAAGTAATTAGGAATTACTCTTTTTTTTTAATTCTACTTATCAACATGGGCTTCTCTCGTTGTGGGGAGGATTGGCCTTAAACGTCATGCGTGGAAATCGGTTTGACAGTCGCAATACAGATATATCGCACCTTAGGCACTGCTGCTCGTCTCATGTCTGGGTATTTTATATCTGGCGCAAATAAGATGATCATACCGCCTCCTATCAGAAGCCAAAAAAATTCTAGTATTTCTCATTGCGTATCGTACGACATCCACGGAACCAAAGTGGAGTAATGGATTCTCTTATACTGACACTACACAGCAATAACATTTATTCAAAAATAAAATAAGAAAAATTTATTCAACATGACATTTTTGATATTTATTTATGTAACTGAAATCGTCTCCACAGAATATATATTTTGTTTAAAGCGACATTCTATTAATCAATATCAGTCAAGCAAAACTTCTGCAAATTCCGTAGTAAAACTTGTAACTCTAAGTCCTAACTTCTCTTGACTTCGCCTTACTTTGTTACTCGGTGGAATTTATCCCGTATGATATATTTTTGTTATTTCAATTGGACACTCACAAAATTGAGACAATTTCAATAAATAATTGATACAATTTGTATACAAATTTGACCCAAGCATCAAAAATGTCAAAATATTAAGTATATAACTTAAATTTAAAACAAAGTTAAAAATCAGGGATTTTTTAAATTTCGTTCAAACGGCTGAGCAGATTTTCTTGAAACATAGCTAAGAATACTTTCGAGTAAGTTTTTAACGAAAAAAACCTACGACACGATATTTAATTTTAGTAATTTACTTTATGTTATCGTTATGGTCTATCAAATTTCCACTGCTTAATATAAGCCTTACCCAAGATGGCTTCATAGGGGGTATGTGTAGCTTAGTTGCCACATGCGCAGTATCCTCTTAGTAGTCCGTGATTCCATATTCGCCCTTGGAGGTGACAACACATCTGTAACACTATTTTTAAAATAATGGTGCATTAAAAATTTATTATTATTGTACACGCCCCTAGCTGCCCTAATCTAGAATGACGGGATTAGGGCCCATGAGTAATCCCATCGACGAACAGCAGAGGGACGGGGCCAGAATATGGCCACGTGGTATTTCCTAATTACAATAAACAATATGGGAGGAAGCTAGAAACACATAGTACTTACCATTAGAAGCTAACTTCGCACCAAGGCTTGGGCAGGCCGTGAGTGTGTGTAATAGTGGATGGCGAGTAGTGTACAGTGAGGTGTGAATGTGTGGGGCCTTGTCAAGCATAGGCGACCAGCAGCGGCCGAGTTCTAGGCTACTCAAAAATGCTGCACCGCTTCAGACTGCTTCGGCGCCTGACCACTTCTTCGCTCGTGTGTAATAGTGGATGGCGATGACAGTTCATTAACTCAATCGTACGATTAACTAACTTACAGAAGCCACTAACTCTCGTTTGTTATAAAGTTAACGCACAAAATGAACACGGAGTGTCCGGATCAAAAGTCACTACCGTTTCGCATAGCAACAGTTATTTCTAGAATATCAAAGGCCGCACTAGCTAATATTGCCGAATGCATTTATGCAGATTCTGAGTCAGACACAATGAGTCCCTGGGAAGATCTCCAGCAAGGAATGCGCGTCACAAATCCTAGACCGTATATTTACTGGCCGCACCTAATTATTCCGTGTTCCCGACTAAAAATGACAGCGTGCTGTCCCAAGCACAGCTGGCAGACGACTGACTTGCACTCGCGCGCGCTCGACACATCCAACTGTCAAACCGGTATGGTACCGAGCCGCGCGCCCCCTACACGTCGATTCCGACAACAGCATTTGGCGCGAACAATTATTTTTACAGCGATTTATTTTCTTAACCATTTTACAATATTCAAACACATTTCGTTAATTACTAATTTCATTAACTTAAGATTTTGTGAAGATTATAATAGATAGAAACAACTTATTAATTTTGTTAAGGACCTTTTTACGAACATGTTTTTCCTTTTCGTCCTTGTCCAGTTTTTCTTCTTGTCTCTATCCGTGGACAACGAAATCTAATCATCTCCCGCAAACTTTTCAATTTTGTCTACCTCTTTTTCGTTTTCCTGTAGCGCCAGCCCATGAAGTGTATTTTAGTGCATCTTTTATCTTTCATACCATACCCATAGTATTTTTTTAGTGTACTTAGGTGTATTTATACAACAAAGTAAAAAAAAAAGCAAAACCCCAGAAAACATACAAAATTTGACCTCCTTATAGTTCAAAAGCGTTATTAAACATGTTTTAGAACTTTGAGGAATATGTATAAAAAAAGGTTATTATAATATTAAAGAATTTATGGATGATAATAACCCCTGGGTATGAAGTGATCAGAACACATACAAGACAGAAGTATTTTCCGAACCAGTGGTAAATTAAACACAAAGAGTGACATTGAATAAGTATTATTTATAATCTATATTGAATTAAGAAGTTTTTTTTTCTGTTTCATACATATTGATTTATGTATATAATACAGAGTAGTTTGTTGATAACACAATAAATAACAAAACAGCGATGGCCAGTGCAAAACGCTTACAGTTAATTTAAAATCCTAACGGGAATTGATCCAATCACTACGGGTATAAAAACATTTTTGTATGCGTCCACTTCCATATCTATTTCATTTTGTAGCTGCAACTGATAGGTTTTTTGTAACGATAAATTACAAATAAACATATTCGGACTTATTTAACGTTATTCGTTGTTTTTATATATAGTGCAGGTACCTATTTAAAACTTTTAGTATTGCCACATTTTTAATCATAAATTCTTTTATAAACGTTGAATCTGTGGAAACAAGTTAAGTATGATTAATGTCAATGTAATACTTTCAAACTTATTAGGCAATTAAAAATTAATGCAAATATGATTTTTGGGCCAATAAGAAGGTTAAGCAGTGGACATTTAATTGGCCGTAATTAATCCGGTTTAATTAGCCGCCGGTCTTAACCACGGGAGGATCATACTCTCATAAGATACGTGCATAAAATAGGAGCTAAATGCTGCTGTGTTTCGTATGGTACGTTTAGAGGAAGGGAGACTAATCTTTACTGCTACTGAGGCAATATATTTTATTCCTCATAGGTAACGAACAACGTATCTATACTTTGATTTTTAATCGAGGATAGACGTGTTATCTATACTCATTCGTTGAACGAAGTTTCCCATTTAAAAACTTTAGAAGAAAGTCCAAAATAACAAAAAGTCTAATCATGTGCCTTTTACCTTGAACCAGTCATTTAAATAAAACTAATTTTACGGATTTTATCGCGTATATTAACCTATTTTATATTCCCGACGTTTCGAGCACTTTACAACACCCATAGTCACGGGGAGGACTGAGGTGTATGACGTCCCAATGTTAACCACGGCTACCTCCAGATTAAAAATTATTAATTTTTGTTCTGATCTACGCAGTATAAACTTACAGTATCTTGAAGTTTTGCAGTTGTATGCTTGGGTTGGGATTTCATTTTATTAATTATGGGATCCCAAGCAGATCTCTATTGAAATAAGGATGATTTTTGATTTCAATGGCCTCGCGAATCATCCTTGGGAGGAATCGGTGTTATTTAGCGAGGATTTGTGGTCTATCAAATCTAATGTAGAGACGGGGGCGATCCTGTACGTGGTCACAGACTGCAGACTTCCCGGAGCGTTGATTCTTCACATCAGCTATGTGTTCTTTAACGCGGGTTTTTATGGATCTTTTAGTTTGTCCTATATAAGAAAAACTACATTTACAAGCAAGCTTCTACACTCCTGCATCTTGCAGAGGAACATTACACTTGACTGATGGTAAAAACTGACTAATCTTCTTCGACGGCTTGAAGTATGTTTTAATGGAAGCACGCTTCAATATATAGCCAATTTTTTAGTGACACCTCTGACATATGGCAGTACAGCAGGCACTCGCTCGACTGTGGCCGGCTTCACTCGTTCACTGTGACCTAGGCGCGGGACCCGAAACTTATTGTCATGCGAAACTTGCTCGACGTGTTGGAGCTCGGCAGCCAGGTGTTTAATGTCACAGATCCCTGAATCCACAGAATTCCGAAACGGAATCCCGAAACGGAATTCCGTATGTATGTGGCCGGCCTTAGAGTACAAAACAGATTGCTATGTAATAATAATTAAAATAGAAACAATAAATATAAACTTACTGTCCGGTAAATCACATTCTTTTATAACGTTTCTCCAAGCAACATCCTTGATTTCATTCATTTTATATTCTTCGGTAGTGGTCGCCCATAAACAGGGATATTTCCTTACACTTTTTATAAAGTGTTCCATATTTGCAATAACGAAATACAGACGAATACAAATGAGTACCTATATACACTACGAAAAAGTTCTCTCAGGTAAAGACAGACACGATCTGATGATGTAGCGGCGGCGCGGAAGGGTGTGCGGAGGTACAAGAGGTGAAATATAATATGAAAATATCGCTCGGTCGATCGAAAAAAATATTTATAGCTTGAGATGTAATATATATTATAGCTCAGTGTAAACGGTTCCATATGAAATGTGTGGTCAGCGATATTAATTTATATCTCGTGATGTAATATATATTATATTATATCCCATAGTGAAAAGCGGGCTTTAGAGTATTGTCGAAAGGCCTTAATTTTGCTATAACACCGAAAAAATTACCGTACGAAGAAATTATCTGCAGTGTCGAGGACTGTTTATTTAAAAACAATATGCGAAAGGAAGATTTGGAAGCGATACGTCAAGACATTTCGTCTATGTTACGTCAAAGTTCAGCGCCAAAACCGAATCTACCTAAAGACGAATTTAAAGCGTTGAATAACCTACGCAATAAACCAGAACGCACGATTCTCCGCGCAGATAAGGGAAATTCCACGGTAGTCATGGATACGTCGAATTATAATTCTAAAATATAAGAACTTTTGTCGGGTGCAAGTACTTATAGAAAGGTTAAAAACGACCCAACAAATAACGCACTTAAAACAACTAGTGACCTCATAAAGAAACACTCCGAAAAATTAAATCTAGACCTAAAATCGATAATACCTACGTGTACCAAACCACCAAAAATACACAAGCCCAATGCTCCACTATGTCCCATAGTGAGCCAAATCGATTCACCCACTTACAGATTGGCTCAACACTTAGCGAAAATACTCTCAACGCTCAAGGGACGTACAAGAGCACACACAAAGGATTCCTACCATTTTATCAGCAAGATTAAATACCTACATCTGGCAGACAATGAAACTATGGTCAGTTTTGATGTGCAGTCTCTGTTCACATACTTCCCTGTTGAAGACTGCATCTCGATTGTTACTAAAGGCTGGAGGAAAACAACATGCCCGTAGAATATGCAGTATTACTCAGACACTGCCTTACATCTGACTACCTATTGCGGAAAGAAGAGTTTTACAAGCAAGTAGATGGAGTGGCGATGGGCTCACCTATATCTCCCATTGTAGCCGATATATTGATGAAAGACTTTGAGGAGAAAGGCCTGCTTACTTCCCCCGTAAACCCAAGATTCTACAAGCGGTACGTAGATGACACTTTCACAATTCTATCTTTAGATAAAGTAACTGCAATTTTTAGACCATCTTAACTCGATAAATTCTAAAATTTTGTTCACAATGGAATTAGAGGCAAACAATTCTTTAGCTTTTTTAGATGTGTTAGTAATTCGGAATCCTGATAACACCTTGATGTACACTGTGTATATAAAAAAGACCCATACAAGACACCCTTTTTTTTTTTTTTTTTTGCGGATGGAAAATCATCTAATGACGCCTTTCGCTGTGGGTGGAGCGGAAGGGAGTGACTAGAAACCATCCGTGTTCCTTCAGTGCCCTTACGTTCCGGAGCCGCGGTATCTCTTTCGAACAGCCCGCAGCCCCGGCAGGCGTCGGCCCTTGCGGGCCCCTTCACGCTGCTGACAGCTCTTTGAGGCGCGCGTGGAACAAAACGCGCCGTCGACACGGCCTGTCGTCGTTAGACGGACGGACGGCGAGCTACCCATTGCTCGCCGTCCACAGGCCCGCGCCTACGGTGGTATCCTGTAAAAGATACAAGACACCCTGACAATAAGCTTCAGGTTCCGCGCCTACGTCACATTGAACGAGTGAAGCCGGCCACAGTCGAGCGAGTGCCTGCTGTACTGCCATATGTAAGAGATGTCACTGACAAGATTGGCTACATCTTGAAGCGTGCTCCCATTAAAACATACTTCAAGCCGCCGAAGAAGATTAGGCAGTTTTTACCATCAGTCAAGTGTAATTTTCCTCTGCAAGATGCAGGAGTGTACAAGCTTGATTGTGAATGTGGTCTCTCTTATATAGGATACACTAAAAGATCCATAAAAACCCGCATTAAAGAACACATAGCTGATGTGAAGAATCGACTCTCCGGGAAGAAAGTTTACTTTGTCAATCGCGATAAATATAATTATTATAGTTATATGAATATTATAATATTATTGTTTCCATAAAAACACTTTTAATATTACTTTAAAGAAAATTAGCAACGACCTTGATCAAATTTATTATTGGACGTCGTATTTTATTTTCATTTCCTGATTATTTTCTATTTTATTTGAAATAGAACAGCAAACAGCAAAGCAATTAAATAAATCCCGAAACCAATAAAATCTAAGTCAGGTCTCGGGGAAAATAAGACCAGTATCGTTTGTATGTGAAAGCAATTAATTTCATCGGCCATTGAAGCTTTCACGTGGAATAATGGCGATCAAACATTTACTTTTTGTTGGTTTTAATGGATACCAGTATACGTGATTTATTTCACGTATATTAATTTACAGTGAGTAGTAAATATATTTTATATATACATATATTTTCAGACGGATAATCGTTTTATTCGCCTGAAAATTCTAATTTATCACAAGGTCATAGACAGAGTATAATTTCATTATATTTTGATCAGCATAATAAAAGCTGTGTATCGAAATTTTTAATCGACTTGTATTTGATATGATAAATTGAACCTATTTTAAAAGATTAATAATAGAAATTATATAATTCAACTCTTTAAAATTTGCTTACAAACTTCCTATCTACATAACGAACTGAACGTATTTTACGAAAAGGAACAAATTGCCTTTGTACACGGGCACTATTTGTAGCTAATGTAAAAATATTTTATTCAGGATTTACCTATGCAGTGTTGCCTAATGAAATTTCGCATAGCTAAATTAGAATAGAGGGTAGCCTCTTTGTCTCGCTGTTTACAGATTGGCAACATGGGTATTTGTATAAAGTGAAACAAACGAAAAACAAACAAAAGTTCTACAATCTCAACAATATAACCATTGCCTTTGTTTGGCGGCCTTAACCATACTAGAAACAAAATAAACAACAGTGAACCGGTTCACAGGTTTTAATTCAGGTAAAAATATTTAAAAATGGAAAACAGGCTTAAATGTTATAATTAAAAACGTATCCTTAAAATAATAACTTGTAATTTTTATTTTATAATGGTGATGACGTAAACGAGTGATATAAAAGTCAAACTATTAAAGTTTAGAGAATATCCGATGACATCCTATATTAGAAAGTTGAAATGCCTAACAGTCATTTTTTTACAATACCTAGTGGTTGCCTAGCGGGTTGAAATTCGACCGTTAATGAATCTTTCAACTGCACGTTAATGTATAAAACAGAGATATCTAATATGCAAAATATAAAATAAACGCTTTCTTCCCTAGACTTGACTAGTGTACACTGTTGATAAAGAAACATTTGAAATCACACAAATTGAAGCTTATTCAGTCACTCTGTCAATAATTTATTTATTTATAAATTATCTCTTCTCTGTATGACTGTTTGACTACAGACTATTAAGTGTTTGACATTAGCCTAAAAGTAACAGCATACATATGTATGCTTGTACTAATAGAACAACACGGGCCACCGGCGGACCAAAGGGGAGAACATACGCAGTCGTATCCCTCTATCAAAGAATAAGTTCACGCGGTCCTATGTGTACAATAAAACTAGTTGCAGCCGTATTTCTCACTAGACTAAATCTGTTTGCGCGGCGGAATCGATATCTTACAAAAATGCCGATTTGTTCGGCTTTTGCTGTAAAAAGAGATCTGTCACGTCAAATTTACAAAAAGATAAGCGTTATCTTTCATAAATAAGTAATTTTTAATCACATCATTGCTATTTACTTCTATTAAAACTTAAAATTTACATAATAACGGTTGCGTTGTGTCGGATTTGTGTACCTGTGGCGGATTGGGATTATTTTATTAGATATAGTGGACTGTATTGACATTCTTAATCCCCTGAAACATTCAGTTACCGCAGTCACAGAACTACACCAAAAACAGCAACAAACTACTCACGGTCTTACTAGCCAGCCTCCCAAGATCAGCAAAGTTGACAGCTCCTGGTAGCTTCTTCTACGCCGTAGAATACACTAGCAATTAGATTGTACACGCTACAGTCTAGAGTAGTCCCTTTTTAAAGTTTTTGGAGAGATATTCACATCACAAATAACACAAAGAGAATGTATATATGGCTTGTATCGGCTCCTACCCTCTTCATCGTTTTTTTTAACTCCACAGATTATTACAATGCATATTACGTCACAATGTTGCCACTAGGTGTCACCGGCGCTCAGATCGCAGCAGATCATTGTGCCTCGGTTTAAATTCTGTGAGTTGCGGTTTATTACTGAACAGTACCAATACGACTGATCTGAGTCTATACCAGAGTTGTCGCTGTCACCGAGCGTTGTTATAATGTATTTACGTATGTGTAAAATTGTCAGTTTAATGTCTTAATTGTTATGTGTTAATTTCGTAACAATAGGCAGCCGTTATTGTATGCGTAGATTTTTGTATAAATGACAGACTATTCTGTAACGAGGAAAAACGCTATGGCTACTCTCCTACGGTCCATATTATGGTTGTACTGAACATCAATAAATGATAGATATAATTTGTCCAAGCCATAATTATATTTTTGACATTGGCAACATAAACGTAAACAATGTTTGTTTTATTTTATTTTATGTATTTGTAACATATTATATTATATATAAATTTTAGCTTTCTGCACTCCTTCTCCATATAAACGTTAACTTTGAGTATGTCAAATTTCATGCTTCACTGTACGCGCAATTTACTTAAAAATGGGTACAAAGTGTTCCCTTCACGTATTAATATATTATAGATTACGCGAAACCATTTACGTTCTTTTTAGATACTCCGGTATCTAATGGAATTACAATATTAAAATAGGTAGGATTTCGAATGTTGTAAAAAATGTAAATGTTTTTCGTATATTTTTACTTACATCCTCCTCTGCTTCAGGCTTACTTGTTAATATGTCAGTTTAAACTATCGGATATAATTTTATCTATCAGTTGCGTAATAATCTGCTGCTGAGACATTTCTGTTACAGCCTGAGTATGTTAGTTAATACGCTCGACAAATATGTCGATAACGTCAAATCTACCTGGTGTGGGAGGAACTATTGACCAGTACTGTTTATGGGCTAATGAGATTGATAAGATTGATATTTGATTAGCAAGAAAACTTTTAAGAAAATTTTTGTTTGAATGAAATTGGGATATTTCGACATTATATTTGGAAAATAAACGAAGTGTTTATTATCGTTTGACATCCCTCTTTTAATTTCATTAGCAATCAGGCTCTTTTGTGAGAGAAGGCCAGTGATGTAATAGTTTATTGAATTTTGTGCCTAGCACAGAATTGCCTTATTTGGCTACTTGCCAAGAGGTAGAAATAATACTTTTCCAAGGAATTGCCTTCTGAGTAAATCAAAGATATCTTACTTTATATTTCCGAATTAAAGTAGAGAATATTGTACTATATATAAATTCAGTTCATTAGAATACTAAGGATGTTTATTGGACTTAATTTAGAAAGGCGTACTATTAAGTAATTGTTTGTAACTTCAGTTCAGCAAAATTTATGTATATATGTGTAAGCATTTGAATTTTTTTTTGTTATATCCTTATGTACCTAGTACCGCATGTCGTCATATTAGAGTGAGAGTCAGGGCGGCATTTAGCTTAGTGTTGATATGTATGTGTTCACGCTAGGCAGCGAAGAAAACGACAAAAATATGGTAAGGCTAGCGAGTTTTCGACAGTTAATTCAGTGGTGAGCAAGGTTGGCCCTGGTTTAACTCGCGTGGAGGTTTGCAGGCATCACAATCCCTTCGAAAGGTTAAATGTAAACCTACTTTCTATTGCGAAGCAGTGTGATCCGGAAGAAGCCTCAAGCCGGAAGTGTCTTATTTGCTTATCGTGGTTATAAACCACAAATATGCTTGGCCGGGTCGCTAGTTATAAGTGAGAGTAACGCAACGCATCTGCAATTTCCCTGGTGCTCCAGTTGTTCATAGGCGGCAGTCAACACTTACCATCAGATGAGACGCATGCTCTTTTGCCCTCTCTTCTATAAAGAAAGATTAAGGATATTACCATTGAATCCACCATTCCACTACTGTTGGAACCATACCTAACACAAGCATTATAAGCTTATTTGGAGTTGTTAATGTTGTCCATCATACAAAAGTTGTAGCAATATAAGGCCGCGCGCTGAAGGTTTGCCGATGATCTTGTCTGTGCTTATCTGCTCAGCGAAATTAGCCTAGCTGACTTTCTGTAATAGTAAATACTAATAAAACCTATAAAAATGAATGGAAATGACGTATCTCAAAATTATGTGTCTTAATTTCCTATTAGCTTTAGTGGTTGTCGGAAATTAATTTGACTAGCTCCGGATGGCTAGCTTATTTGTGCAGGGTACTAGGGCCTATCTCGGGCAACGGTTCGACTAACGTATGACGTCATGGCACTATCAGCTATCCTGTATGTGGACTGAATTGTTCTTTCTGTAAGATTTCTTTTCATGTGGCTTACTAAAATCAGATTATTGTGGCAGCTTAAGTTCGATCGATTTCACCATATTATGATGTTGTAATAATATCCACCACCCCATATTGTCCGCCGATGTAGTAAGAGGCGACAGAGCGAAATGAACCAGGAAATGGCAGCAGCATCTTTGTGATAACAACTCAAAATAATAAAAAACTGCGGTCTCCTGCAAAATCTTGGAGCTATGGAAAAGTCCCCTTGTGAGGCAATCTGTGGGGAAGGTCTGTGTTGAGCAATGAACTTTACTGGTGAACATAGGAATATAGGCTATAGTTGATGGATAATAGATGAAACTTGATGTCCTCTATTATATAATACTAAAATTGTAATATCATTAAATATGCAACCAGACTTGAAACCAATAAGGGCGTTACATATTTGCCTGTGACAGTTGAAAAGTAGGTTATGAACATTGGATAGGAAAACAGACATATATGTCAAATTATAATTTGAAGCACTGTAGGATATATATTATCGTGTAGATACGCAAAGTAACCTTTAGATTGTATAGTGTTTTTAATCTTCTTGAAGTTTTAAACATGGAGTACCATAGATCTAATACGTTGTTATGAACCTTAGAATTTCTGATGAAATAAGATTTTTGCAAAAACAATATCATTTTATTATAATTAAACATACGGAAATGCGCCGTGTGGAGACAAAAATGTGAATTAATAATTATTGTCTCGATAAAACATGAAACCGCGAGCCTGCCCCGGCCACCGGCCTGCGCCACAGATTGGTAGTTTGTTACATAAGCTAGTGCTAAAGCGTTTTACGAGACATCTAGATTGGACATACGTTGCTTGTTTTATAACTCTTCCCACTTTAATGCTCAACTTTAATAGCTAAACACCGTATGTGAGACAGCTTTAATGTGTTTAAATTAAATTCACCACTAGATTATTTTCTATCAAAATATGTTGCAAACATTTTTTTAACAGTTGGTAGCCCTATGTCTTAGTATTGGTTGCGGTAGAGTGGCCGCTTTTGCGACCATGCCTTCAGAATATTATCATAATCATAATCATTAGTCGAATGTTGCATTTGAATCTACGAAATTTTAAATTGCAATTCATAATCTTGAACATTGCACTGTTAAAAAAATTATACTTAGTCGCAAACAATTTTCTTTAATTTAATACTGTGTGGAATATAATGTCAGTTAATTATAATTCACTAAGAGGGCAATTTTCGAAGAGATAGTATTAACGAAGTAGGAAAATGCAAATTTCTTGGCAAGTTGCCTTGGACGACAATTTGCTGCTAGTTGAGAAACTAGATAAAATGCTGATTTACAATTGGGCAGTTACAAATAATGTTAACGATATTTTTCTTAGCTTTAATAATTTCTTAATTTTTTTTTAAGTGGTAGATCCATGCTATAGCTAATCCCTTTTTATTGGAAACGAGGCATTCCATCTTACTCCTCACGAGTGACAACGCATCTGCATTTTAATTCGTAATCGAGGATAGATATAGATATCTATGGGCTACAGCAAACACTTACTATCACGTGAACTGTGTGCTCGTTTGTCACCCTTATCCTATAAAAATATATATAATAAATTAATAGTAAAAAGTAAACATTTTTAAAAACAAGCTTTCATTGAAATGCTTTAAAAAGAAGAAAATAAACTTTAAATTACATGAAACCCATGAATTTATTACATTACACAATTTATATGATAAAAAAAAACTTGTCGCAAGATTTACCTGTGTATATAAACAAGAATACAATAGTTTTTGTACTATTAACACAGAATAAATAATAGTACAATTATTAATATTTTTTTTATTTTTTAGTTATTGCTGGACATGTTTCTAAGTTGTTTAATGCGTCATTGTTGTTGTTTTGTTCTTTCATTGTTTTTATCGCCAGCAGTTGACCCTTGTTGTTCCCTACAAATTAGTTCGAGCACCACCAAACTATCCCTAACCTTTGACAAGCTTAACTCAAGAATTATGCTATTTACATTTGGTATGGCGGCCATTTCATTTTCCGCCTTTTTAGATATGGCCACATTCTAGCTCCATCATCAAATCAACTATATGTCATAATAATATTGCATTGTTACACTAAACGTTCGCCATATTGGATTTAGGATGACACTTTACTTATTGTATTTCGCTCAACAAGCCCTTTCATATGATACCCATATCATAGAACTTACTATGGAAGTTATAAATTGGTATTTTGTATTACTTTAATTATTGCATATGATATGGGTTGCTATGGAAATGATTAATATCCATTTTATAACTTTCGTAATATTGGATTAAAAATGGCCGCATTATTTAATAATCGTCGTTTATCGCGGGAACCAGATGTGTGTACCAAATTTTAACTCGATAGCTTCAGTTAAAGTGGATGAAATATGGATTGCAGAATTCCAGAACATACATACAAGTGAAGTTAAATAAAAGCTTTCAAAAACTAATAAATAATTTATTCGTGGCCGTAAATGCAGTTGTTGATCGTTAGGTCCCGTCCTTGAGTTCCGAGTCGGATCTAAAATCAGTTATTTGGCTTTTCTGACAAGAACTTCTCAGTACCCACCCATAGGAAGTTGGCGGTGTTTAACCCAAGTGCCTTGGAAAGCACGTCCATTTGTCGTGCGCCTGATCTCTTTCCGTTCATGTCGAATCTATGCTCATCATATCTCATCTCACAGTCCTATCAAAATATGAGAATGAGGGAATAGAGAGGGCACCAGTGTCATATATGCACTTGCGATATAGTTCTGACCTGAATAGGTGGCTAGTTTTCGTTGATTCTAAACGCCGTGACTGAAATTCGGCTTGGAGGGCTTTAATATAGCATATTCTCGTTTTGTGTAGTGAAACAAGCTGTTCATTATTAGTTTTAATTTTCTGCCAATAAATGAAACCGCGACTAAAGTTCTAATTATTTTTTATTGTTCTACTGAGTAATAGGAGTGAGTCTTCAAATTTCACAAAATAAAATTATTAAAGATATGATTAAAATATAAAACTAACACACTGAGGCAAAATTAATGAATTTAAACAATTGTACGTTGAACCTTGCGTCTTTATACACAAAATTCTAAGTGGTCAAATACATTCTCAAGTAAGCTTATACCTACTTATATCTACTTACTTATTACCAGAACCCAATATGGAATTAAGGAGATAAATTGTATAATAAATTAGTTAAGGCGATAAAATATGTTAAATCTAATAATGGTTATTTATTTATTTCCCACTATCAAATTATCATTACAGGTTTATTACCTAATGAGATAATGTAGACAACTATTTTTACAAACTACAATTAATTACAATTACACAATTATAATCTAATAATTATTGATCATGATTTGTACTTATTTCTACTACAAACACCATATCTATTTCACAGTAGGACCACAACTTATTTCAAAGAGAGCTCTTACTATGGACCCACCCAGAGTATAACAAAATAGATCTATGTCTTCTGCTATACGGTTGAGGATACAGAGTGCGCGCGTAAACGGCGCCTCATTCACCAGCTTATAATAATAATAATAATAATAATTCTTTATTATCAAGAATAAATCACAAGAACTTTTATGAAGTCTCTGATTCCTAAACTAGACGAGTCTGTATCTTAGGAATCAGCGGCCTCTCCCAGAGTTGTAACACAGGTAATACTAAAAGAACTATGCATGTTTTCATTGTTATAGTAGAAACAAAAGAAAAGTAAACAACTTTACAAATTTAACAAATTTATAAAATTGAATCAAAAAATAATAAATGTTGTAATTTAATAAAGTATTCTATATGTGTTATATTTAATACTAAACATCTATACTATACATACATTTAATATACATATATACAAAACGAGCACACGCATATATATGTGTATATATACTTATATATAATTATATATATATATATATATATATATATATATATATATATGTGTATATATACTTATATATAATTATATATATATATATATATATATATATATATATATATATATATATATAATTAATAAATTTTCTGTTTTATTGTAATCTAACGACAACAACCAATCACGAACTCTAATTTTACACTCGTGTTTTGAAAGTGGATAGAAATTCAGAATTTTGTTAAGTTTGTTATAGAGTACTATTGAGAGATATGCGCTTTGTCGTCTAGCAAAAACAGTGCGGCATCTAAAAGGTGCCAGTACGTTGGGTATTCTACGTTTATTACGACAGATCTCAGGGTCGTAGGGAGTGCGATCGTGTTGCTTGGTGATCAAATTTTGAACGTATAATTGCCTGACAGACAGCAACTTGCATTCGCTGTATAATAATTTTGTTGAGTACCTATAAGGTTTGAAAGTCATAGTTTTTAGTAAACATCTTTGTGCTCTTTCGAGCTTAATTAAAAAACTTTTGCACGATCCTCCCCAGACACTTATGCAATAGCCTATAATTGATTGTGCTAAAGTAAAGTATACTGTGCGCAATAAATCAAAATCAGCAATGTGTCTTAGCTTTTTAAATGTCCAAATAAGTATACGAGTCCGGGATGAAATAAGATCAATGTGTGGGAGCCAGCTAAATTTTTCGTCTAACGACACACCAAGGTATTTTACAATTTTAGATCTAGTTATATTAAGGCAAGAGCATTTGTCTGTTGACATTAGATCACAAAAATGTACTTTCAGTTCAATACCCTCAACAGTTGGAGTATTGGTAATACGGAACTGTAAGTACGTTGATTTAGATACGTTTAGTGTTAGTAAATTTTCCACAAGCCATTGTGCCACACATTGGAGACCCCTTTCAGCAATCACCTGAACGTCAGCCCAAGTCTCTCCATAAAATATTATAGCCGTATCATCGGCATAAGTGAATAATTTGCCATGTATTAATGGCATACGACAAAGGTCATTAATATAAATTAAAAAGAGACTCGGCCCTAGGATACTTCCTTGAGGGACACCAAAAGTGACACTAGTATAAGAACTGATGAAATTTTTAATCTTAACTCTCTGCACTCGGTGACTTAAGAAGCTTTTAAAAATAGAAAGGGCCGAATTTCTAATTCCGATATTTTCCAATTTGTGTACAAGAATGTGAATCGAGACGGTGTCGAAAGCCTTTGCTAAATCAAGAAAAACACCCAAACATTTTTTTTGTTTGTCCAACTTATTGGTTACAAATTCTGTCAAGCCTTTTACCGCATCTTCTGTGCTATTACCCGTTCTGAAACCGAATTGCGTGCTTGATAGAATATTGTATTTGGTCAGGAATTTTACCAAATGGTTATTCAACAGCCTTTCTAATATTTTCGAAAGAGCTGGCAGCACAGAGATAGGTCTGTAGTTTTCGACACTGTCTCGAGCTCCACTCTTGTATACAGGAGTAATGAAAGATCTTTTGAACACCTTTGGAAAGCATCCTTGTTCAAAAAAAAAATTAAAGAGATTGGTAAGCGGTAATATAATTATATCTTTTATTATTTTAAGAAAAACGGCAGAGATAGAATCCTACCCAATAGCACAAGCACTTTTAAGACTTAACAAAGTAGATTTTACCTCCGTCTCGTCAGGTGGATAGAGCACAAATGAGTTAAGAGATCTGTGGGTCGAACTTGTAACTGTACGTTGACCACGATTTGCAATTATTTTATCTGCTAATTTTTTACTTAGATTAGAAAAATAATGATTCGCTCTCTCAACTGAAACCGTAAGAATTTCCTTAATTAGATTATCAACGTTATTATTTATATTATTACGTCCTGAGATAGATTTAATGACAGACCAAGTTTCTTTACTGCTTTTGGCACTCTTTAAAAGATGTGTTTCATGTTGGCGCCTGAGTTTTTCTAACAATGAATTACAAAAATTCCTGAACCGTTTGTAAGAAATTTCTAGTATCTCATTATCAGGGTTTTTTTTAAGATTTTGGTGTAGTTTATCATGGTTGCGGATACATTTGATCAAGCCAGGCGTCATCCATGCTTTAAGAGTACGTCTAGATCTAGATAGCTTAATTTTTGTTGTTATTTTTTACAGCCGATGATAATATGTTGACGAATTCATGAGCTGCTATGTCTGCATTACAAGTAGGAGATATGAATGAAAAATCTACTGCTTCAACTGATTTTATGGCGTTTTTATAGTTATTTTATCAATGAAAATATTATCAGCCTTACGTTTGGAATCTAAAGATAGATGGACAAAGACCCCTTTGTCGTATCTCCTCAGTTTCAAGGCACTCCCCTTCTTGCCTCAGCCAGTATCGGTATCCTCGGAGTCGACATATCGATTGACGTGCAGTTTCGTGGTCACTTGGAAGGGAAGGCCAAATTGGCCTCTAAAAAACTTGGCGTGCTCAGCAGAGCGGGACAGTATTTCATGCCGGCACACCGCCTGCAACTTTACAAGGCGCAAGTTCGGCCTCACATGGAATACTGTTCCCATCTCTGGGCAGGGGCTCCCCAGTGCCAGCTCCTTCCACTTGACCGCATCCAACGCAGAGCGGCTCGAATCGTCGACGACCGAGCCCTTTCCGATCGGCTCGATTCATTGGCACTGCGAAGAGATGTTGCATCCCTTTGCATTTTCTTTCGCATCTACCATGGGGAGTGCTCTGAGGAATTGTTCGGATTAATCCCAGCCGCCAAATTTCACGAACGCACATCGCGGCAGAACTCCCGATACCATCCACACCATCTGGATGATTGGCGGTCCACCACTATGCGATTTAGAAGATGTTTTCTTCCTCGCACGACCTCCTTGTGGAATCGATTACCATCAGCGATTTTTCCGGACCGATACGACTTAGGGACCTTCAAGAAAAGAGCGTACTCCTTTTTAAAAGGCCGGCAACGCATCTGCGATTCCCCTGGTGTTGCAGTTGTTCATGGACTGCGGTAGTCACTTACCATCAGGTGAGCCGCATGCTCGTTTGCCCCCTCTCCTATAAAAAAAAAGATGGGTAAGAATTAAGGCGTGGTCTGTGATAGTACTTACTATCCATGACTATTATTTTGGTGTTTAATATCCTTTTGGTCATTACATGATCTAAGCAATTTTTTATACGTGTGGGGTAAGTGTGACCAGGCAAGAGACCCAATCCAGCAGCTAGATTTAAATATGGTTCACTATGTTTATCCTCATTGCCTTCTATAATGTTAATATTGATATCGCCAATAAGAAAGATGTTTTTAGCCTTTATTGGTCGAATAATACTTTCTAGGGTATTTAGAAAACTATCAATATAATAAAACGACGGAGACCTGTATACCGATAAAATGACTATATCTGGGTTAATTTTAATTAATAGATAATTAGCACCC
This sequence comes from Parnassius mnemosyne, assembly GCA_963668995.1. Lineage (NCBI taxonomy): Eukaryota > Metazoa > Arthropoda > Insecta > Lepidoptera > Papilionidae > Parnassius > Parnassius mnemosyne. The sequence continues at coordinate 51,816,261 of CAVLGL010000104.1, read as the reverse complement.
GTTGGTTCAGGTTCTGTAATTATGCAATCAAAACTATGCTTGGTATAAACGGTTATACCGCCGTTTTGATTAAGACATTTTTTTGAAAAATGGCATTTATAACCCGGAAGACGTGGAACGGGCTTATTCAATTCTAAGCGTCATTCGGTTAAAATTATTATATCCGATTCAAAAGATAGTTGCGATATGTATGCCATAAAGCCATCAATGTTTTTGTATACACTACGTATATTTTGCGCAATAATATTAATGGACATATTAGATACCTTTACTAAGTTATTGCACTTTAAAGCATCACAAATATAAGATGAAGTAACAGTGATATTATCGCTGTCGCAACTATGGGCTTTTAAAATAATATTTTTTATATCTATGTACTTATACAGAAAATCTATTAAGCGATTTTTAAAATGAACAATAGTTTTATGTGATTTTATGTATACATTAATATTATTAACCATAAAATATATACAATATATTAATACACATATTATATAATTATACATTATAAAATATATAAAAATATGATATAAAATAATAAATTTTACAATTTTAGAGTTCATGCATGACACAAATGAAAACAGTATAAGAAAAAAGATCCCAAAATTTAAGCCGGGAATATCTCCACGCTGTAGTCATTTTTGGTTTCTCAACTTGGCTAAGTCAGATTCGGAATCAACTCTGATGTGTGGTTTACCCTCATCTTGACGCAGGTACGCCCTTCCAAAAGAAGTCCAGCAAAACTTATATCCGTGCTCCTGCGCAAATATTCGGGCTAAATAGTTAAGGCACCTTGCTTTCTGCGTTAAATGTTCTGAGATTAAAACTGGTTTCTTTGGACCTTCTATAGAGAGGTGTGAAGTATAAAATTTATCCGCGTAATTTTTTGTGTTATATTTGCGCGCATTTTTTAATATTCTTTCTTTCTTTAGTATAGTACTCAAGTCGACAATGATATTTACACTTCCAGTTTTATTCTTGGTGCGATATATGTCTTTTATTTCTTGCTGTTCGAGAGGAACTTCCAGGACGTTAGCCGTTTTTAATACAATTTTGCATAAATTTTCTTTAGTTACACTAGTTGCCGCCGGGATATTACGTAATTCAAGATTCGATGAGATGATTGTTTGCTCCAGTGTATTAATTTTTTCTTCTAATTGATGTATATATTCGTTATATATGTTATAATTGGTCATCCTTTATTTGTTTCTCGAGAGAGTCAAATTTAACTTTCATCTCATTGTACTGTTTCGATATCATATCAATGGATTCCTTTATTTCATTGTTTTGGGATAGGATTTCTTTCATAGCAGTCTGTAATGATGAAATTTGCTATTATATTGTCCTGAAGTCTTAGTAAGCATCCCTTTAATTTCCTCCATAAAATGATCCATAATATACTTTATCTCCAGTTTTGCGCCTCAACGTAACAACATTATCGTCGTTATTTGGAGAAGGCATGTCAGGCGAGGAGATTGCGCTATTTACTAGGGATGCAGCCCTAAAAAACCCTGCAAAATAGAAATGCGGGTGCTTTCTATTTTTGCTCTTGTCCACCGGAGGGGTAGCGGGGGCGGTGTACGTTTGAGTGGCATATTAACACTTCAAGAGAAATAATATCAAAGTACTAGGAGTTCAGGGTTTAGTCAATGGTAGTAAATGCAATGTCACCGCAGGGTCAGCTAATCTGGATGGCGATCGACGATTTCATACAGAAACTCGTTCCGTCCAATTTACATAGACCCGTTTGTTAGGATAGTATTTATTACGAACACGTTTTATGAATAGCAGTGGTGACTTACGGTAGTTGTGGGTTATGAATGCATCAATGCGTTAGTATGACGGACTTCTCGTTCCCACTTGACACTTGATTTATTGTATACTTTTGTAAGTCACTCACACACACGCTCCGAGAGATTTCAAGATCTTATGCACGCACACTACAGATGACTTGCAAATTGCAGAAAAAAACTCCTGTGGATGTATGTTATCCTATTTTTTGTGTTCAATTAAATCAATGAAATACGAAATAAATACGTAGCATGGAATTATTAACTCTAAACAGACGTCCAAACTGGGCACAATCCGAGGGGAGAAGCTTAGTGCGGCCGCGTGGCACAGCCAGCAACCACGACTGCCGCCGCTGCCACACGTATCTGTCCGGAACATAGATACACACTTGTTGCAATACGTCTGAATTGTAAATCTTTCCCCTCATCGCCTTAAAGATATATGAAGGCACTCCCCTTGTTGCCTCAGCCAGTATCGGAATCCTCGGCGTCGAAATATCGAGTAACCTGCAGTTTCGTGGTCACTTGGAAGAGAAGGCCAAAGTGGCCTCTAAAAAGCTTGGCGTGCTCAGCAGAGCGGGACATTATTTCGAAACGAAACTAAAAGTCACTGGCTTGAATCAGCCATTAATCTAATGCCGTAAACTTCTCCCACCACCAGCCTTTTTAGAGAAGTTATAGGGTATACTTAGCGTTGCTAGTATTCTCAAAATATGTCATTTATGTATGTTAAGAAAGAAAATATGCGTATGCGTGCACACATGCTAGGTAAGGTGCACAAGAGAGAGAGAGAGAGAGAGAGAGAGAGAGAGAGAGAGAGAGAGAGAGATACAAAGAGAGCGATGCATAAACGACATGGTTATACCGAGATCTATTGGGAGACTCTAGTTGTCATTCTCATAATTGCCTCTTACGGCACCCCCGGGATAAAACGGGGTGATTTTTTTTCTTACGCCGCTATCACACGGCAAGTGTATACTCGTAAGTAGCAAGTAATAAAATAGTGAGGGCTAGTAATATTCCGCTCACCAGATGTCGCTAGTTGACACTGAGGTGAAGTTTTTGTTAACCAATGACCTTTAATTGAGAAGTTAGTTTTACATCAAACGTTAATCAGTTTCTAGAGTATTGTATTCATACACAAAACAATTCCTCAGTGGTTTATTCTTTAATTTTGTACATATTTTAACTCTGTTTTTTTTTTTATGAACTGTTATGAATATATGTGGTTTGATTCATTTATTTTTAATCGAATTAATATCAAATATAACTAACAGCTACAGTAAGAAACATTAACCTTTACATTTATCGAACAAATAAACATACCAGCTATGAAATCTTTTAAAAGGGGCGCCGCCCTGATGGCAGAAATAGTCATGGATACCGTCATTACTCGGTCAGCTTTAAAAAAATAATAAACAAGAAATTAACTGAACAAGGGCAGTTTCAATGCAATATTAAATTTACTCAAATAACATATACGTGGTAGAGCCATGCTGCAAGCTATATAAACCTTTATTAACAATTTTACATAATACTTAATTTTATCTACAATATTAAAAACTATGATAATAAAAAAAAAACTAAAACTAGAAACTTAATTATCATATAGTCCTACTCCCCGCGGTATCGTGCCAAGAACGCTGGCTGCGTTTCCCCGCTGAATGGCTATACTTAGCCTTTGAGCGAGGAAAGCACCAGCCCTCTTATCACCAGCAGCAACGACCAGCCGCGGATGGAGTTCCTTTAGGAACTTCACCGCATGTGGACCCCACGGACCGATAGTCTCTACAGCAAATGGCACAAATATGTAGTCATCTCTCAGAGACTCATATTTGCGCCACTTACTCAGCTCAGCTGCCTCTGATGCCGCCCCGGCTTTAAACGAGGTACCCCTGAGATGAGAGGCCGCCAGAGTGTCTACGCAAGTAGCATCCCACACTAGGGCTTTACCTCTCTCCCAAGGGACCAATGTCATACCGTCGGGTCTCTTGCCATCGTCTCTAAATATTCCACAAGGCTCTAAAACCGAGGGAACATTTATAGAGGCAAGAGCTCTTCGGATGACATCGTTCAAAGAACTGTGTCGTGAAAACCTACCAGCGCTTTTCTTACATGAAAGTCCGTGGAGCCCAAACTTGTCGACGCTGCTACCACAGGGGCACTGATGGGGTTGACAAATCGCCGCTCCTAGTCGGATTCCTACGGCAATACGCAAGCTTTCCCTATCAAGTAATGTGCCGAGATTACTTGATGGTAAAGCGTGTAACCAGTGACTAGATTCCTTAGTCGAAACAGCTAGAAGGCGTGCCTTATCTTGGTCACTATGGAAATTATGAAACAAATCCTTCTGCACGCCCTGTACCAACGGAATATCCCACTGTTTTTGTTGGTTAACTTCCAGTGGAATATTTTCACCAGGACAGAGCGTTTGCCATGTCTGCCCTGCCTCCGTAGCAAAGCATAGGTCTACTTTATTATTTATAATTATGTTACATAAGTCACTGACACTATGCACGGAAGCAAGGAAAGCAGGCAATGCAACGCTAGAAAGATTTCTCACACCAATGCCACCAAATTTTATAGGTAAAGTATCTTGAGCCCAGGCTGTTGTATTTAAAGTTAAATTTAGAATTTTTTCTATAGCAATTTTAAGATTATTATCAATATCTTGTAAAATATCCGAACATTTCCAGACTGGACTCGAGCGGAGTAAGTATGTAAATCTAGGTACAAGAAGACAATATTTTAAAATAGTAAGAGCTATGTGGGGGTTTAATTTATACAATTTATCAACGTGGTTTAAAAACTGATCAAATTTTGTTTCTAAAACAGGTTTAATACTATCGAAAAACAACGGGGCACCTAGCAGGTATAGTGATTCCGTATTGACAGTTTTTATTCCTGGACAAATATGATTGAAATTTTGAATTAAATTGTCTCTATGAGAAGTAGATAAATTATTGGAAAAAAATATTTCACATTTATTGCTATTTGGTTCAAGGCCAATATTTTTAAAATTTCGAAAAATATGAATAAGATCGCTGAGGACGTCATCTGCTCTACCTCCCAGTGTACCGTCGTCTAGGTACCAGACATTCAGCTTGGATTTCAAATTTGAAATAAAGGGTTGAATTCCCAAACTGAAAAGTGCTGGACCCAGAGGGTCACCCTGCTGAACACCAACAGCAGAATCGATAACATGGTTTTCGTAAAACAAGTTAGTATTTTGACTATAACATTGCCAAACGTAATGATAAATTTCGGGGGTATTGTTAGCCACTTCTTTCAGCAAGGTTACCCTATCGATAGAGTTAAAAGCATTCCTTAGGTCAACCTTCACAAGAACATCTGCATCAGAATTTGTTAAAAATGTACGCACTGAATGTACCGCCGCCTCACAGCCACCTCTAGTGCCAAAACCTAGTTGAGTAGGCTGAAATTTGGTCTTAAGGTTAGAGATTATGTACCTGCAAGCTAATTTTGAAGTTAAGCGTCGAAATGTGGAACCAACGGCAATAGGACGGATACCGTTATCCTTTTTTTTGAAGGCACATAATCTTGCCCCATATAACAATGGAATGAAATTTGGATTAACATTACCAGAAAGCATAAAGTTACATAATTTTGTAATGTCTTTAAGAAGTACTCCGCCGGCGTCACCGGCAGAAGCGCTTACAAGATCCTTAAGATGTTGAGGCGTAATTCCGTCAATGCCGCCAGCAGAGCCATTCGAAAATGACATAATTGCTTCTAAAGTGTCTTTTTCCGAAATTTGTAAACGTTGCATAGAAGTCTTGGGAGGCAGCAGTAAACCTTGAGACGGTGTGACCGAAGGATGCTTTTGACGAAGGCTTTCAAGAGTTTCGACATTACGAGGAGCCAGGATGTCGTCTGAGAATAAAATACGGGATGCATTTTTTAAGTCGCCATCCATTACTTTCGACTCAACTACTTTTTTTAAATCAAATTTAGGACGTGGTCGAGATAAATGAGTATTAATTGGGTAATCTAAATTTTGAAAAGATGTCTCTTTTAGTTGAGACGTAATTGATTTATTTATTGTTTTATCAAAATGAAAATGGGAGTACGCGAAAGTAAATAATTTTTGCCAACTATTTTCACTATTAGTGAAACAATTTTGAATAGTGCATGACAATGCTTTAGCAAGCTGCATCCTCGCACCTCTAGGAATTCTTTTAACCACTGGTACATTACGATAATAATTGTAAATTTGCTCCGAAAAAAGGGAAACATTTGTGTCAATAGAGGAATTGCTAAAAAAGTTATGAATTTCTACGGCAGGCTGTGAAGCCGAAATACTTTTACTATGGCATCGTTTAATATGAATATTTAATCCCCTTTTACCTTTAAACAGCCTACCGTCAGCACAATTTTGACACTGTAGGAAATCCGGCTGTGAATGTAGAGGAGCAGAGATATTCATTAGAAAATCTAAACAGATCTCTACAACACTCAAAAGTCTTTATATTGCATATTCATATTAACTTGAAATGTGCTGTACCCCGCATCTTTCCCTGAAACAATCATTTACGGCCTAAATAAAAGCACTTTACTCTATAAATGAAATATTATTACATTACTTCCCTGGATTTATTCCATATTTATAAACATTGTATGTATAGTCGTTACGCTTTGACAGTTGTCAACGGCGCAGCAGAAATATTTTTCTTTATTAATTAGTATTAATTAATTTATTAATTTTTTATTAGTAGTATAGTTGTAGCACGAATGGGTTGGCACGACTGGGGAAGGACCACGCTCTCACAGAATACTAGCGTAAAATAGCAGCTTAACACTGCTGTGTTTCGTATGGTGAGTGTAGAAAACCGGAGACCCTTTTTACTGGAAAAGAGGCATTCCATCTTAGTCCTCACGGGTGACAACGCATCTGCATTTTGATTCGCAAACGAGGATGGATATAGATGTCTATGGGCCACAGCAACCACTTACCATCAGGTGGACTGTGTGCTCGTTTGTCACCCTATCCTTTATTAAAAAACAACAATTAATTTATTAATGTATGAGTTCAATAGGAAAACGTTCAGCCTCATTTAGGTGTAAATTAAACAGTCGAATGTACAAGTCATACGTTACGAATATTTCATTACAAGAATTATATTATTTCGTTACAAGAAGTAAATACATTTGACATATTGTCACAGAATCAAAAACTAGATAATTGTTTAATTTAAGAAACCAATGTAATTTTTCCCAAATTTATTTTGTTTAATTTTAATTTTATAATAATTTTATTTTAATACACTGTACAAATAATTAAAACAATGTCTTAATTTAAAATAGTCTACAATAATAGGCATCTGAATTAGGATAAACCTGTATCTCAGGTGTATGTGCTAATAGATACATTAACAAATATTCTCTGTTTCTTATATTAAATGAATAACATTAATTAAGGTTAATTCGGTAAAATATATTATCATTCATTTACTTATGGTGTTTAGTAACTTCAAATAATCAGCAACTTTTTCGTATCATCGAATGACAAATTTTTTAACCATGTTCGAATTACATTTTTACAATCTGCCACTTTTAATGGATTCATGTACAAAATTGCGTTGACTTGATTATACAGAAAAAGGCCAAGGAATGTAAAAAATCTATGCCTTATTCTAATGTTTGAATTAATGACTTTATCTGTGCGTCTTTTATCAGTGACCTCTGCTCTGAGGGCAATTTTAAGTGCTGTTTTAGTAATATCACAGAATACATGTACCCTGACGGGAAGAACGAAAACTTCATACAATAAAAATGCCAATAGCTTGCGCCACTAGCGCGCCAGTTTTTGATCCATGAATTAATTTAGGCGCCAGATGTGAATGTGTGCATGTGTATATATATAATGATCATTGCCCACCCTCACATTCAATATTCTATTTTTAATCATAATATATTACTATTTCCATTCCAATTTTCTACGAATGTAGAAATTACATTCTTCATTCGTAAACAATTGGAATGGAAATAGTAATAAAGGAATAACATATTGGAAATTTTAAATATTTAATAACACAAACCTTAAGAGTAAGATTAAAGTTAACAATTAGCTATGCATTGATACACAGGATATTTAGGTGGTCAGTTCTTTCAATAGAGACACGGTTTTAAGAGTGGCTATTTTAAGAGTGGTGGATACTTTTGAAAAAATTATGCAGGAAGTTTTTGCTAAGCTTAATAAACAGAATAAATCTGTTGTAATATGTGGAGACTTTAATATCAATCTCCTAGAAGCTTCCTTAATCAATATTAAATTTAGATCATTGTTTATATCATATGGTCTTTTTAATTTATTTTTAGAGCCAACGCGTATTGCTCATCATCATCATCATTACAGCCCTTCACAAGTCCACTGCTGAACGTAGGCCTCCCCCAAAGAATGCCACAAAGCACGGTCCTGAACCACCTGCATCCATCGACTTCCTGCATGTCATACCAGGTCGTCACTCCATCTCGTGGGGGGACGCCCTACACTTCGCCTACCGGTACGAGGCTGCCACTCGAGAACCTTTCTTCCCCATCGGTTGTCGGTTCTTCGAGCTATATGGCCGGCCCACTGCCACTTCAGCTTACTAATCCGTTGGGCTATGTCGGTTACTCTGGTTCTACTGCGGATATCCTCATTCCTAAGTTTGTCACGCAGAGAAACTCCGAGCATAGCCCTCTCCATAGCTCGCTGAGCGACCTTGAGCTTCCTCATACGGCCAACAGTGAAGGACCACGTCTCAGTTCCGTAAGTCATCAATGGCAATACGCACTGGTTGTACAATTTCGTTTTCAGGTTTTGAGGTATGTCTGACGAGAAGATGTGTCGTAGCTTCCCGAACGCTGCCCAGCCGAGTTGAATCCGTCGATTGACCTCTCGGTCGAAGTTGGACTTACCTAGTCGGACTATTTGTCCCAGGTAAACATACTCGTCAACAACTTCTTTTTTTTTTTTTTTTTACTTAAAAAAAACGTTACCCCCACACTAGGATTTTCTCCTGTGTCGTGAAGGCAGTTTACAAACATAAATTGCACAAGGACAAACATCCAGACCCGGAACAATTATTTGTAGGCCATACAAATACTTGTTCCGTGCGGGATTCGAACCCGCGGCCCCCAGCGCAACAACTGATTGCTAAGCCACTGCGCCACGGAGCCGTCGTCGAGCCACTTCGAGCTTAGTGCTCCCAACAACTACCGGCATAGGTGTGACATGGACATTGAACATGATCTTTGTTTTGTCCATGTTCATCTTAAGACCTATCCGTTGGGAAACACTATCGAGGTCATTGAGCATAGTGCTTAGGTCCTCCAGCGATTCTGCCATAAGGACTATATCGTCAGCAAATCGAAGGTGAGTGATGTACTCGCCATTGATGTTGATACCGTATCCTTTCCAGTCCAGAAGCTTGAAAACGTCTTCCAATACAGTGGTGAAGAGTTTCGGAGATATAACTTCACCCTGTCTTACACCTCTCTGCAGTTGGATAAATTACGTACTCTGATTCTGTACTCGGATAGCCATCGTAGCCCTACTGTACAAGCACTTCAACACTTCGATATACCGACAGTCAACTTGGCACCGCTGAAGGGACTGCAGCACCGCCCAAATTTCGACGGAATCAAAGGCTTTCTCATAGTCCACATACGCCAGACATAGTGGCAAATTGTACTCTTCGGACTTCTGTACAATTTGCCGAAGGGTAGATAACATTTTTACAAATGTGAAGCCGTTGCATAAATGTATAATTCAAAAATTAAGTTCTGATCACTGTGGACAAGGAGTTTCATTACCTTATGCTCACAAAAAGCAAGTATATGAGAAATTTGTGTTTGTTCCAGTAAATGAACGTCGCTTGGAGAAATTTAGAAGTAACATAGTGAAAAAACTTCCATCACTGTCATACCAAAATGATCCAAATTTTTTGTATGGATCACTATTTAAGCTTATTTGCAATGAATTTAATAATACTTTTACTTATAAAACATTCTCCTTGAACAGTCGGAAGTCATTTAATGAATGGGCGACAGTAGGAGTCCATAAGAGCAGACATAGGTTATATGATCTTTACAATGAAAGGTCATATAATCATAGCGTCGAATTTAGGGAATATGTAAAAAAATATTCAAAAATATTTAAAAGAGTGTGCTCCACAGCCAATTATTTGCATTTGAGCAAAAAATTAAGACGGCTTCTAATAAAATTAAATTGACATGGAGTATAATTAGTAGCGAAACTGGTAAGATCAACTCTCGCAATTCAAACTACCAGTTAAGTGTTAATAACAAATTAACCGAATCAGATCAGGACGTTGCAATGGCTTTTGAGAAATATTTTACTGATATTCCGATATCAACCACTAAGTCACTGAATTCTTCTCCTGCCGAAATCATTACTTCATCACCGAATCATTACTTAAACAAAATATAAATGCGTGTACAAAGAATTTTACATTTCATAAAGTATCATCAAAAGATATTGTAAAATATTTTAAACTATTGATGTTAAGAAAACTGAGCATCTGTGGGGGATGCATTTCCGTTAAAGTTATTGCGTCTATAATAGATACAATCGCGCCTCATTTAGCTATTACTTTTAATGCTAATATCGAATCTGATGTGTTTCCTGATTTATTGAAGTATAGTAAAGTAATACCTTTATTTAAATCTGGTAGTAAATTAGACTCCGCCAATTTTTGACCTATTTCTGTACTACCAACATTTAGTAAGATTTTTGAAAAAATTATTCTTGATCAAATGTTAAATTTCTTTAACATAAATAATTTGCTACATAAAAATCAAAAAAAAGTGTTTAGGCAAGAATATTATACCTTCGAAACGTATTCTTTAACGTGCGCGCTTAGTCTCGATATCGAGGTCACCTTCCCCTCCCCCGGCGGTATTACGCGGCGGAATCGGACGGACTTCTCGAGAGTCATTGTAGAATTCCTTGCGAGCTATACTGACGTCTGTTTTCCGCGCCTAACTTGTTACGAAAGTATCAACCCGCGTAAATCGTTGTGAGAACCCGTATCGTTCATTAGGACTTACTAACTCTGTTAAATTAATTGTGCAACTATAATAGTGATTTACCTCTGAAGTACTACGTGTAGCTGTCCCATTTCGTGACAAACCAGGAAGAGTGCCTCCAGAGGGGGAAAGTTCCGAGGATACCAGCGCATACCTTCTCCCGGACGGCATTGCGTCATCCAGACCAAGCCACGTCAACATACACGTACATACAATCACACATACACTCACGACACTGTCATCAGCCGGGCCGGTCTTGGAGAACCGTCTCCGCTCCTGGAGCAGGTGAGTGCCTTTATCATAGTGATCTTTCCCCTCGTTTATTTCTATTAGAAATTTCCACTTTGGCCAAAAGCCCGACCTGTATCTGCCTGTAGGATCTTCCTACTATGGGCCTAGGTGGATACTACCATTAGCTAGGCAGCTGCAGGCCGTAACATTTGGTAGCAGAAGCGTGGCTGATTGTGTCTACAATCACGCGTGGCCGTCATACGTAAAATTAATATAAATAATAATTCTTTCTTGTTGCGTAGTGGATCGCCTTTGTTCTGTTGTTAGGAGGTAGTTTACTAACGCCACGCCCGTAGGTAACAAGCGAGAATTGTTGAGGCGAAGTATTTGATTAGATACATAAGGCTGTCACGTAATGGGATTATTGTTAATCGTACTAGGGTTGTTACGTGCTAATTTGATTTGTGTTTTTTCGTATTAACTTGTATTTAATAATTGTGTAATTTCTATCTAACCTGATTGATATTATCGTATTAGTAGTACTGTATTCGTTATTTCTGTTATTTTGTTATTGTATTTAGTAAGGATGCCGTCACATAAGCTACTAATTCGTTGCTTGCGGACTGAGCTGCGCTGGGCTACCAGCGCACACGCGTTGATAGGCCGACCGGACAGGGTCTATAATCTGAGGAAGAGGCTCGAGCAGGTCGATGCTCGAAGGGCTGCCGTGGAGGAGGCTTACTCTGAGCTCGAGGACTCGGAGGTGGAAAAGGGAGTCCTGGACTCCTGCCGCGCGGACTACGAGCAGTTCCTCGCGCTAACGGACGACCTGATCGAGGCGGGGGCCAAGGACGCGGAGAGGGAGCGCGAAGCTCGGCTGAGTAGCCTTCTCGAGTCCCCGCGGAAGCCGCCTACTCAGCCAGAGCTGCTAGGACGACTCCCCACGCTGGACCTGCCAAGGTTCTCCGGGGTCCTCTCGGAATGGTTGACCTTCGTCGGCATGTTTGACAGCCTGGTGGACGCCCGGAGGGACTTAACCCCCTGCCAAAAAATGGGGTACCTCCTGGCATCACTGGAGGGGGAGGCCCTGGGCGTCGTCGGCTACCTTAAGTTGTCGGACGACGCCTACCAAAACGCCAGGGACCTCCTCGCTGGAAGGTACGCCAACGTCCGGCGGATTGCGGACGATCATGTTCGGAGGCTGCTGAACCTCCCGCTGCTGAAGGACCGGACTAGACTACGTGAATACATAGTGAATCCAGTCGTCGTAGCGTGCAACTCGTTGCGGCGGCTGGATTTACCTGTGGACGAGTGGTCTTTTCTGCTCCTTCATATAGTGCTGTCCCGCCTGCCCCTCGACCTTCGGCTCCATTTTGAGGAGAGGTACGGAGGGGATGGCGCCTCGTACATGCCCCCATTTAGGGACCTGCTGCGGTTCCTGGAGGAGCAGTGTAGGCAGCTGGAGAACGCAGCTGGCGCCGTCGAGGGCCCCCCGGCCGCCTCCCGAGCGGTGCCCAGGGAGAGGCGGAATCAGCCGGCCAAGGCGGCGCCCACCCCCCTGAGGCCGAGCGGAGCCCCCGCGGGAAGGCGCCCCCCAGTACCCTCCTATAGTGGCCTAGCGGCCCGGGAGGCGCCTCTCTGCTCCTATTGTCGAGCATCCGACCACCGGGCGGCGTCGTGCCCGAAGTTGTTGCGCAAGCCGGCTACGGCGAGGCGAACCATCGCCAGGGAGCGCCGTTGGTGCATCTCGTGCCTGGAGAGGCATTTACAACGAGACTGCCCGCACCAGCGGCCCTGCACGCACTGCCAGGGCAACCACCACGTCATATTGTGCCTGGGTGCGCGCGGCTCGTCCTCTCAGGGCCCTGCCAGCCCCCCGACTCCCACGGGCGGGGGCGCCCAGCCACGCCCATTGTCGGGCGACGCTCGGCGCTCACCGGTGGACCACAGCGCCCCTCGTTCTGAGGGGAGTCCCTCCCCCGATCGGTCTGGGAGTCGTTCCTCCAGGGGCGGGGGGGTCTTCACCCCCCTCAGCGGGTTGATAGTAGATTCGCAGCCACTCAGCGGTCAGCTAGACCGTTCTCACCCCCGTTAGCTGAGTGGCCGCGACTGGAACGCTGCCCGCCCCCCTTTGGTCGGTGCCGGTACTACCGGGTTCCGGAGACTGCGTATCGGCCCCGGGCCTTGGAACCGAGGATCCCCGAGTTTCCCCAGGTCGGCCCGTTCGGGGAATTCCAGTCAAGGGTCATCGAGACGCCGTCGGAGTGCCGCTCTCGGGGCCCCCGGTTCGGGTGCCGGTCCAACAGAGGCAGCTCCAGATAAGAGGCTGCCGCCCTAGCTCCCGCCATGGCCGCCTCCACTGAGCCTATAAGTCGTCAGCAGTCCACCTGTCAAACTGTTCTATTGCCGACGGCCTCAGTGAAGGTTTACAACCCGAGCGGCGACCGCTTAACGGTTCGAGCTCTATTGGATTCGGGTTCCCAACGTAGTGTGGCCTCTACTCGGTTGGTGGGAAGACTGGGGCTCTCCTGGAGCTCTGAATCACGTCCGATGGTAGGTATCGGAGGTGCCGAGCCTCCTGTTCCTAGGGGACAAGCGGAGTTGGTGTTCAGCCCTGACAGCGAACACCTTCGTATTTTAGTCAAGGTAAATGTCCTCGACGACATTGTAGGGTTTCTCCCTAACGTTCGTATAAATGACAGCGCTGTGCGCTGTGCGTCGGCTTTGAGACCGGCAGACCCTCGGTGGGCCCAACCTAGGCCTATAGATTTGTTCCTGGGGGCCGACACGCTGGGTGGTCCTCTTGTTAGGTGAGATACGAGCTCTGCAGCCCGATGGCCTGTCAGCCATTTCCACGATATTTGGGCACAGCTTCTTTGGACCGGTTATGTGGTCTCCTCCCCCTCCGACGGCCGACCCGCTCTCCGTCGTGGACGTGTCCCTATCGGACGCCGTCCAGCGGTTCTGGGAAATTGAGGAACCACCACATGCAGCTCGAGTCGACCCTCTGGACCGTGAGTGTGAGTTGTTCTACCAGAACAATACCGGCCGGCGGGTTGACGGTCGTTTCGTCACTCGCTTACCCTTTCTGGACTCACGTCCCTCTTTGGGTCAATCTCGTGCTCTGGCCGAGAAGAGGTTGCTTTCCATGGAGCGCCGCATGCGGCGCGACTCAGCCTTTCGCGACAAATATGTCGAGTTCATGCGCGAGTATCAGGAGCTGGGTCACATGTCACCGTCCAACTTCGAATGACGTTCACAGGAGCACTACTTCCTCCCTCACCATGCGGTCTTGAGGACCCTTGATAGTAAGATTCGGGTAGTTTTTGACGGTTCCGCCCCCACATCAAACGGTGTGTCTCTGAACCAGTGTCTTCACTCGGGTCCTAAACTGATCAAGGACATATCCGACATCTTGACCCAATTCCGTCGACACCAAGTGGTTTTTGTCGCGGACATTCGGATGATGTTTCGCCAATCAGTGGTCCATCGTGATGACCGCCGATATCAGCTGATATTGTGGCGCGAGAAGCCCAGCGATCCTATACAGGTATTTGAGTTGAACACCACCACATGGACTCCGGTCCAGCCCGTATATCGCCATGCGAACCCTCCTTGAACTCGCTGAGAGAGAGCGCCTGAGATACGCTCGGGGAGCTTCTATTTTGGAGACTTCGGTCTATATGGACGCCATTTGTACGGGCGCTTCCACCGTCGAGGAGGCTCTGGTCTTGCGAGACGAATTAATTGCCATCCTGAAGTCCGGAGGCTATGAGTTGCGCAAGTGGTTATCGAACTCCCCTCATATTTTGAAGGACCTCCCAGGAGAGGATCAACAAGACCCTCATCTATTCGAGCACCCTGAGAATCCTAATTTGTTGACTGTGCTGGGCATTCAATATCAGCCTGTTCAGGACACCTTTACGTATAGAGTAAAACTTGACCCACCGCCCAAAGCATGGACCAAACGCTTCGTGCTGTCCACCGTAGCCTGCACCTTCGACCCTAATGGGTGGATCACCCCGGTCATCTTTTTAGCTAAGTGCTTTCTTCAAAAGCTCTGGATTGCCGGGTTGGGTTGGGACGAGCCGATTGGCGGAGCCCTCTTGCGAGAGTGGCTCTCCATGCTCTCCTCCCTTCCGGCTATCAACCGGGTTTCCATGCCATGGTGCTTCCTTCCCCCCGGGAACTGTCAGGCTACCCTACATGGGTTTTGCGACGCCTCTGAGAAGGGCTATGCTGCTGTCGTATATTTGCGGACGGTGAGTTCCTCTGGTCATACTGCCGTCCATCTCGTACTCGCCAAAAGCAAGGTTGCTCCCATTAGGTCCCGCTTAACTATCCCTAAATTGGAACTGTCCGGTGCCGCTCTCCTCACGCGACTCCTCAACCACGTTTACTCTTCCTTGAAGCCTGTAATCGACATTACGGGCGTCTACGCATGGTCGGACAGTGAGATAGTACTTTGTTGGCTCCGAGCTGCACCTCACAATCTTGAGGTCTTTGTGGCGAACCGCGTGTCTCAAATCCAGAGTTCTGAGACTTCCTCAACTGGCGACATGTCCCAGGGGAGTTGAATCCCGCGGACTGCGCTTCTCGCGGCTGTGAGGCCTCATTGCTGGTTGACCACCCACAGTGGTGGGGTCCCGGTTGGTTATCTGGGTCTCAGTCATTCTGGCCATTATTTCTGGCAATTACTCCGAACCTACCGAATTGCCGGGCCTACGAGCCCGAGTAGGAGTGGGCAAGGATAAGCCCACTCGGGATCTCTCTCTTCTGGAACGGAACAGCTCCCTCGATAAGCTCTTGGGAGTTACTGCTTGGTTGCTCCGCTTTGTCCGCAATTCGAGATACCCATCCTACCGACTCTCTGATAGCGTTTTGTCCCCTAGCGAGCGCCGTGAAGCTTTGATGCACTGGACCCGTATGGTCCAAACGGAGCAATTTGAGCCCGTCATTGAAAACTTGAAGCGTGGCTCCGTTATCAAGGGCGCCCTGGCCCGCCTGAACCTCTTTCTGGATAACGCGGGGATGCTGCGCGTTGGCGGACGTTTAAAAAATTCTCAACTGCCGTACGGGGCTCGACGCCCGTTGCTGCTCCCTAAGGACGGCGACCTGGTCCGGTTGCTGGTAGCCCACCACCATTTTAAGAATGCCCACGCTGGGTGCAACGCTCTTTCGGCTATTTTACAGCGGGAGTTTTGGATTTTGGCTGGCCGACGTATCATCCGGAGCGTCATCTTTAAGTGCATATCCTGTTATAAACTGAAGGCCACCATATCGCAGCCCCTCATGGGTGACTTGCCGCCCGACCGCGTCAGGGCGATCCGACCATTTGCTGGAGTCGGAACCGACTTTGCTGGCCCCTTCCTCGTCAAGATCTCTAACCTTCGTAACGCTCGTTCGCATAAGGCCTATCTGTGCGTCTTCGTGTGCCTCTCCACTAAAGCCGTTCACTTGGAACTTGTAAGCGCCCTCAGCACGGAAGCCTTCTTGGCCACGCTTGGCCGTTTCGTATCGCGGCGCGGGTTGCCGGACTTGATCCGGTCGGATTGCGGAACGAATTATAAGGGCACGGATAGGTATCTAAAGGAGGTCGTCGAGTTTCTGTCTAGCCACCGGACTTATTTAGGCAATGCTTTGTCAAAAAGGGGCATCCAGTGGAAATTCGACCCTCCGGCGTGTCCCCATTGGGGCGGTATTTTCGAGGCGGTGGTTAAAGTGGCAAAAACGCATCTCCGTCGCATTATTGGTGAAGCTATTTTGACATTTGAGGAGCTCGCCACTGTATTCTGTAAAATTGAGGCGGTACTCAACGCTCGGCCCCTCTGTCCCCTCTCCTCCGACCCGAATGATTTAGAAGTTCTAACCCCGGGACACTTCCTGATTGGCCAGCCTCTTAACGCTCTGCCCGAGTACCCCTTCAGGGAAACGAGCACTTCACGGAATAGCAGGTTTGCCCTGCTGCAACAGATGACTCAAAGCTTTTTGCACCGATGGTCTCTGGAGTGCCTTCATCTTTTGCAGCAGAGTGTTAAGTGGTCTGACAAGACGGAGCCTCCTCGGGTGGGAGACCTCGTGTTGGTTAAAGAACCAAACGCTCTACCTTTGCATTGGCGCCGTGGGCGCATTGTTAAGTTATCGTATGGAGCGGATGGGGTGCCTAGAGTGGCCGAGGTTTTGGTCGGAGATTCGGTCTTGCAACGTGCCGTCGCGACCTTGTCCCGTTTGCCAATCTACTCGCGGACCTAATGCCTTATGTCCGGGGCGGGGGTTTGTTTAGGCAAGAATATTATACCTTCGAAACGTATTCTTTAACGTGCGCGCTTAGTCTCGATATCGAGGTCACCTTCCCCTCCCCCGGCGGTATTACGCGGCGGAATCGGACGGACTTCTCGAGAGTCATTGTAGAATTCCTTGCGAGCTATACTGACGTCTGTTTTCCGCGCCTAACTTGTTACGAAAGTATCAACCCGCGTAAATCGTTGTGAGAACCCGTATCGTTCATTAGGACTTACTAACTCTGTTAAATTAATTGTGCAACTATAATAGTGATTTACCTCTGAAGTACTACGTGTAGCTGTCCCATTTCGTGACAAACCAGGAAGAGTGCCTCCAGAGGGGGAAAGTTCCGAGGATACCAGCGCATACCTTCTCCCGGACGGCATTGCGTCATCCAGACCAAGCCACGTCAACATACACGTACATACAATCACACATACACTCACGACACTGTCATCAGCCGGGCCGGTCTTGGAGAACCGTCTCCGCTCCTGGAGCAGGTGAGTGCCTTTATCATAGTGATCTTTCCCCTCGTTTATTTCTATTAGAAATTTCCACTTTGGCCAAAAGCCCGACCTGTATCTGCCTGTAGGATCTTCCTACTATGGGCCTAGGTGGATACTACCATTAGCTAGGCAGCTGCAGGCCGTAACAAAAAGCTTTTAGAAAAATTTACTTCGCAAATATCCACGTTATAAAATAAAATGATGTGTCTTACCTAGTATGAAGAGCACCTCCCGCCCTGCACGCAATTGAGGTAATATTATAAATTAGATTGAATTTTTAATTAGGGATAAAGAGAGATTAGAGATAAATTTTCTAAAAGCTTTTATATAATGGATTTCCGCAAAGTAACGTCTGATTCTATTAATTATATCATAAAAATCAATTTGGTTTCACAAGGGGTCGCTCGACAGCTGATGCCGGTGTTGAGCTGATTAAATATATATTTAATGCATGGTAGAATTCACAGGATGCTTTGGGTATATTTTGTGACCTATCCAAAGCCTTCGATTGTGTTCACCATGAAACATTAATCAGGAAACTTCAACACTACGGTGTAAGAAGTGATGCTCTTAAATTAATTATTTCATATTAAATAAGAGAACGCAAAAAGTTGTCATTAACAGTATGAGTTCTTCCGGGTAGATGGTACAAATAGGCGTGCCTCAAGGCTCAATTCTTGGCCCCTTTTTGTTTCTTGTATACATTAATGACTTACCTTACATAGTACGAGATAACCATGACACAATATTATTTGCAGATGACACTTCTTTAATTTTCAAATTAATTCGACAATTGCTAAAATATGAAGAAGTAAATAATGCTATATCTAAATTAGTAAATTGGTCCAATGTTAATAATTTGCATTTAAATGGCACTAAAACGAAATGTATGAAATTTATGACTCCAAATGCCTAGCAATTAAATACTAATTTAATTTTAGATGGGGAGAAACTGAGTCTTGTAGATACCACCATTTTTCTTGGAATCACACTAGACGCGAAGCTTCAATGGACCCCCCGTATATCAAAACTAGCAAGCAGACTTAGTTCTGCAGCATATGCCGTAAAAAAGATTAGAAGTCTAACTAGTTTTCAACGTGGTAGAGCCATGCTGCAGCTATTAGTAGTATAGTTGTAGCACGAATGGTTCGGCTCGACTGGGGAAGGACCACGCTCTCACAGAATACCAGCGTCAAATAGCAGCTTAACACTGCTGTGTTTCATATGGTGAGAACCAGAGACCCTTTTTACTGGAAAAGAGGCATTCCATCTTAGTCCTCACGGGTGACAACGCATCTGCATTTTGATTCGCAAACGAGGATAAATGTAGATGTCTATGGGCCACAGCAACCATTTACCATCAGGTGGACTGTGTGCTCGTTTGTCACCCTATCTTATGAAAAAAAACTAGTGTTAAAACAGCTAGACTAGTTTACTTTAGCTATTTCCATATAATAATGTCGTATGGATTTTGCTATGGGGACACGCAGCTGACACTGAAATTATATTTGTTTTACATAAGAGGGCCATAAGAGCAATTAAGAGTTGTTGCGATAAAAATTTAAGGAAATTAATATATTAACTTGGGCCTCTCAATACATTTATGAAAATGTAATGTACGTACACAAAAATAAAAGTAGTTTTACAAAAATAAGTGATATTCATTTTGTAAATACTGGGAACAGACACAAGCTAGTAGTACCAGTTACTAGACTTCATTGAGTCAGTAATTCACTCTTGGGGCGATGTATACGCTTTTATAACAAATTCCAGAAAATATACAAAATTTGACCTGCTCAAAGTTCAAAAACTTTATTAAACTAAGTTTGTATTAAAAAGGTGTTATTATAATATTAAAGAATTTATAGATGATAATAACCCCTGGAAATGAGGTGATCGCTACCAAGCTATTTCTAATTTGTTGTCTTGTTAATTTGTGTAACAAACATGATTGTATGATGTTATTTAAAAAAAGTCTCGCTGGGTTTCTTGCTGGTCCTTCCCAGCACAGAGGTTTTTTTTTCGAAGCAGTGGTAGTTATACAAAAGACTGACTTTCAATAAGTATTATTTATAATCCATATTGAATAAAAAAGTTTCTGTTTCTGTTTCTGTTTCACAAGTAGAAAATTGGAATGGAACACCGTTAATAGTTTTTCAGAAATAAAACAATTCTTTTCCTAGAGATTTAAAAATGTTATTGACAGTAGTAATATTATAGACACAGAAATAAACTTGGGCACTCAATTTTAGATGATTATAGACGCATCTTAGAACACACTGTTTTCAGTAACCATTTATTATTCGTTAAACATCTTCATTAAGTAAAACAACTCTAATAAATCACCATAAACTAAATATTCACTGGCTAGTTACACCACACTTAAGCTATTTTTCTACGAAATATGAAATATACCAAATCGACATCAGTTTTGAATTTGGCTTAGAAAAGTTAAACAAAACTAACTCCAATTAATTTGAAAATGATTTGAAACATTCCCCTTTAAAATAATATCTAATTGATGTAAAATGAACTTTGAAACTTGTTCTTTTCTTAATTTTATTAATATGTAATAAATTTTAATCTAGGTTATGTTTTTATTTCACAACAGCCATAGATATATTTATATTTTCGGCTACAGAGCTTGTAGCACAGACTAACCATTTCAGTCGGACATAAAAATAATTGGAACGTATAATTTACACTTTCATGGATTAAACAACTTTTTCTTTCTTTTTCCACAGTGGTAGAGCCACGCGGCAGCTTTTGCTGTCGCACGGATGGGCCGGCTCGAACCGGGGTGGTACCACGACCTCACAGAATACCAGCGTGAAGTAGAGGTTTACCTCTGCGTTTCGCTTGGTGAGTGCAGGTGGCCGGAGGCCCTTTTTACTGGAAATGAGGCATTCCATCTTAGTCCTCACGGGTGGCAACGCATCTGCATTTTGATTCGCAAACGAGGATAGATGTAGATGTCTATGGGCCGCAGCAACCACTTACCATCAGGTGGACTGTGTGCTCGTTTGTCACCCTTATCCTATAAAAAAAAAAAAAAAAAAACTTTTATTTGTTAAGTATATTACAAAATATATATTTAATAATTTATAACATAAGTAAAGATAATTTTAATGGGCGATAAAGATATTAAAATGCAAAAATAAAAGTTTCTAAACTGTAATTGAAATACAATGCGTAACATGGTTCAATAGTGATTTCTCTGTCATGCGTATAGCGCTGTCTCTGTTTCACTTATTTTGTCCGAAGTTTGCATCGGCTCCATAGAGACTTGAACCCCCGTGAGTAACATACTCATAACGAATAACTGGCGCACTGAGAGGATTTATATAAGAGATTGGACGGGAATAGGGTAGGGCGGAATATTGCGACTTTTAATTCAGCTCCTTGAACGCGTTCTAGTGGTAGTAGTGTAGATTTAGCTGCTCCTCCATATGAGGAGAATTTTCTCACAATAAGTGAGAATTGATTGACATAATGCAATTTTACTACTTTAATATCAGCAAAAGAACATATGTTTTTAAAAACAAAAATTAATTTATGGACTCTATTGCACAAGTGGTCTACTTGTGCAATAGAGTCCATGTGGTTTTTAAATGTAAGAATAGAATTAATAATTGTTTAATTTTTGTATTAAAAATAACTGGGTTACATTTAGACTCTGTGACTGAGCAACATAGATGTGCATACATTTCTGGAATGGTTATATCTGTGTTTAGCTGTGCATAGAAAAATGAATATATATATATATATATATATATATATATATATATATACACACAAAGTGCACAGCAAAGTTTTAACAGGGTTAATAAATAGCTTCAACAAAGCATATATATATATATATATATAAGCTAAATAGCTTCAACAAAGCAAAGTATATATATGCTTTGTTGAAGCTATTTATTAACCCTGTTAAAACTTTGCTATGCACAGAAATAAACCTTGTCTACTGTATTTGCGGAAAAAAGAAGCATGGTATCATCTGCGTAAGATATTATTTTACCGGAGTTAAGTTCAAGATTGTAAAGGTTATTTATACATTTATATCAACAAGTAGGGTTGGCCCTAATACACTTCCATGAGGCACGTTAAAATGAGTATCTTTTTGAGAACCTTTTCGATTTTATACATTGATATCGATTTTCTAAATAGTTCGCAAATAGTTTAAGCTGTTTACTTCGAATAAGTAACTATACTCTCTAGCTTATTTAATTGGATTGAAATAGAAACTGTATCAAAAGCTTTTGCTAGGTCAATGAAAATGCCAATTGATTGTTTGCCTTTATGTAATTCTTGAAAGAAGTGATTGGTTATTTCCTGCACAGCATTAGAAGTGGACAGTTTTGGTCTGAAACCATATTGCATATTCGAAAATATGGATTTACTTTGTAAATAATTTAGTCATCTATTGTTACCTAATTTTTCTAATGTTTTAGACGTAGGTGAGAGTACTGAGATAGGCCGATAATTGCAAATGTTTTTTTTTACCCCCCGATTTATATGTTGGAATTACAATGGCCTTTTTAAAAGCAATCTGGGAAAATTCCTTCAGAGAGGCAAATCCGAAAAATATGAGTTAATATAATTCATCTAAATTTTCTTAATATACTAGTGGGTATGCCATCCCAACCAACTGCGCTTATTTCTTTCAGTCCCATTATAATACTTTCTACCTCAGTAGCGTCCGTATCTAATAATGCAAACGAGCTTAATCGGCAGTTTCTTTGAGTTAATAACGTGGACCTTTATTCATGATTATTGTTAGAGTTGTTTATTATCTGCACAGCAAGATTTTTACCGACTTTCACAGAGTAATTGTTTGCTGTATTTGCTGATATAAGCGGCGAGGATTTATTTTGTAATAATTCAGAGAATATTCATGAGGACTTCTTATATTTACGTGAACACTACACATTGAATAAAACTACTTTTACGGATTTTATGGGGCGTTTAGTTAAGTGATTTTATATTCCCGACGTTTCCAAACCGCCGAAGTTGTATGGGTTACCAAAATACACAAACCAAACGCTCCACTACGTCCTATAGTAAGCCAGATCGAATCACCAACTTATAAGTTGGCTCAACACTTGCCAAAAATACTGTCACCACTAAGAGGACATATGTGGTCACGGGGGACTGAGGTGATTGACGTCCCGATGTCAAAGTTAACCCGGAGTACCTTCAGCTTTTTAATTATTAATTTTGGTCCGATCTACGCAGAATGAACTAACTGTGTCTTGAACTCTTGCAGTGGTATGCTTGGGTTTGGCTTTAATTTTATGAATTACAGGGTCCCAAGCAGGTGGTAGTACCCAGCCTCCCTCTCTATTGAAATTAGGATGTTTTTTAATTTCAATAGCTTCACGTATCACCTTTGGCAGGAATCGATGTTCTTTCGCGAGAACTTGTGGTTTATCAAATCTAATGTAATGGCGGGGGCCGTCTAGGATATGATCACAAACTGCAGACTTCCCGGAACGTTGGTGCTTCACGTCAGCTATGTGTTCTTTTACGCGGGTTTTTATTGATCGTTTTGTTTGCCCTATATATGAGAGACCACACTCACAATCAAGCTTGTATACTCCTGCATCTTGTAGAGGAATATTGCACTTGACGGATGGTAAGAACTGACTAATCTTCTTTGGCGGCTTGAAGAATGTTTTAATAGAAGCTCGCTTCAACTGTGGCCGGCTTCACTCGGTCACTGTGACGTAGGCGCGGAACCCGAAGCTTGTTGTCGTGCAGAACCTGTTTGACGTGCTGAAGCTCGGCGGCCAGGTGTTTGCTGTCACAGATCCTTCGTGCTCTCTGCAACAAAGATTTGCCCACGGTAGCTATCTGTGAAGGGTTATGGTGGGATTCACCGTTTAAGTATCGGTTTGTATGGGTCTTTTTTCTATACACAGTGTGACCTACGGTGTTATTAGGATTTCGAATGACTAACACATCTAGGAAAGCTAAAGAATTATTTGCCTCTAACTCCATAGTAAATTGAATTATAGAGTTTATGGAATTAAAATGTTCTAAAAATGCAGTTACTTTGTCTGATGGTAAAATTGTGAAAGTATCGTCTACGTACCGCTTGTAGAATTTTGGAGTAACTGGTGCAGTAAGCAGGGCTTTCTCCTCAAATTCCTCCATGAAAATATCGGCGACAATGGGAGATACCGGTGAGCTCATCGCAACACTGTCTACTTGCTTGTAAAACTGTTCCTTCCACAATAGATAGCCAGATGTAAGGCAATGTCTGAGTAATACTGCATATTCTGCTGGCATGTTGTTTTCCTCTAGTTTCCTAGTTATAATTGAGATGCAGTCTTCAACAGGTAGACATGTAAATAGAGACTGAACATCAAAACTGACCATAGTTTCATTGTCAGTAAGACATAGGTCTTTTATCTCACTAACAAAATGGTATGAATCCTTAGTGTGTGCTCTTGTATGTCCTCTGAGTGGTGATAGTACTTTTGCTAAGTGTTGAGCCAATCTGTAAGTTGGCGAATCGATCTGACTCACTATTGGACGTAATGGAGCGTTCGGTTTGTGTATTTTTGGTAACCCATACAACTTCGGCGGTTTGGAAACGTCGGGAATATAAAATCACTTAATTAAACGCGATAAAATCCGTAAAAGTAGTTTTATTCAATATTCATGAGGTTTGAATATAAATGCAATATCTTTTATATGCCGCCAAATCTCTCAAATATTATTTCATCTAAAGTCTTCCAGTAAGTTTGTAAGATAATTATACTTCAACTTTTTTACAAAATTCCTATATATTTTATAAGAAATTTGTAAAATGGAATTATCTGAAGAAGATTTTGCCATCAGGTGTAGACCGGATGTAATCCAAGGCTTCAAGTTATTATTTTTTTATCTACTATGGTATTCGAAGTATTGTTAACAATGGCATTTCGTACATTATATTATAGTAATTGTACGGTATTCAGAGTCATGTGACTTGTGAATGCTTGGTTTTTTTAAACGCAGGCATGTTGCACACTTTGCTGGATCAGCTTTTTTGCCTGATGTCCTAATTCGCCACAATGACCACACGTGTTGATCGTTTCCCGGCAATTTCTTACAGCATGCCTGTACTGTTGACATTTAAAGCACCTGGTCACAAATGTGAAGTGTCGAACTGGGTATGACGTTCAATTTATGAAGACTCGCTCCTGGTTGATAAGCGCCTTTCTTATACCAGCTGGCACTTCCAAAATAAAATTGCATGAAAGTGCTTCTTTTTTATTTTTTAACTTTTTAACTTATGACTTTATAGAGGACTAAAAAGATTCCCGCGTTAGATTAGGGAGCTTATCGGCTAAAGTTTGTTCATAGATACAATCAAAGAATTCTCATTCGCGAAGGGCGGCATATATACCTAAGACTATAATTCTTGGTCTTCTTTTATGGTGCTCTTCCTTTTACCTTTAGACCGGAACTACGAAGCTGGGTAGATTTTATAACTTCTCAATGTCATCCTTTATTTCAGCGCTAATAAAAACGCCTCCATTTTTGGTTTTACGTAGTCTTGTTACGTGTAATTTCAATTGTTCGGGGCATATCATGTTTTGGTCAAGAGATTTTGTGCCTTCACTAGTTTTTAATTCATTCTCCGGGTAAATTGCAATGGAATGAATGTTTTGGGGCGACTTAGTTATTTTTGTTTGTCTAGACCATATCAGTAAAGTACATTTTTCTGACAGAGGTTTGTCGCAGCTTTCTTGAATTTTTTCCTTAAGAGATTTTTTTAAATTATTAAGGCGAGCTATTGGGTCTTGTTCTTCTCTCAGTGAGACGAGTGTATTAAAATAGTATTTTGATTAACGATTGGTAGAATACTGCCATCTGAGAAGCTGCCATACCGACGTTTCACGGTTGATGGTTTGGATGATTTTGATTCTTGAATTGAGTGTAAAATTTTAAATACGGCAAAAAACAACTTGCGTATGTATTGTTCAGTCGAGTAATATTATCAAAGGCAGTAAACATACAAAGAGAATAATTTAATGTTATGCACTAAAAGAAACAATATTATATATTTATTCACATCTTGAAAATACTTTCGCAACTTCGCGAATAAATACAGAAAGGTGCGGTTAAAGTTTAATAAAGTTTGGACTTGGTGTCAATTCTGACAAAAGATGTTATAAAAGTTACGCTGTGCAGAAATACGGAGATACCAAGCAACATTACATTTGACTTGTTATTTTTATTACGTGATAGAAATAGCTTGTAAAAAATATAAGAATTTTAGGGCGTGGTATGCGAAAAATTTTCAAACATTCTTGAAATAATTTTGTAATAGACAGGAATCAGGTAAATTATATTTAAATTTAAATTAATGTAATGAAGCGGAAGAGTTCTTTTTTGATTGTTTAAACACGTTAATCTCTGGAACTATCAGTCCGATTATATGTTAGGCTATCTAGCATCAGGCTACACCTCTCAGCTACCTTCAATATTGATTTTTGTTTAACAAGTCGGAAGAGAAAGCGCTAATAGAATAAATAATACGTAATACGTAAATACCATGTTCTATAAAAATAATTATCTGTACTCCATTTAAAAAAGTCCACGATACCATACGCCTAATTTGTACATAAGTTACAATAAAATAGTTTGTGTTAAAAAATATTGAAAATTAAGTGTTTTATGAGCGTTATTATTAGGTATAGCATATTAATCCTTACGAACGAAAGCTACTTCCTCAACAAGACAATGTTATAAAGATAAAATTTGCTATTTCAACATTCATCATGATTACAGCCCTTCACAAGTCCACTGCTGAACATAGGCCTCCCCCAAAGAATGCCACAAAGCACGGTCCTGAGCCACCTGCATCCATCGACTTCCTGCATATCTTACCAGGTCGTCACTCCATCTCGTGGGGGGACGCCCTAAACTTCGCCTATCGGTACGAGGCTGCCACTCGAGAACCTTTCTTCACCATCGGTTGTCGGTTCTTCGAGCTATATGGCCGGCCCACTACCACTTCAGCTTACTAATCCGTTGGGCTATGTCGGTTACTCTGGTTCTACTGCGGATATCCTCATTCCTAAGTTTGTCACGCAGAGAAACTCCGAGCATAGCCCTCTCCATAGCTCGCTGAGCGACTTTGAGCTTCCTCATACGGCCAGCAGTGAAGGACCACGTCTCAGTTCCGTAAGTCATCACTGGCAACACGCACTGGTTGTACAATTTCGTTTTAAGGTTTTGAGGTATGTCTGACGAGAAGATGTGTCGTAGCTTCCCGAACGCAGCCCAGCCGAGTTGAATCCGTCGATTGACCTCTCGGTCGAAGTTGGACTTACCTAGTCGGACTATTTGTCCCAGGTAAACATACTCGTCAACAACTTCGAGCTTAGTGCTCCCAACAACTACCGGCATAGGTGTGACATGGACATTAAACATAATCTTCGTTTTGTCCATGTTCATCTTAAGACCTATCCGTTGGGAAACACTATTGAGGTCATTGAGCATAGTGCTTAGGCCCTCCAGCGATTCTGCCATAAGGACTATATCGTCGGCAAATCGAAGGTGAGTGATGTACTCGCCATTGATGTTGATACCGTATCCTTTCCAGTCCAGAAGCTTGAAAACGTCTTCCAATGCAGCGGTGAAGAGTTTCGGGGATATGACGTCACCCTGTCTTACACCTCTCTGCAATTGGATAGGTTTCGTACTCTAGTTCTGTACTCGGACAGCCATCGTAGCCCTACTGTACAAGCACTTCAACACTTCGATATACCGACAGTCAACTTGGCATCGCTGAAGGGACTGCAGCACCGCCCAAATTTCGACGGAATCAAAGGCTTTCTCATAGTCCACATACGCCAGACATAGTGGCAAATTGTACTCTTCGGACTTTTGTACAACTTGCCGAAGGGTATGTATGTGGTCTATGGTGCTAAAGCCCTTTCGGCAACCGGCTTGTTCGGGACGCTGGAAGTCGTCAAGTCTGCGCGCGAGACGATTCGTAATGACTCTCGAAAACAGCAAGTAGACGCGGCTCAGAAAGGAAATCGGTCTGTAGTTCTTCAAGAGAGCGTTGTCACCTTTTTTGAAGAACAAGACCACCGCACTTCTGCTCCACGCCTCCGGTGTAATGCCACCATGGAGGACGGAATTAAAGAGCTTCTGAAGGATTTCAAGTACCGGTCTTCCACCCGCTTTCAGAAGCTCCGCTGTAATTCCATCCTCGCCTGGGGCCTTACCATTTTTAAGGTGCTGGAGAGCCATTCTAATCTCGATCAGACTGACGTCCGGGATATCTTCGGAATAGTGTCGGATGAGACTCGCTCTTGAATCGTTACTCACACTTGCGTGTGGCTCCAACGATGACGTGTACAGCTGCCCATAGAACCTCTCAATCTCACTCAAAATCTCAGGTGTCCCGGAAACGATGCCGCCACATTCTGTCTTCAGCTTTGACAGTTGGCTCTTTCTGGCAGACAGATCTCTGGCAAAGACTTTGGAGCCTTGGTTCCGCTCGATCGCTTCTTCAATACGAGCTGTATTGAAGTTGCGTAAGTCCCGCCGCATGCATTTGGAGATCTGTCTGTTCAGATGCCTGTATGCTGTCAAGTCTGTAGAAGAATGTAGCTTCATCTCCCGTCTAACAGCCATGAGATTAAGAGTGTGATTGGAGAGTTTTTGTGTTCTTCTGCGGCGGGTCTAGCAGAACTTAGCTCCGACCGCATGGACAGTTTCCACGAGCTTGTCATTCATATCATCCACTTTATTGCAGTCTTCTAGGCACTGAAAATGGTTTTGTAACTCGAGCTGAAAGGTTTCGGGACTTTGGAATAGAGCACGAGGGGGACGGAGCGTTGACTTCATTAGACGAGACCTCTCCAACTTAACGTTTAGGTCCAGTGTGCCTCTAACCATTCGGTGATCGCTGCCGGTTTTCACCCTCGCGATCACTGAGACATCACTGAACAGTTGTCGTCTGGTCGTCATAATGAAGTCAATCTCATTTTTTGTCGAACCGTCGGGGCTCGACCAGGTCCACTTCCTGTGGGGCCGCTTCTGGAAGAAAGAGTTCATCATAAAGAGTCCCTCTTTGTCCATCAAGTCGGCCAGCTGCTGGCCCCTTGGGTTCCGTTGCCCTATTCCAAATTTCCCTACTTTCAGCTCACCGTTCTCTCTTGTGCCTAGTTTTGCATTGAAGTCTCCCATTAACACCGTATATTGGGTTTTGGAGGAATGCATGGCTCTAGAGATATCCTCATACATTTCCTCCACCTCCTCATCGGGGTGTGCCGAGGTTGGTGCGTAAACCTGTATGACCTTCAGCGAATACCGTTTGGTGATTCTGAGTATAAGGTACGCAACCCTCGTCGACACTCTCCCGATCTTTACAACGTTGTTAACGAGAGACTTGTGGACGATAAATCCGACACCTCCTTGGGATAGATGGTCGCCCTCCCGGTGATAGAGCAAGTTGCCGGATTCGAGGATTACCGTGTCCTCCCCCTCTCTTCGGACTTCGGATAATCCTATAATATGCCAGCGCAATTTGTCTATCTCTTCTTCCAGCTCCACGATCTTCTCGTCAGTCCTCAGGGTGCGTGCGTTGTACGTTGCCAGGTCGAGTCCTCTAAGGTGGCAATCGAACCTCCACCGGAGATTCTTAGCACCCCCTGCTCCGCCGTTACCATGGTCGCCACCGTAGCCAGGAATAGCGGGGCCGCCGGGGACTGGGGGCCGTCTGTTTGTTGCTTTAGTCATTGGGGGGTATTTGTCATAGTTGCCACGCTTGGCGAGCGGGTTGGCAACCGCAGTTTTTTTATTGTAATTTTGGCTATCATCAGGAAGATGCTGCTGCCCATCTTCTGCCTGTTTCCCTTTGTCGCCTTTTACGACACCCACGGGAGGATATGGGGTAGTGGATATTCTTCACCGCCACTACACGGCAAATTTGCTATTTATAGCATGTTATTTGGACGCATAGTTTAAAAGATAATAAAAAATTTAAATTATTCAACACTCGACTCGGCGCACGAACTACGCATAGACCTATCCGCCCGATGAGAAGCGTGAGAACCAATATATTTTAATACCACTTGAAAATGTTACTAGAGATATTTTCTGTACTGAAGTATTACAAATCAATCAATCAGTGATTTCTTAAATTATACGCGGGTGAAACCGCGGGGCACAGCTAGTATTTAAATAAAACTGATAAACAAACGTACAGCCCACCTGATGGTAAGTAGTTATGTTAGTAGTTACAATGAGGGCTATAGGTGCGCATCACATAGGTATGTACAAGCATTTCTAGGAGATAAAATGGTATGCCTCATAGCCTGTAATTATACTTGTTCTCTTCATACTTCGGACCAGAACACAGCAGTGCAAGAAATTATTAATTACATAGCAATTATTTGGCGGCAGAAATAGGTAAGAAATTGTTACTTACCCGGATGGATTTTTGAGCAGGAAAAAAGTCTTACCACCTAGAATAGAAATATATTGTTCTTTGAGTTTTACATAATATGTTGCACAAATTTTCACTAATTGTCTGTGCTCTGACCTATGGGCTCAACAACATCATATTGTCCGCGTAAATTATGGTATTTATATTGACTTTGTCAATGGAACACCCAATACCAGTGCTGTTGAGCTCAACGATCAACCAATATAAAAATTACAACGTTCACTGGTCACGGTTGATAAATGAAGCGTCATAAATAATCCAAATGCACGGTTTATTCACTTAAGTAGTAAGAATATAGGCCCCTATTGACATGTAAGTACATAAAACGGTGTCTTGCGAAAACGCAGCGCAAGCGCGGGAGCAACCAATAACACACATAACTCGGAGCTAGTCGGCTAGCGGACTACTTGTACCGGGTGCCAAAGGCGTGGCGAGTGGCGTGGGTGATATCGTACGAGAGGGGAAAGTGAGGCAACGGGCGACATAAGTATCGGCGCGCTACATACTTCCCCTTTTGACATAGAGGGAACATCACGAATGGTCAAGCTAATAGTTAACGCCTAGCAGCAATTCTTATGAGGATGACCCCTGCGACGCTCAGGAGCAACTAGTTCCGGACTACTCTTCACCACCCCTGTCATGGTATTTACGCACATCCGACACATGATATTTACCAACGACTTCACCAGTCTTCTGCGAAGTTAGAAGGTAGGTAGTAGGACTCACCTTTTTGCAGATCACATATGGACCATTCTGCTTCGGGATGAATTTAGAAGTAACACCCTTAGCAGCATTACTCAGGACATTTGACTTCATGAGTACGAGATCACCTTTTCCTAATGGATCCGAGTCACGGCGATCGGAATCGGCTTGGAGCTTCCGAAGATCTTATTGATGTTCAATGTTCTCTTTAGCTTCCGAGAGAGAGTCAGCAAGCTTCAAAAGGTAAGGCGTTATCCTAGGGACTAAGTTTTCAGACTCGATGACCGCCCGTAGATCAGCCTGAACTGACAAAGAAGAACGGAGCCCACGTCCAAATGTCAAGACAGCTGGAGTGGTGCCTGTAGAAATGATGACTGAGCTATTAAGAGTAAATCGAACGAGAGGCAATTTCCTGGCACCAGATTCTGTTTCACACTTAGAACAAACAGGGCCTTCTGCATAACATCGGCTACAAACTGGACTCGGTTATCGGAGATCATCCGCCCAAGTAGTCAAAACCTCATATAGATTTCACTAACAAGAGTTTTCGCACAGGTATCGGATGTGGCCTCGGTTAGAGCAAACAGTTCGACCCACTTACTAGCAGTATCCTCTACTATCAAAGCTCACCTTTCATCCTGAGGTCCTTTGGGTAACGGCCCAAAGAGATCGACGGCAATAACCTCGAATCGTTGATCAGGTACCGGAGTCTGGAGTAAGCCAGGCGGTTTTAAGTTGGAAGACTTATACTGCTGACACTCAGTGCAGGTCTTCAGGTAATCGGTAATATAGCGTCTCATACCAGGGAAATAGAACTGCTGAGATATACGATACAAAGTGCGTTGAATACCTCCATGAGCGGCGGATGGCGAGTCATGAAACTCAAACATAAATTTCGCCGTAAACTCTCAGGTACTACTAGCTGAGGCTCCTCAGTATCGTTGTCGTCTGCGTACCGGTACAAAACACCTTGGTTTACCAGCTACCCCCTCTCCAACCACTGATGAACAGACAGATCATCAGAACTTTCCAAGTCCTTAAGGATCTTAGCTACTTCTTGATCAGCCAGCTGGGCTCACAGGTTGATGTAGCATCTCAACGTGGAACATCCACAGACACCACATTCTGTCAAAGTGCTATCGATGACTGGATGGCTGAGTGTATCCGCTAGCACATTATCCTACCCCGGAGTGTATTCCATCTGAAGACCAAAGGATTGTAGCTTTAAAGCCCATCAAACAAGCCTACCACTAGGCGATTTGAGAGAAAACAGCCACTTCAGGGGTTGATGATCACTTCTGACCACTAGGTAGTGGTCAGAACTGATCATCAGGTGGTGACCATCAATATACCCACGGAATCTTTCAAAGGCCCAAACAACTGCTAGCGCCTCCCGCTCTGTAGTAGTATAATTTTTCTCCGATGAGGTGAGGAGACGGTTCTCGTACTTGATTGAGTATTTATGCTGTGGAAACTCCCCCAGGAGTAAAGCTGCTCCTAGAGCAAAATCGCTGGCGTCCGTATTAAGGATGAATGGCTTCGAGTAGTCTGGCTGAACAAGAATGGGTGGTGAAGTCAGAAGGGACATAAGGTGTATGAAGGCATTGGCTTGATCATCTCCCCATTGCCAGATCTGTGACTTTTTGGTAAGGCGCGTAAACGGCTCAGCTACCTTCGCAAACTCTGGTATAAACTTTCTAAACCAAAAGCAAGTTTGCAGGAAGGTACGAAGTTGCTGGAGATTGGTCCGTTCTTTCATATCTAGGAAAGCACGCACTTTATCTTCGTCTGGAGATATACCGTCGTTGGATATCACGTGGCCTAGATTTTTAGGCCGAAACACGCACTTTTCGCAGTTGGCTTTTAACTTGAACATCCGAAGACGCTCAAATACTACACGTAAATCAGACAAATGGGACTCAAGGTTCTCTGAAATAACAATATAACAATAGGTCATCAAGATAACCTAGAATATGTCTAACACCAAGTAAAGGTCCCGACCGGAAGCTATCTATGAGTCACTGCAATGATGGCGGAGCATTTTTGAGTCCGAAGGGCATATATGTGAAGCAGTAGGTCCTAAGGGGTTTTATCTCTATCCGTAGTACTGACTTGCCAGTACCCACTACGGAGGTCTGCCGAGCTCATCACACAGCCCTTCTTGGTTAACTGTAACAACTCGTCGATACGCGGCATGGGGTATGCGTCCGTCTTGGTAACCGCATTCAACTTGCAACTGTGATTACAAAAACTATATATGCCATTAGACTTCGGTACCAAAATGCATGGAGCGGCCCAGGCAGATTCGCACTCCTCAATCACAGCATCTACAGCCAGCATCTAGTCTTACTCGGCGCGCACGCTTTCCTTCTTCGCAGGCGTGATCCGATACGGGAACACAGCAGTCGGCGGGTGTTCACCGGTATATATATGATGTCCGGCGAATGGTGTCGCATCTCCGACAACATCAAAAATATCAGAATACTCACATAATAGATTCGCCAATTTAGACCTCTCCGACTCTGATAGCGCGGTAGCCTTGCCATGTCGCAACACGTTTATTGTGGCGGCGCACTCAACAGTTTTGCGACGAGTTTCCCATGACAAGGCCTGAAATGTCCGGGCTGATCTGTACTGTACGCCAATTCGATTCATCAAAATCAA
The DNA here is from genome assembly GCA_963668995.1 of Parnassius mnemosyne. Taxonomy (NCBI): domain Eukaryota; kingdom Metazoa; phylum Arthropoda; class Insecta; order Lepidoptera; family Papilionidae; genus Parnassius; species Parnassius mnemosyne. The sequence continues at coordinate 51,782,569 of CAVLGL010000104.1, read as the reverse complement.
TAAACATTCTAGTCATTGTCATAAAGTCAATGCCTAACAACGTATCGTTATTAACGGCATACGGTAAACTAATGAACTCGATAGGTATATTTAATGAAGTAAGTCGAACATTGACCTCTGTGAGACATCAGTTCGGTACGAAAGTTTAAACCGATACGTTTCATTAACGCATAAAGTGAACAACTCGCAGCACTACGACGCGCGGCGGTAATAACAACGTGGTACCTGAGTATCCCTCTATACTCACTCGTACGATAGACTTTTTCTTATAGGAGACTGATGATGATGGTAAGTGGCTACCGCCGCCCATGAACAACTGCAACACCAGGGAAATCGCAGATGTGTTGCCGGCCTTTTAAAAAGGAGTAGGCGCTTTTCTTGAAGGTCCCTAAGTCGTATCGGTCCGGAAAAATCGCTGGTGGTAATCGATTCCACAAGGAAGTTGTGCGAGGGAGAATACTTCTTCTAAATCACACAGTGGTGGACCGCCAATCATCCAGATGATATGGATGGTATCGCGAGTTTTGTCGCGATGTGCGATGGTGAAAATGAGCGGCTGGAATTAGTCCGCACAATTCCTCAGAGCACTCTCCGTGGTAGATGCCATAAAATACGCAAGGAGATGCAACATCTCTACGCATTGCCAAAGAGTCAAGCCGATCAGAAAGAACTCAGTCGTCGACGACTCGAACCGCTCTGCGCTGGAGATGGAACCAGTATTCCATGTGAAGCCGAACCTGCGACTTGTAAAGTTGCAAGCAGTGTGCCGGCATGAAATAATGTCTCGCTCTGCTGATCACGCCAAGCTTTTTAGAGGCCAATTTAGCCTTCCCTTCCAAGTGATCACAAAAATGCACGTCACTCGATATGTCAACGCCGAAGCTTCTGATACTGGCTGAGGCAACAAGGGGAGTGCCTTGAAACTGAGGAGATACGACATAGTGATTCTTTTTAGCTGTAAACGCGCAAACTTGTATCTTCTGGTGATTGAACTGGACTAGATTTAGTCGCCCGCAGTCTGAGACTTTGTTCAACAAAGTCTCGACTTCAGACATAAGTTTGTTCTGGTACTCGGTGACGTTTCCCCAAGAAATATTGGCACGGCCGGTATATAAGGCATCACCATGCTGTCGTCTGCATAGCAATGAATGTTACTGGTTTGCAACATATAATTGATATGCAGAAGAAACAGCGTTGGTGATAGCACGCAGCCTTGTGAAAAACCAGTGTTAATGGGCTTGTAATCAGAGCATGCACCATCTACTACGACCTTGATGCTCCTATCTGTAAGAAAGCTGGTTATCCAATTGCACAATTTCTCGGGAAGCCCATAGGAAGGCAGCTTCGAAAGAAGCGCTTTGTGCCAAATCCGATCGAAAGCCTTTGCTATGTCCAAACTAACGGCCAACGCCTCCCCCTTGGACTCCACTGCCTCCGCCCATCTATGAGTTAGGTAACCTAGAAGATCACCAGCTGAGCGACCTCGACGGAAACCGTAACGGCGGTCACTAATCAGGTGGTGATCCTCAAGGTACCGCATGAGCTGGCAGTTAATAATGAATTCCATTATTTTGGAGAACAAGGTGATGGCGATAGGCCTATAGTTGGACGGGTCTGAGCCGTCGCCTTTTTTAAGGATCGGGTGGACAAAAGCTGTCTTCCATGAATTTGGGACTACGTCTTGGTCAGTGGTAAGTGGAAGTACTGGAAAAGATGCGTTAGAACAGGTGCCAACTCCGGAGCGCACGTCCTCAGCACAATTGGGGGGATCCCGTCAGGATCACTTGACTTCTGGATGTCCAGAGAGAGGAGTGCTTTACGCACCAAGCGCTGTGTAAACAGCACTTCCCGCATGGAGCACTCACACAGCGGGATGGTCGGCGGTGTGTTCCCCCCGTCATCTAGTGTCGAGTTGGAAGCAAAAAGGGAGCCTAGCAGATCGGCTTTTTCCTTTGCGTCATGGGCCAGTGAGTCGTCCTCCCTGTGCAGAGATGGTAGTGATGGCTTACAGAAATTCCCTTGGACAGCCTTGGCGAGAGACCAGAATGCACGGGTTCCCGAAGAGAGGCTAACTATTTAAATATTTCTCGCCAATTTTGCCGATGTGCTCTGACTTTGCCTTGGCAATGATATTTTTGAAGGACCTGGACGCGGAATTATACTTCTTTTTAAGAGCGCTGGTGTTTACATCCCGGGACGTTGATGTGTCAGCCCAGGCCTGGTAGCACTCCTGCTTATAGCGTGATGCTATTTTACAGGATCGACCAAACCATGGCTGGGATCTGCCTCCGATAGGCACCACAGAGGATGGAATAAAAAGTTCCATACCCTGAAGTACCACATCAGCAACATAATCGGCAATAAAGCTGGGATCTTCCGGCGAGAAGCAAACCCGCCCTCAAGGGTAGGATGCAAAAAAAGACCACATCCCATCCCAATCGGCCGACCTATAGTGCCAAACACGGCGGCAAGCTGCAGATCGCAACTGCAATGGGAGCGTGAGTGGCACCCTACTCCGGATCAGACAATGGTCCGAAGAGAGAGGCCGAGACCTGATATCCGTCCGAATGAGAGGTCAGCAGAAGGTCTAACAGGGAAGGTACATGATCCTCTACATCTGGGATCCGCGTAGGCGAAGTAACCAGTTGTGTTAAACCATATGCCAAGGTAAAGTCATACACAGATCTACCCGCATGATCGGTTAAACGGGAATCAAGCCATTCAGCTTGGTGGGCATTAAAATCACCGAGTATCACGATCTCTGCGGATGGGACCTGTTGTAGCACGGAGTCTGCAGCCATTTGGACGTGGTCGATGAGTCGGTCTGTGTCAGCATTACCGCTATGGGACCTACAGAGGCACCCGTAGATGATGGTCGTCGCTATCTACGCGTAGCCATAGGGTGGACAGGTCCGTATCTTCAAGACTGCTGAGGCGTCGAAAACAGATGTCCTCTCTGACGTATACGCAAACTCCAGCCCGGGGCACAAAGGAGTATTCAAATTTGTACTTTGGGTAGAAGAGATATGAAGTATCAGCCGGAGAGGACACCTGAGTCTCGGTTAAAAAGAGCAAGGCCGGCTTCGCCGTCTCTAGATGGTAATGGACAGCGTTAAGGTTGAAATGCATGAAGTCCCCTGATATTGCAAAAATTCACGGATAGAGTGAAAGGGGTCGCCTTGGTCTTATTGCTCCGCTTGCCCCGAGCAGTATTAGTAGCGAGCGGGATTTTGATCGATTATTCACTATCCATCGTGAGTTAGTACTGTTAAAGTGTCTGGCGTTTTTTTTTTTCTTTATACTAAAAATTTACGTACTGTCTAAATGATATACCACCTGGCATATGTTATCATCAAATATTTTGATAATTTATGTTTAGATACCAACAAGTTGTAGGCATTATATCCTTTATCTTTTTTCATTTTTAATTTTTCTAATGTCACTCTTTCGTTTTTCTCGATATTATGTATTATATTATGTTATTCTTATTTGTGCCCTTATGCAAATTCGAGATAAATATAGGCACTTTCCATTCTGCAGCTTTAACTTTTATATCAGACTCAGTACAACACACTCGAACGAACTCAGTACACTCAGGCAATTGCCTTGCCAATTTTACCCACAAAGCGATTACGTAACAAGGTTTGCTCTATTTAACCACATTAGCCAATGACTTTTGTTTATCGTACGATACAGCCTTAAAGGATTTATAAAGCCCAACAAATTATCAAATCGATTACCGCTCGATTTGATAATGTGTTTTCATTATTGCTTGCATTAGGGGTTGTGGAATTATTAACTGTTAATGTCGTCGACGTCGTAACATCAGCCGTCACCTTCACGCTGCCATTAGGTATCTCACCGCTCTCAAACTTTCTCTCTGTAGGAATAAGAGAGATCACCTCTTTGTTCTTGTCACTTTTTATTTTATTTTATTTATTTATTGGGTCTACAAGCGATTTTACAATACATACGTTACATACATTTCTTAAAGTATAATAACTATATTACTTGCACAGAGTATGTAAAATAATTTAAAGGTAAACACTACATGCTATTTTTGCTATTGTTAGTGTATAAATCTAAAATAAGTTAATAACAGAAAAAAAAACAAAATCAGAAACAAACAAAAAAAACAAAATAGTAATTTTGGGAAAAGCCTGTAAAATCTTATCAATTTAAACAACAAAAGATATTTAATCAAACTAATAATTAGTCTTTCAATTAAAATTACAACTTAATTTAACAATTATCATAATCTAACCCAGATAAATAAGTAAATTATAAGAAATTAAAAGAAAATATACGTAATAATTAATATGAGAAAAAAAATCACACTCAGGATGACTTGACTGGCTGACTAGGTTGATGATAATTAATTTACGAAAGGTGTTAGGCGAATTAATGTTGATGTCAATTAACTGACTGAATTTATTATATATTTTACATAAACGAGGGATTGTGGAGTTGGTGCCGAAGACTGTCCTGGTGCGTGAAGGCATGACCGGAGTAATAGAAGTACTCGGATATCTACGTGGTACTCGAAAATCAATTTTACTTAGTAAACTGGAGCAGTCTAACTTATTACTTAGTAATTTGTATAAAAACATTAAATCTAATAATTCTCTTCTTTGGTCAAGAATCATGATGTTAAAGTATTTTAGCCTTTTTTATAGGACACCACTGTTTTGTTAATCTTCGCTGAATATAATAGATGCCACATTAATATTTTCTGTACACGCTCCAGTCTTAAGTAGTGTGTAGCATAATGTGGAGGCTATACAACGCTACAGTACTCTAAGTGACTGCGGACAAGGCTGTTGTAAAGACAGATTTTTGTTTTAGCTTCTTTAAAAGTTCGACCTTGTCGCATAATAAAACCTAACAATTTAGAAGCTTTTCTTATTACACTTTCTATGTGGTAAAGATAAGTCAATTTTTTATCAAGTATAACACACAAGTCTTTCACGAGCTCAACTTCCTTAAGACTATTACCGTACAATTTATATGTCGTTAGGGTAATATTATTTTTTCTAGTAAATTTAATATGAAGACATTTACTGCAGTTGAGTTGCATGCCATTAGATTTACACCAATTGGTTAGTTTATCTAGATCTCTCTGTAATAAAATCGAATCAATTGGTGAACAAATTGTTCTCATTATTTTCAAATCACCGGTATATAAGTATGGTGTGGAGTTTTCAAAACAAAAAATAATGTCATTCACAAATATATTAAACAAAATTGGGCCAAGATGCGAGCCCTGAGGTATACCTGACGTTACTAGATTGCTTGAAGAGCTAAACCCATTAACAACTACATAAAAAGAACGGTCGTGTAAGTATGATGAAAGCCATTTTAGCACCGGGCCTGAAAACCCGTAATACGATAATTTTTCAATAAGTATTCCGTGTGGAACTTTGTCAAATGCCTTTTTAAAATCCGTATATATGGTATCCACCTGCTTCTGCGAATCAATAGCTTCTGATAATGAGGAAGTGAAACTTACTAAATTAGTGGTGGTAGACCTACCTGGCAAAAATCCATGTTGATGCTCAGAAACGAAACGTTTGAAATGCATTTGAATTATTGGACAAACTAAAGATTCGAACACCTTTGCGAAAACCGAGAGAATTGATATGGGCCTATAGTTGCGTATATCTTTCTCATCATCACTCTTGAATATTGGAACTACTTTTGCTTTTTTCCATAAAGCTGGAAAAGTACCCGAACACAGCGAGGCTTTAAAGATAAGATATGATGCACTTAGATGCACGTTTTACACTGCGCACACGACCTTTTCGGGGATTGGTATGGTTGACATACCTTTCGCAGCAGGAATGAGAGATCTATTTATTTGTTCGCTTACGCTCTCCTCAAGGAAAGGGATAATTGTATCGCCATTGTCATTAGCGTTCATATTAACAGCTGATTTTAAGTGTGTCACGGCGGGTCACGTAAATTTCAAACTGATTGCCTCACTGTCTCTGAACATATGTTCATTTTTAAAAAAAAAGTGTATTTCTACGTCTGACTACCTCGTTGGTCCAGTGGTTGTATTAATGCGACTGCTGATCATGAGGTCCCGGGTCGGGCCAAAAATCCTGTCTTGCGCCGATGGATAGTCTCCATTGAGGCTGACCGCCGTGACCGAAATTCGGTCTGAAGAACATTTTCTTTACATCTACCTGCAAAATTAAAAAGTGTAGCTGTTGCTTTCAAATTTAGATTATTCTGAATAAGTTTTTCTAGGTTTTCTTTTGTATATATTTTTCATCATTTGAATATCTGTTTGCAATATAATAATTTCTTTCAATAGTCGTGTAACGTCTAACAAATTTTAACGTTTTACGGATGGCAACTATTCGAAAAGGGGTACTTTTCTTTATCAATATCATCTGTTTCAAATTCAATGCTACGTGCTATGCTTTCCTCATCCATCACATCTGCCTTATTTTAAATAAAGGCCAGGACTCCACTATTCACAATATTGCAACTTGAACACTAAAGTACATTAGACGACGTCATTGTCGCACACAGCAATTACGCTCACGGTACTTGCACTCTACTTGCGTATAACTGCAATTTTTTTAAATATTTTTTTTTCATAAATTACTTTGGTCCGAAATCAATTTAATTCATGTTTCTCACGGTCTGTGAAATTGATAACGAACACTTACCCTTTGAGTAGCTACACAATACAATTAATAAATTAACTAATAGTATATGGGAGAATACATGAAACAATACTATAATACTACCTCATATAGTCCCGTGGATAACGTAAGAAACGACAGAGGGAAACAAATCAGGGGGTGGGTAGCAGTGTCTTCCTAATAACAATTAATAAAAAAACTGCGTTTGCCAACCGGCCCCTCAAGAGTGGCAACTAAGGCCAATACCCCCCCCCCCCCCCTCCCATATGAGGCAATCTATAGGGAGGCCTATATCAGTGGACTTTTGATAAGCCGCAAAGATAACATAAAATAAATTACTAAAATTGAATATCGTATGTACACGTGTCATAATTTAGTAGATACATACACATTTGAGCAATTTGGAAAACGACGCTTTAGTTATTAGTATTTGTTACTCGATACTTGATAAGTACCCGTAACTCTGTTAATCGCAGTCGAGCGAATCGATGATAAACTGGCTTAAATTTTATATCGATTAATTAAGTATATACCGATAGCAGCAGAATTTTTGATTCGATTCTCCTCACTTGCCATATGTTGCTATTTAAGTTAATATTCTGCGAGAGATACCAGCCCAACCCGATTCTAGTGGACCCATTCGTGCTGCACCTATAATACAGCTGGAGCATGGCTCTATCGTGATACGTCTATTGATACAATTTTTATACAAATTCTATGCATATTTTATATGATATACTTGTAGTGTGTATCTGTGTATCTATGTGTCTGTCTGTGGCATCATAGCTCCTGCTAGCATGGACGGGGAACAAAAATTTTATCCCCCGATTATATTCACTGACAAAAGATAAAATTATCTTGTTATGTCAAACGGGGAGAAATATATCCCCGTTTGACATAACGAGTAGACATATATCCTGCGTCCGTAGCATGTTCATTGGACGTGGGTTGAAGTTTATTACAAAAAAATCTATCTAAGTCACAGTCTCTAGTAATTTATCTACTATGGATATTATATCCCCAGGTGTGCCCATGCTTTAAGGGTGGATAAAACTATGCGAGAGGATAAACATTTTCTCCTTTCCTCGGGGATAAAATTGTCCTCCGCCCATGCTAGCCAGCCAGGTCGAATTAACCGATTTTAGTTAACTTATTATTTTATTTTAAAGTTTTCTTAATCGCGAGTGTTCTTAGCTAAGTTTCAAGAACATCTGTTTAGGCGTTTGAAGGTCATCATCTCTTTTTGTTTCGGGTTTTCTTATTTAATTTTCAATTCAAGTTATATAATTGTTATTTTGATATTTGCGAAGCGAAACTTTCCAAGCATCGAAATTTGTATACAAATTGTATTAACGCAACTTATTTATTGAAATTGTCTCAATTTTGTGACTGTGCGACGATTGAAATAAGTCAAAAATTTATCAAATAAATATACACAGTATCTAAGTAAAGCATAAATTCTACACAGTATCTAAGTAAAGCGAAGTCAAAGGAAGTTAGAACTTAGAGTTACAAGTTTTACTACGGAATATACAGAAGTTTCGCTTAACTGATATTGACATATGGTCACATTAAAGAAAATATAGTCCGCGGAGACAATTCCGGGTACAGAAATAAATATCAAAATTGTCATTTTGAATAAAACTTTTTTTCAATTCATTTTTCTTAATATAATTAATTGACGCGTAGTGGTGACAAAAGAGAATCCATTACTCCATTTTGGTTCCGTGGACGTCATAAGAGGCGACAATAAGAAATGCCAGAAAACTTAGATTACTTCTAACGACATTGTTTACGCTAGATATAAAATACCCAGACAAGAAACGAGTAACAGTGTCAAAGGTGCGATACTGACTGTCTGTACTGCGAATGTTAAACCGATTGCTACGCATGATGTTTAAGGCGAATACTCCACATAACCTTATTACTTTAATTAAATAATCCCAAGCAGACGGTATCCGTGCCGTGTGGAGGCGGCGTAAGAAAATCCATGACCCCATTTGGTCTCATCGCAATCGTGACTATTGGATATACCAAGAAGATGTTTTATGGATGGCAGTATAAAGAAAGAAAGAAAGAAAGAAATATTTTTAATCTGTCACTAACACAGTATGACAAACGGTACAAGTTCTCACAAGCTAATATAATATAATATAAATCATGGAGAGAAATTACACTTTTGCAATAAAGTCAGCAGGTCAGCTAAAGCTGCAGCAAATATTTTCATTTATTTTTTTATTGGTTTTAAAAAACGTTACCCCCACACTAGGATTTTTCCTGTATCGTGAAGGCAGTTTACAAACATAAATTGCACAAGGACAAACATCCAGACCCGGAACAATTATTTGCAGGCCATACAAATACTTGTTCCGTGCGGGATTCGAACCCGCGGCCCCCAGCGCAGCAACACATTGCTAAGCCACTGTGCCACGGAGCCCTCAAAATAATATTATTATAAACTAGCTGTTCCCCGCAACTTCACTCGCGTGTTAGGGTTTTTGTTTTTGCGCAGAACCCTAATTCCTTCTCAAAAATAAAAGTAACCTAACTTACTCCTTATGAAGTCGACTATCTGCCAGTGAAAGTTCCGTCAAAATCAGTCCAGCTGTTTCGGAGATTAGCCAGAACAAACAGACAGACAGACAGACAAAAATTTTAAAAAAGGTATTTTAGTTATAAGTACCGTATATACTTTCATATGCATTTAGTAAAAAACTGTAATTTTGACATTACAAACAGACACTTCAGTTTTATATATTTGTATAGATAACCATTGCGCTGATTTACAGCTGATACCAAAAATTTCGTACGAGTCGGTTGTGGGTCTTCGTATATAAAAGAAATGACTAATTTATAAATTATAAAATAACAATTGAGCAATTAAACTATACACAATCAAACATAAAAAAGTAAAAATCGACTTTAAAGAACTAAAAGGAATATAATCATCGAATTCTGCTCACGTGATAAAGAATTATTCAACTATACTCGTTTGTAGTGTAGTTTCCTATGCAAATAAAGAAATCTGTTGATTTTTTCATGGTTACAATCATCAGATATTGACTAAATTTAGATGGGAACACCTTTGGGGTATCTTTTAAAGAACCATTAAAATCCACTTGAAAAGACAGGGTACATTCTGTTTGTATTTAAAACTATTTAAAGACTTCATATAAGTAATCAAGGTGGGAGATTGTTCTAAATCTCGCTTGCAGCGTACTTTAAACTGCTTCGAAAGCTGTCGTTTTATGTCTGGGAAATAAACTTAAATAAGTAGATGTGAGCGATCTTTAAGTGTGACTTTTTGTACCAGTGTAATTTATTTAATAATTAAGAGTAACTAAGCACTCGACTTTTATGTACATTAAACCATTTCGTAGACCCTCGTGGGTGTAATAAGAGGTAACAGAGGGAAATTAAAATAGAAGATGGGCAGCTGTATTATCTTGATAACAGTTGAAAATAATAAAACTGCAGTAGCCAACCCGCCTGGCAAGCGTGGCAGCTATCGCAAAATTCCTTTATGAGACAATCTATGGGGGAAACATATATTCAGCAATAGACTTTTGATAAGGAATTTTATTTATTTATTTAGGAATGAATGAATGATAAATTGATTCATGTGATACTGCGAATATTAAACCGTGTGACAAGCGTTATGATTAAGGAAAACCCTGTTAATGGAAGGGTCTCCTATCTAGCAGTGGACTTTTACGGACCGAAAAAAAAGAATTAGAAGCACCTAGTCTTCTTTTTTCGCCACAAGAACATAATATTAACGTAAACCATCAGGAAGCTACAGTACTATGGTATCAAAAACACAGAGTTTAAACTTATTATTTCATATTTAAGTAATAGAACGCCGATAGTTATTATCAATGGTAGAAGTTCTTTCGAGTCACCTGTACTAATGGGTGTCCCTCAAGGTTCAGTTCTCGGACAATTCCTATTTCTAGTCTATATTAATGACTTACTTTCCCTTGTAGGGGATAATCATGATATAGTATTATTTGCTGACAATACTTCCTTGATTTTTAACTCAAACGTTTTAGAAGTAAATATTCTACTAAATTCAAGACTTATAATTTTAAATAACGTACCATACAAATAATCAGAATTATTTTTAAATGAAAGTGATGGAAGTCTTTTTTATTATATTACTAAACATCTTCAAGTGATATCCATTTATTGGAACAAAACACAACTTTCTTATTTTTCTATTTTTGTGTATGTAAAGCAATGATATCAACTGCCCACAGTGATCTGAACTAAAGTTTTCAATAATTGATTTATGCAAGACCTTAACATCTGTAAAAATGTTATCTATACAGGTCGCACTAGACCCAGCAATACACATTGATTCTAAGAATAAATTAACAAGATAATACGATTTAAACAATGAGCTAAACTTAATACTAACAGAAGAAGTTTCAAGGAGATTGATTTTAAAGTCGTCACATATTACAACAGACTTGTTCTGTTTACTAAGTTTGAGCAAAACCTCATCCACAATCCTTTCAAAAAAGTCATAAGTAGCACATGGGGGTCTGTAAACACTTACAACAATGAGGTACTCGAGCTCGACACAAGCCATTTCTACAGTTTGCTCAACAGAGAGGCTCACAATATCCCTATATTCATTATATAATAATGATTTATCTGCGTCAATATTAAGGAGCCACCACGTAAACTTTTTTCTCTATTGAACATCTCTCATCATTGTGAATTCTGATATAGTAATACAAAGGATATGTATGTTGTTACTATTTAAAAACAATTCAACTTCCAATTCTTTGCCTATCATTCCTTATATAGTTTGATGCACCAGGTGTAAACAATTTTTATTTCATATTTGTGGGGTTGCAGCCTGCAGCTTCTAAATTAATTAAACTCTTCTTATTGTTATAGATTGCTTCTACTGTCGCATTCACTAATTTAAATTAGTTGGAATTGATTGCAAATTAAATGTCAAATGATTATACCGTTCAATAGAAGCAGCCTTGGTAGCCAAAAACTTGGCTGAGTTAAAAAGTAAATAATAAGATAGCACGTTTGCTACCAGGCTTAAATTATATTTGGGTAGATAGTACCTATTTTTGTCCAAAACTTTTTTATGAAATTATTTGTCAGTTGAATGAAATTTGTCATTATTATCATTACAATTATATGTCAAATTTAAATTATTATTACTTTTTATTATTGTAAATTTGCACTCTCTGACACGAGCAGCTATCATGGGGGGTCTTTCACAATCCTCTTATTCTCCGTATAATGCAGAGGTAATAAAACCACATACAATGCACATATTATTTTTTTAATTAAAATATTTTTTAATTTTCAAGTTCTTTTGAAAAAAAGTTATTTCTTTACGTTTGAATACTGACTCTGATTACGCACTAAACGGGAACCACAGGGTTTTGGTTACACGTTAACTTAACCATATTACATTTCAATTGTGTATTTTTGGCATATTTCTTTTTCACTACCATCCCTTTTCTTAAGCAACAGTTCACACTGTTCCTTGGACGCCTTAAGCTCTTGGAACGCAAGCTGGAGTTGGTTGTCCATCTGGTGCGTCTTGGCGTTGCGAGTATTCATTTTACTATTTATTATAAATAATAAAAGAAAACAAAGATCGAAAACAAAAGGAGAACAGTACTCGTAAGCTAAAGTAGAATTGTTGTTGTTTTATTGCTATTTACAAATCTCAAATTAAATTGCTGTTAAAATAATTCTAAAAGAAACCCGCAAAGACTGTAATAATCCGCGTAATAGAATAGTTTTTAAATTTATTAACGGAATGATATGAAATAAAAATTACAATGATTTTAAACAATGTCCGTTACCTGTAACTTTTTGTTCCAACACCAAAACGTTATAATATTTATGTACCGACTTTCTTAAATATTAAATACAAAGCGGCAGTAATTATTATTTTAATACAAAATTGAGTTGAATATTATTTACAATACTTAAATTATTAAAATTTATCGGGATCAATTACTTTTACAACTTATCACTAGAGTTACCATACCAAAAAGCGGATTAAATATAGGCTAGATTACCCTGGCATTACTTCGTATCTATTCATGATATATCATCATAATCCATTCAGCCATCCCGAAGACTAACCCAGATAGTCAGACAGATACAGATAGACAGCTAGACAAAAAATTTATAATGGTTATTCATATCTTAATAAGACATAAATAGGACCCCTGAGTTTAATAGAATGCATTTATTTCGATATAATAGACAGACACTTCAAGTTTATTTGTATGTTAGTATAAATGTATAAGCAGCCTCTGTTTTCAAAATACGTATATGTACTTGTACTCAACGAATTTGTTTTTAGAGTTTGAGTTAAAATTGGCGTATAAAAGTGTCGGACTCGGTCTGTTGGTAGATTTTTTTAATGTGTAGCTTGGGTGACTGTTTCCCACTAGTTTAATTGGCCTACGTTCGCTTTGGAAAGGACTTACCTAATTAGTCAGACATAGTCACGTGTTAGACCCTCATTTGTTCAAGGCGAGCTTTCTAACGTGTACTATTTCGCCACAAATACGTTGGAATCATGTAATAAAATTGTTCACATTTAATTTATTTCTGAATATTGTAATCTTGAAATGAACTAACGAATAAATTTGAATAACTCATTGCATAGTGTATGTTTAAACGATATAACAATTAAAGCTTTATAGATATTTTTTTCACGTGGTAGAGCCATGCTGCAGCTATATAAGTAGTATAGTTGTAGCACAAATGGGTCGGCTCGACCGAGGAAGGACCACGCTCTCACAGAATACCAGAGTAAAATAGCAGCTTAACGCTGCTGTGTTTCGTATGGTGAGTGTAGAGAACCGGAGACCCTTTTTACTGGAAATGAGGCATTCCATCTTAGTCCTCATGAGTGGCAACGCATCTGCATTTTGATTTGTAATAGAGGATAGATGTAGATGTCTATGGGCCGCAGCGACCACTCACCATCAGGTGGACTGTGTGCTCGTTTGTCACCCTAATTCTATAAAAAAAAAAGATTGAATAAAAAACTATTTATAACTAATTACTGTTATCTAGGAATGCCTCTTCAGGTCGCTGGTAAATTTATATATAATGAACCACATCCTACGTTTGGAAATTACTTTAATACAAAAATATACACGACATACTATCAAATATATTATACGAACATGTTAATCTTTTATGAAAGTTCTAGACCACACAAATAATAAAAAATGAAGTAGGGAAATTACAACTCATCCAAATCTAATCACTCTCTGGAAATCTAACACTTTATTAAAATGTTTTAAATTTCTGAAGAGTAAATGAAATTGTTCTGGTACCCAATTTTATAAAAGTTATTATAACGTTATCGCTTAATATACTGCCTTTTTAAAATGAGATTTCTCTAATCGAAGAAAAAACGTGTTAGCTCAGCAACTTCTTATAGTCAACGATAAAATAAATACGCTTTTTAAAAGGAAAAAAAATTCAAGTGAAAATATTGTCTTTGGTAATACTACTACGGTAAAGCTCGCAAATTGAATAAACCAGTGTACGAGCATAAACTGTTCATAACCATGACGCTTGTGGCAGTCATTACCATCCTCGACCATATTATTGAGAAGTTTATTACAATATTATAAGAAATCTGTACACTTTTTTTAGTTCTTTAATTGTCTAAATTACTTTTCTACTGAGTTTACAATAAATTTAAAATGGTAATTTTACTTCTCAATATCGATTAAAAAGATGATCTTGCAAGACTATTCTCAAATACCATAGCTAATGTAATTAATACTTGAGCAAAAACATACGAGGATCGCACACTATCCTTTGGAGATTTTATCTTACAAAAAGGATTCTCTAGAAACGCTTAATTTTAAACTCTTGGCTAAAAGCCATCGGGACAAATTTGTTCAAATCACAAAATTCAATCAAATGCTACGTCACTAGTATTCGATTCACTCACAAAAGAGCCTGATTGCTGATCTGATTTTAAAATCGACAAGCAATATTAGTAAATATCTTTTGAAATTTTCTGATACTAGGAGATACTTTGTATACGACCAACACGTTTTGTAATTTGCCTTTATTTTTGAAGAGCATTTTGGTATATTTATAAATAAGGTTAGATCAAATTTGAAAATTTCATAGTTGCAGGACCGTTACCGTTACAGCCTATTAAAATCCACTGCTGAACGTAGACCTCCCGCACACATTGCCTCACAGGGGGGATATTTGCTACAGATGCCACGCTTGGCAAGCAGGTTGGCAAACGCAATTTTTTTTCTAATTTTTAGTCGTTATTAGGAAGACGCTGCTGCCCATCTCCTGATTTATTTCTCTCTGTGTTCTCTTGCCACACCCACGGGATGATTTGGGGAAGTGGCTATTCTTGCACCGCCTCTACATGGACTTGCAGTTCACTCGATAGTAAATGGCAACTACAGCCTATAGATACTTGCAGTCGTTTCAAATAAAGAAGTCTTATAGATAACTGATTCTTTTTTAACAATTTGGGCACTTTCATACGTAGTAGAGTCGTGCTGCAGCTATATTATGGTTGTAGCACGAATTCGTTGGCGTGACCGAAGTAGCACCACACTCTTACAGAATACCAGCATAAAATAGCAGCTTTAATGCTGCTGTATTTCGTATGGTGAGTGTAGAGGATCCTATTAATGGAAACGAGGCATTCCATCCTAGTCTTAGCGGTGATAACGCATTTTGCATTATGCTTCTTAATCGATAGGCCGGAAAATTCACTTGTCATAAGGTAGCCTGTGTGCACGCTTGTCATCCTTATTCTCTAAAAAATATATAAGTAACTACCTGGCTGTAATTAAATGATGTGGCCCATAGACACCTACATAGCGTTGCCATCCTTGTGGACTAAGAAGAAATACCTCTTTACCTAATTAAAAGGCTTTTCGGTTCTCTACATTCACTAAATGAAAAACAGCTGTATTATGCTGTTGTTCTATGTTGGTGTTTTGTGGTACTTTACTGACCCGTTTGGTCTGCAGCCATAATACAACTTCAGTATGGCTCTACCGTATTTTTATAAAATTATACTGAAAAATAAATTATACCCTTATAGTCCACCTGATTGTTACTGGCTATTGCAGGTCATGGACATCTGCCACTGAGTTCAAAGAAAGAACGCTACAGACTTTTTAAAACAATGCTTTCTGTGATACCTTACACCAGAAGGAAGTTAGCGTAGAACACTGTTTTTTTAATTAAACTGTATGCCGATTAATTGCTCCATAAATGCTTCAATAGAATCCGTAATTGTTCCACGTCTATTCCAATTAGTTAATTTATAATTCATTTCTTTTTAATTTATTTTACAAAACTTAATTTTGCTATAAAACAAAATATCTAGCATTTAAGATAGATATTTTATGTTTATAGCAAAATTAAATTTTCGATAATTACATTTTTTAAATAATTATAAATTAACTAATAGCAATAGACGTGGAGCAATTACGGATTCTACTAGAGCATTTAAGGAGCAATCAATTAGCATACAGTTTAATTTTAAAAAGTAGATTTTTTATGTTTTATAGCAAACTTAATTTGTCGATAGTTAATTTTTTTAATTAATCATAAATGAACTAATAGCAATAATATATACAATATGGAGCAATTACGGATTCTACTGGAGCATTTAAGGAGCAATTACTTGGCATACAGTTTAATTGAAAAAAATATGTTCTACGCTAACTTCCTTCTGGTATACCTTACGGCATAAATAATAATAATACATTTTAAACTAGGTATATTGTAATGCTTAAGAACTTATTAACCCATTCTAATAAAGTTCTTTAATCATCAAAATACAACGAACATAAATAAAACATGTTTCACTGGCATATAAGTATGCACAAGTTTGGAGAACAGGAGAAGTTACGACTTGTAGAATAATGAAGTTTACGGAACTTCCGATTTGCAGGTATCGACGTGTCGTTAGAAAATACATGGTTTTCAAATTCAAGGATTGTGTGAAGTAATTACGCTAATTAAAACTTGTTTTCAAGCACCTTCTTCAAAATAAGAAAGAAAGTCGTTCATATTTATGACAATGAGAACCATACGAGTTACTATTTCCTTTTTTATATAGAATAAGGGTGACAAATGAACACATGGTCGACCTGATGGACGAGTACCTAAGTAGATGCTGTGGCCTACAGACATGTACATTATACTCCATTAAAAATGTAGATACGTTGTAACCCCTGAGGGCTAAGATGGTGTGTCTCCTTTCCAGCAAAAAGGATCTCCGTGTCTCTACACTCACTATACGAAACAAAAAAGCATTAAGATGATATTGTATGCTGTTATTCTGTGAGGTCGTGGTTATTCCACGGTCGAGCGGATCCATTTGTGCTACAACTATAATATAGCTGCAGTATGGCTCTACCACGTAGATATTTTTTTTTATAGGAGAGGGGGCAAACGAGCATGCGGCTCACCTGATGGTAAGTGACTACCGCCGCCCATGAACAACCGCAACACCAGGGGAATTGCAGATGCGTTGCCGGCCTTTTAAAAAGGAGTAGGCTCTTTTCTTGAAGGTCCCTAAGTCGTATCGGTCCGGAAAAATCCCTGGTGGTAAACTATTCCACAAGGAAGTTGTGCGAGGAAGAAAACATCTTCTAAATCGCACAGTGGTGGACCGCCAATCATCCAGATGGTGTGGATGGTATCGGGAGTTCTGCCGCGATGTGCGTTCGTGAAATTTGGCGGCTGGGATTAATCCGAACAATTCCTCAGAGCACTCCCCATGGTAGATGCGAAAGAAAATGCAAAGAGATGCAACATCTCTTCGCAGTGCCAATGAATCGAGCCGATCGGAAAGGGCTCGGTCGTCGACGATTCGAGCCGCTCTGCGCTGGATGCGGTCAAGTGGAAGGAGCTGGCACTGGGGAGCCCCTGCCCAGAGATGGGAACAGTATTCCATGTGAGGCCGAACCTGCGCCTTGTAAAGTTGCAGGCGGTGTGCCGGCATGAAATACTGTCCCGCTCTGCTGAGCACGCCAAGCTTTTTAGAGGCCAATTTGGCCTTCTCTTCCAAGTGACCACGAAACTGCACGTCACTCGATATGTCGACTCCGAGGATACCGATACTGGCTGAGGCAAGAAGGGGAGTGCCTTGAAACTGAGGAGATACGACAAAGGGGTTCTTTTTAGCGGTAAACGCGCAAACTTGTGTCTTCTGAGGATTAAACTGGACTAGATTTAGTCGCCCCCAATCCGAGACTTTGTCCAGCAAAGACTCGACTTCAGACACAAGTTTGTTCCGGTACTCGGCGACGTTTTCCCGAGAAATATTGGCCCGGCCGGTGTATAGAGCATCACCAGTGCTGTCATCCGCATAGCAATGAATGTTACCAGTTAGCAACATATCATTGATATGCAGAAGAAACAGCGTTGGTGATAGCACACAGCCTTGTGGAACACCAGCGTTAATAGGCTTGTAGTCAGAACATGCACCGTCTACAACGACCTTGATGCTCCGATCTGCAAGAAAGCTGGTGATCCAATTGCACAATTTCTCGGGAAGCCCATAGGAAGGCAGCTTCGAAAGAAGCGCTTTGTGCCAAACCCGATCAAAGGCCTTCGCAATGTCCAGACTAACGGCCAACGCCTCCCCCTTGGACTCTACTGCCTTCGCCCATCTATGGGTCAGGTAGACCAGAAGATCACCAGCTGATCGACCCCGACGAAAACCGTATTGGCGGTCACTAATCAGCTGGTGATCCTCAAGGTACCGGATGAGCTGGCAGTTAATAATGGATTCCATTATTTTGGAGAACAAGGAGGTGATCGCGATAGGCCTATAGTTGGACGGGTCTGAGCGGTCGCCTTTTTTAGGGATCGGGTGGACAAAAGCTGTCTTCCATGAATTCGGGACTACGCCTTGGGAGTAGGAGTACCGGAAAAGACGCGTTAGGACCGGTGCCAACTCCGGAGCACACGTCCTCAGCACAATTGGGGGGATTCCGTCAGGCCCACTCGACTTCTGGATGTCCAGGGAGAGAAGTGCTTTGCGAACTGAGCGCTGTGAGAATAGCACATCCGGCATGGAGCACTCACACCGCGGGATGGTCGGCGGTATTTTCCCCCCGTCATCAAGAGTCGAGTTGGACGCAAAAAGGGAGCCTAAAAGGTCGGCTTTGTCTTTTGCGTCTTGGGCCAGTGAGTCGTCCTCCCTGTGCAGAGATGGTAGTGATGGCTTACAGAAATTCCCTTGGACAGCCTTGGCGAGAGACCAGAATGCACGGGTTCCCGAAGGAAGGCAAACTAGTTTCTCGCCAATTCTGCCTATGTGCTCTGACTTTGCCTTGGCAATAACTCTTTTGAAGGACCTGGAGGCGAAGTTATACTTCTTTTTAAGTGTGCTGGTGTTTACATCCCGAGTCACCGAAGCCGCAGCCCAGGCTTGATAACACTCCTGCTTACTGCGCAATGCAGTCTTACAGAAGCGACCAAACCAAGGCTGAGATCTGCCTCCGATGGGTACCACAGATGATGGAATAAATAGTTCCATTCCCTGTAGCACCACATCAGTGACAGAGTCAGCAACAGCACTGGGATCATCCGGCGAGAAGCAAACCCGCCCCCATGGGTAGGATGCAAAGAAAGACCGCATTCCGTCCCAATCCGCCGACCTGTAATGCCAAACACGGCGGCAACCTGCAGAACGCAACCGCGAAGGGAGCGTGAGTGGCACCATACTCCGGATCAGACAATGGTCCGAAGAGCCGAGAGGGGCATCGACGGAAACCTGATATCCGTCCGGATGAGAGGTCAGCAGAAGGTCCAACAGGGAAGGTGTGTATGATCCTCCACATCTGGAATCCGCGTAGGCGAAGTAACCAGTTGTGTCAGACCATATGCCAAGGCAAAGTCATAAACAGATCTCCCCGCATGATCGGTTAAACGTGAACCGAGCCATTCGGCATGGTGGGCGTTAAAATCGCCAAGGTTCACGATCTCTGCGGATGGGACCTGTTGTAGCAAGGAATCTGTAGCCATTTGGACGTGGTCGATGAGTCGGTCTGTTTCGGCATTACCGCTATGGGACCTATAGAGGCACCCGTAGACGCGCGGATAGTCGTCGCTGTCTACGCGTAGCCAAAGGATGGACAGGTCCGAACCTTCAAGACTGCCGAGGCGTCGAGAACAGATGTCCTCTCTAACATACACGCAAACTCCAGCCCGAGGCACAAAGGAGTGCTCCAATTTGTACCCCGGGTAGGAGAGATACGAAATATCAGTCGGAGAGGAAACCTGCGTCTCGGTCAAAAAGAGCAAGGCCGGCTTCGCCGTCTCGAGATGATAGTGGACGGCGTTTAGGTTAGAGTGAAGTCCCCTGATGTTGCAGAAATTCACGGATAGCGTGGCAGGGGTCGCCTTGGTATTGTTGCTCAGCTTGCCCCGAGCAGTTTTGTTTTTGAGCGGAATTTTGCCCCCCCCCCCCAGAATACGCGGGGCAGCCTGAGCACCCACGCTCAGGATTGGAATAACATGGTCGTGGATGCTCAGCGAGGGATTCTCCAGGGGTACTGGTACCCTCCTGGGGTAGTCTATTGTCTAATTCCGCTACCATGTTGATGGGGGGGGGGGGAATTGGGCCTCCGGCCACCTGCACTCACCAGACGAAACGCAGAAGCAGAGCCTCTACTTCACGCCGGTATTCTGTGAGGTCGTGGTACCAACCCGGCTCGAGCCGGCCCATACGTGCAACAGCAAAAAACTGCTGCAGGGCTCTACCACCGTTGACCGAGATATAGTATCGTTTGACTTCCTTTCCAATTTCAAATAAGCTATAGCGATACGTTTCGGCTTAACCACTAGTTTGACATCTATGCAATATTTCTTGTATCGTAAGACAGACAAAAAAGGAAAATTACACAAATTACAAATATACAATTTGATTAATATGAAATGTGCAAGCAGTAATCTTTGACTCCTGTGCTAGAATACTCGTAGACTGTGTTACAGGAGCCAATGCTCTTGTTTTTATCTTGCCTTAGGTGAATGCATGCGTGCGTGCATGCTTGCGTGTGTGCGTGCATGCGTGCACGTGTTTAAACACTTTCGATATCTTCGATAGTTAACCATTTCTACCTCTTTACAATTACATTGTCTGCTAGGAATTAAGGGTTTTGTGTTGCATGGGAAAGTGTTTATCTTTTTTCTTTTCTCGGTTTAACGGTAGCAAACTATTTTCCTTAGCCTTCAAAACCTCACAAAGTCGCTTGTTGTAAAAGTTTGCACTTCATCCCAAGTCTGATGATGAAATAGCAGCACAGAGTCATCTTCGTACATTACATTAATAAGTCAGCTCCTTCCAGTTTTATGCCACAAAGATCGTTAACGTACAGCAGAAAAGAGTTGGTCCAAGAGTGCGTCCCTAATCCATGGGACTCCGTAATCACAGTTTATTACGTCACTAATGTGTATTCCAACTTTAATCTGCTTGCTTCGAGTACTTAATTAATCTTTATTTATTTTTTTATCGTATATTGAATTTAATAATTTTAAAACCTTAAAGTAATCACCGAGCCATGAACTCACCTGATAGTAAGTGGTTACTTGCATTACATTCTATAGTCACTATATGAGATCAAGAAAAATATGACACATATTTTTTTCAACTTTCAACTGATGTTCTTTGCGGTTGTGTGACTAGCAGAAATCATTTGCCGGTAGGCACTACTCCGCAATTGCAATTTGTTTTGTTCAAATGTAACTAGAATCACTCAATCGAATGAGTTTGAGAGTGGTTTGGGTGTGAGGCATTAGATTATTGTTATACCGGATTTGCACTTTCTTTGATTGGAGTTACCATGATATGGTTTCGCTTGTGTTTTTATATTATAATCAATTGCTGCAATGAGATATTCACTCCGTTTGTGCTCTAAGTATTATATTTTTAATTATACGAGAACATAACTTGAAATTATGTCATTACTTTCAATTTGCGCCTCATAAATGGTAAGGCTTATGAGATATATAGATGAGATATTACAATGTTCATTATTCTAATCTGTAGGCGTTACTAACGTGATACGATTACTAAGCATTCTGGGACGCTTCAAATCGATATTTGATTTATTCGTATATCGTATCTTCCAAGTTGTGACTTGGCTATTTCGCAGCACTGTATTTTTTATAACACGTCATCTTATGTCTGCGGGTGGGTAAGAGATGACGACGGAAAATGCCAAAAAATTCTATGGTCTTGAGACAACTAAAGCCGTCTATGTGTGTGCAGACATATATGTGAGTTCGATATATTTTAATCAAAACATTCCTCATTTAAATCTGCCACTGCTTATCGTCTCGTATAAAAAGGAAGCAATAAAAAGGGCCCAGGAAACAAGACAGGAGATGATAAGCAGCGTCTTCTTAATAACTACTAAAAATAAAAACGTTTGTTAACCCGACTAACTAACAAACGCAAATATCCCTTGTGTAAGGAAATCTATGGGGAAGGCAGACTATGTTCAGCAGTGAACTTTTGACTGTAATGGCAAGTTTACGTTACGGCAAGTTTGTTTCATATTTAATTTTCGACTTTATTAACATAGTGTCCCCATGAATCAAATCTAATCGCTTCTAGTTATTAAGGTAATGGTTTGCTAAGTCACGTGCCAAATATTCATAGTTTATTTAAGCATGCCAAGTGCATAATATGAAATGTTTAATTAACATGAAACGAATGCGATGGTTGGAAGTTTTCAATTAAGGCGTCGGATTATTAGAGCTTTTAATTAGTCGCATAGCAGAACGAAAAACAGATCTATTCCGGTTATTTATTATGTTACTCCCATTTCGTTATTTGTCTGTCTCTGTTTTATTTCATTTTGCACTTCAATGTTCTATTTTTGATATTTAAATTTCCATCGCGCTGTAATACCACTACCATAATGAATATAAAATATTATAGCCGTATATCAACTAATCATATTTAACCCTAGAAATCAGTTTAGATTAATAAAGTTAGTAGAAATTTCCATCTAACTGGGCACACACCGACCTCCTTTCATTTCTAAGAAATCTCTTGAGAAATTAGTCCGCCGCGTTGCTCCAGTGCGTATTGGCGGACCTCACACAACTTCGAAATATTTTCATTTCTAAGTAGTCTTCAGTTTGTTTTTCTTCACCGCCGAGCAAGCTATGTATACAAAATACATATAACAAAATATCTTATATAAAATGACAAGTTCGCAAACATAAATTATACAAGGAGAAACATCCAGACCCAGAACAATTATTTGTAGGTAATATAAAAAATGATTCTGTGCGGGATCTGTGCGCCGCAAATCAATGCTAAGCCACTGCGCCACGGAGCCATCTTCAACCCTTCATAAGGATACATAATGCAATTTTACATATGAATGCAATTCTGAAAAACTCACTTCTCTTTTCCTGAAGCAACTATGTCAATTTTTAATCATCTACGTCAAAACGTCTCTGCGAAAATTACTGTGAGAGACAGACATGAGACACAGACACTGAGGTGACTCCACAAGTGTGATTCTTTGCTAGTTTTGCCACGAAGTAGCCAGCATTTAACTGATATTTAACACTGCTATTCAGTGAGAATGGTTTTTCCGTGGTCCTTCCCCGGTCAAGTCGACATATCCGTGCTACAAGCTTAGTATAGCTACAGCGCGACTTTACCTCGTAATATTCCATTACATTTGTCAAATTAAGCTAATATAATGCGAGTAATAATGTTAGTAATACTACACTGATTATAAAAAACTGATTAATATGTATGCACGCACATTGCAGTAGATCTAACTTTTCCTTTTACTTTTGTTAATGTCTTTTCTTGTTACTGTTTTCAGTTTTGTTTCATTTTTGCAATTGTACAATAATCTAGTTAATTATTACTCTTAACTAATTCAAATAGAAACCAAATTAAAATGTAATGTAGTACTAAAAGTAGGATAAAGCTAAGTCGGATACGAGTACCTATTATAATATACAGACAGGCTCTAATCGAACATATTATTATTGTATTTTATGTGTCAGATTTCAATTTAGTCTGAAATAGGAACATATACCATTAAAACTCGATCTTTTCTTTCTGTGAGTTAAAATAATTATTATTTCTAGGAAAGGGACGATTAGGCCATTTCACAAAGCAAGTATTAAAAAGCAGGTGGGTACTAAAGACGCATTATGACATTATAAATAGTTTAAAATATCATACAATACGTTACAGCTACCTCTGTTCTAAACAGAGAGTGAGCGTGTTGTATTGATGTGATCTGTATTTTGTTGTTGATTGTACGTGGTTGTGTTTTAACCTAATTTGTAAGCAAAACCTGTTAATTTTTTTTTTCATATTAATCTAGTAATATCACAGAGACGCTGGACTTTCAATTTACTACTTTTCAATTTTTTATTACGGTAATTAATATAATCTAAGGTGATTTCAAAAACTGTTCTTGATTTAAGTCATCCAACCCGATAGAGTTATTTAAGTAGGTTAGGTAATGCAATGTTTTGAAAGCCAGTGCGCGATAAAGAAGCAATAACACATTATAAATAGCTTAAAATATAGTACTATACTCAAAACCAATTTTACCATAAAAAAGAAAGTGTAAGATCTGGAGTACAAAGCACCAATATTATCATTAGAAAGACTCAAGATAATCGCCGCATTTATGCCCGTACTTATAGAGGAGACTCATGCAAAAAAAAAAAAAAAACATAAAATAAAATAAAATTACTAAAGTCATGAGCATGACTTTAGAAGCGTCATCATAAAAATATTCACTAAAATAAGGAGAAAGCTTATTAAATATTTCCATCGTGATCTGGATTGCTTCAAATAGTACTAACTGCGGAGCCACGGTTAAACCAATATTGTTTATACATGACGGAATGTATATGACGGCTACATTATCCTTTCTAAGATATTTCTGGTAGAAATTGGATTTCACATTTTGCATGTGTTGCTAATATTTACCAGCCGTTTATTTATTGATTCATATATTTTATTCTTTATTGCACTAAAATCGCCGTAAAATATTGGTCGCGTAAAACTACACACTACTCCAAACAACAGAGAATATTCATAATTAATACAAACAGATAATTACCCAATAGAATCAGACATTACTTTGCGGAAATTCATTATAATTAAAAATTAATTTGCTTATATCTAAGCAATAAAATAAAATGTTTTGTCTTACCTACTTACAAGAGCATCAGTGTCTGTGTCTCATGTCTGTCTCTCACAGTAATTTTCGCAGAGACGTTTTGACGTAGATGATTAAAAATTGACATAGTTGCTTCAGGAATACAGAAGTGAGTTTTTCAGAATTGCATTCATATGGAAAATTGCGTTATGAAGGGTTAAAGACGGCTCCGTGGCGCAGTGGCTTAATAAGTGAAATATGAATGAAATATTAAGTACAATAATTTAAAATTAAAATTTTGTACAGCCGACTTCAATATAAGTTATTTAAGAATAACTTAAAAACTATTGGTCTGACCTTGATCAAATTCATATGGGACCACACGAGAAGTACCAGCTTTCAAATAAAAAAAGAATCATCGAAATCGGTTCACCCAGAAAAAAGTTCTGAGGTAACACACATAAAAAAAAACGAAAAAAAAAAAACATACAGTCGAATTGAGTACCGGCTCCTTTTTGGAAGTCGGCAGAAAATGTTTCTTACTGTAATTTTTTTTCTCAATTAGGTTAATTATTTTCATTTTTTATTTTGTTTTTTTTTTTTTTTTGCTATAAAAAAGAACTTAAAATTAATTTTATTAATTTGGCACATAATTTACAAATTTATGGCCGAAAATTGTCAGCCTAGTAGCCCTCCGCCTCCGGCTTATGAATTTTTAGGCAAACGAAATTTCATTAGGCCCGTTGTGAATGTAAATCGTGAATAAATAATTTCTACTTTGCCTCATAATAGTGCCGACGAATAAAGTGATTCATCTTTACTTCGTACAATATGTACGGATACAAATTCAAGTTAAAATAGTTGGATTTTATTTTATATACTAAATTTACTACCCGAGTGACCGAGCTTTGTTTGGCGTTAGAAAATAATATATTTTTCTCAGAGATAAAACTTATCTAGATAAACTTAGAAAATAAAACATTATCTTTAAACAGAATTTTGCTGTGTCCCTACTTTAATGTATGGTAGTGAAAGTTGGGTCTGGCAGAAGAAGCATGAGAGTAGAATAAATTCTGTAGAAATGCGGTCCCTAAGGAGTATGCTAGGGCTGAATCTGAATGAAAGGGTGAGAAATAGTGTGATAAGAGAAAAGTGTGGTTTGCAAGATGACGATGTGACAAGGATTAAGAAAGGAATGCTTCGGTGCTTTGGTCATGTAGAAAGAATGAGCGAGGAAATAGTGACAAAGCAAATTTATATTGCTGAAGTGAACGGCAGGGTCGGGAAGGGACGCCCTAGACGAAGGTTTATCGACCAAATCGGCGATACACTAAAAATGGGCCAGATTAGAAGTACCCTTAACCAACGAGCGTGTATGCGTAGATATATGGATGTGAAGGAGGCGAGAGAAGTGTGTCAGGATCGCCCTAAATGGAAGTCCGTAGTCTCTGCCTACCCCTCTGGGTGACGGGCGTGAGTGTTTATGTATCTATATATATATTTAAGGCCGGAATGCAATAGAGCAGTGCTGCATGGTGCTGTATTGCTGTATTATTTAGATAATTTTTGTATGGTTGAAAATTGTTGTTGCAGCTATATTTTGGTTGTAGCACGAATAGATCGGCTCGACCGGGGAAGAACCATGCTCTGACATAAAATAGCATATTAATGTTGCTGTACTTTGTATTGTGAGTGTACAGAGCCAGGGATAACAAAGCATCTGAATTTTGATTCTTAACAAGTTTTGGTATTAACCTACCTCATAGCGTAGCATATTTAATATACAATTTCTATGACTAAGACTATGTTTAGCAATAGACATTGGTAGGCTGTAATGAATGAATGAATCATCAAACAGTTGCACCCAACCACGTATTGTTGTAGCTCAATGTTTTCAAAATGTATAAATAGGCGGTGCGATTGTTTGCGTATTTTGCTAGCTTGTACCCCCGTAACACAAAAGTGCACATGCTAGGTATAAAAGGTGGTAAGTAGGAAACCCGGAAATGGGCTTTGCAGTACTTTGCAGTTAGGCGGTAGTGTAAAGTGGCGCGAACAGGTTTAATAACTGATAAAAAGATAACCTTTGATTAAGCATAATATACTTTATTTATACGCATAATTTACGGTTTTATTACAAAACGTGGTTTAACTTAAAAAGAAGTCGAAACCTTTTTATAGTTTTCTTATATTATGGTCTATTAATAGTCTTGGGTTTAGGGAAGCGTCTTTGTCGCATATTAAGTTCTTAGCTGTGGCGTCACGGTCTGCGCAAAATTTGACATTTACTGTACTTATATTCCCCGCAGGACTTTCTTATTGAAGTAAATTCTACCTTAAGCCTGAAGCTAGACTCCTTAGAAGTATTAAAAGAGTTAAAGAATAGTACATAGCAGAACATGGTTCCGGTTATTCACGGAAAATTGGATTAAAACAAACTAGAATATGTGACGTTATGTCAATAGGATAGGAGATGTGGCGGCGCTGTCGTCGCGCTGTGTCGGCAGAACACCTTGCCCGGCGGGAGATCTCCCCTTTTCCTTCGACCCACCACAGACCCACTGTTCTGCCCGGGGAGCGGCCAACGCTCCGATTGATAGTTCGGAGCTATTCTATATATGCTGCTTTAACTTCGGAACTTTGTTAGTGCGATTTAGGCTTCGATGTGTTTCGCTTGTGGCGCGACGACAGCGCTGCCACATCACCCCCCTGCTCAAACCGGAGGTCGATAGTGCAGTCTAGATGTCGACGAATTTGCAAGTGCCAGGGATTGCCTTGTAGTCTGCGGTGAGTCGAGAAGAAGGCAAGTAATATGCGAGAGTGCCGTGAAGCAGAGGCGAGCAGTAAGACTCAGAGCCGTGCCGAACATTGTAGCGCAGAGTAGCTTGAAGGAACAGGAAGCATTATTATTCCAGTGCTGCGATGAACCTTTATAAAGCTAGATGGCTTGCAGAATGTGAAGACTGCAGACAATATCTGCTCGGGAGCGAATTAATGGGGAACTTAAGGATGATGACGAAGGTTTGAAGTTGTAGTTTCCGAAGGTTGTTGGTTGCGTGTTCATATCACGTCGGGGTCACCACTGCGGGTCGAAGGAAAAGGGGAGACCGCCGGGCAAGGTGTTCTGCCCGGGGAGCGGCCAACGCTCCGATTGATAGTTCGGAGCTATTCTATATATTATGCTGCTTTAACTTCGGAACTTTGTTAGCGCGATTTAGGCTTCGATGTGTTTCGCTTGTGGCGCGACGACAGCGCCGCCACAGGTGACACCTTTTATTACTACATTATATTGTGATTTCAATTTTCTACTACTTTTAGTGTCTCCAACCGTGGTCTGACTACATACAAATAATATGTTTATTTTCCTATAAAAAAACGTTAACGTAATTATTAGTATTTTAAGGTATCGGTATTCCTTCGGGGAGGCCTGAAAGGGTCGCAGTCCGTCGCTCGGCATCATCCTTCAACTGAAGCAACCCAAAAGACAGGGTTAAATCGATCAGGGACCTTCTACCCCAAGAAACTGATACCACACCACGTAGGGTTCGGGAACAACGAGGTGGGCGTGACCCCTGACAGGGAGTGCCATACAACGACGTCTGTCGCCCTTTCTTAAAAGAAAAGTTAGAGGACTAAGATTACGAGTCCCTATGGGGTGGTCCCGGTCTTGACATCGGTATATTGGACTGTGTAATTAGCAGGTGCAGTAGGAAATGAAACATAAATTTTATCTTCGTAATTTCCCCATAAGATTGCAAAGGTGAAACTTTCACTACTTTTCCTATGACTTTCCCTACTGATCTTCTGTCTTGATTTAAACCATAAAACTGGTAGCTGGTCCCGAACGAATTTCCAAATTATCAGTTTACTACCCTTGTACGCGAGCTATACTCGTACGTGAAAGAGAATCGCGCGCCGCGCTATTTCCACATATTTGAACATTGATTTTCATCATTGCACCCTTGCATTTTACCCTTTATATTTATTTATTTTAAACATATGGTTACACAACTTTATATATAAGAAACACATACAAAGTCTTATCATTGTGTTATACATTACATCGTTATCATTTTGTTGAATATGTTAATGTTTTCACATTAACATATTCAACAAAATACACCTATTATACAAAATATTTTCAAAGTTATAAATATTACATATCTAACACACATTGTCAAAATAACATTCTCTATTAACAAACATGAATATATTAACTAACACAATAACTTAATTAACAAAGTAAAGGCATTAATACACTTTAATTCCACTTTAATCTTTATATATAAAAATTACGTGCCACGTTGTTTGTCCGCGATGAACTCCTAAACTTTTGAACTGATTTCAATGAAATTGTGAACACTGTGAGCAGTTTGGTCCAACTTGAGAGAGACTTTTTATCCCGATAAGTGATCCTGAATATTTTTTATTCGGAATTTAAGGATTCTTTTAAAGCAAGGAGCGTCGGAAAGGGCAGAACAACGTCTGCCTGGCCAGCTAGTTTTCTTATATAAATCTATTATTATTTCACTATTTTAAGCACAAATTTAGGCCCTTTTAGCACAACTTTGTTCTTATTAATACACACAATAATCCCGAAAAATTTATAACTTATTTCTATCATGCTGCAACTATATTTCTGAAATTTTCACAAATTGATAAAGTTTATATTTTATTTTTAGAGTACATTATTTAGACACTGTTTAAATCCCATCCAACATCAACAACCAATCTGTACATGACCCGTATCATATCAGTAGGTATCATCTATCTCCGTTCATTATGAAACATTATGTGTTTATATATGCTATTCTTATCTAGCCATTATGTATCTTATCCCTTATCACAAGAATAAAGTATGTTTTTATCTAAAATAAGTATCTTATTTAATACAAGACTTTTATCCGTATTGCATAGCCGATTACTATATAACACATGACTCTAAATTAATTTGTGAACAGACTTTTGTGGAATTAACTCTCGACCGGGGAATCGAAATCTGAACTTTCGTTTGACAATTATTTTGAATTTATTTACTTGTAACGTAGAGATTACCTTAATATTCGGAATGCCTTATATAATTTAATAGCAATAATTTAAATGAAAAGTAACAGATTATTTTTAAGAGCGTCGCCAACAAAGCCTATGTTCAACACTGAAAAAGGTATGTGTATAGATTTGAGAGCTTACTTGCGCTGTGTAGTGGCGGCGTGAAAAATCCACCGCAATCATCCCGCAGGTGTCGTAAGAGGCGGTAAAGGGAAATGAAACAGGACATGTACAGCTGAATCTTCCTGACAAATACTCAAAATAATAAAACAAAACTGCGGTTGCCAACCTGTCGGCGAAGTGTGGCAACCACGGCCAAATATCTTATGAAATATCCATGGGCGAGGCCTATGTTCAATGCAGTGGACTTTTAATTACGACCAAACTGTAGAACACACTTTGCTAGGGGAAGATATTGTTGAGTTCCTAACAATATATAATAAGGCATGCATAAAATCAATAGATAATTCAGGATCCTAGTTTTTGGAAGCTTAGTTCAGTCGTTAAAACGTTGCTGGGCTAAATGATGTCCAGCCTTGCATTAAGAAAGCGAACCAAATCTTATAAGACAAGGAAGGTGTAGAAATTATATTTTCTCTTCAATTAGATTAATATAAAAAACTCTGTATTCATTTCTCGTGGCAGATGAAATTTTTTCGAAGCAGCCAACGCTAAATAAGTCACTTGGGAGGCATGTTACAAATGAATTCATGAAAAACGTAATACGCGTATAATGGCCGCGCAATGCCTTGTATCTCCTGATTTATAAAAGCAATGAAACAAAGTAAAAGAAAAAAGAAAGTAATTTTTGTTAAGCATGTTGGATTTTTTATGAATAACATTTTACATGTACCTTAAAATAAACATGTAAAAGTCAAAACTTTACGTATAACATCCATGTCACATCAATGCCGGTAGAAGTTACAGAAGCACTACGCTCCAGATTATTGACGAGTATGTTTACCTAGGACAAATTGTCCGACTAGGTTAATCCAACTTCAACCGAGAGGTCAATCGACGGATCCAATTCGGCTGGGCAGCGATCAAGTGATTATGAGACATCTTCTTGTCACGTATACTATGTACTTCAAAACAAGAGATGCGGGTTGCTAGAGATGACGTATGGTTCTTCACTGCTGGTCGTAGGACGCTTAAGGTCGCGAGCAAGAAACAAGCTATATCTTTCAGTTTGTGCAGTTTCTCTGCGTGATAGACTTCACAATGAAGATATTCGCACTAGAACCAGAGTAACTGACACAGCCTAACTTATCAGTAAACTGAAGTGGTAATACTTGTGTATCTAGCTTGGATAACCGGAGGGAAAGAAAGGTTCTCGAGTGGTAGCCTTAAACAGGTACAACACTTCAATTAGTTCAGTATTAAATTTGTTCATTATGAAAAGGTTGTAATGATGAAGGAAATGAAGAAACAAATAATAGAAAATTGAGTCAGATAATTGCAGTCTACGTATTGGCTTCATCTGTCAGAATTAACGAGCGAAGTACTTTTTCTGTGTAATGGATGGTTACGAATGTGACTCGAATATATCGTATTACTTAGTGGAATTCCTAACCACCTAATTCCACGCTCCATCAAGCATTCGGTCTGCGTCGCTGGCTTATAAGAGTAATTAATAATACCGCAGGGGTCACCTGCACGTGACCATTGCAGTATGTGTACGTTGTGTGTGATTTATATGCAATAATGTTACTAAGAACTAATTATAGCTGTTGCCTGCTACTTTACTATAACTGTATACGTTAAGACGTTCCAATTATAAAAGACTGATATAAACAAATTGGTAAAATCTAGTGATGGGTATGTTTATGTTATTTATTTATGTACTTCAGATATAACAACAGTAAGTATGTAAAACATTCGTAGAAATAATTTGGTATATTAATAATATTAACAAATAATAATATTATAAATTTCTGATATTGGATTTATAAATATTATATCCTCAAAACCTGTGTGTAAAATTTACAAGAAACGCTATTTAAATTTAAAATATTGGAAAAATACTAAAATACTATTTGATTAAGAGAACAATAATTTTGTAGTAAATTTCATGTAATTTCTTTAAACATATAAAAATTGATTATCCTCCATGATAAGGCAAGAGTTTCTAGTGAGAGGATTTTTTTAACTTCGACACAAAAAGTGTTATAAGTATGACCGCTATGTGTGTCTGTCTGTCTGTCTGTCTGTGGCACAGTAGCTCTTAAATGGGTGAACCCATTTAGATTCTGTTGGTTTTTATTTAAAAGCAGGTTTTAACTTTAATTCTTAGACATGTTTATCAAAATCTGTTCCGCCATTTCAAGGTCATCAGCTTTTTTGTTAGCTGGGATTCTTTTCGGGAGTTTATAAAATATTTAATTTAAGTTATAAAATCACGTAAAAATAAATCTGTAAAAAAACGCACGTACGCCGAGAACAGATTAAAAATTTTACAATCTCACGAATCATGAACGAACATTAAGTATTGAATTCAAAATTAGAAGTTAATTCAAAATTAAGTTGATGTGTAATAATTGATGTTTCATTGGTTATTCTAAATAAATAAAATAAATTAACATTTATTAAGAATCTAATGTCAATATTTTCAGTTAACGTTGGTGTTTGATCAAATGCGTGGAGCGGTTCCCCGGACGTGCGCAATTAACGAGGGCACCCGTACGGCGTTGCAAAATTCAGTACTACGTTGGACGTTAAACGCAATTAACTTAATTTATCGTTCTAATTGAAAGGCGGTCCCAGGGCCGCACGAGAAAATTATGTATCCGTATAATTTTAATCTAATCGTCAACAGTTTTGTCTGCTTGGTTGTAAGAGGGAAATTCATTGTGTTTTTTTATTTCTTCTGTTAATAAGTTTATCTGATCTTATCTTAGTGATGTATTATCTTAATTAAAGTAAAGGAGCGTTCGCAATCTTTTCCTTGTGCGTTTGAAAAAAAAAATCATCTCTCCCAATTAATGAAACATAGTACAGTCTTGAGCCAATCAGGTCATCGTGCCATCTAGTGGAGGCCAAACTGATTCGGTAAAGTAAATCATCATATTCAGTATTATTTAGAAAATTACAGGTTGCTATTTAATAATTTATTGTACACCAATTAAAACTTTGTCACTTTCTGACTTTGCTTTTAAAAAATGTAACTTTTTAAACATACCATCATAACTTTTAGTCAAACCATGGGACCTCCCACCCTCCCTCAATCGCGCGCACTATACCCGTCGCCGTTAATCCCAGCAATACTACCCCCAGCACCACCAGACTAGGCACGACACACCACTCTCGAAAATACGACACGTGTTTCGCCTCTCCGGATCTTAGCGGCCAGCCTCCGCAAAGTCTACTTCACCTGAGGATGCCTCGTGTAGAGGAATTAAGTAAATTAGTTTATAACAACCCCAGATACCATCTACACCATCTCGATGATTGGCGGTGCACCACTGTGCGATTTACTAGCAGTTTTCGTCTTTGCACGAATTTTTTGTACAATTGTTCGATTTTTCCTTCGATTTTTCCGGATCGATACGACTTGAAGAAACGACCTTACTCTTTTTAAAAGGCCGGCAACGAATCAGTTTTCCCGTGGTGTTGCAGTTGTCCACCGGTGGCGGTTTACACTTCCTATCAGGTTTGTCACATACTCGTTTGTATTTTCTATATAAATAAAAGCTTGCATGCTGTTACTCCAGCCTTAGAATAACATACAATCAGTCATCGCATTTGATATTTTCTAAAAAGAAGAAATTGCTAGGGTTGTCAGAACGGGAAGTAATAAAAAAATTGATTTTATTTTATTTAAAGTTTAAACAAATTAATGTGTATGTGGAAACTGATAAAACTAATTCTTTATCTTTAAATGATAACGACCTACAGTTTTTGACCGCACTGTAGTGTGAACCATTTAAATTTATTTGCGTCACTGGACAAACCTAGCGGACAGTTCCCGAGCGGCTAAGGACCGCTCGGAAAGTGCTCAGCCTGCGTCTTGCACCACACCACACCGCACTATTTGTACGATTGCCCCGTCTAGACGCCTTAAATGACCGACTGTTAGTAGTAGTTAGACAGTGCTGCTACCGAGTAGTGACGGTACCCTATATCATCTCGTGGCGAACAAGAGGGAAACAAATCAGGAGATGGCCAGCAACGTCTTTCTTATAACGACTAAAAATAAAAACTAAACTGCGGTGGCCAACCAGCTTGCCAACCTTGGCAACTGTGGCAATTATTCTTATGAGACAATCTATGCGGGAAGCCTATTTTTACATGAGGAAATGTCTAGGCATACCCGCCTCGTGGGTTATGTCGGACTCGCAGCGTCAAAAACCCCAAGGAGTTCCACCTTCACCGCATATTGGCAGGGTAACGGGAACCCTTTTTACTGGAAATGAGGCATTCCATCTTAGTCCTCACGGGTGACAACGCATTTGCATTTTAATTCGCAAACGAGGATAGATGTAGATGTCTATGGGCCGCAGCAACCACTTACCATCAGGTGGACTGTGTGCTCGTTTGACCCTATAAAAAAAAACCCACGAGAGTCGGCCGCCCCATGGCAGGCCCTCCTCGGCGAAGACTTCTCCTCCCCCTTTCGTTCTCAGATAAGGCGTAAACAGAAACACAAGGCGCGCCTTCCTCCGCGGCCTCTTACTCCACCTGAAAGCATAGATATTTCTTCTTTTCTATGTTTAACGGTAGCAAACTATTTTCCATAGCCTTCGAAACCTCACACAGTCGCTTGCTGTAAAAGTTTGCACTCCATCCCAAGTCTGATGATGAAATAGCAGCACAGTGTCATCTTCGTACATTAATAAGTCAGCTCCTTCCAGTTTTATGTCACAAAGATCGTTAACGTACAGCAGAAAAGAGTTGGTCCAAGAGTGCGTCCCTAATCCATGGGACTCCGTAATCACAGTTTATTACGTCACTAATGTGTATTCCAACTTTAATCTGCTTGCTTCGAGTACTTAATTAATCTTTATTTATTTTTTTATCGTATATTGAATTTAATAATTTTAAAACCTTAAAGTAATCACCGAGCCATGAACTCACCTGATAGTAAGTGGTTACTTGCATTACATTCTATAGTCACTATATGAGATCAAGAAAAATATGACACATATTTTTTTCAACTTTCAACTGATGTTCTTTGCGGTTGTGTGACTAGCAGAAATCATTTGCCGGTAGGCACTACTCCGCAATAGCGATTTGTTTTGTACGTGTGTAACTAGAGTTACACAATCGAATGAGTTTGAGAGTGGTTTGGGTGTGAGGCACTGAAAATTTCGGGAATCGAGGAAGTGACACAACATTACTATTTAAAAATGTATTTATTGCTTTTCGAAGTACTCTCCGCGAAATTTGACACATTTTTCCATACAATGGAACCAATCATTGAAGCAATCATTCCATTCGGAAGTTGGGGTCTCCAAAATGGCCGTTTTGTAGGCGTCCACAGCTCCTTCAGGTGATGAAAATCTCTGTCCATGCAATTTATTCTTTATTTTAGGGAAAGTATAGAAATCATTAGGGCTTAGATCGGGGCTGTACGGCGGATGGTCTAATAATTCTATGTTTTCTTGCTCTAAAAACTCTTTTGTTCTGTGTGCGGTGTGAGAACTCGCATTGTCGTGATGGAGGATGATGCGGCGGTTGCAGTTCTCTTTACGGAGTTCAGAAACGACCTTTGGCAAACAAATGCTAGCATACCATTCTCCATTAACCGTTCTTTGTCCTTCAAGAGGAATAGTCGTAACATGGCCGGTTTTGGAAAAAAACGTGGCCACCATTTTTTTTGCAACACTCCGTGAACGAACAATTTTTGTTGGCTTTAACTCAGTTTCGGACACCCAAACTCGTGACTGGTTTATTGTTTCGGGTTTGGACGCGTATATCCTGATACGATGTTGTATACAGCATTTGAGGATCCTGCGTGGAATCTTTCGAGAGTTCTGACGCACCAAGTAACGCGAGCCGCTTTTTGCTCTTCACAGAGCGAATGCGGTATCCATCGAGAAAGCAACTTTTTTACACCTAAGATTATTTGTATTTGACTCATGCCAATGTCTAAAGTTTCCTGAATTTCGCGGTATGTCACATGTCGATCTTCCTCAATCGGCTTACGCACAGCATCAACGTTTTCTTGGGTGACTGCAATTTTTGGACGACCTTGACCGGGGTCATCACTGAGCTTGACACGTCCACGTTGGAATTCAGCAAATCAGCGATAAATTGTGGTTTTGGATGGGGCTTCATCACCAAATGCAGAAATCATCCGGTCAACACAATGTTTTCGTGTTAAACCACTTCGAAAGTCATCATAAGTCATCGCTCTTCAACTTTCTCGAGTCAATTCTATTTTCTCAACGACTAAACAAGTTTGACAAAACCTTGCGATAAGACTGAGAATCTTTTTTTAAATAAATAAATGGTATTCGATTTTCCAAACCAAGAACTTTTCAATTAAAAAGATTTTAATATGACAGGAACAGTGGAAATATTCCATTCCCGATACTTTTAGTGCAGCCTATGTATTATTGTTATACCGGATTTGCACTTTCTTTGATTGGAGTAACCGTGATATGGTTTCGATAAGATATTCAGTCGTATGAGCTCTAATTATTATAATTTTAACTATACGAGAACACACATTGAAATTATGTTATTACTTCCAATTTGCGCCTCATAAATGGTAAGGCTTATGAGATATAGTACAATGTTCATTATTTTAATCTGTAGGCGTTACTAACGTGATACGATTACTAAGCATTCTGGGATGCTTCAAATCGATATTTGATTTATTCGTATATCATATCTTCCAAGTTGTAACTTGGTTATTTCGCAACACTGTATTTTTTATAACACATCATCATATGTCTGCGGGTGGGTAAGAGATGACGAAAATAAACTAAATTCTGTGGCACTGAGCCATCTAAAGCCGTCTATGTGTGTGCAGACGATCTAAATTTTCAGAACTTTTATTGCTACACCATTCGATATATTTTAAACATAATATTCCTCATTTAAATCTGCCACTGCTTATCGTCTCGTATAAAAAGGAAACAATAAAAACGGTCCAGGAAACAAGGCAGGAAATGGTAAGCAGCGTCTTCTTAATAACTACTTAAAAATACTAAAATAAAAACGTTTGTCAACCCGACTAACTAATAAACGCAAATATCCCTTGTGTAAGGAAATCTATGGGGAAGGCAGCCTATGTTCTGCAGTAAACTTTTGACTATAATGGCAAGATGACGTTACGGCAAGTTTGTTTCTTATTTAATTTTTGACTTTATTAACATAGTGTCCCCATGAATCAAATCTAATCGCTTCTAGTTATTAAGGTAATGCTTTGCTAAGTCACGTGCCAAATATTCATAGTTTATTTGAGCATGCCAAGTGCATAATATGAAATGTTTAATTAACATGAAACGAATGCGACGGTTGGAAGTTTTCAATTAAAGCGTCGGATTATTAGATTAGAGCTTTTAATTAGTCGCATAGCAGAACGAAAAACAGATCTATTCCGGTTATTTATTATGTAATTCCCATTTCGTTATTTGTCTGTCTCTGTTTTATTTCATACTGCACTTCAATGTTCTATTTTTGATATTTAAATTAACTTTCCATCGCGCTGTAATACCACTACAATAATGAATGTAAATTATTATAGCCGTATTTCAACTAATCATATTTAACCCTAGAAAACAGTTTAGATTAATAAAGTTAGTAGAAATTTTCCATCTAACTGGGCACAGACCTCTTCTCATTTCTAAGAAATCTCTTGAGAAATTAGTCCGCCGCGTTGCTCCAGTGCGTATTGGCGGACCTCACACAACTTCGAAATATTTTCATTTCTAAGTAGTCTTCAGTTTGTTTTTCTTTACCGCCGAGCAAGCTATGTATACAAAATACATATAACAAAATATATTATATAAAATGACAAGTTCACAAACATAAATTATACAAGGAGAAACATCCAGACCCAGAACAATTATTTGTAGGTCATATAAAAAAACTGATTCTGTGCGGGATTCAAACCCGCAGCCCTCATCGCCGCAAATCAATGCTAAGCCGCTGCGCCACGGAGCCGTCTTCAACCCATCATAAGGATACATAACGCAATTTTGCATATGAATGCAATTCTGAAAAACTCACTCATATCAATTTTCAATCATCTACGTCAAAACGTCTCTGCGAAAATTACTGTGAGAGACAGACATGAGACGCAGACACTGAGGTGACTCCACAAGTGTGCCTATTTGCTAGTTTTGCCACGTAGCAGTAGTAGCAGCTAGCATTTAGCTGCTATTTAACGCTGCTATTCAGTTAGAATGGTTTTTCCCCGGTCAAGCCGACATATCCGTGCTACAAGCTTAGTATAGCTGCAGCGCGACTTTACCTCGTAATATTCCATTATATTTGTCAAATTGAGCTAATATAATGCGAGTAATAATGTTAGTAATACTACTACACTGATTATAAAAAGACTGTTCGCGCCAAACGCTGTTGTCGGAATCGACGACTAGGGGGCGCGCGGCTCGGTGCCATACCGGTTTGACTGTTGGATGTGTCGAGCGCGCATGAGTGCAAGTCAGTCGTCTGCCAGCAGTGCTAACGCTAGCACACTGTAATTTTGTTAGGGAACTCGGAATAATTAGGCGCGGCCAGTAAATATACGGTCTAGGATTTGTGACGCGCATTCCTTGCTGGAGAGCTTCCCAGGGACTCATTGTGTCTGACTCAGAATCTGCATAAGTGCATTCGGCAATATTAGCTAGTGCGGCCTTTTATATTCTAGAAATAACTGTTGCTACGCGAAACGGTAGTGACCTTTGATCCGGACACTCCGTGTTCGTTTTGTGCGTTAACCTTATAACAAACGAGAGTTAGTGGCTTCTGTAAGTTAGTTAATCGCACGATAGAGTTAATGGACTGTCATCGTGACGAACGAGGAAAGTGACTGTGGACAACGCCACGGAAGGTTCCCTCAATTTGGAGCGGTGTCGACGCCCGGGCTGCTGCCGACGGCCAAGGTCTACTCGGGTCAATCACCATCAGTCACACCCAAATACACATCACATCACCTTATTTCTCTTGCACTACACAACCACATGCGACCTGACCAACTCCGGAGGGACCAGTCGCCTTGGATATAGGTAAGTAAGCTCCGTCTAATATTCTCCCGGTCGACTGGACGTAGTATAGAACGCTCCCCCATATAGTTAAGTGTAATTAGAGATTTTCCACTTTGGCCTGGAGGAGGCCCGACCTACGTCTGCTCGTCGAAACTCAGCTGAATGGGCCCCTGAAGATTGGACCTTTAAGGGAGCAGCCGTAGGCCGTAACAAAGACTGATTAATATTTATGCACGCACATTGCAATAGATCTAACTTTTCCTTTTACTTGTGTTAATGTTTTTCTTGTAACTGAAACCAAATTAAAATGTAATGTAGTACTAAAAGTAGGATAAAGCTAAGTCGGATACGAGTACCTATTATAATATACAGACAGGCTCTAATCGAACATAATATTATTGTATTTTATGTGTCAGTTTTCAATTTAGTCTGAAATAGGAACACATACTGTTAAAAC
The DNA here is from genome assembly GCA_963668995.1 of Parnassius mnemosyne. Lineage (NCBI taxonomy): Eukaryota > Metazoa > Arthropoda > Insecta > Lepidoptera > Papilionidae > Parnassius > Parnassius mnemosyne. The sequence continues at coordinate 51,743,073 of CAVLGL010000104.1, read as the reverse complement.
TCGATATTTTCTTTCTGTGAGTTAAAATAATTATTATTTCTAGGAAAGGGGCGATTAGGCCATTTCACAAAGCAAGTATTAAAAAGCAAGTGGGTACTAAAGACGCATTATGACATTATAAATAGTTTAAAATATCATACAATACGTTACAGCTACCTCTGTTCTAAACAGAGAATGAGCGTGTTGTATTGATGTGATCTGTATTTTGTTGTGTTAATTTTTTTTTTCATATTAATCTAGTTATATCACAGAGACGCTGGGTGTACTTTCAATTTACTACTTTTCAATTTTTTATTACGGTAATTAATATAATCTAAGGTGATTTCAAAAACTGTTCTTGATTTAAGTCATCCAACCCGATAGAGTTAGTTAAGTAGGTTAGGTAATGCAATGTTTTGAAAGCCAGTGCGCGATAAAGAAGCAACGAGTTGAATGTAAATTCAAGAAAAACAACTTCCTTCTGCGTGAATCCAATATCTCTAGTGTCCTTTGACCTACAGGACCCAAATTCTAACTCGACCGAGCTTCTCTCTCGAGCTAATTTGGTATGTAGATACCTCAAGGTATCTACATACCAAATTTAAAGTCAATCGGTCCAGTGGAACGGAAGTTATCGTTTCGGCATACAGACTAACAGACTGCCAGCTAAAACCATTAACTTCCTTTCAATGCTACGCGGAAGGAAGTTAATAACACATTATAAATAGCTTAAAATATAGTACTATACTCAAAACCAATTATACCATAAAAAAGAAAGTGTAAGATCTGGAGTATAAAGCACCAACATTATCATTAGAAAGACTCAAGATAATCGTCGCATTTATGCCCGTACTTAGAGAGGAGACTCATGCAAAAAAAAACATAAAATAAAATAAAATTTCTAAAGTCATGAGCATGACTTTAGTAGCGTCATCGTAAAAATATTCACTAAAATAAGGAGAAAGCTTATTAAATATTTCCATCGTGATCTGGATTGTTTCAAATAGTACTAACTGCGGAGCCACGGTTAAACCAATATTGCTTATACATGACGGAATGTATATGACGGCTACATTATCCTTTCTAAGATATTTCTGGTAGAAATTGGATTTCACATTTTGCATGTGTTGCTAATATTTACCAGCCGTTTATTTATTGATTCATATATTTTATTCTTTATTGCACTAAAATCGCCGTAAAAATATTGGTCGCGTAAAAATACACACTACTCCAAACTACAGAGAATATTCATAATTAATTCATACAGATAATTACCCAATAGAATCAGGCGGCATTACCTTGCGGAAATTCATGATAATCAAAAATTAATTTGCTTATATCTAAGCAATAAAATAAAATGTTTTGTCTTACCTACTTAGAAGAGCATCAGTGTCTGTGTCTCATGTCTGTCTCTCACAGTAATTTTCGCAGAGACGTTTTGACGTAGATGATTAAAAATTGACATAGTTGCTTCAGGAATACAGTAGTGAGTTTTTCAGAATTGCATTCATATGCAAAATTGCGTTATGTATCCTTATGAAGGGTTCAAGACGGCTCCGTGACGCAGTGGCGTAATAAGTGAAATATGAATGAAATGTTTCTTCAACAAAAATGTTACAAAAATGTTTCTTCCTGTAATTTTTTTCTCAATTAGGTTAATTATTTTTATTTGGTATTTTGTTTTTTTTTCCTATAAAAAAAAACTTAAAATTATTAATTTGGCACATAATTTACAAATTTATGCCCGAAAATTGTCAGCCTAGTAGCCCTCCGCCTCTGGCTTATGAATTTTTAGGCAAACGAAATTTCATTAGGCCCGTTGTGAATGTAAATCGTGAATAAATAATTTCTACTTTGCTTCATAATAGTGCCGAAGAATAAAGTGATTCATCTTTACGTCGTACAATAAGTACGGATATAAATTCAAGTTAAAATAGTTGGATTTTATTTTATATACTAAATTTACTACCCGAGTGACCGAGTTTTGTTTGGCGTTAGAAAATAATATATTTAAACTTAGAAAATGAAACATTATCTTTAAATAGAATTTTATCCAAATCATGAGAAACGTTTCACATACAGTATAGTATAAAATATATATATAGGGGGATGAGTCGCTCGCATACGTAGGCTTCGACCACCTAATCCTAGGCCCACCCTACACGTGCCCCCGGGTGGTGCTAATCGAGCGACAAAGCCGACAAAGCCGATAGAATAGACTCGGCTCCTCGGCGTATGGTAGCGGCGTAAAATCTACCACCCCTTAGTTCGCACCATGAGCCAAGAAGAAAAAGAAATGGCCCCGAGTTCCCGGCGCCCCTTTAATGGGGCAGGGGTGCGAAGAATCTCCGGGAGAAAAACCGGCGACGAAGTTCGCCACCCGTCACTTCTCCCGGAGGGGCGAAAAGTGGATTGCGGAGGCCCGTCTGGCTACGCTGAATGTATGTGGAGCAATGAATGATAAGATGGATGAAGTATGCGAAATGATGAATGATAGAGGAATAGATGTGTTATGTGTAAACGAGACGAAACGAAAGGGAAGAGATGTCACTGCACATGGCATGTATACCGCTTACTGGTCTGGAGTAGACGAGACCGAGCGGGCATGCCAGGGAGTCGGTGTCATCCTTTCAGAAAGAATGGGTCAATGTGTGAAAGAGTATGAATGTGTAAGCCCAAGGCTGCTGTGGATACGAATGAAAGTAGGCTTAAAGAAGTTGTTTATGCTAGGGGTGTACGCCTAAGCCCACTTATATCCGAGAGCAGTTTTGGGACATGGTAAGGCTGGTGTTGATGAAATGTAAGGAAAATGAAAATATTATTATGTTAGGAGATTTTAATGGAAGGGTTGGGGTGAAGAGGTCTGGTTATGAAAGTATATTAGGACCGTTTGGCGATGAAAGAATAAATGAGAATGGTGAAGACCTCCTTACCGTAAGTGTGGAAAAGAATCTTTTTGTGGCGAACACTTTATTTCGCCATAAGAAGATTCACATGTATACATGGGTAAGAGGGGATGATAGAAGCATGATAGATTTCATAATTGTGGATGAAAGAATGAGGAACGCAATGGTAGATACAAGGGTTTACCGGGGGTCCAACGTAGGGACGGATCATTACTTGGCCTTATGCCGAATTAATGGTCTATTCAGACGTTGGCGGCATCGGACATCTGTGTCTACCACTGCGTTACAGCGTATATGAATAGAGAGGTTACAAGATGAAGGTGTGAAAGAGAAGTATAAATGCAGACTGAAGGAAAATATAAGTGGGCTGAATGAATTATGTATGAATGATTTAGACTTGAAGAATGTATGGAATAATATTAAGAAAGTTTTGGTGGATGCAGCCACCGAACTATGTGGTGTAAGTAAGAGAACAAATGAAAGAAAAGTAATACGTTGTGGTGGGATGATGAGGTACGGATGGAAGTTGAAGCAAAGAAGAGAGCATGGCTAGATTTACTAGCAACTAAAGCTGGTAATTCTGGCGATATGAATGATGAGATTGAAAGATAAAAGGCAGACTTTAGACTTATAAATAAGAGAGTAAAAGAAGTTGTTGAAAGGAAAAAGCAAGAAAGGATAGATAAGAATGATAAAAGGATATCTGATAACTTCCAGGCAAATATTAAAATGTTCTGGAAACTCATAAGAACTGCCTGGGGAAATTCAAAACAGCCTAGAATGAATGCTGTACGAGACGAGAATGGCTGCATGCTGAATGATGAAGTTTCGAATTTAAAGATATGGAAGGAATACTTTGAAAGCGTATTTAAGAGTGAAGAGTCGTCTGAAGTAAGTAAAATAGAAATTCCGGAAGAAGTGGAGAGAGGTAGGGAGATACGTGTAGTTGAAATAATGAAAGCAATGAAAAGCATGAAAGCAGGTAAGGCAGCCGGATATGATAGAGTATCTCTCGAAATGCTAAGGGCTGGGGAGAGTGTGGTTTAATTTATGTGGGGAACTAAAGCGGGTACTGGAAGACTGGTGCAAAGCCGTTATAGTCTCAATATATAAGTGAAGGGGCTCGCAGGACTGTGAAAAGTGTGTGAAAACTACCGTGGTATCAGCTTGCTTAGCATTGTGGGTAAACTGTATGCTAAGGTGTTAATTGAAATAGTTATGGAAGAAACTGATGGAAAAATTTGGGATGTGCAAGCTGGATTTAGAAAGGGGATGGGGTGTACGGATCAAGTATTTTCCATGCGCATGATAGCGAAGAAGTTTTTGGCCAAAAACCAGAAAGTTTTTTGTGCGTTCATGGACTTGGAAAAGGCTTATGACAGAGTGGACAGGAATGTGTTATGGCAAACACTGAACTTATTTGGGTTGAGCGCTAGCTTGATACAGGCATTAAGGTATCTTTATAGGGACTCTAGTGCTTGTTTCAGGATCAACGGGGTCTACTCGGACTGGTTTGGCATTCATAAAGATGTCAGACAGGGGTGGGTGGCTTCACCGTGGCTGTTTAACCTATTTATGGACAGTTGTTTGCAAATTTTGAAAGTTGAAGAATGTGGGTTGAGAATGGGTGAGTCAACCGTCAAATGCCTTTTGTACGCCGACGATCTAGTCATATTTGCATCGTCGGCGGCCGAGAGAATGATGGTTACTTTAATGAATTGGTCATTGAAAGAAAGGGGTATGAAAGTGAACGCAAGTAAGACGAAAGTGATGGTTTTTGAAAGAGAAGAAAGTAAAACTTTTTGTGAAATAAGAATAGAAGGGGAGTTGATTGAGCAAGTGGATGAGTTGGTATATTCGGGACGTTTATTTAGCAGGGATGGTAGATATTATAAGGATATAGAACGACGAGTGAACGCAGGAAATAGAGTGAATGGGACTCTACACGCTTTTATGAGGAGTCAGAATGTGTTAAATAAGGCACGTTTGTCAATTCACAATGCTGTGTTAGTCCCTACTTTAATGTATGGTAGTGAAAGTTGGGTCTGGCAGAAGAAGCATGAGAGTAGAATAAATGCTGTAGAAATGCGGTCCTTAAGGAGTATGCTAGGGCTGAATCTAAATGATAGGGTGAGAAATAGTGTGACAAGAGAAAAGTGTGGTTTGCAAGATGACGATGTGACGAGGATTAAGAAAGAAATGCTTCAGTGGTTTGGTCATGTAGAAAGAATGAACGAGGAAAGAGTGACAAAGCAAATTTATATTGCAGAAGTGAACGGCAGGGTCGGGAAGGGACGCCCTAGATGAAGGTTTATCGACCAAATCAACGATACATTAAAAATGGGCCAGATTAGGAGTACCCTTAACCGACGAGCGTGTATGCGTAGATATATGGATGTAAAGGAGGCGAGAGAGGTGTGTCAGGATCGCGCCAAATGGAAGTCCGTAGTCTCTGCCTACCCCTCTGGGTGAAGGGCGTGAGTGTTTATCTATGTATATATATATTTAAGGCCGGCATGCAATAGAGCAGTGCTGCATGGTGCTGTATTTCTGTATTATTTAGATAATTTTTGTATGGTTGAAAATTGTTGTTGCAGCTATATTTTGGTTGTAGCACGAATAGATCGGCTCGACCGGGGAAGGACCATGCTCTCACATAAAATAGCAGATTAATGTTCCTGTCCTTTGTATTGTGAGTGTAGAGAATCTGAGACCCTTTTTACTGAATTGGAGGAATTCCATCTTAGTCTTCAGGGATGACAAAGCATCTGAATTTTGATTCTTAACAAGTTTGGTATTAACCTACTTCATGGCGTAGCATATTTAATATACAATTTCTATGACTACGACTATGTTTAGCAATAGACATTGGTAGGTTGTAATGAATGAATGAATCATCAAACAATTGCACCCAACCACGTATTGTTGTTGCTCAATGTTATCAAAAAGTATATGCGCGCGTATTCGAATGCAACAATGCGTCGAAGTTTCAAAGCAATCGGTGAACAACTTTCAGAGATTTTAGAAATTCAAAAAATGAATATTAAATTTACATTTTAATTTATATATTAGTTCTGCAGCATATGCTGTAAAAAAGATTAGAAGTTTAACCAGTGTTGAAACAGCTAGACTAGTTTACTTCAGCTACTTCCATAGCATAATGTCGTATGGTATTTTGCTATGGGGACACGCAGCTGACACTGAAATTATATTTGTTTTGCAGAAGAGGGCCATAAGAGCAATTTATGATTTAAAGCCTAAAGAGACGCTGCGACAAAAATTTAAGGAAATTAATATATTAACTTTGGCCTCTCAATACATTTATGAAAATGTAATGTACGTACACAAAAATAAAAGTAGTTTTACAAAAATAAGTGATATTCATTCTGTAAATACTAGGAACAGACACAAGCTAGTAATACCAGTTACTCGACTCCATCGAGTCAATAATTCATTCTTGGGGCGATGTATACGCTTTTACAACAACATTCCAGAAAATATACAAAGTTTGACCTGTTCAAAGTTCAAAAACTTTATTAAACTAAGTTTGTATAAAAAGGGTTATTATAATATTAAGGAATTTATGGATGATAATAACCCCTGGAAATGAGGTGATCGCTACCAAGCTATTTCTAATTTGTTGTGTTGTTAATTTGTGTAACATCATGATTGTAAGCTGTTATTTTTAAAAAAAAGTCCCGCTGGGTTTCTTGCTGGTTCTTCCCAGGACAGAGGTTTTTTCCGAACCAGTGGTAATCAAACAAAAGAGTGACTTTCAATAAGTATTATTTATAATCTATATTGAATAAAAAAGTTTCTGTTTCTGTTTCTGTTTCTGTATAGTCTATACTTACAGCCTATGTTATGGTACATCACACGTATCAATATCTTTTTTTAATTCCACTCCTGGACAAGGGCATAATACACGCTGGGCTAATTTCTCGGGAAGCCCGTAGGAAGGGAGCTTCGAAAGAAGCGCTTTGTGCCAAACCCGATCGAAGGCCTTCGCAATGTCCAAACTAACGGCCAATGCCTCTCCCTTGGACTCTACTGCCAACGCCCATCTATGAGTTAAGTATACCAGAAGATCACCAGCTGATCGACCCCGACGAAAACCGTACTGGCGGTCACTAATCAGCTGGTGATCCTCAAGGTACCGCATGAGGTGGCAGTTTACAACGGATTCCATTATTTTGGAGAACAAGGGGGTGATGGCGATAGGCCTGTAGTTGGACGGGTCTGAGCGGTCGCCTTTTTTAGGGATCGGGTGGACAAAAGCTGTCTTCCATGATTTCGGGACTACGCCTAGGGAGTAGGAGTACCGGAAAAGACGCGTTAAAACCGGTGCCAACTCCGGAGCACACGTCCTCAGCACAATAGGGGGGGATTCCGTCAGGTCCACTCGACTTGTGGATGTCCAGGGAGAGGACATCTGGCATGGAGCACTCACAGCGTGGAATGGTTTCTCAATGTCATCAAGAGTCAAGCCTAAAAGGTCGGCTTTCTTTGTCTAAATTACAACTATCTCCGTTTATTATGAAACATTATGTGTTTATTATATATGCTATTCTTATCCAGTCATTATGTATTTTATCCCTTATCACAAGAATAAAGTATGTTTTTATCTAAAATAAGTATTTTATTTAATACAAGACTTTTATCCGTATTACATAGCCGATTACTATGACTCTAAATTAAACTATGAACAAACTTTTGTGGAATTAACTCTCGACCGGGGAATCGAACCCTGAACTTTCGTTTGACAATTATTTTGAATTTCTTTACTTTTAACGTAGATTACCTTATTATTCGTAATGCCTTATATAATTTAAGAGTTTGTGTATCTGGGTTCAAAGTTTACAAGAGATGGAAAGTGTGAGAGTGATATCGAAAAAAGAGTGAATGCAGGAAACAAGGTGAATGGAGCTTTGCACTCCTTTATGAGCAGTCGGAAGGTGTCTAACAAGGCTCGTTTGGCTGTGCATGAGGAGGTGTTGGTTCCGACACTCATGTACGGAAGTCAAACTTGGGTATGGCAGAAGAAACATGAAAGCAGAATAAATGCAGTTGAGATGAGAGCATTAAGAAGTATGATAGGAGTTAAACTGAGTGACAGGCTAAGAAATAGTGAGATAAGTAAACGTTGTGGTCTGAAAGAAGATGTAGTGACAAAAATCGAGAAAGGTATGCTGAGATGGTTTGGCCATGTCGAGAGAATAAATGAAGAACGATTGACGAAAAAAGTGTATAAGGCGAGTGTGAATGAAAGTGTTGGAAGGGGTAGACCTAGGCGGACATTTCTAGACCAAATCAGGGACGTCTTGAAAAAAGGCCAGGTCAAGAGTACCCTAAACCGTAGAGCATGTATGAAGGGAATAATGAAAGTGGACGAAGCAAAACAAGTATGTAAGGATCGTAGCAAGTGGAAAGAACTGGTCTCTGCCTACCCCTACGGGAAAGAGGCGTGATTATATGTATGTATGTATCATCATTCATCATTACAGCCCTTCACAAGTCCACTGCTGAACATAGGCCTCCCCCAAAGAATGCCACAAAGCACGGTCCTGAGCCACCTGCATCCATCGACCTCCCGCATGTCTTACCAGGTCGTCACTCCATCTCGTGGGGGGACGCCCTACACTTCGCCTACCGGTACGAGGCTGCCACTCGAGAACCTTTCTTCCCCATCGGTTGTCGGTTCTTCGAGCTATATGGCCGGCCCACTGCCACTTCAGCTTACTAATCCGTTGGGCTATATCAGTTACTCTGGTTCTACTGCGGATATCCTCATTCCTAAGTTTATCACGCAGAGAAACTCCGAGCATAGCCCTCTCCATAGCTCGCTGAGCGACCTTGAGCTTCCTCATACGGCCAGCAGTGAAGGACCACGTCTCAGTTCCGTAAGTCACCACTGGCAACACGCACTGGTTGTACAATTTCGTTTTCAGGTTTTGAGGTATGTTTGACGAGAAGATGTGTCGTAGCTTCCCGAAAGCTGCCCAGCCGAGTTGAATCCGTCGATTGACCTCTCGGTCGAAGTTGGACTTACCTAGTCGGACTATTTGTCCCAGGTAAACATACTCGTCAACAACTTCGAGCTTAGTGCTCCCAACAACTACCGGCATAGGTTTGACATGGACATTGAACATGATCTTTGTTTTGTCCATGTTCATCTTAAGACCTATCCGTTGGGAAACACTATCGAGGTCATTGAGCATAGTGCTTAGGTCCTCCAGCGATTCTGCCATAAGGACTATATCGTCGGCAAATCGAAGGTGAGTGATGTACTCGCCATTGATGTTGATACCGTATCCTTTCCAGTCCAGAAGCTTGAAAACGTCTTCCAATGCAGCGGTGAAGAGTTTCGGGGATATGACGTCACCCTGTCTTACACCTCTCTGCAATTGGATAGGTTTCGTACTCTGATTCTGTACTCGGATAGCCATCGTAGCCCTACTGTACAAGCACTTCAACACTTCGATATACCGATAGTCAACTTGGCACCGCTGAAGGGACTGCAGCGCCGCCCAAATTTCGACGGAATCAAAGGCTTTCTCATAGTCCACATACGCCAGACATAGTGGCAAATTGTACTCTTCGGACTTCTGTACAATTTGCCGAAGGGTATGTATGTGGTCTATGGTGCTAAAGCCCTTTCGGAAACCGGCTTGTTCGGGAGGCTGGAAGTCGTCAAGTCTGCGCGCGAGACGATTCGTAATGACTCTCGAAAACAGCACGTAGACGCGGCTCAGAAGGGAAATCGGTCTGTAGTTCTTCAAGAGAGCGTTGTCACCTTTCTTGAAGAACAAGACCACCGCACTTCTGCTCCACGCCTCCGGTGTAATGCCACCATGGAGGACGGAATTAAAGAGCTTCTGAAGGACTTCAAGTACCGGTCTTCCACCCGCTTTCAGAAGCTCCGCTGTAATTCTATCCTCGCCTGGGGCCTTACCGTTTTTAAGGTGCTGGAGAGCCATTCTAATCTCGCTCAGACTGACGTCCGGGATATCTTCGGAATAGTGTCGGATGAGACTCGCTCTTGGATCGTTACTCACACTTGCGTGTGGCTCCAACGATGACGTGTACAGCTGCCCATAGAACCTCTCAATCTTACTCAAAATCTCAGGAAACGGAAACGATGCTGCCGCATTCTGTCTTCAGCTTTGACAGTTGGCTCTTTCTGGCAGACAGATCTCTGGCAAAGACTTTGGAGCCTTGGTTTCGCTCGATCGCTTCTTCAATACGAGCTGTATTGAAGTTGCGTAAGTCCCGCCGCATGCATTTGGAGATCTGTCTGTTCAGATGCCTGTATGCTGTCAAGTCTGTTGAAGAATGTAGCCTGATCTCCCGTCTAACAGCCATGAGATTAAGAGTGTGATCGGAGAGTTTTTGTGTTCTTCTGCGGCGGGTCTTGCAGAACTTAGCTCCGACCGCATGGACAGTTTCCACGAGCTTGTCATTCATATCGTCCACTTCATTGCAGTCTTCTAGGCACTGAAAACGGTTTTGTAACTCGAGCTGAAAGGTTTTGGGACTTTGGAACAGAGCACGAGGGGGACGGAGCGTTGACTTCATTAGACGAGACCTCTCCAACTTAACGTTTAGGTTCAGTGTGCCTCTAACCATTCGGTGATCGCTACCAGTTTTCACCCTCGCGATCACGGAGACATCACTGAACAGTTGTCGTCTGGTCGTCATAATGAAGTCAATCTCATTTTTTGTCGAACCGTCGGGGTCGACCAGGTCCACTTCCTGTGGGGCCGCTTCTGGAAGAAAGAGTTCATCATAAAGAGTCCCTCTTTGTCCATGAAGTCGGCCAGCTGCTGGCCCCTTGGGTTCCGTTGCCCTATTCCAAATTTCCCTACTTTCAGCTCACCGTTCTCTCTTGTGCCTAGTTTTGCATTGAAGTCTCCCATTAACACCGTATATTGGGTTTTGGAGGAATGCATGGCTCTAGAGATATCCTCATGTATGTATGTATAATTTAATAAAAATAATTTAAATACGAATTTATTATATTTTTTTTTAATTGAATAGTGACAGACTATTTTTAAGAGCGTCGCCAACAAGGCCTATGTTCAACACTGAAAACGGTATTTGTATAGATTTGAGAGCTTACTTGCGCTGTGTAGTGGCCGCGTGAAAAATCCACCACAATCATCCCGCAGGTATCGCAAGAGGCAGTAGAGGGAAATGAAACAGGACAAGTGCAGCAGAATCTTCCTGACAAAAACTCAAAATAATAAAACAAAACTGCGGTTGCCAACCTGTCTACGAATTGTGGCAACCACGGCAAATATGAAATATCCATGGGCGAGGCCATGTTCAATGCAGTGGACTTTTAATTACGACCAAACTGTAGAACACACTTTGCTAGGAGACGATATTGTTAAGTTCCTAACAATATATAATAAGGCATGCATAAAATCATTAGACAATTTAGAATCCCAGTTCTTGGAAGCTTATGTACAGTCGTTGAAACGTTGCTGGTCTAAATGATCTCCAGCCTTGCATTAAGAAAGCAAAATAAATCTTGTAAGACAAGGAAGGGTAGAAATTTTATTTTCTCTTCAATTAGATTAATATAAAAATCTCTGTATTCATTTCTCGTGGCAGATGAAATTTTTTCGAAGCAGCCAACGCTAAATAAGTCACTTGGGAGGCATGTTACAAATGAATTCATGAAAAACGTAATACACGTGTAATGGTCGCGCAATGCCTTGTATCTCCTGATTTATAAAAGCAATGAAACAAAGTAAAAGAAAAACGAAAGTAATTTTTGTTAAGCATGTTGGATTTTTTATGAATAACATTTTACATGTACCTTAAAATAAACATGTAAAAGTCAAAACTTTACGTATAACATCCATGTCACATCAATGCCGGTAGTTGTTACAGAAGCACTACGCTCCAGATTATTGACGAGTATGTTTACCTAGGACAAATTGTACGACTAGGTTAATCCAACTTCAACCGAGAGGTCAATCGACGGATCCAATTCGGCTGGGCAGCGATCAAGTGATTATGAGACATCTTCTTGTCACGTATACTACGTACTTGAAAACAAGAGATGCAGGTTGCTAGAGATGACGTATGGTTCTTCACTGCTGGTCGTAGGACGCTTAAGGTCGCGAGCAAGAAACAAGCTATATCTTTCAGTTTGTGCAGTTTCTCTGCGTGATAGACTTCACAATGAAGATATTCGCACTAGAACCAGAGTAACTGACATAGCCCAACTTATCAGTAAACTGAAGTGGTAATACTTGGGTATCTAGCTTGGATAACCGAAGGGAAAGAAAGGTTCTCGAGTGGCCTTAAACAGGTACAACACTTCAATTCGTTCATTATTAAATTTGTTCATTATGAAAAGGTTGTAATTATGAAGAAAATGAATAAACAAATAATAGAAAATTGAGTCGGATAATTACAGTCTAAGTATTAGCTTCATCTGTCAGAATTAACGAGCGAAGTACTTTTTCTGTGTAATGGATGGTTACGAATGTGACTCGAATATATCGTATTACTTAGTGGAATTCCAAACCACCTAATTCCGCGCTCCATCAAGCATTCGGTCTGCGTCGCTGACTTATAAGAGTAATTAATAATACCACAGGGAGTCACCTGCACGTGGCCATTGCAGTATGTGTACGTTGTGTGTGATTTAAAGGCAATAATCTTACTAACAACTAATTATAGCTGTTGCCTGCTAATTAACGATAGCTTTGTGAGTTAAGGCGTTCCAATTATAAAAGACGGATAAACACATTGGTCAAATCTAATGATGGGTGTGCTTATGTTATTATATTTATGTATGTACTTCAGATATAACAAGAGTAAGTATGTAAAATATTCGTAGAAATAAACTAGTATATTATTAAAATATAACACACAATAAAATTATGAATTTCTGATATTGAGGTAATAAATATTATGTCATCAAAAACTGTGTGTAACATTTACAAGAAAAGCTATTTCAATTTAAAATATTGGAAAAATGCTATTTGAATAAGAGAACAATAATTTTGTAATAAACTTCATGTAATTTCTTTAAAAATATGAAATTGAACACTTAATTGATTATCCTCCATGATAAGGCAAGAGTTTCTAGCGAGAGGATTTTTTTTTCGACGCAAAAAGTGTTATAAATTTGACCGCTATGTGTGTCTATCTGTCTGTCTGTGGCACCGTAGCTCTTAAATAGGTGAACCGATTCAGATTTTGCAAACAAACAAAAACCTGCTTTTAAATAAAAACAAATTTTTATTTAAAAGCAGGTTTTTAACGGTAATTCTTAGACATGTTTATCAAAAATCGGTTTAGCCATTTCAAGGTCATCGGCTTTTTTTATTATGGGATAGAGTTCTATTCGGGGGTTTTTAAAATATTTAATTTAAGTTATAAAATCAAGTAAAAATAAATCTGGAAAAGAACGCTCATGAATCATGAACGAACATTAAGTTTTGAATTTAAAATTAGAAGTTAATTCAAAATTAAAATGATGTGTAACATTATAGTTAATATTAAGTTTCATTGGTTATTCTAAATAAATAAAATAAAGTAACATTTTTATTATGAATTTAATGTCAACATTTTCAGTAAACGTTGTTGTTTGACCAAATGCGTGGAGCGGTTCCCCGGACGTGCGCAATTAACGAGGGCACCCGTACGGCGTTGCAACATTCAGTACTACGTTGGACGTTAAACGCAATTAACTTAATTTATCGTTCTAATTGAAAGGCAGTCCCAGGGCCGCACGGGAAAATTATGTATCCGTATAATTTTAATCTAATTGTCAACAGTTTTGTCTTCTGGGTTGTAGGAGGGAAATTACCCAATTTTACTAAGTTATTAATATTGCTATTAATTCTTATAATAATTATTCTTCTCTAGCCTATTATAGATTGCCAGATAGGGAGGATGTTTCCTACAGTTTCCATGGTTGGCAGGTGGTCTGGTAACTGCATTATTTTTATTATTATAGAGTTGCTTTCCTTTTTCTTCTGTCGCCACTTAGGACAACCACGGGATGATATGATTTATAGAATTCTCTGACACTGCCAGTACACAGCAATCATCCCGTGGCTATATAATATTCAAATTGTCTGTGACCGGCATTAATTTTGTAATCGAAAATGTCATTGTGTTTTCTTATTTCTTCTGATCTGATCTTAATAATGTATTAATTTAATTAAAGTTAAGGAACGTTCGTAATCTATTCCTTGTGCGTTTGAAAAAATATCATCTCTCCCTATTAATGAAACATAGTACAGTCTTGAGCCACTTACATCAGGTCATCGTGCCATCTAGTGGAGGCCGAACTGATTCGGTGAAGTAAATCATCATATTCAGCATTATTTAGAAAATTACAGATTGTTATTGGAAAATTTATTGTAAGCCAATTAAAATTGTCACTTTCTAACTTTTGCTTTTTTAAAAAATATGTAACTTTTTAAACATGCCATCGTAACTTTTTGTCAAGCCTTCAAAACTGGTAATAGCGCGGACATACAATGATGGCAAGAGTGACAGACTAGCGGTGTAAAGAGATGTTACATCCCTCCATCCCATTTTTCCCATTTACCACGAGGAGTGCTTTGAGAAATTGTTCACACATTACGACAAAGCTCATGATACCATCTACACCAACTCGATGATTGGCGGTGCACCACTGTGCGATTTACTATTTTTTTTATTATTATTATTTTCCTTTTTCATTCCATTTAGATTTTCCCTTCGATTTTTCCGGATCGATACGACTTGAAGAAACGACCTCACTCTTTTTAAAAGGCCGGCAACGATTCTGTTTCCCCTGGTGTTGCAGTTGTCCACCGGTGGCGGACGACACTTCCCATCAGGTTTGTCACATACTCGTGTGTATCTTCTATATAAATAAAAGCTTGCATGCTATTACTCCAGCATAAGAAGAACTTACAATCAGTCATCGCATTTGATGTTGTCGAAAAAAACTGACACAAACATTAAATTGGTAGGGTTGTCAGAACGGGAAATAATAAAAAAAAATATTTTATTTTATTTCAAGTTTAACCAAATTAATGTGTATGTGAAAACTGATAAAAGTAATTCTTTATCTTTAAATGAGGACGACCCACAGTTTTTGACCGCACATGAAGTGTGAACCATTTAAATTTATTTGCGTTGCTGGACAACCCTAGCGGACAGTTCCAGAAAGTGCTCAGCCCGCGTCTTGCACCACACAACACCGCACTATTTGCACGATTGCCCCGTTTAGACGCCTTAAATGACCAACTGTTAGTAGTAGTTAGACAGTGATATAATATCCACTACCCTATATCATCCCGTGGCGAAAAAGATGCAAACAAATCAGGAGATGGCCAGCAGCGTCTTTCTTATAGCGACTAAAAATAAAAAATAAACTGCGGTGGTCAACCCGCTTGCCAATCGTGGCAAATATGGCAATTATTGTCATGAGACAATCTATGCGGGAAGCCTATTTTTACATGAGGTAATGTCTACGCATACCCGCCTCGTGGGGCAAGGACGGATTATGTCGGATTCATACCTTCCAAAAACCCCACGGTGTTCCAGCTTCGCCACATATTGGCAGGGTAAAGGAAACCCACCAGCGCCGGCCGCCCCATGGCAGACCTTGGCGAGGACTTCTCCTCCCTCCTTTCTTTCTCAGGTAAGGCGTACCAGGAACACAAGGCGGGCCCTCTTCCGCGGCCTCTTACTTCACCTGCGTAACAGATCCACCGAGTTCGATACGCGGAGTCTATGGGGCCAGGAAAATTGAGCACTGGAAAGCACCAGCTTTCCCAATCCCAGCGGTGGATCTGGTCTCTGATTTTCTATTTTTTTGTAATAGTTATATCAGAAGTTCACAAATCAAATACTTAAGTAGCTTCAATTATTTTTCTTCTAAATTCAATTTACAATTATATACCTGTACTAGTTAATTTCGCTCATGGTGTCAAAATAATTTTCAAGCTGGCTAGAGTTTTCCAGTAGAATTCCATTTGAAACGCGCAGAACTTAATCTTGTGCTTGTCAATGGTCGCTACCAATTAAATACCTTTATTTACCATAATACCACGAAACCCGGCTAAATTGAAATATCATTGTTTGGTATCTTATTTTGCAGTATATAGTAACAGTTACCCACGCTAATTAAACTTTTAATTAGGTAATTATTATTCTAAAATTTTAGAAAATGATGAGCTTGAAGTCTCACGCAGCAGTGGGCTGTATGCTGGCTGGTCAAGTTTATAAGGCTTATTACTTTCCACCACAAATTTATTCGCACTTTGAACTAACTACTTTATACGTATCTAATCAACTCTCGTTATTATATTCACAGACTATAATGATACATACGCATATTATATTAGACAGTCATAGTAGATATTTAAGAATACTTTATAAATATTTTAAATAAATGTTTTATTAATTACCAACTCTTCAAGCGTAATTAATAGAAAAATATCCAAACGAACGGACTTGCGAGGCACTGGATGTCTTATATGAGTATCAAGGATAGTTGGGCTCATTAACAAAATCTACATGGTTATCGATCTCCGTCATAATATGTCAGTATGGCCACGCTTTCTTACAGAATTAAAAAATATATATCAAATTTTTTTTTCGCTTGTCTAGTTTATATACGCTGGGAAATTATGATATCTTAAACTTGTGAAACGATAAGATATATACTGAGTGGTCTATATAATGCTAATGTACGAGTAATGTAAGCTATAATCTGAGTATTAAATGAAGGGCTACATTTTCTGACTCTACTGTATGTAATACTACAATTAAAGTTATATATACGATAGTTATAACTTCTTATTATTCCTTACGTTCCATTGTGGATAATTCTGCTTATGTATCAAGCGTGATAACTATAGCAAATATCCCTCTATAAGCCAATGTATGGGATAGGCCTTTGTTCAGCAGTAGACTCCTATTAAGAAAGCCATAAGATTATACTGGTTTCGTCTCTTACGACACTCATTGGACAAAACTAATTTTACTATGCAATCATCAAACGGCAAATATTACCATCTACTGTAAATTTTCTTACATTTGCAATAAATAAAAAGACTTGGTTGTTTGTTGTTGGTTATGGTTTACATGGTATTGATAAAAAATTAAACCAATCTTTGACAACGGCTTAATGTACAGACAATCAGAGTACACAGTTGAGATAATTTTTCTTAATAATGCATAGGACTTTAAAATATGAACTAGGGGATCCTCTTGTGGTCCTTTTAATAAGATTCTTAAAAGATATTATTGACGTGTCGTGCATTTTATAATATTAATAAATTTGTTACATTTCGCTTACTGTCATTTTAAGTGATCTATGTATTATTTCATTGAGGACATGTTATCTAAAGTAAGAATACTTTAACAAAATGACATAGCTACACTGCAACTATATTATCGTTGCAGCACGAATTGGTCAGTTTGACCAGGAAAGGACCACGCTCACACAGAATACTAGCGCGAATAAATGTTTCCTATTGTGAGTGTAGAGGAACGACCACTGCTTTTACAGGTAATGAGGAATTCTATCTAAACCTTCAAGGCTGATAAAGCATCAATATTTTGATTTTTAATCGAGGATAGATTTGGTGCTTACGGGTTATATCTGATGGACTATGTGCTTGTTCGTAGTCCTTATTCTATTTGGACGAAGTTATACAAAAACGTTCCAACTCACAAGTCATTCAAAAATGAGTTCTTCGTCTTCTTCTTTACTTTTTGGCTTATCTTAAAAGAATTCTGCCAATATCAAGTCAGTCATGGGAATGACAATCAAAAATGAGTTTAATATACAGATCTACTTATTTTGACATCTTTGCGAAGATGTCAAAATGAGTAGATCTGTATATTTGACTTATTTTTGAATGACTTGTGGGTTGGACCGTTTTTGTATAACTACGTCCATTTTAAAAACTAATGATTAAAAAATTATAGAATAAAATACTATTATCTGGTTTTAGCAGGCCTATCTCAATCCACGCTTTAGGCATGAAAATTAGGTATATTTTAGCCGCTGCGCGGCCGCCTAAGGGAGACTAATTCCGTGAGGTTGTCGCGCAGCGCCTTACTTTAACAATTATTTTTCTCTTATAAGTATTTAGGCACTTTTGATATTTATTTTTGAGTTTTTATTCAAGTATGGCCTCTCAAAAAGTCAATAGGCGTTTCTGCATTTCTGCATCGACTTTTCAGTCTTTAATGTTCCTAAGGATACCGAAAGGTATTATTATTTACAGGTAGATTTAGATAATTATGTACCTAGTTACTGACGCCATAGATACAGTTTTATTTTTTGATCAGCGACGCGACCACAGTTTCGCAGTTTTCGATTTTTTCGCGTATAATGCCAATAACCTTAAATAAAGCATCTACATGTTAGTAGACCTCCCAGTAACAGTGACTGCCTACTAATGCCAGATCAGCATAATATACTGGTTAATCATATAACACTTGGTCGATAAAAGACAGAGATTGAAAATAGCAGCACTTCTCATTCCCACTCTTTCATTAATAGTGCCGTCGCGTGTCACATGTTTTTAAATAGCAAAATATGTGAAACAGACAAGTGACGGCTCCGTGGCCCAGTTGCTTAGCAATGACAACTCAGCGCTAAGGTTCGCAGGTTCCAATCCCACACGGAACAAGTATTTGTATGGCTTACAAATAATTGTTCTGGGTCTGTAAATAGTGTAGTAAACTGGCTCCGCGATATGGGAGTAAATCTTAGTATTGAGGTAACGTTTTTTAAAATGAGAGAAAGAGAGACAAGTAATGAAATTAAATATTTTGTACAACCGACTTCAATATTAATACTTATTATTAAGGATAACTCTAAAACTACTGGTTAGATCTTCATCAAATTTATATTTATATTATATATAAATTATAAGCACCAGCTTTCAAATAAACATAAGATCATCAAAATCTATTCACCAAGAATAAAATTCTGAGGTAACACACATTAAAGATACAGTCGAATTAAGTACTCGTACCTCTTATTTTTTTTTTGAAGTCGATTAAAATGGTAACGTTGTTATAACCTTAATTTTTCTTGACGTTGCTTAATAATCTTCCTTACATTGAACAATAATCTACCCTTAATGTATTCTACTCAAAGGATTCAATTTGTTTTCTCACAACACCTAACCAGGCCTAGGTGCGGCCTTAATAAAGGCATGTGACGGGCTAAGTGATACAGACTCTCGCGTCTCGCACGCGGACGTAAGGTGCATTTTTATTTAATACGCGCGCCGCATTAATTTTTTTCGACGAATTAATCGGTAGGTTAATTTGACTAAAGGCGTGGCCAGGATGTGCAAAGTATTATAAACATTAGAGACGTTGTAGGGACCAAGATGGAATGCCTCTTTGAAAAGGATATTTAGTAAAAAGGATCTCCGATACCGAAATTGCCGATCGCATTACCAGAAGTATCTTTGAAGTTGTTCCCCTTCGCAGGTCTAGGATTTGACATCTGGTGTGTTATACCAGATGTTTACTCGCCATCTATTGAAGACTATCAGGTATTTCTGGTGTTTGATCCCATTTACTCTTTTCTACTTTTACGGGGCGAAATGAGGTAATGGATTCTCTTACGCCCTAGCACACTGCTAAAATGATAGCAGAAACTGAAAATATCGTTAAATTGATACAACTGAATTACCGCTGCATGTCGATGTTTGATCAAAAGGTTTCCCCGGACGTCCGTAATTAACAAGAGCACCCGCACGATGTTGCAAAATTCAGTGCCCCGCCGAACGTTAAATGCAGCTTTTACTTAACTTATTGCTTTAATTGAAGGCAGTTTTTGCTTAGCATGGGTAAATTATACTTTAGTTGCATTTCAAAGCAATTGTTTAATAGGTTTGATTTCTTAGAATACTACAGGGATATTTTATAACAACTTAGAGAGCTCCACAGTAAGCAAGCAATCCGGATTGATCTCTGCCGGCATAATGTTACTTACAATTATTATTGTTGCGTATCTTTTACGTGCTAGAGCCTGCATTTATGCTAGCTATTGCAGCACGAGTAATATTTATGTACGTGGTAGAGTCACCCTGCAGCTATACTATGTTTGTGACACGAATGGGTCGGCACGATTGGAGAAGGACCACGCTCTCACAGAATACCAGTGTAAAATAGCAGCTCGATGTAGCTACAGTTCGTATGATGAGTATAGAGAACCGAAGACCCTTGTAACTGGAAACGAGGCCTTCCATCTTAGCCCTCAAGGGTGACAACGAATCTGCATTTTGATTCTTAATTGAAGATAGATCTAGATATCTATGGGCCTCAGCATCCACTTACCAATAGGTGGACTGTGTGTTCCTTTGCCATTCATGTTCAATGAAAAAAACGAGTCGCTTGACCAGGATAGGAACACGCCCACACATAATATCATTTTGAAATAGTAGAATAATGCTATTGTGTTTGTGTGTTCTCTACCGGATACCCATTTTATTGGAAACAAGTCATTTCAGCTGAGTACTCAGAGGTGACGACGCATATGCATTTTAATTCATTTGCTTCTGCATTCATTCAAAAACGGATTCGTGAGGTAACCTGCTAGTCTAGAATGAAATATTTCAAAATCATTAAATTTAGCTTACACGCAGTTTAAATTTAGTATTACATTTCCTACTGCTGAGTCCTGACATCCCTTCATTTCTGAGAGGGTTGATGAGTAATCAGTCCTCGGCGCTGTTTATTGAATTAGACGATGTGTTATAAAAAGTGAATAGTTGATACTATTTTTAACACCTTTTTAACATGCCTTTATTAGCTTCCTGTGTATCTAACTATCTATGTAACGAAATATTTTAATGTATTTCTCACCAACTTGTAAACGGCCGATTGACTTGAAAATTTGCACTCGTATCAAGGACCGATGACTTAAAATAATTTAATAACTTTATCATAGTATCCTCATCAGGATCCTACCAGGATAAAATTAAATAATTATCAGGATCATTTCAGTTCATGGTCAATGTTATTTATGTTTTTTTTTTAAACTCTTATATTATTTATATTTAGTATTGTAAAGTATTTACAACTGAACGTAGACCACTTTGAAATGAGTAGGATTTGATTACTACAAATAATATGAGAATAAGCGTTCGTAGTACCAGACTCTTCGTAAAATATAATTAAGTAAATTGATTTCTTGTTTTATTTAAAGCCAAGGAAACGCTTATATAAATCTATAAATCTTAAAGAAATAAGTGCCTTCTATTTGAATGCCATTAAAACATAAATAACCATTATTAAAAATTTTGACTTTCTGTCTGTCCTGGTTTATCTTTGGAATGGATGAACAGATTAAATGAAATTTCATGAAAAGATCAGAAGTAAATTGGGACGTCTCGGTGGCGCAGTGGGTTAGCATTGAGTTGTAACAGTTTACTTTACAAAGAAACATAAGAAGGGCCGCGGGTTCAAATGTCGCACGAATCAAGTATTTTATGGTTTAAAAAATAATAGTTCCAAGTCTGCTTGTCCTTGCGCAGTTTATGTATGTAACTGCCGCCATGATAGAGGAGAAAATCCTAGCGTGGGTGCTACGTTTTTGTTTAATCAAATGAGTTTCTTTTTTTTCTTTTTTTTATAGTATACGGTGCCAAACGAGCACACAGTCCACCTGATGGTAAATGGTTGCTGTGGCCCATAGACATCTACATTTATCCTCGTTTGCGAATCAAAATGCAGATGTATTGTCACCCGTGAGGACTAAGATGGAATGCCTCGTTTCCAGTAAAAAGGGTCTCCGGTACTCTACACTCACCATACGAAACACAGCAGTGTTAAGCTGCTATTTGACAGTGGCATTCTGTGAGAGCGTGGTCCTTCCCCGGTTGAGCCGACCCATTCGTGCTACAACTATACTACTAATATAGCTGCAGCATGGCCCTACCATGTATTAGTTATGATTGATTGAATACACTTAATTACAATCGCAATGTTCATCTAAAATTTATTCGTAATAATAACCAGAATTTGACAAATTGTGTGATGTGAAAATTAATTGTTATTTTTAAATATAACTTGGTCATATTGTTACAAAATTAAACATTTAAAGGGGCATTTTCTCGCAAGAGCTGCCTGCAAAGATGATATAACATTAATTCTATTGCGTAGATAAAACTTTTTATTTTCTTTGGAATCCACTGGCTTTCCCTACTGTCTTTTCATGTTGGCGACGCTTCGAGTGTAACTCATTACATTTTTAATTTTATTATACAATGAAACCGCTTTCATTACGATACAGTATATAGTTTCACAATTAGTTATATTTAAAATTATTATAATGCATACTCGTATGAAGTTTCTCCTATATTATTACCAATTGGCAGAAGGAGTGATGGCCTAGTAACAGATACAGGAAGTCGATGAATGCAGCTGGCTCAGTGCCGTACTTAATGACATTCTTTGAGGAAGTTTATGTTTAGTAGTGGAATTCTGACACGCTGTAGTGATGATGATGATATTTTTATGGCAATAGCAAGTTAGGATATGATTCAATGACTATTTTAGAATAGAATAGAATAGACTGATTTTTATTCTATATTGCTTATTACATAATACTTATTGAAATTCATTTTTTCATTTACCACTGGTTCGGAAAACACCTCTGTCCTGAGAAGAACCTGCAAAAAACCCAGCGGGACTTTTTTTAAACACAATTTCACTTAACAATAATTTTGTTTATAAAATTTTAAATGAATTTTCATAGAAATATTTTAATAGATAGGTTATTTTCATTCATGTATTCCTTGATATTATAATAACCCTTTTTGTACAGTTTTTCTTTAAGAAAACTTTTAAACTTGTTTATTGACAAACTTTGAACATTTTCTGCGATTTTATTGTAAAACGGTATACATTGCCCCATAAATGAATTACTAATTTTGTGGAGTCTAGTAACTGGCATTACAATCTTATATTTGTTCCTCGTGTTTAAGGTATGAACATCCTTATTCTTAATAAAACTATTTATGTACATACATTACATTTTCATAAATATATTGCGATTCCAAAGTTAATATGTTTATTTCTTTAATTTTTTTCTCTGAGGGACTCTTTACAATTTACGCCCGTACGGCTCTCTTTTGTAAACAAATATAGCTTCAATATAAGTCGCATTACCCCATAGCAAAATTCCAGAAGACATTACGCTATGAAAGTAACTAAAATACACTAACCTAGATGTCTCAACATCTGTGAGACTTCTAATCTTTCTTACAGCATATGCTGCAGAACTAAGTCTGATTACTAGTTTAGATATATGGGGGCCTCATTGAAGTTTCGCGTCAATAGTAATACCAAGAAAAACAGTGGTATCCACAAGACTCAACTCCTCCCCATTTAAGAGCACATTGGTAAATATAATACATTTTGTCTTATTGCCGTTTAAAAGAAAATTGTTGGCGTTATACCCCTGTACTAATTTCGATAGAGCATTATTTACATCGTCATAATTAATTGACTGCCGTTAGAGTTTGAAAATTAAAGAGGTATCGTCAGCAAATAATACTATATCGTGATTGTCCCCTACAAGATAAGGTAAGTCATTAATATAGATTAAGAACAGGAATGGGCCAAGACTCGAGCCCTGAGGAAGGCCCATTGATATTACCGATCCGGAGGAACCTTTATCTTTGATTACGACTTTTTGAGTTCTATTACTTAAATATGAAGTAATAAGTCTAAGCGCCAAATTCTTTACGCCGTAGTTTTGTAGTTTCCTGATTAATGTCTCATGATGAATACAATCGAAAGCCTTGGAAAGGTCACAGAAAATACCTAAGGCTTCTTGTGAATTCTCCTAGGCATTAAAAATATATTTCATAAGCTCAACACTGGCGTCAGACGTCGAGCGACCCCTTGTTAAACCAAATTAGTTTTTATGAAGTAATTTATTTGGATTAAAAAAAAATTAACAATTGATCCAAAATTATTTTTTCAAAATTTTTACAGAGGGGTGGGTAGTACAGAAATAGGTCTATAATTAGCGGGGTTCCTATGTACTACCAGATTTAAATAAAGGTATTACTTTACTATACTTCATTAAATTAGGAAACACACCAGAATCGATACAAGTATTAGAAATAATAGCAAAATGAGGTGCAATTAAATCTATTATGGACGCAATCACTGTAACTGAAATCCCCCACAAATCTGCGGTTTTCTTTGCATCAATGCAATCGGTAATAATTTTTCAAATCTAAATTATTTTAAGCAGGTATTAACATTCTGTTTAAGTAATGACTCGGCGACAGTTGGTAGTATTCAATGACTGTATTGTCAAGATAGGAACATTAGTGAAATATTTCTCAAGCACTGCTGCAACTTCTTGATTTGATTTAGTCAATTCATTATTAATTTTTAATTGATAGTTTGAGTAACGAGGTTTCTCTTTACTGGTTTCGCTGTTAATTATACTCCACGTCATTTTAATTTTATTCTTAGCCGTCTTAATTTTGTTACTAATACGTAATGATTTGGTCGTGGAGCAAACTCTTTTAAACATTTTAGAATATTTTTTTACATATTCTTTAAAAGCATCGGAAAAATTATATGATCTTTCATGGTAAAGGTCATATAACCTTCGTCTGCTTTTATGAATTCCTAGTGTCGCCCACTCATTAAATGTCTTGCTACTGTTTCTGGAGAATGTTTTAGAAGTGAATGTATTATTAAATTCATTTTTTATAAGGGTAAATAATTCTCTATATAAATAGTCTGCATTGTTCTTATAATAAAAGCGATGGAAGGTTTTTTACCATATTACTTCTAAACCTCTCCAGGCGTTTTGCATTAATAGGAACAAACACAATTTTCTCAATTACCTACTTTTGGACATATAAGGTAACGAAACCAGTTGTTCACAGTGATCTGAACTAAGTTTATGAATTATTGATTTGTTGATTGGTACAACACCTGTAAAACTATTATCAATACAAGTTGCACTACACCCTGCAATACGTGTAGCTTCAAAGAATAAATTATCAAGATTATAGGATTTGAACAAAGAACAAAATTTAATACAGATGGAAGAAGTTTCCAGGAGATTGATATTAAAGTCTCCACACAATACAAAATATTTATTCTGTTTACTAAGCTTTACTAAAACTTCTTCCATAATTTTTTCAAAGGTATCATAACTTGAACATGGGAGTCTGTAAACACTGACAACAATAAGGTGCTCAAGCTCAACACATGCCATTCCTACAATACGCTCAACAGAGAGGCTCACAATGCCTTTACATTCTTTACATGATAAGGATTTATTGGCTAATACTAAGGAGCCACCACGTAATTTAGTATCACTATTGAACGAACTGACCACCTGGTGATTACTGAAATTAAATATGTACTCGTAGTTGTAATCTTTCAACCAATATTCAGTAATACATAAAATATGTATAATTTTACTATTTAAAAATAATTCAATTTCTAATTCTTTGCCAAACATACCTTGTATATTTTGATTCACCAGGTTAATACAGTTTTTATTATTGTTATTTTGTGAAATTGCATAATTATGTTTTTGGTAAGTTGCATTCTAAGCTATTTAAATTATCTTTGCTAGAGATTACCTCTAGTGTCTTATTATCTAATTTAAATTACTTGGAACTGGTTCCAAATCAAATGTAAAATTATTTTGTTGCTCAAAAGAAGGAAGTGTCAAGGTAGCAAATCATTGGCTGAGTTAAAATATAAATAATTAGATAGCGTATTTGCTACCAGTCTTAAACTATACTTTGATAGGTAATACCTATCTCTTGTCAAAAACTTCTTAGTTAAATTATTAATATCAATTAAATGAAATTTATCATTATTATTCTTACAATTAAATGTCAAATTTAAGTTATTGTTACATGTCAAGTTATGCATCATTAAATTTAAATTATGTCTTAGTTTATTTTCCTGTGGCCACCCCTCTATGTAAGGCAATGTAAACAAGATAAATTTAACCACATTTATGTTATTGAGATATTCAATATATTTTAATTACTGATTATATTGAATGTATACATTGCGTCAAAGAAACGAGCGAATTACCTAATCATACATAAATGTCATTGCTTTGTTAATTATGATACGAGTATGGAGTATGAAGTGCATTATCCAAATTTTAATGAAGGGGTACAACTATAACGATAGAACATAAATTGGGTTTCCCGCCTGCCTGAGCTCCAAATTTCGCTTTGTGTACGCGATTACGTCCTCTACACTAAATGGAAACGCTTCATCAAGCATCAACAATGGTTCATTATAACTTTCCACAGCGTTTTAGTTAAAACAGTTTTTTTTTTTATAATTTCGTTTCTCGGCGTTTCTTCATTCTTTAATGCGTTCAAAATCAATGTCATATAAAAAACTGTAATTGTCGCTTGAAAAGTCGCGAAATAATTGAATTCATAAAATAATAAAATTATGTTTTAAACGCAATACCTACAAACAAATGCTCCAAATGTTAGTCTTACCACTGAAACTTAGTTTATAATTATTTGTTTTAATTTATTTTAGTAGTCGTCTGGTAGTAGTCTGGCACTTCAGTTAAGCCGTTTTCCAAGCGAGATGATTAGGGCAAATCTTCTTAATAATGGGTGAGTACTATCTACAACAGTGGACTTACGGGCCTATGAAAAAGAAGAAGAAGGAAAAGATTCATGAACCATTTATGGTAGGAGCTGGTTTAGCATCGGGCCAAAAATTAATGATTAAAAGCATAGCCAGCAGGGGTTATCTTTGACATCAGTGTAACTAAGCAAGACTATTGTGGACCGTAATGACTTCCAATTTGGAGTCTCTTCCACACAGTCTAAGGTAATATTCTCCAACTATTCAAGATGAAAGTTTGAACACTGTAGGCTATGGCAACGACTTTGCAGATTTTAACCACTATGACAGATGATAAAAATTTGCCTTTCCCTAGTATATAAGGGGATAGGAAACTACTCCTTATCTAGTACTATTTTTTATTTTTGATCAATTGTTCAAGTGTTAAACCAAAGTTACTAAAATTAAATCCCTTGCCAGCGACTTTAAATGAAGCGATAAACTATGTTAATTAAGTTTTCTGCCCCGCTGAGTATCATATATGGTTTCCCCGCGGTGTTGATGCATGCTTTGATTATGCGGGAAATAATAGTTATAAGTGACAAAATATTTTTAAATTTTCTAGTTGGCAGAAAAAAGAAAATGGTACGGCTGTTCGGGGGACGTTGTCCTCCCTCAGTCAAAAAATCATATTCTTCTTACCTCGCACAGAATCTAAGCGTGAAATAGAGAATTATACTGATATTGCTTCTTCAAATGCTTTCTAATTTTTGTATGGTGAATGACAAAACACGGAAATACTTTTAGTAATGTATTTAAGTAAGCGTCAAATGAATTAGTATGCTGAAGAGGCAATGAGCCGGCCATATAGCTCGAAGAACCGACAACCGATGGGGAAGAAAGGTTCTCGAGTAGCAGCCTCGTAACGGCAGGCGAAGTGTGGGGCGTCCCCCCACTAGATGGAGTGACGACCTGGTAAGACATGCAGGAATTCAATGGATGCAGGTGGCTCAGGACCGTGCATGCACTATCAGATGGACATGATTGTTGTTACTTTACTTGAATAAAAAAGAGCTACGATGATAGTTATTAGCCCTTAATATGAAGTATGACCTAATTTGTACTCTAAGAACAAAAGAAAGTAACAAAATGAATTTATTTATAACGAAAAATATTTGGCATAAAAGGCGTTCAACATTGTGTTACTAAAAATTTTATACACAAAGTGATACGTCAAAAATTTGTCACAAATCGGAATTTGTAGGTTGTAAAAAACCTCTGCTGGTCTTCCATTGGAATCCTTTGGTATAATAATATCTTGACCATGACCTACATTTCTTTATTAAACTGTAGTAACAAACGCCCATAAATTCCTCCTGACGGCAAGTTGCTACTGCAGCCCATGGATACTTGCAACTATTTTTAAATAAAAAAATCTGCAGATGCGTTGTCACCTCCTCAGATGTAAAATGCCTCACATCATGTAATTAAACTGGCTCTCTATAACCTCCTCTCCTCTTAACCGGAGTGAAGTATTACAAGCCACTCACACAGCTAATCATTTAACTTTACTGAACCTAATTTATGTGGCATGTGTGTTATTATATAGCACAATAATAAAACTAAGAAAGTTGTTGAAAGTGGTAATAATGTTACAAGCACCTATTTACTAAAAAATATACTAGCAATTACAACACAAAAATATAGTTATAAAAAATAAGTAGGTGCTGGTAACATGGTTACTGCTTTCAACACCTAAGACATTAAATAAGATAACCAAATACAATATATTATATACATGACAAAATGTAATATACCTTAAGTGTTAAGTGTAACAGAACGCAATAACAATAGAATTCATATGATTATCATGCAAAAGTTCACAATTTAATATCAGAAATCCTTTGAAGTTGAGAAATATGTAGTACTACGAGAGCGAAGAGACATTAAGAAGGTCGTATTGCAAGAAAATATTATATCCCCTCGTTGTACATGCTTACGCGATTCATTTTTATGATTTACTTTTTAGTACAGACCCGCTCTTTACTAAATTGGATTTCTTGTTATTTTTATAATTTCTTTTCCTATTGGATTGTTTATGTCATTGCGTTGAGATGTTAGCGCTGTTAGTCTTTAGGCTTTTACAGCTTCATCTGACTCAGGGCTTGATACCTGTAATGCTCTTGAAACGTGTCTTACTTTTTTAGATTGTTGTCATGAAGGATTTTTGTTAATAAGAATAGGATGTATGGTCGAAGACATTTGCCTGCTTTTTTTCTGAAAATCGTAAAAACAACCTGTATTATCTTCACTCTTCACTATATCGGTACCGTGTCTTTGGGTAAAAAAGCTTCTAGATAATATCGGGTTTGGGGGGTATGTCGGTGGCGACCATAGTCTTAGGATAGTAAAGATAATTTTAAGTCTAAGAAACTATGCGAAGTTCGCAGTTAGATGGCGCTGAAGTCAAGTGTTTAAAAATTCTATATTTTTCAGCTTAGATTGCTTCATAGTATTTATTGCAATAGTTTTCACGCTTAGAGGCGGGTTGGTTTCACACCTCACACGTCATTACCTGTTGAGGACAGATTTGCAAATAAATTAATACAAATTTTAATAACTTATGCCTAAAGTTGATTTAAGACTATTTTGTAGTTTACTAGTTTACTATAAAAGGAAACCTCTCACTTGCATCTCTTCTGTGTTCATTAATTTCCAGCGGTCTCTAAAAGAACTAGGTTTTCTTTTATTTTATTAAAATTTCACGAACGCACATCGCGGCAGAACTCCCGATACCATCCACACCATCTGGATGATTGGCGGTCCACCACTGTGCGATTTAAAAGATGTTTTCTTCCTCGCATGACCTCCTTGTGGAATCGATTACCATCAGCGATTTTTCCGGACCGATACGACTTAGGGACCTTCAAGAAAAGAGCGTACTCCTTTTTAAAAGGCCGGCAACGCATCTGCGATTCCCCTGGTGTTGCAGTTGTTCATGGGCGGCGGTAGTCACTTATCATCAGGT
Source organism: Parnassius mnemosyne (assembly GCA_963668995.1). Taxonomy (NCBI): domain Eukaryota; kingdom Metazoa; phylum Arthropoda; class Insecta; order Lepidoptera; family Papilionidae; genus Parnassius; species Parnassius mnemosyne. The sequence goes on along the minus strand of CAVLGL010000104.1, from coordinate 51,713,568 downwards.
GAGCCGCATGCTTGTTTGCCCCCTCTCCTATAAAAAAAAATCAAATTCAAGTACAACCAGTAGTGTAATAAATACATGTACACCTAGGTTAGGTAGGCAGTAATAAAGAGACATTATAACGAGACAGTCAATTATATTGGTCCGATCACCAAAAGATGTTCAAATACAAAGTATAATATTTTAGGATGTTCAATATTTTCAGTTTTGATAAAGTATTCAAGTGTATCGCAGGGCCGTTTGACAATTTTTTTTTATTATCTTTTATTCTCTTTTTTTTTGTAATTAATTGAATTTATATAGGTGATGGTGTATAGTAATATATTGTATTAATAGTGTGTACTCGGCGACTGAAACAAACAAAATACTGTACCTATCTTTGTATGAATAAGTAAATAAAAAAAAAAAACATTTTGCATATAGACAAACATCTAACAATAACTACAAATCCGTAAGTCAAATTGTGTGTTTTTTTTTAAATGCCAATTTCGGTTTAGATTTGAACACGCTAAGTTTTATAATCTTAAAAATTATTAGTTACCACAAAAGTAAACAAAGCTTATCCTGAATATAAACCTGCTAATTAACAGCGTATGCAAATGCAAATACTTAATTATAACGCTTTTGCTTTATTTAAAGTGGTATTATGATTAAACCGAGCGTTTTAGAATTTAACGTGGTTATTAGCGCCACGGGATATTGTATGCATCACCCAGCGGGGCAGAAAACTTAATTTATATAATTTATCGATTCATCTCATAAATATTTGCCTAAATAGATAAGATAGAGCGACCTAGCAAATATTTATTGTAATTTTAGTTTATAGCATGAACTTATGTAAAATCGAGGATACTAATAATAATTTGCTATAAAAACTTTGCTGGTTCTTCCCAAAACAGTGTTTTTTCTAAACCAGTGGCAAATTTAACAAAATAGTGACTCTCAATAAGTATTATCTATACAAATAAATAAAATCGAACTGTCTGTTTGCAATGTCGAAATAACAGCTAGCAAAAAAAACACGATTTTTAAATTTTTTCCTCTCTGTCATTTTGTCTGTCCAGCTAATTTCCGAAACGGCTGGACCGATTTTGACCGGACCGGAACGGACTTTCACTGGCAGATAGCTGATGTTATAAGAAGTAATTTAGGCTTCTTTTATTTTAGAAAAAGAATTAGGGTACCGCGCAAAAAATTAAAACCTATGAAATCCATTTGTAATAAATTACGCGCGGACGAAGTCGCGGTAGGATTGAATAAAAAAGTTTCTAAATATTGACGAACAATGAATGTCTTCAAATACACAATAACTCGTTGATGTTATTATGGGATGTGACAGTTTCAGCCTGTCAAAAGTCCCATGCTGAACATTGGCCTCTCCATAGATTGCTTCATAAGTTGTTTGTTTCCCACTGACGCCTTTTACGACACCCACGGGATATGGGGTAGAGGATATTCTTACACCATCACTACATGGTAAGCTCTTACTGGGAACAATTCAAAATTAAAATCTGTATTTAGCAATCCACGTGCCAAACGTGGCAGTTATGGTGAAGGGGGAAGGGGGGAGGGGGGGAGGAAGAAATAAACTTAACATCTATTACCATTAATAAACGACAAGCTTTAGTTAATGTGATGAAACGTTTACATTAAATGTTCATTATCAAGTGCATGAAATTTTCCCTTGGAAGCCCGTCTTACTTTTACGTTCCAAGGCTCGGCCATCTTTTCACAAATTTGCAATTCCAATGGCTTGACGGTGGACATTTTTCAAGATTATCCTTTATATCTTCTAAAAGAGGCGTGATCGTCAACAGGACGTAAAACTAATCTCATCCTCTTAAGCCTCGTTACAGTTTTTTTAAGTCCAGTCCTTAAAAAAGGCATAAGCTTTTCTAATGATGCGCCCGTAGGCTTATATTAGTTGGGATGTTTGCATATACTCAACAGACTCGACCAACAGGTTGTTGAGCCTCGAACCGATATACTCGCAGTAGTTATTCCTCAGAGGTATTTATACGAAATATGCATACGTACGCATTTGTAATCATCTTCGTTTGGAGTTGGCTACTGGCGTCTATGTACTGCAGTAACTAATGTCTGACAGTGTAAACTATAAGTTTCTTTGTCACTTCAGTTTTATATAAAGACTTCTCTGATGTGGGAGGTCTTTTATTGCAAACACGATTATAATTTTATTAGCTGTTACATTTACATACAAATTCTTAGTGATAAAAAAGCTTATTAGGTGTTCTCTAATTTACGATTCAAGTATAATATGAGGTCGATAGTTTATAATTTATGCTATCATTTAATTTACGAAACTTATTAGTCGGTAAGACGCATTCGTTGGTTGCTGGTGGCTTAGGACCGTGTTTTGCGGCATTTCTTGGCGGAGACTTATTATTTTTTAATGGCCTTTATTATAGCCAGTAGTGTCTTTTATTTGTAATAGAATTTTTAGTTGTTTATTTGTTTAATGCGAAAATTTGCTAAATAAACAAATAGAAACACTGCACTATCCAAATGCAAGGAAGAGTGAATATAAAATATTTTATTAATAATTTATTCCCGGCTCGCGCCAGATGAAATTGTACAAAGCAAAGCAAAGTAAAGCTTAACAAGTCCCTAGGCGTGTTACAAATGAATCCTTGAAAAAGTAATCTGTATGTAATAGCAACACAATCTCTTATGCACTGAGATTTAAAAGTTAGAAAATTGATACTTAAAACGTTTAAATAGGTTTTAGTTCTTTATTTTGTATTTTCTATAGGTATTTTTCATCATCTATGGGAGACTTTTTATAGAATAAGGGTGACAAACGTACAAACAGTCCACATGATGGTAAATGAATGCTGTGGCCTATAGACATCTACATCTGTCCTCGAATAAGAATCAAAATTAAGAGGCTTTGTCACCCCTGAGCACTAAGATGGAATGCCACTTTCCACTAAAAAGGACTCTGGTTCTCTACACTTACCACACAAAACATAGCAGCATTGAGCTGCTATTTTACGCTGGTATTCTGTGAGAGCATGGTCCCCCAGTAGAGCCGACTCACTCGTACTACAATCGTTACATAGTTGCAGCATGTCTGTACCAAATAAATGCCAAATAAAAGTCTATAGTTTCAGCCTACCCATATGGATGACAAGCGTGAGAATACAGGGTTATTTTTCAAAGAGTAACCAAATTTTGAAAATAAGTTCAAATATATAAATAAGGATATACCGTTATTGCAGTTTTTGAAAATACGAGTAAATAAAGCTTCTACCTTTATTTGAAATAATCCTAAATTGAATGGCATTTATGGGCAACAACGTTTTTGCCTACCGATCGATCAGTACGAATGTGTGCGTGCGAAGTAGAATCAGTTACAACAATGCATTACCACGCATTTTGAATTTAAAAGAGAAAAGGGCCAGAATGTTTGAGATTTTTTCTAATCATTTTTCTTCACCATTTGCCTATATTACTTATTCTGAACCTTCTTGCGAATTTAGCAGGCTATTGCAATATTACCATGTATGTATGTTATGCTTATAAACTTCTATAAAACTTTAATTTCTATCAAAGAAACTAAAAACGTAAAATTATTCAATAGAATGAATGCTACATTCTATTTGAAGCCGTATTTCTTTTGAGAAAATAACGGATAATCCTGGGAAGTGTCCCCTTCTAGGTTATTTAAATTTTAAATTTTGTCCGGTCACGTCCATGCTTCCGAGCGTTCAAGTAAATTAGGCACTTTTGGCAAAATCTCTTGTTGTAAGAAACACACTAAACGCAACTGCTGATGCATCAGTCGCAAGTTAAGCTAAGTAAATAAAATACTAATTTTTTTCTCGTAAATGTTTAAATCGCACCGTGTAGAATATCCAATACCCTATATCATCCCGTCGTTGTCGTAATAGGAGAAAGAAACAAATCAGGTGATGGGCAGCAGCGTCTTCCCAATAACGACTAAATATAAAAAACTGCGGTTGCCAACCCGCTTTCTAAGCAAGTATTTCAAGTATGGCAAATGTCCCCCAATGAAGCAATCTACGGGGGAGACCTATGTTCAGCAGTGGACTTTAATAGGTTCTTACGGTAACGGTATCCTAGTTAAACTATTACGGCCTTATTACAAAACGTGGTTTATAGTTAGTCTCAGGTTTAAACTTAACGTTTCACGAAAGATGTAAATATACGAACTTTAGTATAATATCAGAAATAAGCGAAGTGAAGCCTAAAGTATGGAGTTCTGAAAGACAGTGGCGGCGCTAAGGGAGTTCAATTAGAAAGACTCTTCCTTAACTTAAACTCGAGGTTATCAATAAACCACCTTTAATAATAAGGGGGTTGAAATTGTTATGTAAGTTAAAGACTGACTTTTACCTCGGCAGTAAAAAATCATAAATGACATACATCATCGTAACCATCATTATCAGCATATAAAAGGCCAAAGCTGAACATATGCCTCTCCCATTGTGGAGAAGCTTTACTTTAATCGTCACGCTTGGGGGCAGTTTGACGATCACAGTACCTGGTACTGTGATGTGTATGACTTCTGGACGTCATAAGCTTTTGACGTTGTTAACCATCGCCGATCTTGATTATTTACGATTGTTTTAAAGAGATTTTTGTATAGGATAAGAATAACAAACTAGTACACAGTCTACCTGATTGTATTGTGTCCTCGATTAAAAATCACTTTTTTTTTTTTACTATTATAAGCAAGTGCTTGACCACTATCCTCTATGATTGCATGTCGTGATCGTATATTCTGATGGTATGTTGTGATACAGCTGAAGAATTTAAAGCGCGCTGACGTAGCTTAACAAAAGTCTATTCACTCTTGCCTTCAAGACGCCCACATTATAATCAGATAGAAAGACAGATGCTGACAGATTATTTTACTTCTTCACTGTAGAGCATTGTGAAAGTCGAAGCATACTGTTTAGTTCGAATGAGTGGTCATAACAAAAGGTCAATCAAAATGCAGATGCATTGTCACCCCTGAGGACTAAGACGGAATGCTTCCTTTCCAGTAAAAAGAGTCTAACCTAAATGTTAAGATGATCTATCGGAGGCCATAAGATCTTTTGGATAATCCCATAGTTGCCCACGGGACGAAATGGGGTGAATGATTGTCTTACGTCACCACCACACCCTAAAACACATTAATTCATTGAGCATGAAACGCGCAGTGTGTTTGGTTGTAGCCCTGCTAGACGCGGGCTCGATAGAGAAGTATATGTTTGGCCAGCGTCGTTGACTTCCCTTTATAATGGTCGAAGGGGATTGTGGCTGCCACATGCTTTATACTTGTAAACCCTGCTTACCGGGACTAGTTTGCTCAGGATGGATATTCACTGATGAACTCTAAATTTTTACGTCTTGCTTTGGAAGTTGTAAAACGACAGGAATGTGCCTCCGCACTGCACTAAGATGTCGTATCAATAGACGGTGGTAGTCAACCGCATCAAAGTGCGACTGTTGATTATGTGATCTTGGGTTCGAATCCTGGGTGGTGATATGGGCATCTCTCGATTTGCCTTTATCGTCACACTTGTCTAGGAGATTAAGGATCGCCGTACCAGAAGTCTCGCCTTGAACACTGCTGCCCGTCGCCAGTCTTGGCATTTTACCTTTAACGTAAAAAAAATTCTTTGCTCAATATATTTCCGCCTTACAAGACACGAACGGGACGAAAAGACGTGATGGATTATCTTACGCCGGCCCCCATGGAACTAATTATTTATCACAGAAGCATGCTTCATTTACCACTGTTTATATTTTTTATATATATAACATGTAATATTGTATTTCATCATCATCATTACAAGGCTATCAAAAGTACTCTGCTGAGAATAGGTTAAATAAAGATTGCCTGATAGTCGCCATGCTTAGCGAACGGATTGGCAACTGAAGTTTTTTTTATTGATTTATCCATGGGATGATATGGAGTGGTGAATTCCCTTATGTCGTCACTACAAGAAATTCTTGTATGTGACTATAAGAAAATAACAAAAAAAATGGATGCGTCCGGGGCGTTTTTTCGTTTAGGGAAATTTAATTTTCAAACGGTGATAGAATAAAAATATTGACATGGGCTCAGGACCGTGCTTTGTGGCATTCCTTGGGAGAGGTTTATGTTCAGCAGTAGACTTGAGAAAGATTATGATGATGATAAACAAATACATAGGTATAATATTATCACATAGTTTTCACTCTTAAATAATTAATGGTGTCTTTAAATAAACATTCTATTGATTTAAATAGTGTATCTAGAAATTGAAACAAAAACAAAACTATCGTATTGCAAAGAAGGTTGGTCAAATCGTACCAGGCGACGAAACGATGGCGTCACTATATGCCATTTTTATGAAAAATATCCTTATTTTTTAAGGTCTTAAAAACACAAAAAATACCTCTCTAAGTAGCCACAAAAAAAGATATCCTTTTATTTTTGTTTTTGTAACTGTTTCGAAATTACTTAAAACAAAAAATACGTTTCAGAACACACTGGAACGCACCTAATGACGATTCATTTCACCTATGAAAGGACTTTGTATTAAAAGACTATAATTATTCACGTTTTTCTGAATAGTTATTAATTGTAATTCAATTCAATTAGTATGTAGGCATCGAATCAACTACTATACTGATTTATTATGTACTGGATTCAGTCATAAAATAATTATGTAGCTTCATAGTAAGCTAAGCGTTTTGTTCAAATACATGCAATGAAACATCATTTGTCATCGACAAATTACTTAATCTATGGTCATCGATCGACACTAGCTTGCTACATATTTATCATCTACATATCTATTTATCTGTGACAATCATTCGGATCATCTTATTTGCTTCACTCGTTTTTGTGGATTGTGATACGTACTGTACTATTTTAGATTTCCTTCTGTTGTTTTGACCTCGGCATTGTTTTACGAACTGATAACTACCATGTGTAATGATTATTCTGTGCTGGACACCGATTTTGCATCTTGGATATTTGTGAGAGACATCATGCAGACTACAGCTACACAACAACGACAACTAGCCCTGCGATTGCTATGTGTTAATTGTAAAATATGCATTGATGCACTTCGCCGCCATGATTCTTCAATACTACATATTTACATACGTCTACTTATTTTATTACACTAACATAAACCATCACACACAATCGTACATCATAATACAAAGCTATCCGCTATCCGTATTTTAGATCACTGAAGAAGATTACATATGTGATGCTAACCTCAAAAGTATTGTTCACGTTATTATAAAAAATTGTGGCTATTTAGATATGATTTTCAAACTCTAGCTATAGTTTCTTTTGGGACATGAAAAATAAAAGTCAAGTCCAGCTCCTATAGAAATTTGGCCATTGTTCTTTACAGCATCTTTGAATTGCATGAATAATACATGACAGTTTTCATCCTACGTCGAGCCGGCTTTCAATTGAAGCACTAAATTAGGCTAACTGCGTTTCTCGACCGACAAGGCACAGAGTTTTGTTAGTGTGCGGGTTCTCTTGTCAATTAGGCAAGCTGTATCCTACCGCCTGTCTTTGATCAATTATTAAAATTTTCAGTAACGTTCTCGTATGCTGCTACGTTTCAATGGGGCTATTGGAAACTTTGGTAGTATTTTTCGAAGGTTCTTCGATTCTGATAATTTTAGGTCAAGTTACGTTTTCATTCATTCATTCTATCAAAATCCACTGCTGCAGTTATGTCATATGTAGCTTGCCTCATAAGGGGGACATTCGAGCTTTAAATTGAAATTCGATGTTGAATGCTTGGCAGGCAGGTTGGCAACCACAGTTTTTGATATTATTTCATTTTTATAAGGAAGACGCAGCTACTCATCTTCTGGTTTCTTGCACACCCTGACACCCACGGGACAATCTGGGGTAATGGATATTCTTACGCCTCCACCACATGGTACAAGTTACACTTATATTCCAATATTTTTGACACTTTGCCTGTGTTAACTGCAAAAATACTTATGAAGGTAAGAAAGTGAAAACATAAGAATGTTTAGAAAACATTAATATTATTTAATTTTAATATTCAATAACTCTTATTATTAAACGAAAAAATCATCTGAATTAAACCCAATTCATCTTATTTCTCATATTTTATTTTAAATTTACAATGATATTCGAAATAGGTGAACTTTTTCAACATAACCGAAATATCAGTATTTAAAATAAGATGGAAAACATAATATTTTATGTTATTTTATAGGATATGGTGACTGTTCGCGCTAAACGCTAATTTCAGGAACGAACGCGAGAGGGCGCGCGGCTCAGTGTCATATCGGTTTGACATTCGGTCGTTCGTAAAACGCCCAAGGGCAGTCAGTCATCTTTAAGCAGTGCTAACGATTGGCACGCTGTCATTCTTGTCGGGAACTCGGAATAATTAAGCGCGGACAGTAAAAATACGGTCTAGGATTTGTGGCGCGCATCCCTACTGGAGAGCTTCCCCGGGACACATTGTGTCTGACTCAGAATCTACATAAGTGCATTCGGCAATATTAGCTAGTGTGGCCTCTGATATTCTAGAACTAACTGTTGCAACGCGAAACGGTAGCGACCTTTGATCCAGAAACTCCGTGTGCGTTTTGTGCGGTAACCTTATACCCCGCGATAGTTAGTGGCTTCTGTAAGTTAGTTAATCGCACGATAGAGTTAATTGACTGTCATCGTGACGAACGAGGAAAGTGAATGTGAACAACGCCTCGGAGGGTCCCCTCAAGTTGGAGCGGTGTCGACGCCCGGGCTGCTGCCGAAGGCTAAGGTCTAGGTTCAATCACCATCAGTCACACCCAGATACACATCACATCACCTTCTTTCCCTTGCACTACACAACCACATGCGACCTGACCGACTCCGGAGGGACCAGTCGCCTTGGATATAGGTAAGTAAGCTACGTCCAAATTCCTTCCGCTCGACTGGCCGTAGTATAACGCTCCCCCATATATTTTAGTGTAATTAGAGAGATTCCACGTGGCCATATTCTAGCCCCGTCCCTCTGCTGCTCGTCCGTGGGATTACTCATGGGCCCTAATCCCGTCACGCATTGGTTGGGGCAGCTAGGGGCGTGTACAGTGACAAACGAGCACACAGTCCACCTGATGGTAAGTGGTTGCTGTAACCCATAGACATCCACATTTATCCTCAATAAAGAATCAAAATGCAGATGCATCGTCACCCGTGAGGACTAAGATGGAATGCCTCTTTTCCAGTAAAATGGGTCTCCGGTTCTCTACACTCACCATACGAAACACAGCACAGTTAAGCTGCTATTTTACGCTGGTTTCCTGTGAGAGCGTGGTCCTTCCCCGGTCGAGCCGACCCATTCGTGCTACAACTATACTATTAATATAGCTGCAGCATGGCTCTACCACGTGTAAATCTAATAATATCTAGTGGGAACCAGTTGTAGAGCCTAAGAATATATTGATGCCATTGTTTCATATAAAATTGGGCCTTATGAAACTATTTGTGACAGCTGTGGAGGGATTCTTTCCCAAATTAAAAAAAATTACAGTAATGAGTTCACACAATACTCAATGCTATTGAAAAAAAAAGCCTGGAACAGTCCTAAAGAAGCAGTAGGTAATGGTTTTCTCGGAAACAACAGAGCTGACAATTGTCAAGAGTTGATTGAAACTATGATTGAAAGCTTTAAAATTATGTGCTGTAGAATGTCCTTCAAACTTTATATGTTACAGAAAAGAGAAAGGTGAGTATTTTCACTAAGATGTGATGGACTTTTAACGAAGCTACCAAGGGAAATACAGCGAAAATATCATGGGAGATATCATTCTGGTTTAATATGAGAAAGTCTGTACAAGCATAAGAAAATCACTAAAAATATTGTTTTTTTTTAACTTGATTTTTATTATTTTACATTTGTTTTGTATTACTTATCATTATTCTTGAATTAAAAAGACTTGTTCAGCAAAAATTTTCTGATTGTGATTTATAATAAATTACGAATAAATCATTAATTTTTCTTAAAATTGGAAAAATTGCTCTGGTTTCTACAAAAGCAAACTTTAATCAAAAAAAAAATATTTTTCCCTTTATCAGTAACGTTGAAGATGACATTCAAAATTCAGACCAAAATTTGACATTCATAAATCAGACTCAAAAATCGAGCCGACCAGTGTTATTTATATTCAAGAATCAATTATTTTTTCATTTCATTTCATCTACAGCACCTCAAAAACGGCAAGGCCCCAGGCGAGGATGGAGTTACCGTGGAGCTTCTAAAAGCGGGTGGAAAACAGGTACTTGAAGACCTTCAGAAGCTCTTTAATTCCGTCCTCCATGGTGGCACTACTCCGAAGGTGGGGAGGAGAAGTGCGGTGGTCATATTCTTCAAGAAAGTCGATAAAGCTCTCTTTAAGAACTACATACCGATTTCGCGTTTAAGCCTCGTATACGTGCTGTTTTCAAGAGTCATTACGAATCGTCTTGCACGCAGACTCGACGACTTCCAGCCTCCCGAATAAGTTGGTTTCCGAAAAGGCCTATACATATACCACATACATACCTATCGGCAGATTGTACAGAAGACCGAGGAGTACAATCTGCCACTATGTATTGTGTATGTGGTCAATGAGAAAGCCTTTGTTTCCGTCGAATTTAGGTGGTGCTGCAGTTCCTTTAGCGGTGCCAAGTTGACTGTCCATATATCGAAGTGCTGAAGTGTTTGTACAGTAGGACTACGATGGTTATCCGAGTATAGAACCAAAGTACGAAACCTGTCCAACTGCAGAGAGGTGTAACACGGTAGACTAACTTTAACTGCAGACAGGGTAACGTTAATACCCGAAGTTCGTCACCGCTGCATTGGAAGACGTTTTCAAGCTACTGGACTGGAAATGATACGGTATTAACATCAATGGTGAGTACATCCCTCACCTCCGATTTGCCGACTATATATTCCTTATGGCAGAATCGCTGGAATACCTAAGCACTCCGAAGGTGTAGAGGAGAAGTGCAGTGGTCGTATTCTTCAAGAAAGTCGATAAAGCTCTCTTAAAGAACTACAGGCCGATTTCTCTTCTGAGCCGCGTCAATGGTCTTAAAATGAACATGGACAAAATAAAGATCATGTGTAACGGCCATATCACACCTATGCCAATAGTTGTTAGAAGCACTAAGCTCGATTTTGTTGACGAGTATGTTCATCTGGGACAAATAGTACCACTGTGTAAGTCCTACTTCAAGGAGGGCCATGGCTACCTTTGAACAAATGATAAGTCGAGATCTAGAAATCAACCGTGTGGTCGCTACTGTTGAATATTTAAAGAACAATACTACAAGTTTTTATATTTGTTGTTGATTCACACTATCACTATCACTGCAGCCCATCACAAGTCCACTGCTGAATATAGACCTCCCCCCATAATTTGCCACAAAGTACAGTTCGGAGCATCCATCATATAATGTGTGTTTATCACTATGTCACCCCGTTTAGTACATTATCGATAGCTCAGTAATAAAGAAAAAGACCGCCTAAACGGTATAAATATAATTTCTTACTCAAGATAAAAATTACTTATTATCCAAGTTCTTATTCCCTTTAGTAAAAGCCACTAAGGGTACACAAATAAATTAATCATGTCACCCATTAGACGTTTGCAGGCTTTAGAGTAAATAGTCCGAGTAAATAACAGGCAAGTCGGAGCATGTCAATTAATTATTCACGACAATCTTCACTGCTGTCATTTAATGAAACACGAATATATTATTTGTATGGATCTTAGAGCAATTACACATACATATACCCTGAGGTCTAGATTTACGTCTATGAGTCCGATAGAGAATTAATATAGCGAAATAATGTTTAAATTATTATTATTACTAGTGGATTATTAGCCTTATTCTGAAAATACTGATGTTTTACTAAGTGACTTTAATTTTCAACATCTCCGTTCGGTCGTGGATATAAAATAGTCCCCTTGGGTTTCTTGCTGGTTATTCGTAGGACAGAGGTTTTTTTCCGAACCAGTGGTAAAAGCATAAATTATTTTCAATAAGTATTTTTGGAATTAATATTTAATAAAAAATATTCTATTCTAATGTATTACACACTTTTTAAAACTTATTACTCCTCAAAGTTGAGAACACGTCTGTGACTTCTTTTGATTGTTACATATGTATGTATATTGATATTTTTCTTATTTATTTATGTACACACAACAAGATACGTAAACAGTCTTATAGTGAGCACGTACAAAGGTTTTACTTATTCCAAAATTTTCTGAAATATCTTCCAGTAGACCCTCAAAGGAAAATATATTAAAAAGGCAAACTTAGTGCATACATTACTACTACTAATGAATAAATAATATACACTATTTTTTTTATTTAAGGAAACAAACTTTTTGCAGATAAACTCAATGACTAAATTTTAAGAAACATATTTTGCGGGCATATTTTGAATAGAAATTTTGAAATGTGGTGCGTGGTCCTTACGCGGTCAAGCCGATCCTTTTGTGCTGCGGCAATAGTATAAAAAAAATTGGTAAATCCAATTGGGCATGCCTTAAGCGCATTAAAAAAATTACGTATAACGTGATTATACGGAATTTTTAAAGTAGTTTAAATACAACACATACATAAGTAGTGAAAAAATTGGTACCTACTTCAGCCGCCATCTTGGATTTACATTTCGACAGCACTATCGACTTCAACACCCTCGAAAACCATGAAAATGACACCCCAATGAAAAAATTGGTACCTAATTCAGCCGCCATCCTGGATTTACATTTCGACAGCACTATCGGCTTCAGCACCCTCGAAAACCATGAAAATGATACCCATGATGAAAAAATTTATACCTATTGCAGCCGCCACCTTGGATTTACATTTCGACAGCACTATCGGCTTCAGCACCCTCGAAAACTGTAGCATATTGTGTCGGTAGATAATAATAACGGTTTCTACGGCTACCCTGTGTTGTGTGAATAAATGATCGTTTACGGGTTCAGTGTGTTTAAATAAACGTTCCCCGTATTCCTTGAATAGCAAGGACATTACAGTGGCGACGAGTTTATTTTGTGTATTAATAATCGATTAACCTACAGTAGAAGTCACGCGTTAAAATGTCTATCTATGGGAAAGTGCCAGTTTTCGATTGCAAAATAGATGAGTGGGTGGTACACGTAGCACAACTAAACAACTTCTTTATTGCAAATGGAATCGACGATATCACAGATGCTCAAAGAGTGAGAAGACGGGCAATTTTATTGAATAGCATGTCACAAGACTCATATCGTCTTACTCGTGATTTATTGTATCCAAATACGCCTGAATCAACCGATTACAAGGCGATTATTGCTGCGCTTGACGGCCACTTCGACCCAAAAAAGTGTATATACGCTGAAAGACAAAAGTTTTATTCGGCTAAAAAGGACCCTCACGAGTCAATGGTGGAGTATGCTGCTCGTCTTCGTGGACTAGCATCGGCATGTTGTTTTGGTACAGCTCTAGAGATGTGTTTGACGGATCGTTTTGTACTTGGTCTTGACACTGCGTCGGCCCGAGAGAAATTATTTAGAGAAGATCCCAATCAGCTAAAACTAAATAAGGCACTTGAAGTAGCTTGTGCAGTTGAAAGTGCGCAGCGTATTGTTTCCGCTGGCGATTCAGCAGAGTTAATTAAGTCTGAACCTGTGCTATATACGGACTCGCGGCGAAAAGCTACTGCAAGCGGCGGTACACGAGGCGGTCGCGCCCGTGGTGGCGGCGACGGCGGAGCCCCCAGGTGTAGTGTGTGTGGTGCGAGGTCACACGATACCTCCGTATGTGGCTATCGTCATCTGTCGTGCAATTTGTGTGGTGCAAAAGGGCATTTAAAAAGAATGTGTTCTAAGAGATACTACGTACATAACGAGATTACAACCAAAAAGGACAAAATTGTGAAAAAGCAGCATAATGGTATGCAGAATAATTACATTTTGGAAGGTAGTGATAGGGACGAATGTAATGATTTTTCACCAATTAATAATGTTAGAGATATAAATAATGAATCACGTATTAATACTATTTTATGTAAGGAAGAAAAACCGATATCTCTTGAAGTTATGGTGCGAGGTGTTACTCTTAGTATGGAGGTTGATTCCGGTAGTGGGGTATCAGCGCTGCCCGCGCGCATATGGTATATGTATTTCTCGCGAAACTTGTCACTCGGTGAGTCCAATAAAACTTTATATACATACAGTGGTTCTGCTTTAAGGCTATTGGGCATGTGTTACTTACCAGTCACATATAATAATGTAACGCATAATATAAAATTTTATGTTGTTGAAAATGGCCCGGTTCCCTTGCTCGGTAGGGACTTTATGACAAAATTTAATTTCGCTTTTATCTCATTAAATTATTGTTCAGTAGATAAAGAAAAATTTATTTTGTCGAAATATAAAACATTATTTTCTGGTGGGTTGGGCACGTTCAATAAATATAAGTTAACGCTACACTTAAAAGAAGGTGTCACACCAAAATTTTTTAAAGCTAGGCCGGTGCCTTTTGCGCTCAAAGATAAGGTAAGCGCAGAGTTGGACCGATTAGTGCGCGCTGGCATACTCAAACCGGTTTCTTATTCTAATTACGCGTCACCGATTGTTGCAGTATTAAAGAAAAATAATGACGTACGTATTTGCGGCGATTATTCTATGACGATCAATAAGGCCCTAATAATTGACTCTTATCCATTGCCCAAAATAAGTGAGTTATGTGCATCGTTACACGATTGTCGTTACTTTAGTAGGCTTGATTTATCAAATAGTTATAATCAGTTCCTTCTAGATGATGAGTCACAAAAATATACATGTATCAATACGCATAAAGGTCTTTTTGTTTATACAAGATTAGTGTTCGGTTTGTCAAATGCGCCAGCTTTGTTCCAGCGTGCTATGGTGCAACTGCTGCAGGGCATAGATGGCGTGGAGTGTTTCCTCGACGACTTGTTAATCGCGGCTCCGACCGCCGAATTACATTGGGAACGTGTCGATTTGGTACTAAATCGTCTAAGAGACGCCGGGCTAATGCTCCAGCGCTCGAAATGTTCATTCTTCCAAAATAAAATAGAATATTTGGGTTTTGTTATTGATCGTTTTGGCCTTCATAAAAATCCGGATAAAATAAAGGCTATTACACAGGCAAGGGTGCCAGGAAACGTCCGACAATTAAAATCATTTTTGGGTTTAGTTAACTTTTACCGTAGCTTTATACCGCAAGCGGCGGTCATTCTTGAACCATTACATAATTTACTGCGAAAAAATATGAAATGGGAATGGACGGCGGAACATCAGAAATCATTCGATGCTATCAAAGACGAGTTATGTTCAAGTCGCGTACTGGCGCACTTTGACCCGCGGCAGCAGCTGGTTCTGACAGTGGATGCGGCCCCCGGCGGGCTAGGCGCGGTGCACGCGGTGCGCTACCCCGCGGGTGCCGAGCGCCCGATCAGTTACGCTTCGCGTGCTCTCACTAAAAGTGAGCGTGGCTATAGTCAAATTATGAAAGAAGCGACTGCCATTATTTATGGAATCAAAAAATTCCATCAATATCTTTATGGCCGCCAGCAACCATTTATTTTGAGAACAGACCACAAGCCCCTCCTTTCTATTTTCTCCCCCGATAAAGGAGTTCCTCATATGTCCGAAGCGAGACTGCAACGGTATGCTTTAATTCTTGCTGCCTATAATTATAAAATTGAGTTCATTAATAGTGAATCTAATGTAGCTGATTATTTGAGTCGGTTTCCCATTGATTGTGATTAGTCGCAGGATACGGCGCACGTAGATGACGTCACCAGTTATGTTAACGCGCTAGCGGCTGCTGGCGCGCCACTGCCCGCTTCATTAGACGAGCTGCGGGCCGCTTTTCATAAAGATAAAGTTCTGTCACTTGTCATGCAATATGTGACCAAATCGTGGCCACGGAAAGTTTCATCAGAACTTTTGCCATATAATAGATGCCAGCATGAATTATATGTTGATAGCGGAGTTCTCATGAGAGGTCACAGAATTGTAGTGCCTACTGTTTATAGGGCTGCTGTGCTACAAGAACTGCATGCTGCGCACTTAGGAGTAATTAAAATGAAAATGATTGCTAGAGAACGCTGTTGGTACCCGGGTATCGACAGTGACATAGAAAACATGGCTTCTAACTGTGGTCGTTGCATATCCTTGCGACCGTCTCCTGCGAAAGCGCGCTTGGAGTCGTGGGGGTGGCCTGACTCTGTTTTCGAAAGAATCCATTTAGATTACCTCGGCCCAATTCATGGGAAGATTTTTCTTGTACTAGTCGATGCGCATAGTAAATGGATTGAATGCGAATTAATGTCAAATTTTTTATCAAAAGAACTTATCAATAAATTAAAAAAATTTTTTTCACGTTTCGGCATTCCCAATAAAATAGTCACAGACAATGCCAAAACCTTTGTTTCGTCTGAATTTTCTAAGTACTGTACTGATAATGGCATAACTCACATTTTATCTCCTGCGTACTCGCCACAGAGTAATGGACTCGCCGAGAACGCAGTAAAGACTTGTAAGCGGTTTATTGTGAATGCTATCAAGGATTGTGGTTTTAAAGACTTCGCTAATCACTTAGATAACTATTTGTTTCACTATCGGAATACACCGCATTGTACGACGGGAGTATCACCTGCATCGCTTATGTTCGGTCGGAATTTACGTTGTAAACTTGATTTAATCGCTGTTAAGCGTTCAAATTTAGATCGAAAACCTCTAATACATAAAAATGTGTTAGTGAACCAAAATCGTCAAAAATTATATTTTGGTGGTAAAATTAAAGCATTTTCGATTGGGGAGAAAGTTTGGGTACGAGACTATCGAGCCAATCCCAAAAGACCAACATGGATCCTTGGCCAGGTCGTTGCACGCTTAGGTAAAGTTCTATATGATGTGGCGATACAGAGATCCGATATCATTTGGAGACGTCATGTGAATCAGTTAATGTCAGCCAAATCATATAACAGCAGTCGTGGTGAAGCGGCGTGGACGTTTGAGGATATGGACGTTGGGAGCACGGCAGGTCCCAGTGCCTCTCATGATACACCTGCATCATTACCTCTCAATAGCCCAGGTGGTGCGCTAGCCGCACAACCACCGGGACCTGACGGCGGTGAGGCGGCACCGGTGCTGACTCACGCGGAGTCTGACATGGGAGACGTGTCCCCACCGCCTCAAACCTCCACGACCATGCGCACTCGATCTGGCCGCGCTATTAAACCACCTAAACGCTTAGTTCTATAATATTTATACTTACTAAATCTAATGTAAACATTTGTTTTGTTTATAATTGTTTTTTTTGTGTATTCTTAATAAACGTAGAGGAGAGGTGTTAAAGTCGAGTGATTAATGTCATTTTTTTATTATACATAAAACAATGTATGTATTGTAGTATATGTGTTTTTGATTTTTTTATGCTAAAATTGTGTAAGCGCAATATGTCCATCAATTATACATAAAGCATAGTTGTTTGCTTCCCAAATAAAAATGTGGTACTTAATCATTAATTAGGTATACTACTTAAGCATTTGTTCTAACTGCTTATATATTGTATATTACGTTGTAATCTAAGTGTGGAGGGATGTAGCATATTGTGTCGGTAGATAATAATAACGGTTTCTACGGCTACCCTGTGTTGTGTGAATAAATGATCGTTTACGGGTTCAGTGTGTTTAAATAAACGTTCCCCGTATTCCTTGAATAGCAAGGACATTACAAAAACCATGAAAATGTCACCCATGATGAAAAAATTGATACCTATTGCGGCCGCCATCTTGGATTTACATTTCGAGACATTGTCTATTTAGTAAAATTAGTACAAGGCTGCTTGAAACACCGAAAATTTCGCCATTTCTTAGCCGAAAAAATTTAATAATAACTAAACAAAACAAAATTTCACTGCCATTTACATTCAGTGGCTTCCCACATGATAGATGAAGAGATTAAAAAATAGATTGAGTTAAACAATTGATATTTTCAAAAGTTATCGTGCTTACAAGCCTTGGGGACATGATAAATCCACACCATAAGCTACTAAAACCTCTTTTTTTATATAAAAATAGCAATTAATAGATTTAAAAAGAAATATTAATAAGTTCAACAATAATTTATCTTTCTAACAATGTGCTTTTTATATCATTTATATGTATAAAAATGATTGCTAGATACGATTTTATTCGATAAAACGTTGGAATCTTAATTTTTTGGCGATAGTAGAACATACCTTGCGCTTTTGCTTAAGGCATGCAACATATATATCATTATATAGCTGCAGAATGGTTTTAACATATTTTTTTTTTGGATAACTTAAAACTTAATTATGGAAGTTAAACTCTACATAGTATAAAGAGTCGCTTCCCACCATCTGTACGCTTAGGTCTTTTAAACTACGCCATGGATTTTGATGCGAATTCCATTAATAGACAGAATAATTTAAGGGAAAGGTTTATATATGTAATACTTGTATATTCTATATTAAATAATTCTTCTGTCTGTGTGTAGGTATTTGAATGAACTCCCCCTAAACGGCTGGACCGATTTTGATGAAATTTTGTGTGTGTGATTAAGTTGATTAGAGAATGGTTTCGATTCACAATTTGACACGGTTAGTGGCATTATTGTCGAGATCCAGAAATCAACCGTGCGAAGCCAGCCAGCAGTTTAGTAATAATAAAAATATTATTACTATGTACGAAAATATATTAATTATTTTTTCTGTGTGCTGGCAGGTCACAGTTCACAGTACAATAGAAAGCTGTACAAATACTTCTAGATGTGAGTACATTGAATTAGTGCACACATAAAGTGCGAATCCAGGGTAATCACCATAGCTAGTATTACAGGAGTCACAGAAAGGAATAATAATACGCCTGATTGTTAGTTGTTTTCTTTACTAATTTTAGTACGAACGAAAAGCACCTCAATCATTATTGCAATCGTTTAAATAATATCGCAAAATTGTGGTACCTAACTTATCCCTACTACCTATCAAAACTGAACTTAGCAACAGTTTGAATGTATAAGAATTATACAATCCAAATATTTTTATAATATGAAATTAAGTTAAACATTGTTATAAATATTACTGATGAGTGAATTAATTACGAATGTTTAAAAGATGAAATTACTTTTATAACATTCTTAGTAGATATCTCAAATTCTAAATTAGAAATAAACAGAAAATTATCAATGATAAATATTATGACAATACAGTGACTTTTAATCTATTTTATATTTGATAATTAAAAAATAATATAAAACAAAACGATAATTATACAAATATTATTTATAACGATTTATGATAGAAATGATGTAACAATCACCGATAACGCTGAATAAATGTAACAATCACGGATAATGTCCACGTCCAGCAGTGGACTATTACTGTTCTAAAAAATGAAACTGCAAGAGGTAGGTCCTTACTGTAATACTTGTACGCTAATTATCATAAATCACGCATAAAACAAACGATAAACAAACGAATGGTTTATAAAAGAGAGAGTAGTGCGGACGCGTGTTGATAATTAATTAGATAGAGTACCATGAAGTTGGTGCTGTGAATGCATTAGTTAGGTAGGCGTGGATCGCTAATGGGGTAATATATTATTATGCAGCTCAGTTTTAATTCATTTATAGCCGGAAAAATCTAGAGATTGGTGTTTTTTTGCCGCAAATTAAGTTATGATTAGTTTTTTTCTTTCTACTTCATATATGTTCGTAAATTTTCCGTGAGCTCTGTTATGTCATAGATACTATTTACTTTATATTATGTTATAAGTCCTGCATACTTTATATTGTTTATTTACTTAAAAGCTAAATTATTTTCTTAAAAGTCATGTCGAATGATATGACATAAGATACTATTTACTTTATGTTATAAGACATGTATACTTTATATTCTTTATTTACTTAAAATTTAAATCATATTGTTTACTTTCTTAGAAGCCGAACTAATTCGATTGTAATATTATATGCTAATGTTTCTAGTTTACCATTCCTAATTGTATCTTAGAATAAGTTAACGATAACACCGAGAACAATGTTGTTCTTTTATTTTTACCCACACCTCCTAGCTTCCTACACAATTTAAACTAAATCTTTCGATACCTCAACACAATTCCATTTCCAAGTTCTCTGTATCAACTAATATATTTAAGTGGTAATACGTGGTAGAGCCATGCTGCAGCTATATTAGTAGTATAGTTGTAGCACGAATGGGATGGCTCGAAGGACCTTTCACAGAATACCAGCATAAAATAGCAGCCTAACACTGCTGTGTTTCGTATGGTGAGTGTAGAGAACCGGAGACCCTTTTTATTGGATAAGAGGCATTCCATCTTAGTCCTCACAAGTGACAACGCATCTGCATTTTGATTCGCAAACGAGAATGGATGTAGATGTCTATGGGCCACAGCAACCACTTACCATCAGGTGGACTGTGTGCTCGTTTGTCACTCGATGCTATAAAAAAAAGTTGTTTAAAAGTATTAAATAAATTTATTTTTAAAAGAGATTTTGTCTCTGCCACATAACAAATTTGGCGCAGTTGGTAGGATCTTGCGTGATTCATTCGCTTAAAGTGCGTAAAGACGAAGTAAAAACGTACCAAATTCGACGGGACAGCATCGCCCAACAAGAATCGTAATCTTAAACCTTTATTTCTAGCTCGCAACTCTATCAAACGACTTATAAATAACTATCAATCTTTCATTGCGACACAATCAAATTTACCTACCGTTATAATTACTACTTTATTTATAAAAATAAACATAGACAGAATAGATTCTAGACTCGACGAACTTAATTCTAACACTAACAACAAACGATCCAAACGCGAAATACTAGACGACTTAGGTTCAATTTTGAAATGGCTCATTGGTGTTCCAGACGCAAAAGATGCCAAACATTATAACGAATGTATTGAACAGTTAGAGAAACAGCAACTATCTACTAATGATATCTTAAAACAACAATTACAAATTATTTCTTCAACGATCACGAATTTTAATGAAACTTTACATAAAATCTCTTATGATGAATACGTTATTTACAAAAATATTAGAAAAATAAATTCATACTTTACCTCAACAAACAAACTTATATTTCATTTAATTATTCTTGACGAAATATTCACCGTTTCAATTCAAATTCTAGATGCTATAGTTTCTTTGCAACGAGATATCGGTGATGTCATTACAAGCATACTTTTCATTAAATCAAATGCGCCTATTCAAAGAATTACTGTTTTCTAATCCTACTAGGCTCAATAAAACTTAGTTGCCCCAATAGCATTACCTAATTTACACAAAATACTTGAATCTCTCTCTATTACTTCCTATATTTATATGAATAAAATTATATTTATCTTAGAATTCCCTTTAGTAAAAAACGAAAAATTTACATTATACCATTTATATTCTATCCCTAAGCTACATCCTGACTCTTCCTTATATTCTACTATCGTTCCCGAACAAACATCTTGCCATGAGTACCACTAGACAGCAATACGTCATCATGAGCTCACTGGACAAATGCATAGACTTTGCAACGGAATCCAAAGTCTGCAAGGATCTACCCTTCTACAACATCAACACCAGACCTCTATGCGAAGTTGTCATCTTAACAACGACGAGTCAACAAGTTCCTGAAGTTTGTGATGTAACTACGTTTTCTGCACACATCAACATTTTCCAAGCTCTTAGAAACAACAACTGGATCTACATACTCCAACGCAAGACCCCGTATGCTTTAGAATGCGAAAGCAAAAAACTCAGCGAAATCTCTGGAGCAGGTATCATCACTCTAGAACAACGATGTAAAATGTACACCGCGTTTGTTACACTTCTGCTGAGGACACAAAATCGATCAACTTCAGCCATCCTTTTATCTATGTGGATATTGAACACCTTTGCGTCCCAGATGAAATTAAGGTGCCACAACCAGAACTTGCACTAATACAGCTCAACAACATTTAACTAGACTCTCTTAACTCGGTTAGAGAACAAATAAAAACTCACAAAATTGCTTGAAGATAATAAACCTACATTCTTAGAAAAACATGTAACAAAATTTTTCATATTAAGTACAATTACTGGCATCATTATGCTAACATATTTTTGTTATAAATCACAAATGTACCCCCATTTGGCCTTGGATCTTTCGCCGCTACCACACGGCAAATTTGTCTTAATATATATTTTAATTTTGTCAGCAGATTAAAAAGTGTTCTTTATTCATTTTCATTTCTAGTGTCGAATTTCGTTGCATATAAATGAAGATAATAGAGCAAGAAATATTCTTATAAACGAATTGTATGTCGTTTGGTGTTTAATACTTAACTGAAAGAAGTTACTGTAACTGTTACAATTTGTGCGAATCTAATCAATCAATCAGAATAAATGGAATATCAGTTAATCAAATCCGAATGGTAAATGGGAATTAAAGCCGACAATTAAGTAAATCGTTGAGGCCTTAGACTTGGTTTTAGATAGAAATCTAATTAATTGCTCTCACATGCCAAGTATACTTCAATGAACATGGAACTTGGAATTGATGGTATGAGAATACGCACTTTAATAGAACGATGCCTTTTAATCATTACGGGCTGTAGGCTATTGATGCAGAATCTACTGCTTACATACGAGTATATACAAGGCATTCCATTAATGTTATTCATTAGTGTAATGTAGAGTGCATATGTATTTATCTTGCCATGTAGTGGCTGCAAGAGAATACACTATTCCATATTATCATCCCATGAGTCTCCTGATGGGTCGCCAAACTAAAATAGAAGATGGACATAATCATATTCCTTATAACAACTCTAAATAATAAAAAATCTGAATAATGAAAAAACCACCTACAAAGCGTGGCCAATATGGAAAACAGGTAATCTTAAATGAAGGAGGCCTATGTTCAGCAATGGACTTGTGATGGATCGTAGTGAAGCTGATAGTTAAACCCCGGGTCCTGGGCTTTTAATGGGTCAAAAGTATCCGAATTTGGGATTTTTCAAACATTTTGAAATTCATAACTCCGAAAATATTATCTTTGTCGTAAAAAACATAGCACCTTTTTATTCGCATTTTATAAAAGAATACATGTTACGGCCTACGGCTGCTCCCTTAAAGGATCCAATCCTCTGGGGCCCATGAGCAGAAGACTTCCCGAACAGACGTAGGTCGGGCCTCAATTTGGCCACGTGGAATCTCTCTAATTACACTAAAATATATGGGGGAGCGTTATACTACGGCCAGTCGACCGGAAGGAATTTGGATGAAGCTTACTTACCTATCCAAGGCGACTGGTCCCTCCGGAGTCGGTCAGGTCGCATGTGGTTGTGTAGTGCAAGGGAAAGAATGGTGATGTGGTGTGTATCTGGGTGTGACTGATGGTGATTGAACCTAGACCTTGGCCGTCGACAGCAGCCCGAGCGTCGACACCGCTCCAACTTGAGGGGGCCTCCCGAGGTTGCCCATAGTCACTTTCTTCTTTCGTCACGTTGACAGACAATTAAATCTATCGTACGGTTTACTAACTTACAGAAGCCACTAACTATCGCGGGTTATAAGGTTAACACACAAAACGCACACGGAGTTTACAGTTTATTAAAGGTCACTACCGTTTCGCGTCGCAACAGTTAGTTCTAGAATACAGAGGCCGCACTAGCTAATATTGCCTAATGCACTTATGCAGATTCTGAGTCAAACACAATGAGTCCCTGGGAAGCTCTCCAGCAGGAATGCGCGTCACAATGATAGACCGTATATTTACTGGCCGCGCCGAATTATTCCGAGTTCCCTAACAGAATTGACCGCGTGCTCACGTCAGCACCGCTTACAGACGATTGACTTTTCGCTCGCGACTCGCGCGCTCGTGCCACGCCCAGCCGAACTTCAAACCGGAATCGCGCCGAGCCGAGTGACATCTGGTGTCGACTCCGACAACAGCGTTTTGCGCGAACAAACCCCCGTCCCGGACATAAGGATTTAGGTCCGCGAGCAAACCGGGCAGCGAGACAAGGTCGCGACGGCAAGTTGCAAGACCGAATCTACAACCAAACTAGGCCACCTTAGGCAACCCATCAGATCTTGCAACCCTAATCAACGCCTCAAAAGATAGCCCTAATGTGGCAAGCCGGAGGGTCAGCTTCCACTGGATGCCCCTCCTGGGCATTGCAGCACTTTAATAAGTCCTGTACTGGACAGAAGTCCGACGACCTCTTTCAACCACCTATCTGTGCCCCTATGATTAGTTCCGCAATCCGACCGGATCAGCTCTGCAAACAGCGACGCTACACGAAGCTTCCCAGACAAATTTTGTGCCAGCAGTTGCTTCAGTGCAGAGCGCACCCACAAATTCCACATGAACGTCGTCTGTGGAGAGCCAAACGAAACGCACAGATAGTCCCTTGTATGAATTTTCAACAAGTAGGCCTAGCCAGGCCACCCACCATTTTATCATTTACTAAAATAGTGTGGCAGCTGATTTCAATCTGATAATCTACAAAATTAGCTAGCCTGTTATGCAAGTAGTCCTATGCTCATATTTCAACTGATTTTTCAAAAGCATCAATGTTCAACTACAGAATTAATTCAACCAAATTAATCACCGATGCGCATAGGTCAACTTGCAAATTAAACAAAACAATAACGTAAGGGACAGCCCTACTTCTTCGCAAAGCAAAATGATTAAACACTATCATAAACATAAACATAATTTTTCAAATAGTGCGCCATTCAATTTCAGATGAATTCAAATTTTCCTTTCAGCAAACAGACGCAACAATCAAATACAGTGATTAAATATATGTACAAAACACATGCAGTAGCATTTAAAGGAGTAGATTAAATTCAATTCTTTTAATTTAAACCGCTACAAATAGGAAAATTTCGCGGAAAGCCCAAAGCAATTTTTAATTTTAATTCAAGTATTTTTTGACTAAGTGCTCGACCAAACCAAATCTAATACCCCTTGACAGCGTGATTCAACGCTCCAGAGGGGCCCTAATCTTCCCACCACCAAGGAGAGGCCACATGGCGTGAACCCGAGATCGCTAACAGTCGCCACTCGGGTTGTACGCCTTCACTGAGGCCGTCGGCAACAGAACATTTTGACAAGTGGACTGTTGACGGCTTAAGGCTCAGTGGAGGTGGCCGTGGTGGGAGCTAAGGCGGCAGCTAGCCAGGGCCGCCTCCATCAAATGGGGAACAGTGGTACACCAGTCGCGGCCACTCAGCTAACGGGAGTGAGAAGGGTCCAGCGGACCGATGAGTGGCCGTGAAGTTCCACTCCACACGCTTAGGGGGGGTGATGACACCCCCACCCCTGGGGGAATTACCCCCCGACTGGTCGGGGGAGGGACCCCTTTCAAACTTAGGGGCCTGATGGCTGGCCGGCGGGCGCCGAGAGTCGCCCGGCAGAGGGCGTGGCTGAGCGCCCCCGCCCGTGGGGGTCGAGGGCCTGGCAGAGCCCCGAGAGGAGACGCCGTTCGCACTCAGGCACAAAACGGCATGATGATTGCCCTGGCAATGCAGACAGGGCCGCCGATGCGGACAGTCTCGCTGGAGGTGTCCTCCCAAACATGAGCAGCACCAGCGGCGCTTCTTGGCGATAGTTCGCCTCGCTGGAACCGGCTTACCTAATAATTTCGGGCACGACGTTACCCGGTGATCAGATACTCGACAATAGGAGCAGGGGGGGGGGGTTGACGACGACTTGCCTGGAGGATTCAGCCTCTCACTGGGCACGGCTCGTAAGCCGTCAACGGTGCCCGCCGCGCTCTCTATCTGCCGGCACTGCTCCTCCAAAAACCGCAGCAGGTCATAGAAGGGCGGAATATAAGAGGCCTCGTCCCCGCCGTACCTCTCCTCAAAATGGATTCGAAGGTCGAGAGGTAGACGGGACAGCACGATGCGGAGCAACAAAAAAGCCCATTCGCCCACTGGTAAACCCAGCCGCCTCAACGTATCACAGGCCACCAAGACTGGATCCAACAGGTCCGGACGCAGTCTGGCCCGGTCACTAAGCAGCGGGAGGCTTAGAAGCTGCTTAACATGTTCGTCCGCAATTCGGCGGACGTTGGCGTATCTTCTGGCTAGGAGGTCCCGAGCAGTCTGGTAGGCGTCGTCCGACAATCTCAAGTGGCCGACGACGCCCAGGGCCTCCCCCTCCAGTGATGCTAGGAGGTACGCCATCTTTTGGCTCGGGGTCAGGTCGCTCCGGGCGTCCACTAGGCTGTCGAAAAGACCAACGAAGGTCAGCCATTCGGAAAGGACCCCGGAGAACTTTGGCAGGTCTAGAGTTGGGAGTCGTCCCAACAGCTCCGGCTGAAGCTGCTTCAGAGAGGACTCGGACAGGTCACTCATCCGAGCTTCACGCGCCTCCTCGGCATGCCTGCCTTCAGCCTCGATCAACTCGCCCGTGAGCCACAAGAACTGCTCATAGTCCGCGAAGCAGGAGTCCAGGACTCCCTTCTCCACATCCGAATCCTCGAGCTCAGCGTAAGCCTCCTCCACTGCGGCTCTTCGAGCATCCACCTGCTCGAACCGCTTCATCAAGTTATGGACCCTATCCGGTCGACCTATCAAAGCATGGGCGATTGTGGCCCAGCGTAGCTCAGTCCGCAAACAACGGATCAGTAGCTTGGGCGATGTCATCACTATTAAATGCAAATTACGACGCGGCTTGAGCACAGATTACAAAGATAACAAACAAAAATACAACAAAAATTAACAGTTTATAAATGCAGTTCCTATCAAATCGCGTTGAATAGAAATTACACAAATACGAATTACTACGTATCAACCAAATACAAGTTAGCACAAAAGAAAAGACACAAATCAAATTAACAAATAACAAATACTAGTGCGATCAAATCAAGTTAAATTCAAATGGCGCAAATACCATTACTACTCTTTAGTTCAAATACAACTTACAGTATAAACGAAGATACACATCACAGTCGATCAACAAAAAATGCCTAGCTCGGAAATCGACCCTTCGATAAGTAATCCACTACAACTATCCGACAACGATAATTAACCGATTACGTAAAAATAACCATCTACCTACATGACGTATATCTCTAGAAAACTCCCGCTTGCGCAACCTAGGGCGCGGCTTTTCAAATCTACCTACTAACCAAAAAAAGGCAAGAAACAAAGAACAAAGGGAAATAATTCTATTATTACGTACAAAAAAAAATATTTTTACGTATTACGGACGGGCGTGATTGTAGATACAAATTAAACCAATCAAACCAACGCTCCCTGCCACCAGAATTGCTTAATGTTTATCAAACACTATGGTCGGGATCGACCGGGGAATCGAACCCGGAACCGCGCTCTGCTACCAGTTTTGTTACGGCCTACGGCTGCTCCCTTAAAGGATCCAATCCTCTGGGGCCCATGAGCAGAAGACTTCCCGAACAGACGTAGGTCGGGCCTCAATGTGGCCACGTGGAATCTCTCTAATTACACTAAAATATATGGGGGAGCGTTATACTACGGCCAGTCGACCGGAAGGAATTTGGATGAAGCTTACTTACCTATCCAAGGCGACTGGTCCCTCCGGAGTCGGTCAGGTCGCATGTGGTTGTGTAGTGCAAGGGAAAGAATGGTGATGTGGTGTGTATCTGGGTGTGACTGATGGTGATTGAACCTAGACCTTGGCCGTCGGCAGCAGCCCGAGCGTCGACACCGCTCCAACTTGAGGGGGCCTCCCGAGGTTGCCCACAGTCACTTTCTTCTTTCGTCACGTTGACAGTCAATTAACTCTATCGTACGATTTACTAACGTACAGAAGCCACTAACTATCGCGGGTTATAAGGTTAACACACAAAACGCACACGGAGTTTACAGTTTATTAAAGGTCACTACCGTTTCGCGTCGCAACAGTTAGTTCTAGAATACAGAGGCCGCACTAGCTAATATCGCCTAATGCACTTATGCAGATTCTGAGTCAAACACAATGAGTCCCTGGGAAGCTCTCCAGCAGGAATGCGCGTCACAATGATAGACCGTATATTTACTGGCCGCGCCGAATTATCCCGAGTTCCCTAACAGAATTGACCGCGTGCTCACGTCAGCACCGCTTACAGACGATTGACTTTTCGCTCGCGACTCGCGCGCTCGTGCCACGCCCAGCCGAACTTCAAACCGGAATCGCGCCGAGCCGAGTGACATCTGGTGTCGACTCCGACAACAGCGTTTTGCGCGAACAAAACATCAAAATATTTTTATATTTTATTCTTTTCTCTTATATATTTAAATGAGTCAAAATTATCTGATTTTAAGATTTTTCATACATTTACAAATTCATAACTCCTTAAATATTAACTTTATCGTAAAATGTCATAGGACCTTTTCTATTTGTATTTTATCAAAAAATATTTTTAAAAAAATTGTCTCGTTTGAAAATGAAAATTTCTAGCAATTGAAAACAAATCAGCTTAAATAATACGGCCCCGAGTTGCCCCATGGCAACATGCATTTATATCATCAGTAGGACAATTTGAAGAGAATCGCATTAAAAAAATTGAGGTAGACTACTTTTCGGTACTCATGCAGCGATTCTTTCTGGACTATTTTGTTATTCAGTCACGCTTTACCTTCCATTACCTGTGCTTTCTGTAATATAAATTTATCTATAATTTAAATGTGAAAAACACTCATCTATCTTGGCGTTCGAGAGCAACAGAGCGTAAAGTTACTGATAGTGAGTATTAAAATGTTTTACCGTGTACCAACGAAACAATACAAATGCATTGCTAACATATGAATACAGTTCGCAGCAAATATTCCATGTATATTGTAATTGGGGATGTGCTGAGTTTTTTGTACTATCAAAAATAATAGGAATCATAACAACTGTGTTAATAGCACTTAGATGCAGGGAAATTCCTATACTCGGTTTGACTACTTGATGTCATGGTTAACACGCTTGGTTCGATTTTAAGTACGTTAGGTCAATTTGTCATGAAGTGCAGTACACGGATTTGGTTCTTTTTTTTTTTAATTATAAAATACCATGGAGATTGTAGCACTCAGCCAAGTTCTCCTGTTTTGAGTAAGAATCCGTGTAGGTAGGTACCCTCCTCTCATCTTTCTTTTTATAATAAGTTAACGTAAGTTTTTTCTATATTTTTATTAATAATAATAATAATAATTTATTTGCTAGAAATATGGTGGTTACAGATTAATTAAAGATAGTACAAGCATATTTCGCCAGTGGCATGAAAATACATAATTTTTTTAATGTACATGATTCTATTTAAAAAAATATGTTTAATTATAATTTTATGATAAATTCAAGATTAAAAACTCTTAAGACACATAACATGGATGTCAATATTTAATTTAAAAAAAATGTTGAAAAAGTCCTAAATAAAAAATTCATATTATATCTAATCAAAAAAAAATTAAAAAATAATCAAGTATACATGTCAATAGTTATTAATTTTATATACATTTATTTAGTCAATTTTACACGAAATGTCTAATAAAATACTTATCATTTTGGTTTATAACAACAAAAATCATCTAGAGTATAAAACAATTTTGGTTGAGATATTGTTTTAGTTTCTTTTGAAAATGTTTTAATGGAAGTTCTCGAATTTCAACAGGAAGTTTATTATATACTTGTATGCACATAATGGGACAATTTGTCTGGAAAAAGGCAGTTTTACATAATCTAAAATTATTTCTATTAAGCAAAGTAATCCCATGCAGTCGATGCACTTTTGCATTGTTTTTGTGTTTATTGATGCCCTTCTTGAAGAAATCAGCTGGACGTTAGGCAACAAATTCTTCAAAGGCATTTTGTACCTCTCGGATATTGAATTTTTTTCCTACCAAAAAGTTATCCAAATTCTGGAAAAAGTAGAAATATGTAGGTGCAAGGTCTAGTGAGTACGGCAGATGACGGAGGGATTCCAACCCCAGTTCTTGTTACTTGGGGACCATCTGTTTTGCAGTATTAGGTCGCGCATTGTCGCGCAGGAGCAGCTGGGTCGAGCGATTGACCAAAGCTGGTTGGAGACGTGCAGGCTTCTCCATTATTGTGTTTCGTACTTCACAGTACACATCCGCAGTGATGGTTTTGTAAGGAGATGTTTGGTAAGAAGCTGTGATAAATGAAATCGGCGCTAGACCATAAAACAGTGAGCATCACTTTTCTAGGGGTAAGTTTTCGTTTAGCTTGCTGAGCACTCGCGATTGTCAAACAGAATCCAATTTTTGTCGCAGGTAACAATGTCATTCAAAACTCCTTCGTTTGTGTGCCTGTTGAGCAGTACAAGACAAGTGTGCAAGTGCAATGCTTGACAAATGGGTGCCTCAAGAACGCCAGCGCGAAGTATGCGTCTCGACGCGTGCTTCGCCTCCTTTCAACCTTGCCAATTTGACGCAAATGGATCAATATTGTTTTGGTGCTAACGTGACAAGCTATTGCTAATTTAGCCGTAGATTGAGTATCATCTACTTCCACAATTGCCTTTAATTCGTCATTGTCGACCAGTTTTCAGACGACCACGGGATTCGACACGACACGGGTAAAAGTCGTTGATGTTGTGTGCCAATTGTGCCGCGTTGCTGCCACGACGGTACTCATATTCCATAATTACTCAAATTTTTAACGTATCCATGATAACGGAAATATTCAAATTCGATGAAAACAAAACGCTAATCAATAAAGAAATCATTAATTTCGAAAAAAGATTTCCATGTTTTTAAACTAAAATTATATTGAAATTAGGAGAATCAGAATAGATTTAATTTCATGAATGACATTATCCTCGCAAAAAAACACCAAACACCAGGAAACGGTATACGCGAGGCTATTGAAATTAAAAAAAACTTCCTAATTTCAATAGAGAAGATGGATGGGTGCTGCCATGTGCTTCGGATCCTATAATAAATAAAATTAAATATAAACCCAAGGATACCACTGCAAGACTTCAAGACACTGTAAGCTCAATCTGCGTAGATCGGACCAAAAATTAATATTCAAAAATTGAATGTAGCCGGGCTAACTATGACATCGGGACGCCAAACACCTCAGTTTCTGCGTGATCATGGGAGCTGTAAAGCACCCGAAACGTCGGGAATTAAAAAGTTAAATTAAACGCGATAAAATCCGTAAAAAATATTTTCGTTTAATACGTTTTATTATAAAAGTAACTTAAAAATGGTAAAAACCCCCGAAACAAAAAGAGCTGATGATCTTCAAACGGCTGATAAGATTTTCAAGTATCATAGTTAAGAACACTCAATCAAGACACCTTTCAAACGAAAAAACTGCTAAATCTAAATCGGTTCATCCGTTTGTGGGCTACGATGCCACAAACAGACAGATCCACGGATAACATAATATAAACACACGTTAAATATCGTCGGGGGTTAAAAAGATCCAATGGAAAATTTTATATCGCCCTCCTTAGTCTATGGTAAAAATAGTGTTTCCAAAATAAGTCGAGAAAGAATGGACGTAGTTTTTTTTTTTTTCAATATATTTCAAGTAGTGGTGGCGTCAGAGAATCCATCACGGAATTTCTTTACATGGGTGTCGTAAGAGAAGTCTTGGAAAGTATTAAAACACTCTTATGTTTTCCAATAGATAGCAGTATAACAATCTCGTTTACGCCAGGCGTAAAATACCCAGAATAATAAAGAGATAGGGCAGTGTCAAAAGTTCTGGTATTGCAATCTTCGATTCCCCCTCCAATGACCCCTACAGCGCCCATCAACTTTTACAGGATAATAAGATGATTGATGATGACTTCACGAAAAAATATTGATATTACATGAGGCTAAAATCACTACTTAACACTTAAATATAAAGTGACAAGTGATAAATATATTTGCGACGCAAACAATTCCAATCACGGAGGCAGAGTTAAACTCTAGTTATTATTTGTGGCAAGAGTTCGTGCCAGAAGTCCCCGCCGTATTGTGTTCGGACCGGAGGGAATGGAAATTGGAAATGATTGTTTATGTGTTCCGATTGCTTTGTATATTACAGTTCTGAATAAAAAGCAACTTTGATTTTAGTAAATAACAAATTTCACTCATATTTTATTTTAAGGTCGAATGAATTTAAATGCAGTGCATTTATTCAATTTAAAATGTAAGTTGAGCAAGTATGGGGCTTTAAGAGATGACTCATAGAGTATAGAGTAGAAGGAGAACCATCTCATATGGGGGAAAATTAAAAAAGTGTCCAACTGTATATTGAAAATAGAGGTTCCAAAACCTAACACAATAGCGCTGGCGTCTGAAAAACTACGATATGAATATAACTGTTTAGACGGAATGAAGTCAGCTGAATTCAAATATTTAAAAATTTTCATGACTAGAGTAGTTAGTAAACAAAACCTCGACTATTTACGTAGCCTAAAATAATTAAGTTAATATAACCAAAAAAACTGTTGTGAGTAAACGTAATTTTATTAGTGTGACTTTTTTAAATTATAATTAGTGTTTCCATTATGGTGATAAATCGTTGAACATATATAATGTTTAACCCGCTTGTTGGTTAATTTAACATTTACACTGAAAAATGCCAAACTACTATCATAAGTACACAACTTGTTATTAATTAAAAATGTTTGACTATAACTATTGTTATTGTGTTGATTTTTAATTATCAAATGTAATAGATTAAATGTCATTGTATTGTCATAATAATTTTGACAGTTGCCTTGAACCACAAAAATTCAATGGATGGTGTCGCTATCAATAATTTTTTTCCAAAAAAATTTTGTCTTATGGCTGCACATGTCGCCACGTTTTTTTTATAGGAGAGGGGGCAAACGAGCATGTGGCTCACCTGATGGTAAGTGACTACCGCCGCCCATGAACAACTGCAACACCAGGGAGGGAATCGCAGACGCCTTGCCGGCCTTTTACAAAGGAGTACGCTCTTTTCTTGAAGGTCCCTAAGTCGTATCGGTCCGGAAAAATCGCTGATGGTAATCGATTCCACAAGGAAGTCGTACGAGGAAGAAAACATCTTCTAAATCGCACAGTGGTGGACCGCCAGTCATCCAGATGGTGTGGATGGTATAGGGAGTTCTACCGCGATGTGCGTTCGTGAAATTTGGCGGCTGGGATTAATCCGAACAATTCCTCAGAGCACTTCCCATGGTAGATGCAAAAGAAAATGCAAAGGGATGCAACATCTCTTCGCAGTGCCAATGAATCGAGCCGATCGGAAAGGGCTCGGTCGTCGACTATTCGAGCCGCTCTACGCTGGATGCGGTCAAGTGGAAGGAGCTGGCACTGGGGAGCCCCTGCCCAGAGATGGGAACAGTATTCCATGTGAGGCCGAACGTGCGCCTTGTAAAGTTGCAGGCGGTGGGCCGGCATGAAATACTGTCCCGCTCTGCTGAGCACGCCAAGCTTTTTAGAGGCCAATTTGGCCTTCTCTTCCAAGTGACCACGAAACTGCATGTCACTCGATATGTCGACTCCGAGGATTCCGATACTGGCTGAGGCAAAAAGTGGAGTGCCTTGAAACTGAGGAGATACGACAAAGGGGTTCTTTTTAGCAGTAAACGCGCAAAGTTGTGTATTCTGTGGATTAAACTGGACTAGATTTAGTCGCCCCTAATCAGAGACTTTGTTCAGCAAAGACTCGACTTACGACACAAGTTTGTTCCGGTACTCAGCGACGTTTTCCCGAGAAACATTGGCACGGCCGGTGTATAGAGCATCACCAGTGCTGTCATCCGCATATCAATGAATGTTACCAGTTTGCCAAAAAGTAAAGAAGAAGAAAAAGAAGAAGAAGTTACCAGTTTGCAACATATCATTGATATGCAGAAGAAACAGCGTTGGTGATAGCACGTAGCCTTATGGAAAAGCAGCGTTTATAAGCTTATAGTCAGAGCATGCACCGTCTACAACGACCTTGATGCTCCGATCTGCAAGGAAGCTGGTGATCCAATTGCACAATTTCTCGGAAAGCCCATACGAAGGGAGCTTCGAAAGAAGCGCTTTGTGCCAAACCCGATCGAAGGCATTCGCAATTTCCAGACTAACGGCCAACGCCTCCCCCTTGGACTCTACTGCCTCCGCCCATCTATGGGTCAGGTAGACCAGAAGATCACCAGCTGATCGACCACGACGAAAACCGTATTGGCGGTCACTAATCAGCTGGTGATCCTCAAGGTACCGGATGAGCTGGCAGTTAATAATGGATTCCATTCTTTTGGAGAACATGGGGGTGATCGCGATAGGCCTATAATTGGACGGGTCTGAGCGGTCGCCTTTTTTAGGGATGGGGTGGACAAAAGCTGTCTTTCATGAATTCGGGACTACGCCTTGGGAGTAGGAGTACCGAAAAAGACGCGTTAGGACCGGAGCCAACTCCGGAGCACACGTCTTCAGCACAATTGGGGGGATTCCGTCAGGCCCACTCGACTTCTGGATGTTCAGGGAGAGGAGTGCTTTGCGAACCGAGCGCTGTGAGAACAGCACATGCGGCATGGAGCACTCACACATTGGGATGGTCGGCGGTGTTTTCCCCCCGTCATCAAGAGTCGAGTTGGATGCAAAAAGGGAGCCTAAAAGGTCGGCTTTGTCTTTTGCGGCTTGGGCCAGTGAGTCGTCCTCCCTGTGCAGAGATGGTAGTGATGGCTTACAGAAATTCCCTTGGACAGCCTTTGAAAAATAAAATGTTTGAAATAAAACGTTTGAAAAATAAAATGAAATTTACTTAAAAAATAAAAATAATTGCATCAAAAAATTATTGGTGATGTTATTAATAACAAATTATCATTTTAACATAAAAATACGTAATAATTATCGAATCAAAAAAATTTAAATTAAATACCTAATTGTCATACTAAATTGTCATTCTTGTTTCATTCAAAATTAAATTAAAATAAAAAATTAAATTAAATTAAAAAAAATTAAATTAAAAATTAAAATTTAAAATCCATTTATTTCTTTCTCAAGGCATACTAAATAATAAAGTAATTGGAGCCTCCTAGTAAGTATAAAAGAATACCTGTGTCAGGAGGCAACGCTCTTCCTAATAACATTAAATATTGAGATAAGCCGAGCAAGATTACCTATGATTTAGAGTAGGTGTGTGTTTGTGTGTGTGTGTGTGTGTGTGTGTGTGTGTGTGTGTGTGTGTGTGTGTGTGTGTGTGGGTGGGTGTGAGGGCGTGTGTGTATGTGTGTGAGTGTGAGTGCGTGTGTGTGTGTGTGTGTGTGTGTGTGTGTGTGTGTGTGTGTGTGTGTGTGTTTGAGTGTGAATGTGCGCGTGTGAGTGTATGTGTGTACGTGTGATTATAGGTGCTTAAAAGTGTAAGCATTTTTATTATTATTATTTTATGTAATTTTATTTAATTCTATTCTATTCTGATAATCATCATCATCATCATTACAGCCCTTCACAAGTCCACTGCTGAACATAGGCCTCCCCCAAAGAATGCCACAACGCACGGTCCTGAGTCACCTGCATCCATCGACTTCCTGCATGTCTTACCAGGTCGTCACTCCATATCGTGGGGGGACGCCCTACACTTCGCCTACCGGTACGAGGCTGCCACTCGAGAACCTTGCTTCCCCATCGGTTGGCGGTTCTTCGCGCTATATGGCCGGCCCACTGCCACTTCAGCTATGTCGGTTACTCTGGTTCTACTGCGGATATCCTCATTCCTAAGTTTATCACGCAGAGAAACTCCAAGCATAGCCCTCTCCATAGCTCGCTGAGCGACCTTGAGCTTCCTCATACGGCCAGCAGTGAAGGACCACGTCTCAGTTCCGTAAGTCATCACTGGCAACACGCACTGGTTGTACAATTTCGTTTTCAGGTTTTGAGGTATGTCTGACGAGAAGATGTGTCGTAGCTTCCCGAACGCTGCCCAGCCGAGTTGAATCCGTCGATTGACCTCTCGGTCGAAGTTGGACTTACCTAGTCGGACTATTTGTCCCAGGTAAACATACTCGTCAACAACTTCGAGCTTAGTGCTCCCAACAACTACCGGCATAGGTGTGACATGGACATTGAACATGATCTTTGTTTTGTCCATGTTCATCTTAAGACCTATCCGTTGGGAAACACTATCGAGGTCATTGAGCATAGTGCTTAGGTCCTCCAGCGATTCTGCCATAAGGACTATATCGTCGGCAAATCGAAGGTGTGTGATGTACTCGCCATTGATGTTGATACCGTATCCTTTCCAGTCCAGAAGCTTGAAAACGTCTTCCAATGTAGCGGTGAAGAGTTTCGGGGATATGACGTCACCCTGTCTTACACCTCTCTGCAATTGGATAGGTATCGTACTCTGATTCTGTACTCGGATAGCCATCGTAGCCCTACTGTACAAGCACTTCAACACTTCGATATACCGACAGTCAACTTGGCACCGCTGAAGGGACTGCAGCACCGCCCAAATTTCGACGGAATCAAAGGCTTTCTCATAGTCCACATACGCCAGACATAGTGGGAAATTGTACTCTTCGGACTTCTGTACAATTTGCCGAAGGGTATGTATGTGGTCTATTGTGCTAAAGCCCTTTCGGAAACCGGCTTGTTCGGGAGGCTGGAAGTCGTCAAGTCTGCGCGCGAGACGATTCGTAATGACTCTCGCAAACAGCACGTAGACGCGGCTCAGAAGGGAAATCGGTCTGTAGTTCTTCAAGAGAGCGTTGTCACCTTTCTTGAAGAGCAAGACCACCGCACTTCTGCTCCACGCCTCCGGTGTAATGCCACCATGGAGGACGAAATTAAAGAGCTTCTGAAGGACTTCAAGTACCGGTCTTCCACCCGCTTTCAGAAGCTCCGCTGTAATTCCATCCTCGCCTGGGGCCTTACCGTTTTTAAGGTGCTGGAGAGCCATTCTAATCTCGCTCAGACTGACGTCCGGGATATCTTCGGAATAGTGTCTGTCAAATACAGTTCAGTATTTAGGAGTTCATGGCGGACAAACAACTTGACACGTAATTTTTATATATAAAGATAATAAAACGAAAAAAGTTTTTTATGTGTTTAAACACGGTTATTTCTGAAACTTCTAGTTCGATTTGATAAATTATTTTTGTATATGAAAGCTAGATTCACGAGAAATAGTATAGAATATCTAGCCAGAGTACACCTCTCACCTGGCCTTAAATATTGATTTTTGTTTAGGAAGTTGGAAGAAAAAACGCTCCCGAACTGCTCTATCCGCATGCGCTAACGTAATGGTTAGTGATACATAAATATTTTGTTGTACAATAATATAGATCTTTCCTCCATCTAAAAATTTCTTAGACGGCTTCGAGGCGTAGCGACTTAGCAATGAGTTGCAGCGCTAAGGGCCGCGGATTCAAATCCCGCACGGAACATTATTTTTATGGCCTACTAATATTTGTTCCAGGTGTGGATGTTTGTCCTTATGAAATCTATGTATGTAAACTACAATACAGGAGAAAATTCTAGTGTGGAGGTAAAGTTCTTTTAAAAATTTATGACATGAATGAATAATAGTAAAAAAGTACGCGATACCATAGGCCTATTCCTATCCACAATAAGGTATTTTGAGACAAAAGATAGTAAAAATTAAAAAGGTATTTATGAGCGTTATTATTAGGCATACATTTTGGCAGCATATTAGTCCTTACGAACCAAAGTTACTTCATCATCAAGACAATTTTATGAAGAAAAACTTTGCTCTGTATAGCTTGTTATTTGGACGCATAGTTTAAGAGATAATGATAAAATTAATATAATTTAACACTAGATCGGCGCGCGAACGACGCCTAGCCACCCGATGAGAACCTAGAGCGCAGTTTAGAGCGTGACATACGCGGGTGATACCGTAGGGAACAGCCAGTTGAGTATAAAGTATTTCCTGTTATCTCTATCTCCTCTGTGTGCGGTGCTTTAAAGATGGTTAGTATAACTGTTTGAACTAGCACTGCACTACTTGCCGAAATGGCTTACGATAGGATAATTTAATAAAACACTCCACGAAGTATGTACTTATGGTATATTAACACGTAGATATATATACAAAATAAAAGAATTTTTGTGGCCTATGATCTAATTGCTTTACACATCTACATCGCGATTTAGCTTTTGTACAGCGCCCTCAAGTATCGACAAGGTAAACTACCATACCTTTACATACCGCCCACCAAGGACAATATTGAAAATATAATTGTCCTTCATTATGGAAAACCGCCAACCGTGAACTCGCACCTTTATTGTCCTTAGTGAGTGTTGTTTACAATTTTGTTCTGAAATAATAAATACAATAATTAAATCTTAGAAATACAAATATAGAATAAAATAATAACAATAACAATTTGGTTTAACTATAATACAAAAAATGCTTTTTAACTAAGTACTAATAGGGAATACACAGATATTAGAGGTAGGTCTTTTAACTATTGATGATTTGGTTCGTAATGTAACTACTCGGGTTATTTAATCAGGATCAGGATGTTTTAATGTTAAAAATTGGTTACTTATCCAACGACATGGTGGTTAATCGTCCTCCTTAACTAGCACTACATCCCCGATATTAGGTTCTGGAACTTGGTAAGTCCATTTATATCTATGTAACAAGTTTGACAAGTATTCTTGTGACCACCGACGGCAGAAATTCTGTGTCATTTTTGGACAAGTTGCCACCGAGTTAGTGAACTTATATTTGTATGTTCGTAATTATCTTCTGGAATACTTCTTAGTGGTTCGCCTATTAAGAAGTGACCAGGAGTTAGAGGCATAGGATCAGATAAATCATTATTAATAATCGTCATTGGTCTGGAGTTCAGACAAGCCTCTATCTGATAGAGCAGCGTGCTAAACTCCTCAAAGGTTAAGGTTGAATCTCCAACCACTCTTTTCAAGTGGTGCTTTGCAGATTTGACCGCAGCTTCCCACAAACCTCCGAAATATGGTGCATGAGGTGGTATAAAGTGCCATTGGGTCCCCTCAGCTTCAACCTGTTCAGCAACCGATTGCTGAATTGACTTAAGGTCATTCAATTCTCGAGCAGCTCCTACAAAGTTGGTGCCACGGAAAATCTTGTGGTATAGCACTAATATGTACCTTTATACGCTATTCTATATTAGTGTCCATATCCATTGGTCAGTGATATCTAATTTGCTTATCCATAAGAAAACTTGGTCCTGAAAACCACAATTTGCTTTCAGTTAGCGCACTTGGCTTAATGCCTCTAGATGCATAATCTGCTGGATTGTGTTTAGTGGAAACGTGAGCCCATTGTGACGCATCCAGAGTACTAAGAATTTCGGACACTTGATTGCCCACAAAAGTTTTCCACCTACTTGGGTGACTGTTCAACCAAGACAACACTACGGTGGAATCTATCCACGCTCTAACATTCTCTCTGGGAATGTGCATTGCTTCTGCTACTTCTGCCAACAGACGAGTCAACAACACAGAACCACATAATTCTAACCGAGGGATGCTTACTTGTTTTATTGGAGCTACTTTGGTTCTCGCCATCAAAAGAACAACGTGAATATCGCCTTTTGCATCGATGGATTTGGTATAAACCACAGCTGAGTATGCGGTTGCTGAAGCATCACTGAATCCATGAAGCTCAACGCTTCGATCCGTTTGTCTGATTTGAAGCCATCTTGGAATACGAACTTCTGTAAGTTTTGATAACTCATTACGGTAAGTCCTCCATTCATTTATTAGATCTTCAGGAACCTTTTCATCCTATCCTACACCTGAAAGCCATAGCTTTTGTATAAATACCTTTGCTAGTATAACGGTACGTGCTAGCCAACCCAAGGGGTGAAATAGGCGAGCAATTTCTGATATTATGTTACGTTTAGTTTCAGGTTCCGGTGTGGGAGCGAGCTGTACTGAATATTTGAAAACGTCGTTACTGCGGTTCCAAGTAAGTCCTAAAATTTTAGTTATATCTAGTTTAATATTCTTTTCTTCATAGGTTTCATTTTCTAGACTGTTCTCTACAATGGTTTCAGGTAAGTTCTTGTTATTTGCTCTTTCGCTTTTTCTTTCTTCCGCTTCCTGCGTATTTATTGCTCTAAGTAATTCTTGACTATTGCTATTCCATTTCTGTAGTTCGAAACCTCATTTCTTTAACAAATTCTTCATCTGTCTATATAATTCTTTACCTTCTTCGACTCTAGAGCATCCAGTCATTAGATCGTCCATATAGAAAGATTCCCGAACTCTATTTGCTGCTAAGGGATAAGTTTCTGCTTCATCGATAGTGACTTGATTCAGCGCCTTTACAGCCAAGTAGGGTGCTGATGCAGTCCCGAACGTTACGGTGGTAAATTCATAATCCTGTATCTGCTTGTCCAAGCCCTCTCTCCAGACTGACCTCTGAAACTTGGCATCATTTTCGGTCACCCTTACTTGACGATATATTTTTATAATGTCAGCTACTACTCGAATGGGATATACTCTCCAACGCAGTATAATGTGGCGTAAGTCGGATTGTAAGGTTGGTCCTACCATAAGCGTATCATTCAAAGAAACACCGTTCTCATTTTTACAGGACGCATCGAACACTATCCGAACCTTGGTTGTGAGTTTGTCCTCTCTTACTACAGCGTGATGGGGTAAGTACACAGTTTCATTTTCTTTTTTTCTTCGCTTACAGGTCTCATGTGGTTTAGATGTAAATATTCCTTTAAAACCTTTGTGTATTTTTTAACGTATGTACTTTTTTTCTTTTAGGTCCTTATTTTTCTCTAATTTTCTTTCCATAGATAATAATCTTTTTACAGCTATATTACGTGAGTTGCCGCCTTTACATGCCGGCTCTTCATCTTTGAATGGCAGTTTGACCACATATCTGCCGTCAGATGTTCGAGTGGTAGTAGCTGCAAAAAGATCTTCGCACTTTTGTTCTTCTACTGAAAATATTTTCTCACTTGATGGAAATTGTTCTTCTAACTTCCAAAATTTCTTGAGTATGTCGTTCTGATTTACTTGTGCGTGCATCACTGATATTTTTGTGTACTATTATTTAATTTTGTTCTATCTACAATACCAGAAAGAATCCAACCAAGAGTTGTGCACTGTGCTATAAGATGTCCTGTAGGCGCCTTTTTTACACGGTCCTTTATAATTTGACCATAGACATCAGCTCCCAATAATAGGTCAATCTTATTAGGAGTTGCAAAATCTAGATCAGCCAGTTTCAAATCCCTCAAATCCACCCAATTTGTTAACTCTATTCTTTTGTCTGGAAGGTAAGACGTTATAGTCTTTAGGACATAGACCTTAACCTTTAGTTTGATGTTATGGTCTATGCATGATTTGAGATCTAGCGTAACTATCTACTTTGAGACTATATCTCTATCACCTAAACAATTAAAGCAAATATTATTACTTAAAACGAAATTGTACCTTTGCTCATAAGGAAGCTGTAGGAACTTTTTACAAAAACATAGTTTGTGTACTTCTGAACAGTATTCACAACAAGCTTTACTACCCACGAAATTACGCTGTTTATATGCGACCAATGCTTTTGTAGAAGGTGGAGTATATAAATTATTGTGAAGTAATCCTTTCTTTAGGTTCAATACACTCTAATGCTCTAAAACGACTTTCTAGAAAAACTTTAAATTGTTCAAATGTAGGCAAATCGTTTGGACTATCACATCTAGTTTGTAATTCCCACTCTTTACGCGTCTCTGGATCCAATTTAAATGTCATAACATGAATAATAATTAAGTCCCAAGTACTAAATTAATATCTATTTTTTTTAAAGCATGAAGACAATCATTTGTTGTATCCAACAAATCTTTCAAACAATTCTATTTTTAACGTATGTACTTGTCTTTCTGTCCTTTGAACATTTTCTAAAATTGATTTGAGACTTATTCATTCGGCTGTATAATTCATCCTGTAATGCAATAAGGTTCTCCATATTTAACAATTTTACTATAGATACAAGAACACAACCAAAATAAACTAAGTCAATAAAATTACAAAATTATTCTAAGTCATTATTTAAGTCACAAGTAATTATTTAAGTCTTTTGCACTTTTAACTTTGGCGAAAATTGGGCGTAGGTTCCCCGTTCCGTCGTTTTTACACAATTATTGTAAGTCCTTAAACCTACACATAAATTTTACAAGTATTTAAGTATTTAAAATTAAATTTAAAGAAATTTTAAGTTAATAATTTTTTTAAAGTTTAACAATTACTAGACATAAAGCTCAAATTTGCTTAATTTAAATAGACTTGTAATTATTTAAGGAATTTTTAAGTTTTATAATTTAACGATATAAAGTTCAAATTTGCTTGTATTAAATATACACTCGAAAAGTACTCACTGTTTGTTCTTCATCCACTTTACCGTAACTATGACGCACTGTACTGAATGAAATTCATTCACCGGAACTGCTTGGTTGTCCTCCTCTTACACCACGTGATGTGTTGGTAAGAGGAGGATCTGCTGCTTAACACCGAACTCGGTTGTTTTCTTCTCACCACTATGTGGTGTGTGGCGCTGCTGCTCCACACTGAACTGAACTGGTGCTTGTGTGTTACGCGTCACTCGCGCGATGTGTACACACACTACTGTATAGCACTCTTAAAGGATATACCACCAAATCTTGCTTGCACTATGCCAGCTGATTTTCGATAGTAGTCCTTTTGCCCTAATTAATCAAGCCCGAATTCAAAAATAGCCGTTTCACAATTCAGCTCGACTGAACCAAATGTTTGAACTAGCACTGTACTACTTGCCGAAATGGCTTACGATGGGATAATTTAATAAAACACTCCACAAAGTATTTACTTATGGTATATTAACACGTAGATATATATATTATATACAAAATAAATTATATTCTTGTGGCCTATGATCTAATTGCTTTACACGTCTACATCACGATTTACCTTTGGTACAGCGCCCTCAAGAATCGAAAAGGTGACCATACCATACCTTAACAATAACTTTTAACTGTTAAAATTAAAAAATTATAAATTTATTATCAAATAAATAAAATATATTTATTTGCACGTACGCACGCACGCAGGCTCGCACGCAAGCACGCACGCGCGCCCACACGCACGCACGCTCGCACAAACGCACGCATGCACGCACGCCACCCACACGCAAGGACGGACGCACGCACGCACGCACGCACCCACGCACGCACGCACACACGCACGCACGCACGCCGCCCGCACGCACTGACGGACGCACGCACTCACGCACGCACCCACGCACGCACTATCGCACGCACGCACGCTCTCACGCACGCACGCACGCACGCTCGTCGCCCGCCCGCATAGACGGAAACACGCACGCACCCAAGCACCCACGCATAAAACACACGCACGCACCCACTCACCCACGCACGCATGCAGGCACGCAACATGCACGCACGCATGCAAGCCGCCCGCCCGCACGGACGGACGCACGCACGGTCGCACGCACGCACGCATGCACGCACGCATGCTCGCACGCACGCACGCACGCGCGCCCGCACGCACGCACGTCGCTTGCCGCCCGCCCGCATAGACGGACGCACGCACGCACGCACGCACCCACGCACGCACGCATGCACACTCGTACGCAAGCACGCACGCACGCACGCACGCACACACGCACGCACGCACGCACGCATCCACGCACGCACGCATGCACACTCGAACGCATGCACGCACGGACGTACGCACGCACTCCCGCACGTACACAAGCACGCAAGCACGCACGCACGCACGCACACACGTCCGCACGCACGCACGCACGTACACACACAACCGCACGCGCGCAGACACATGCATACAAATCATACTCATTTAATTATTAGCATGTAATTATATATTCAATATATTTATTACTTTTTTTTTATTTATTTAACATAATAGGTCAGGGAAAAGGTTTCTTCGCTCTTTGATTATACTGTTTGTATCTGGCTGGTTTTAATATTAATACATATAGTATATTCCTTCTTATTTGAAAGACCGATTTATATATTTAAGTAGTTTACACTCTCTACCTCTACGATCTCAAAATAATCTCCTTCTAAGAGTACCCTAGGCATTCCTCTTCCTTCTATTCTAAATCTTTTACGGTTACCGCTATACGACTATGGAATTCTCTCCCCTTACATATTAAAGAATCTAAATCTCTTCCTATATTTAAAAATAAATTAAAACTTTATTACCTTTCCCCTTAAGTTACTACCTGTCGTCATTCACTTTTTCTTTCTTCTTTGTTTATCTTTCTATATTATATTCTGTACACCCCTTCCGC
This sequence comes from Parnassius mnemosyne, assembly GCA_963668995.1. Lineage (NCBI taxonomy): Eukaryota > Metazoa > Arthropoda > Insecta > Lepidoptera > Papilionidae > Parnassius > Parnassius mnemosyne. Next base: position 51,669,288 of record CAVLGL010000104.1, on the reverse strand, counting down.
TATATTTTAAAAATAGTATCCTCTGCCCTAAGGTTGCCTGGAAGAGATCGCTGTTTTAGCGATAAGGCCGCCTGTTGTACCAATGTCCCTTTAAATATATAAATACTGTAATATGTTCCTTAGTGTACAATAAAGTATATTTTACTTTACTTTTACTTTATATTAAGAAAAAGAAAAAATAAAAAACACCTTCCCGCCATTTTTCAATAGTTTCTCTGTCCGCCGAAATGAGTGAATCTAACGAATAAATTCGATACAATCTGATGTTTTATTACAAAAAAGGGAAAAATGCGACTCAAGCTGCGAAAAAAAACTGTGACGTTTGTGCAGCTAATGCAGTGTGTCAGTAAGAGTATCACAAAGATGGTTCAAGCGTTTTCAGTCCGGGAATTTTGATGTCAATATTAACAATCCACGATTTCAAATCTTAACGATTTATATTAAATTAGTCGTGTTTAGGCCATCTAGTGTCTGTTTTACGGACCAACTTGAGAGTCAATCAATTTTTGTTCTATAAAATTATTTTACCTATAGAATGAAGTAGATGTCGTTATTACAAAGCAATTTTAGTAAAAAAAATTTTGATTCAGATTTAGATTAACTTTCTTTTATTTTCTTCTGTTTACATAACCACGCATTGAACAAATAGCTTAGTAACCGTTGTAAAACAACGCACTCTAGTTAGCCTCAAGCGTAATCAATACTGTGAGTTTTGTTTGGCAAACATTCGTTCTATTTTTGATACATAGAGGAAATTAAACTTGGAATTTAAAAAAAATGAAATTTTTCAAAGACTTCAACAGGCAAATCAACCTGGTAACCTCATACTAACAAACAAACAAAGATAGACGAAGCGCTGCGTACATTTTGATAGACGCCAATACCTTGCTCAAGATATTGTAAGAAATCGCACTTACGTACATTTTAAAATCATTTTCAAATAAGTACATGGTTTAAGTTGCATATGTGTGCGTCGATCAGTGGACTCTTACTGGGTATTAAAATAAGAAATAAGAATGATGTGTGCGTGAATGAGTCAAGAAATTAAGCATAGCTTCAACGTCGCTTGAACTGTACGCAGAAAGTTAGAGCTTTGTCTATCTTTCTTTATTTCTGTGTAACTATTACTGTAAAGAATTGCATCTAACTTTTGTGAACTGATTTCTTATCATTAATTTTAAGAGGGATTCACACAATTAAAATGTCAGTCTCGTAAAAATATACAAAGAAATGTAAAATATCAGGTTGCAGAAACTATATAATTTTATAGAAATGTTTTTTTTTAAATTATAAATACATCATGAAAATAGCCTTGTATCAAATGTATGGTTTCCTGCAAAGCCAACACTATACGTAAATAAACTTATAGTACCGTGTTGGGCTCTAAAAACTTATTCGGCATAAATATGTGTAAAAGGGAAAAAAACGAGTATAGCGTATTTACCTCCCATGGCTGGGGACAGGTTTTCACTTAAACCTGAAAGGATTTTAGGGTATACGATATATAGTGTTGGTAGGCTAAGTTATAAAGTATTGTGTTCACATACTCATTTATACATGTTGTATGTGCATTTATATATGTACATGTCATAAACACGAACGATGACATATTTTACGTGATAGAGTCATGCTGCAGCTATTATGGTTGTAGCACGATTGGGTCGGCTCGACTCGGTAAGTAAAACGCTCTCACGAAATACCATCGTGAAATAGCAATTTAATGCTGATGTGTCTAGTATGGTGAGTGTAGAGAACCGGAGACCCTTTTCACTGGAAATGAGGCATTCTATCTTAGTCCTCAGGGATGACAACTGTGTGCTCGTTTGTCACCCTTATTCTATAAAAAAAAACCACATAACCAGAGGAGATAAAAAATCTTCAGGGTAGGAAAGAAGCGGATAGTAAATCCTACAAAATATCGATTTCCATAAGATCTTATAAGAAGTTAAACTCCAAAGATTATAACCCGTAACTAGAAGAATAGTAATAGTAAATATTTAAAAGTGTACTTGCATTTTGTAATGACTTTAAAAGGAAAAAACACTATGATTTAACTTAAATAATAAAATACTACATTCTAAAAGTACAAAACATACAATCTTGATCCGAAAGCAATTCAAACTGAGATCAAAACACAAATAAAAATAAAACTTTCGTTATTCGTGGCCAGGCGTTGGATATCGGCAGACCGAGAGTTCTAAACTGTCACCTCGGGGTTGAATATATCGATGCCCGGCACTGAAATACTGGCACGGAGAGTGTACGAGGGCGACACTGTATTTTTTTAGAACTGGCCACTTGTAAACGATATAATAAAAAAAATGAATTCAAATTTTGAAAAAGGAACTTTTTGCCAATATTATTGTGTATGTATTTTATAAATTTGTCATTTATTTACGATTTGGCGGCAAATTAAAAATAGTCTGTGTCACGTCAACATGAATTTAACGCGAGAAAATTTTCATACAATGATTTTTTATGACTTTCGATGTTATTTAAGTCAACAAGAAAGTTATGATAGACTTCGATTGGCCTTTCAGGATGAAGGCCTATCTCGTGCCACTGTTTGCAACTGGTTTAATGAGTTTAAACGTGGTCGTACTAATCTCGCGGATGATTTGCGTGAGGGACGGCCTTTTACGGGGACGACTGAAGATAATATCAGTGTATGATAGAGACAGACCTAATAGTGACTTATCAGGTGATTCGGACAAGCTTAGGTATCGGTATGAGTCAAGTACACAAAATCTTCCATGAACATTTAGCGGTCAGGAAGCTTTGTGCCCGGTGGATACCTCATAATTAGACAGAGGCGCAATATTCCGTCGTGTTTATTGTTGTGAAATGGTTCAAATATTTAACGGAGGTGACTCAAATGCTGTGTTCGACATACTTACGGGTGACGAAAGCTGGATTTATTGTTATGGTCCTGAAACTAAGAGACAGTCTGCTGTCTGGGTGTTTCCTTCCGAAGAGTTGCCTACTAAAGTGAAGAGAGGTCGAAGCGTGAGAAAAAAGATGGTGGAATTGTTCTTCGGAAGGACAGGTCATTACGCAACAATTGTTTTAGATGATCGAAAAACAGTTGCTGCAGAGTGGTACACTAACAATTGCTTGCCACTTGTCATGGAAAAAGTTCGGGATAAACGACCTCGCAGTAGGATCCTCCTTCACCACGACAACACCTCGTCGTGCTTTTCTCAGTGGTTCCATCGGATGCAGCAATGTATTAATGTAAATGGACACCATTTTGAAAAGATATAATAAAATGAATAACTTGCTAGTTTGTTCAGTTTTTGATTTTCTAAGAACTTTCAGTGTCACCTTCGTATTAATATGAATTTATGTGTACATTCTTTATTACACGCTTATTATTACATCCACTAAGAAAAAGTGACAACGTGGCAAGACATGCAGGAATTCGATGGATGTAGTTGGCACAGGGCGGTGCTTTGTGGCATTCCTTGGAGGAGGCCTATGTTCAGCAGTAGACTTGTGAAGGGCTGTAACGATGGTGGTAATTATAATAGGAAGTAATTAAAATATGATGACTTAAAAATTTTAATTAATTTTATATGAGTGTAATTAATGAATAGTAAATGTCTATTTTACTATTAATTATTTATTATTACGCTTAGCAGTGTACTTGTGATGTACTTGACGATGATATAAAAAAATAATATCTAATAATAATTCTATTTCAATGTATTATATATAAATTAATGATAACAGAATTGTATAGAATTGCAAGATACAAGAAACTGACAAAGACTTTTATAGTCATTCATTCATTCTGCTAAAATAGAAAGATTAGACGTTTAAATCAATTCCCATGATAAAAAAATATGTGAGTAAATGGAATATTGAAGATGTAATCGCATTGAAACTTAATGGATTATGTCTTCTAGTGAAATATTATAAGTAATATATTTTCATCCTTGACTTAACGTACTTAATGTGCCACTTACCGTATATAATAAATTTTGTAACGTGTATGAAAAGATGATGTTGATATAGTCGAGGATGAATTTCAAGACTGATTCGCGATCAGAATTCCATCACATGTCTGCGTAGGTATTACAGTGTCAGGGTATGATCAATCAATGATAAAGTCAATTCTTTGGTAAAGCCACGCTGCAGTAAACATTGATGTAGAACGAATGGCTTGACTGGGGAAGAACCCACGCCAACAGTATAAAATTAGCCTTTTCATATATTATTTTTAGTTAGAAGTTGGGGCTAAGACACAGTATAAGAAGTGGCCCCACCTTCTAAAGCTATTATGTGTAAATTCTTTTATTTTGTTTAGTTCCTTGAAGTTAGCTTTACTTTTTATTGAAAGTCAAATTTTTTGAACTTTTATTTCTTAGTCCACTAGGACTAAGAAATATCACAAGCTCGCTTACTACGGAGGGGCACACTGAAATGATCGGGAATATAATATTTCGGATTGAGTTACAATAAAACCTTTTTTAGAATTTGAATACTGGCCTCTTTGAATCTTAATAACATTCAAACAATTTAAAAAAATGTTTAAAAACAAAAACAATGTTGGTTTAAAGTTGACACGTCGTTAACATAAATGGAACTCACGCGTGAACATTTCCGTGCCATAAGTTATCACAATTTTCGTCGCGGCTTATCTCAAGATAAATGTCTTTGATTTGATTGTTTCAATTTATGATGTTGAAGCACCGAGTCAAACGACAACATACCGCTGGTATGTTGTCGTTTGACTGTCGTTACTGTTTCTTCTGCAGGTCGACCAACAACAGCGGTAACGCCTGAAAACAGCTGTACGAAATATTATATTAGATGAGCGTCATGTGACATCAAACAGATTTGGTATCAGAATGACTGCAATTCAGTCGATATTACATAATGAGCTGTGTGTAAGAAAGCTAGTTTTCCCACAATTTGTCCGAAGAGCAAAAGGCGGCTCGTGTAGGTTGGTGCCGGAATACTCTGCAACGCTTCAACGGAGGGAAGTCAAATGCCGTTTATAATATCGCCTTAGGTGACGGATCATGGATTTATTCATACAAACCTGAAAGAAAACATTAGTCAGCAGTTTGGGTCTTTAAAGATGAGAATTCACAAGAAGAATTCAGTGACTTAGTGGTTAATATCGGAATATCAGTAAAATATTTCTCAAAAACCATTGCAACGTCCTGATCTGATTCGGTTAATTTGTTACTAACACTTAACTGGTAGTTTGAATTGCGAGAGTTGATCTTACCAGTTTCGCTATTAATTATACTCCATGTCATTTTAATTTTATTAGAAGCCGTCTTAATTTTGTTGCTCAAATGCAAAGACTTGGCTGTGGAGCACACTCTTTTAAATATTTTTGAAATTATTTCACATATTCCCTAAATTCGACGCTATGATTATATGACCTTTCATGGTAAAGATCATATAACCTATGTCTGCTCTTATGGACTCCTACTGTCGCCCATTCATTAAATGACTTCCGACTGTTCAAGGAGAATGTTTTAGAAGTAAAAGTATTATTAAATTCATTGCAAATAAGCTTAAATAATGTTCCATACAAAAAATTTGGATCGTTTTGGTATGAAAGTGATGGAAGTTTTTTCACGATGTTACTTCTAAATTTCTCCAAGCGACGTGCATTTACTGGAACAAACACAACTTTCTCATCTACTTGCTTTTTGTGAACATAAGGTAACGAAACTACCTGTCCACAGTGATCAGAACTTAATTTTTGAATTATAAATATATGCAACGGCTTCACATTTGTAAAAATGTTATCTATACATGTTGCACTATATTGAGCAATACGCGTTGGCTCTAAAAATAAATTAAAAAGACCATATGATTTAAACAATGATCTAAATTTAATATTGATTGAAGAAGCTTCTAGGAGATTGATATTAAAGTCTCCACATATTACAACAGATTTATTCTGTTTATTAAGCTTAGCAAAAACTTCCTCCATAATTTTTTCAAAAGTATCGTATATAGAACATGGGGGTCTGTAGACGCTCACAACAACAATTTATTTTGTATATCTATTAGTTTTGAGACCATAAGGTTTGATTATTTAAATTTATAGTTTTACTTTATTGTCATTCTAATCCAATGTCAATGGTACTGAACATTTGTGGAAATAATGATATTTAGATTTTATGTTTGTATAAATTTACTTAAAAAAATTATCGTTTACTAAACTTATCGTTTCTTTTTATTTTGGTTTTAATAATTTGTTAAATGACACGTATATAGTAGCAGTAATTATTTTTAGTTTTTTATTGTTAAAAGTTATAGGTTAAAAAAATTGTTTTGTAGTTTAGTTTTGAAACCAGAAGTTTGTCGTTCTGATTATTTTTTATACTAATCATTTTATTTGATTTTTATACTGATAAATTGTTAATGATATCTCGTAGTTTTATTAATATATAAGGAAGGCAGGCATTTTTACGAAAAGTCTTTTTTCGCAAAAATCGATTATTTCTTCTAATAGAAATCGATTTTTCCTAAATCGATTAATATTACAAAGCAAATAATCGATTTTTTCACTAAATTTCACATCCGTAACGGAACGTGAACGGCAGGCATGTGTGTAGAGACAGCTCCGACATTGCTCCGATCGCTGTGCTCCCTAGATTGCCCCTGCGGCAGGCATGTCAGTAGCCGCCTTAAACGAAGAATTACAGAAAAGCGCGGTTGACGTTAAATAAAGTTTGGACTTGGTGTCAATACTGACAAAAGATTTTATATAGTCCATGAGGAATCGGTGCATGTGTACCGAAAACTATTCCATTTCAATTTTTGTTGCGATTCTCTTCAAGTTGTCCTACTGATGATATAAATGTATGTTGGCATGAGGCAACTCGGTGCCATATAGTTTAATCCCATTTTTTTTTTTCAATTGCAAGGAATTGTTATTTTCAAACGGAACAATTTTTTTTTATATTCTTTGATAAAATATGAATAAAAAGGTCCCATTACTATTATATAAAGTTAATATATTCGTGGTTATGAACTTTGGTTTTAAGGTTTGAAAAATCTCAAATTCGGACACTTTATTACGTTGTAGAGCCTTGCTGGAGCTACGTTATGGTTGTACCGCGAATGGGTCGGCTAGGACCACGCTCTCACAGAATACCAGCGTAAAATAGCAGCTTAACGCTGTTGTGTTTCTTATGGTGAGTGTAGAGAACCGGAGACCCTTTTTACTGGAAACCAGTCATTCTATCTTAGTCCTCACGGGTGACAACGCATCTGCATTTTAATTCGTAATCGAAGATAGATGTAGATGTCTATGGGCCACAGCAACCACTTACCATCAGGTGGACTGTGTGCTCGTTTGTCACCCTTATCCTATGAATAAAAAACTTTGAACCATTAAAATACTTAAAGAAAAAGAGAAAATATAAAAGATTTTTTTATATTCCTTTATGAAATACTATAATTTTTTTTTTGTATAGCCAGACTTTTTCAAATGAATGAAAACTGTTTTGTAGTCAATCCTCAATTCCTCGGCTATGTCGTAACTACTAATATGCCGATCTTGCTCCACTTTTTCAAAAACGGGCGACAACCGCACTCTTTGTATACTTGGTCTCCTTCTCACAATTTTACTTTTAAGCGAGATATAACATAAATAGAAATAATAACAATAATAAATGTATCTGTGTATTATGGATGTATGTATATGTATTCATCATATTTATTTTAAGTTGTGTATATTAAATTATAATAGGTATTTATAACGAGAGAGCACACTAAGTCTGCAAAACTTTGATACTGTCCAGTGTCGGGCAAAACACTGCCTTTTAAAAGATGTTTTGCCTTTGTACAAAATATCTTTTTATTTTTCCCTGTATCATAACTTTGTGTGTACATAAATATATATATACACCACGTTCCTAAACCTATTATACATACTTCGTTAAACCAATACTCTATCGCCTTTAGACCGACTGGACAACTTGCCAGAGAGCTAAGCCTTGTTACAGGAAATGACTAAATGCAGAAATGCAGTCCCTATTCCATGCAAAATACCTACGTCGTATATACCACAGAGTAAAGAGTAAGGACAAAGAGTAAGGACCAGAGGGGAAGCTTCTTAACAACGTCGAAAATGTATACCTATTGTGATAGGGTTCTCACATGACGCATGTGAAAAATTTAAGGAAAAAATAAAAATATTGTAGTATAGCGTAAGACAACATGTGTATTAATTATAACTTATATTAATGTAACAACATATCTATTAATAGTTCGGTATCAAGAGCTGTTTCGTATCGATTAATTTTAAACAATAAGGAAAAAAATTAAATATTATATATATTTTTTTTATAGGATAAGGGTGACAAACGAGCACAGTCCACCTGATGGTAAGTGGTTGCTGCGGCCCATAGACATCTACATCTATCCTCTGTTACAAATCAAAATGTAGATGCGTCCTCATGGGTGACAGACTAAGATGGAATGCCTCATTTCCAGTAAAAAGGGCCTCCGGCCACCTGCACTCACCAAGCGAAACGCAGAGGTAAACCTCTACTTCACGCTGGTTTTCTGTGAGGTCGTGGTACTACCCCGGTTCGAGCCGGCCCATCCGTGCGACAGCAAAAGCTGCCGCGTGGCTCTACCACTGTTAGAAATATAGTGTTTATAGGACGTAAAACGGTACTTACTTCACTTGATATCTCGGGTACAAAAAAAAGGAAATATCCTTATTTTCTATAGAGTTATTCATGCATACTGTACAACTATTAGGCATTTTAAATAAATAAATAAATAATAATAAAAAGTATTATTTTTGCTTATACAGAATACTTACTACTTACCTATATAAATTTATAATAACTTAATTATTTTAATTAAAATACTTAAATCTAATTATTTAATAATTGCAAAAAAAACTTAATAAATTAATTGATGTATAAAATTTTGAAATATTGTTGGTCTATTTATTTAAATGTGCACTAAGCCCTTTCATGGATACTCGGACTGAGCCGGCGCAAACTGGTTTGTACCCAGACGGAGCGTCGGTGAACCTGTCGGTGAGAGCTCACACACACATTGCTCCGCTATGTATGGGTGTATTCGCAGCTAGCCATTTGTATATAACTTCCCCTCTGGTCGGTTTCTTTCAGTTTCTTTACTCATGTGATATATACTACGTACGTGGTATACACCCAGACCATTGTTATATTATTTCGTGTACTAGGCTTCTATAAATTTCCACATGTTGTTTAAAAGTTAATTAAATGAAACTTTGGATTAATGATTAACAAGATACCTAATAAGGTAACAATTATTATCACTTCGTGAAACTGCAAAATTGTGAAAAGTTTCAACCTATATTTATCCATCCTTATTCTGGACTAGCTGTTCCCCACGTCTTCGCTCGCGTGTGTAGCCGATGAAAGGTAAAGGGGAGATCTCCCGCCGAGCAAGGTGTTCTGCCCGGGGAGCGGCCAACGCTCCGATTGGTAGTTCGGAGCTATTCTATATATTATGCTGCTTTAACTTCGGAACTTTGTTAGTGCGATTTAGGCTTCGATGTGTTTTCGCTTGTGGCGCGACGACAGCGCCGCCACTTTACCCCCCTGCTTAGACCGGAGGTCGATAGTACAGTCTAGATGTCGACGAATTTGCAAATGCTAGGTGGAAAAATATCGGCAGTCATGAGTTCCATAATTTTCCCTACGACTTGCTTGTCTACTGTGAACATTTGGAAAATCTCCACAGTGATTTTACTGAAAGATTCCAGGACATTTTCAAATTTGAAATACCAGACTGGGTGTTAGATCCTTTTTCAAATGTAAACATAGCAGTATCACCCAAACTGGAAGAAGAACTTATAGAATTGACAACGAACGAGGAAATAAAAATCAAATTCAAAAATAGCTACCAAGAATTTTGGCTACAAAAGTCAATCCAAAATTCAAAATTGTAGTTTTCAAGTTTTAGGAGAAACGTACTCCTTTTCCACAAGGGGGCGTTATCGCCCATTTTGAGAAAGACTGGTTCAGAGCACTAGTATTATTATAGAGTCCAAGGGGGAGGCGTTGGCCGTTAGTTTGGACATTTCGAAGGCCTTCGGTCGGGTTTGGTACAAAGCGCTTCTTTCGAAGCTCCCTTCCTATGGGCTTCCCGAGAAATTGTGCAATTGGATCACCAGCTTCCTTGCAGATCGGAGCATCAAGGTCATTGTAGACGGTGCATGCTCTGACCACAAGCCTATTAAGGCTGGTGTTCCACAAGGCTGTGTGTTATCACCAACGCTGTTTCTTCTGCATATCAATGATATGTTGCTAACTGGTAACATTCGTTGCTGTGCGGATGACAGCACTGGTGATGCTTTATACACCGGCCGTGCCAATATTTCTCGGGAAAACGTCGCCGAGTGCCGGAACAAACTTATGTCTGAAGTCGAGTCTTTGCTGAACAAAGTTTCGGATTGGGGGCGACTAAATTTAGTCCAGTTCAATCCTCAGAAGACACAAGTTTGCGCGTTTACCGCTAAAAAGAACCCCTTTGTCGTATCTCCTCAGTTTCAAGGCACTCCCTTCTTGCCTTAGCCAGTATCGGAATCTTTGGCGTCGACATATCGAGTGACGTGTAGTTTCGTAGTCACTTGGAAGAGAAGGCCAAATTAGCCTCTAAAAAGCGTGGCGTGCTCAGCAGAGCGGGACAGTATTTCATGCCGGCACACCGCCTGCAACTTTACAAGGCGCAGGTTCGGCCTCACATGGAATACTGTTCCCATCTTTGTGCAGGGGCTCCCCAGTGCCAGCTCCTTCCAGTTGACCGCATCCAGCGCAGAGCGGCTCGAATCGTCGACGACCGAGTCCTTTCCGATCGGCTCGATTCATTGGCACTGCGAAGAAATGTTGCATCCCTTTGCATTTTCCACGGTGGCATTCATTATAGCTTATGGGACGTTATATAGTACAATAAGGAGCAATTTTTTAAAATTTCCTTACTTAATCGGCAGTTGAAAGGCATGGAATTATGATTTGCAAAGTCGTATCCCGATACTTCTTCTTCTTGATGAATCAGTAAAAGTCCAATGCCAGATATTCCTCATCTATCCATCATCTATCCAATGCCTCATTCGTTGTAGAGAGGACTTACCTCTATCGTCCCGATTGGCAGATAGATTGACGATCGCAGTACTAAACTTTTCGCACCTTTGACGCTGGCGCCATTCGCCAGTCCAAGATATTTCAGGTTTGGAGTTCCGCCACTACATGGCCCGAGCCCCATAGTCATATTGGTTTTTTTTTTATAAGCTGTTATTTATTGGACTCTTGTGATTGTAATTTATTGGACTATGTGAGTTCACTCCTTTTTAAAAGGCAGGCAACACATCTGCAATTAACCAGGTGTTGTAGTTGTTCATAGGCGGCGGTCGATATCTACTGTAGCATATTGTGTCGGACGTTTCCTGGCACCCTTGCCTGTGTAATAGCCTTTATTTTATCCGGATTTTTATGAAGGCCAAAACGATCAATAACAAAACCCAAATATTCTATTTTATTTTGGAAGAATGAACATTTCGAGCGCTGGAGCATTAGCCCGGCGTCTCTTAGACGATTTAGTACCAAATCGACACGTTCCCAATGTAATTCGGCGGTCGGAGCCGCGATTAACAAGTCGTCGAGGAAACACTCCACGCCATCTATGCCCTGCAGCAGTTGCACCATAGCACGCTGGAACAAAGCTGGCGCATTTGACAAACCGAACACTAATCTTGTATAAACAAAAAGACCTTTATGCGTATTGATACATGTATATTTTTGTGACTCATCATCTAGAAGGAACTGATTATAACTATTTGATAAATCAAGCCTACTAAAGTAACGACAATCGTGTAACGATGCACATAACTCACTTATTTTGGGCAATGGATAAGAGTCAATTATTAGGGCCTTATTGATCGTCATAGAATAATCGCCGCAAATACGTACGTCATTATTTTTCTTTAATACTGCAACAATCGGTGACGCGTAATTAGAATAAGAAACCGGTTTGAGTATGCCAGCGCGCACTAATCGGTCCAACTCTGCGCTTACCTTATCTTTGAGCGCAAAAGGCACCGGCCTAGCTTTAAAAAATTTTGGTGTGACACCTTCTTTTAAGTGTAGCGTTAACTTATATTTATTGAACGTGCCCAACCCACCAGAAAATAATGTTTTATATTTCGACAAAATAAATTTTTCTTTATCTACTGAACAATAATTTAATGAGATAAAAGCGAAATTAAATTTTATCATAAAGTCCCTACCGAGCAAGGGAACCGGGCCATTTTCAACAACATAAAATTTTATATTATGCGTTACATTATTATATGTGACTGGTAAGTAACACATGCCCAATAGCCTTAAAGCAGAACCACTGTATGTATATAAAGTTTTATTGGAAACCATTTCACTCACATTCCATAACAGAATAACAGCATTTCCAATGTAATGTATGATCCTTATATCATTGACACATTTTGAATCTATTTGGAAATTGTCATCTACCATCAGGTGAACCGCATGCTCGTTTGCCCCCTTTTATTAAAAAAAAATAGAATGACTCGTCGCAGTGGCGGATTATCCTTAAGGCAAACTAGGCACATGCCTAAAACGCAAGGCTAAAAAAGGGCGCGTGCGGAAGTTTTAAACGAAAATAAATTCGTCTTTTTGATTACCTAGTCCTATATCGCTCCCATTCACTCATCACATAATTCATTCATGCCCACCTATTAAGGGCATTTGTGCCTTAATTATTTTGCAATTATTAAATTATAGTTTATTTTCAAAATGAGTAGGCAGTTATAATTTTTTATCATATGGCCGCTAAAGGGGCGCCGATGAGGTGCTAGCCTAATTTGATTGTGAGATTGTGGCGACGCGACGTCGACACAATCCGCCTCCGAATAGTTGGGTTCCGGTGTAATACTTAACCAATACGAGCTATTTTCTACATAGTAGATTCATAGAATTGTAGCTTAATTTCAATTGAACGATTAGACAAATCGTGAATAATCGTCACTGCCAGTATTACCTTCGTCCGTCCATTAATAAAAATGGGCGTTTTCAAAGTCGGAGATGACTCGCCGTAAACGCTACGCTTGGTATTCCCAATTTTATTATCAAAGTATGAGACATCTTAAACTTTTGAAGTCTAACATCATCATAATCAATACAAGTTTACTGCTGAACATAGGCCAGCCCCCAAAGAATGCTACAAAGTACGGTCCTGAGCTACCTACATTTGACTGATTTACTGCAAGTCTTACCATGATATCGTTCCATCTAGTACGGACAGTCCCTAGCTTCGCTTACCAGTACTAGGTTGTCACCCGAGAACTTTTCACCTGATATTTAACAGCAGAAATATAATTTATAATTAAAAATTTTGTACAACCGACTTCAATATAAATTATTAAGAATAACTCAAAAATTTGTGGGTCAGACCTTGATCAAATTGATATGGGACCACATGTGAAGCACCGGCTATAAAATAAAAAAAGTTATCGAAATCGGTTCACGCAAAAAAACAGTTATGAGATAACATAAAAAAACATACAGTTTGAACTAATTGAGTACCTCCTCCTGTTTGAAATCGGTAGAACAAATAGGGTTGGAATCACCGCAGGCGTTAAACGATGCGATGTAGGATGAAAGAAATAAAAATAGCCTTTTTCATCATATTATCATATATTATACATGTTTATTTCTTAGAATTCTAACTCATGTGCGTAAGTACTATGTCAGGTCTTGACACAATACCATTTTTCATACCTACCTTATGCATTGTCCTTTATGCCTATTTGTGTTCATTTACCTAAGCTTAAGTATGTAAATATAACACATATAGTTTCCTAGATACAGCCGATGCTAGACTAAACTATTACTTTTGTGTCATTTATACTTTGGTTTTGACTTTGAATTATAATAAGAGATGGAAATGTCTCTTTAATGTGATTCAAAATACATTTAAATAAAAATCCTATAATTATATAAATTAATTATCTAAATTTATACAACTGTACATATAAATAAAATTAAAGTACTCAGAGAGCTATTCCCATGCCATAAACATATGAATAACCATTTGTCAAATTTTTGTCTGTATGTTGGCTTGTAAGCTTATAAATATGTTCTATTTACAAGTAAAGTATTTATGTAAGTCCCCAAGTAATCCTTTTAAAAGTTTTCACCAATGGGTTATCTGTTTAGAATTGATTATTTGATGACTTATTACCAGAATGCATAGTTAATGATTACCTGCTTATTTTTGACTGACTCGTTGGTCTATTGGTCGTAAACCCGACTGTTGCCCCATGGGGTTCGAATACCCAGTCGGGGCAAAATCAGTTTATTAGGTTTTTCCGTCAATAAATTATCAGTTGGTGGTGTTTCATCCCCGTGCCTCGGAAAGCACGTAACATTTTTTATTATTATATATATTACACACATATATATGTTAGTACTTTGATTTACTACACAATTTGGTGATTAGTCTAATTCTTATTATATAATAAGTATGTATTGTTCTAGTGAAATTAACAAAAGCGTGTTTTAAATACTGAAAATCTTCAAAAATATATACACATTTAGGTTTTCTAAAAAAATACTTTATATTAAAAAATATAATATTGAAACGCCATATAAAATATATTAGCAGTGCGTAAGTTTTCGGTATGTTTAAAATTTTTTGTATTCTAATGGTCGATTAATCAAAATATCGCATTGTATTAACAATAATTTAAAATTTAAAATTTTGTACAACCGACTTCAACATAAATTATTAAGAATAACTCAAAAACTATTGGTCACACCTTGATCAAATTTATATTGGGATACGTGAGATGCACCAGCTTTCAAATAAAAAAAATCGTCGAAATCGGTTCACATAGAAAAAGTTATAAGATAACACACATAAAAAGAACAAAAAAAATACAGTCGAATTGAGTACCTCCTCCTTTTTGAAGTCGGTAGAAAAGACGTTATGTATAGACATATAATAAGAAAATTTTCATTACAGAAGTCCTTCAGGTGACGCTTTAAACAATCCGTACAACTCTAATAACTGCTTGTTACACTTGCCGTGAGTTTTCACGTTACGCACGTCAGTTCTTCTGTTGATGTGGACTTTGGCTCCTTCGACGCCCGACCAAGCCTTAGCGACAGCGACTAGCTTGCTCCAAGGCATAGGCCATTCGCCTCTCAGAAACTATACACAATTAAACTATATATCCAGATTTTATTTATCGCTCAGCGCGATACTTACCGTATAGAGGCGATGTAAAAATATCCACTACCCCATATCATTCCGTGGGTGTCGTAAGAAGCGACAGAGGGAAACAGATCGGGAGATTGATGATACCTAACAACGACTTAAAATAAAAACTGCAGTTGCCAACCCCAAATATCACCCCCCCCCCCCTATGAGGCAATATATGGGAAGGGCTTATGTCCAGCAATGGGCTTTAAATATGCTGAAACAGTAACGGGGATAACTACGGAGTTTCGTATTCTATCAAAATCCACCGCTGAACATGGCCTATCCCAAATGCCATGTAAAGGGGATGTTTGGCCAAAATTGCCACGCTTAGCAGGCGAGTTCGCAACCGCAGTTATCAGTTTGAATAATCAACTATTAGTTTCAATTTTTTTCAATTAGTTTCAAAACAACAGTAATCAATTTGAAGGAAGACGCTGATGCCTCTGATGCTGATGTAGGTAGTGGATATTCTTACACCGCTACTACACGTTATGTTAAATAAAAATTATATTATTCTAATCTTGTGCTGCTATTTCACGTGATATATCTGTGATATTCATCTCGCTTGCATTGGTCTAATATCAGTTGTATTATACCAACGTAATTAAATATTTAGAATGTTGAAAATAACCGCCCAAGTGGGAGTCAGATCGCGCATGAAGGATTCGCAACATCGTAATACACGTTTCTAGCAGGGGAGCCCCGTTTGATTTTTAATTTATTTTAATTTTTATCATTTGCTGTTAATGCGGCAACAGAGATACACATTCTATGAAAATTTCAACTGTCTACCTATTACGGATCATGAGATACAGCCTGATGACAGACAGACGGACGGATAGCGGAGGCTTAGAAATAGGGTGTCATTGGTTACCCTTTGGGTATGGAACCCTAAAAACTATGAGAGAGCCAGTATAATAATATTAATTGCCACTTTTCAAGAAATATATTGATAAATTTTTTAATATCATGATGTTGATGTAATATTTATGAATGAAAATATTACAAATTAAATGTCGTAATACTTTTGCAAAGAATATGTTACCTGATCGAAAGGCCTTCGACCAATGTGAAACATGATATACAGGAGCGGGGCCTTGTTCAATGGTATATCCACGTCACAAGTCTCCTGAATTCCCAATTCCTTGTAAACCCATTCCGAGTGTAGCTGAAGATGGTCATAGATTACCTGGTGATAAAAAAATAAGTATTAAATTATGGTTATCCTAATTTTTCTTCTTTTTTATCCAACCGTATAACACCACTGTTCTGGGGAATAGGCTTTCCCGTTGTAGATAGGATCAGCTTTAATCTTCACTCTCGGCAGGCGGTCTGACGACAGCAGTACCTGACGCCTCTCACCTTTGACACTTCTGCTCATAGTGGGCATGGAGTATAGAGTAGAAGGAGAACCATCTCATATGGGCGGAAAGTTGAAAAAATGTCCAACTGTATACTGAAAATAGAGTTTCCAAAACCTACCACAATAGCGCTTGCGTCGGAAAAACTACGATATGAACATAGCTGTTGTAGACGGAGTGAAGTCAGCTGAATTCAAATATTTAAAAAATTTAATGACTAGAGTAGTTAGTAAAATGCCAGTATACAAAACCTCAACTATTTACGTAGTACAAAACCAAGCGGATTGGTCGGCCCTTGTTTATTTCTCCATCTTATTCTAATTACTTTTGACGCTATATTTATTTTTATCCTATGCTACCGCATCGCCACCCTTATTGGACGCGTTTTTATGGATACTTATTCATATACAGAGATGGTCCTCCTTCTACTCTATACTCCATGATAGCGGGTCCGCGTAATATACGTCTGACGTACACAAGTTAGTTATACCGCCATCTATCGCAAGCCACAAGATATTTCTAGCAATGGGTTTTTTTTTATAGGATAGGGTGACTAACGAGCACACAGTCCACCTGATGGTAAGTGGCTGCTGTGGCCCATAGACATCTACATTTATCCTCGATTGCGAATCAAAATGCAGATGCGTTGTCACTCGTGAGGCCTAAGATGGAATGCCTCTTTTCCAGTAAAAAGGGTCTTCGGTTCTCTACACTCACCATACGAAACACAGTAGTGGTAAGCTGCTATTTGACGCTGGTATTCTGTGAGAGCGTGGTCCTTCCCCGGACGAGCCAACCCATTCGTACTACAACTACACTACTAAAATAGGTGCAGCATGGCTCTACCACGTACTGGTGATTAATTCTCTTACATCACCACTACACGACAAGTCTTAATTAGTATTTACAATTGTTATTATTAGATTTATGTTAAAGTGGGTTTCTCCGCACTTCTAGGTAGGTAGTACTCTTATATAGTTACCGGCACGAGTCGTGAGCACAGACGAACCGTGGTGGGGGTTGAGCCAGCGTATGATACATGCGAACCCAATAGACGACAAGCATCGACTGACGAACCAATCACGTTAGACGCCCATTACACGGTAGGTTTTGCTGTCAGTTTTACAACAATCACGGTTGTGATTGACGAATAACCTATCGTGTAATGTAGTTATTGACAGTTGCATGAAATTGATTGACAAATATCTGGATATTTTGATTTTTACGTCAATCAACTATTCAGTCACGAATTTTGATTTAACGTGTAATGACATTTCACCAATCACGCATCAGTCAACGCTCAGACAGCAATGGAGGCGGACGCAGAATATATTGAAGAGGCGGGTTTCACGCGCTCGCGCAGTCCGTCGCCACTCCCGCCAAATGTGCTTCAGCCAGAAAAAGACTTTATTTTAAATTTTGAGGCTCTCCCCGAGTTGTGGGAGACGAAAAACCCCGGGTATACGAATAAATATAAAAGGTAAGCTTATTTTTCGTCCTAAAGCTATCTAAATAAATAAATGCGTTTCAAATAAAGCCGCGTATTGATTATGCGCTCCAAGAGGTCGAACATTGGCGCGCAAAATTGGCGGTAAAATTATATTAAATATTACAATTTTTCCTATTCCTTGTTTTTTTTTCTTTTCAAAATATTAAATTACAGTTAAATGGTGAATTGAAAATGAACTTAGTTTATAAGTAGGTATATGTGTTATTTACCAAACATAAAAAAGGCTACCAAAATTAAAGGTAAGATTTGATTGCAGAAATGAAAACTTGGCGAAGTTGCTACCCATTTTGAGAAAAATTAAGAAAGACGCTACCATAGATGATGTGAAGAAAAAAATTAATTCAATCAGATCCAACTACCGCCGAGAATTAAAAAAAATTGTAGCATCCAAAAGGTCTGGCGCAGGGGCAGACGATATTTACAATCCCAAAATTTGGTATTTCCCGTACCTACATTTTTTAAGAAAATTGGAACAACCTGTTGCTCTATTACAAGAATCCAATCAGTTAAACCAGGTAATATTTTATGTATATATTGTTTTACCTATTACAATTAATTAAAAAATAATTAACAGTCACGTTTTATAACTTAATAAGCGCCTTTCAGAAATGTAAAAGCAAAACTTTCGTCAATTATTTAGTATGAACCATTAGTGTAGGCGTTATAACCGAATTGTTTCGAGCTGTCCTCAATACTGTGATTTAGCCAATTTTTGATAAGTAAATGCAAATATTTATTTACAATGAATCGAGACATCAATAAAGTTGCTTCAATTCTACCTAAACCTATACCTAAAAAAGTAATAATCTTTATTAGTGTATTAAATTAAACAAGTAGATATAATCTTTATATAATATTTATTTATTCCATCAAATATTCAATAATCCTTAACGAAATTTACATGGGACGTATCTTTAATAAATCAGCACTAGGTAATTAACAACGAAATACCGATAGTTACAATAGTTTTCCTTCATTATTAAAATAATGACAAAATTTTTGTCTTATCATTTTTGCGTCTCTAGAAGGATTTCTGTTATTAGTAGGCTCTAAATCCAATAATTGCTCACTGCTTTGTGTTTCAACTTTCCAGCTTGATGTCAAGTATTGTTTCCGAGAGGTTTTAATCAAGTAATTATGTAAGTAGCAACATGTTGCTACTATTAATGCAGCTTTACTGGGTTCGAAATTGATGTTTTTTTGGAAAACTCCGAATTTTGTGCGTAGTATCCCAAAAGTGCATTCAACAACAGAACGAGCACGAGAGAGTCTGTAGTTAAATGTTTTTTGTTCATTGTTACAAGCATATTGAGGATAAGGCTTCATCAGATTTTCACCTAATGCAAAAGCCTCATCCCCAATTAAAACAAAGGGGAAAATATCTGATGTACTCGGTAATGTGCCTGGTTGTGGTAAGAATAAGCTTCTTTGTTGATATAATTCCCAGAATTTTGTGTAGAATAACACTTCACCATCAGAAACTCGGCCATTCGCTCCAACATCAATCATTATAAATTCTTTCCTTGCATTTGCAAGTGCCATGAGAACAATGCTGAAATATCCTTTATAATTGTAATATAAAGAGCCCGATAGCCGTGGTTTTTGAATAGCAACATGTTTGCCGTCTAGCGCACCGAGGCAATTCCAAAATTGATATTTTTCTCCAAAATCTCTTGCAATCATTTTCCACTCCATTTCTGATGACGGTATCTGAAATTAGAAAGATTTTTTTTGTAAGTAATACTATGACAAATATTTATTGTTTACAGGAGCCACTAACATCAGAAACAGAACAAATTAATCAGGAAGGCAGTGAGCATCAACAATCAAACCAAAATAATGAAGTAAGATCATTTTCATCGATATCTGCAACACCCAAGCCATATGTATCTTCACAAAAAAAGAAAAAACTGAACTACGAAGAGTTGATAGATAGGGCATGTAGATATTTGAGTGAACCTTGCAATACCCATACTAATCAAAATGTAAATTTAACGAACCCAATTGCATTGGAGTGGTCCAACACACTAGAAAGACTAGATCCCATACAAAGACTATATGCAAAAAAAGCAATCAATGACATTTTATTCGAAGCAGAGCTTGGTAATTTAAACAGAGATTAAGTAAAAATATTTACTACATTAACACCACCTCCTCCACCACCGCCCTCATCCATGCAAACACCATCTCCTGCTTCTCTACCGTTGTCTTCACCTCAAGATACGGCTTCTGTGACCTTCAATATTAATTCGCAACATTACAGTCCATATTCAGATTCTACATTAACATCTCCGTCGCCTCCACTATCGCCCTTATCACAACAAACACTAACATCTCCTGCCGCTCAACCCTTGTATTCACTTCAACACACAACTTCGCAGACGTCACATCAAATATCATCTCAACAACATAGCGGACATACAATTAGTACTACACCATATAATTTCACATCTTTGCAAAGAGGCACGCCTTCACAAATAATTTTAAATGCTAACTATAATCTAGATCAACCATTTCAAATACCTGCTTCCACTCCAAAGGAATACATATTACATATTCCAAATGATCCCAATATCACACCATCTCCATCACGTTATCAAAATAAAAGCAATAACATAGTTTCACTCTTTTCTCATTTTAAACCTTAATTTTTAAATTAATTAGGACCTGAGGGTTGACCGCAGTTACTAACATGATTATGAAAAAATTGTTGTAATAATTTTTTTAGTCATTTACAAAATGTTTCATAATCGTATTGAGAACCGCGGTCGAACATCTGTTAAAACAATTTTGACATCACAATAACTTTGTATGTACTATAATAATTATTGCCAAGATTAAAGTGCGACATAAATATATTGAAATGTAGTTTTTATTTTTTTACTTACCTTCATATAGTCCTGTAAAACGTAAATAATTGCCCGACATGTATCCATAATTGCTTCAGAAATAGCAGCTGGTGACATGATTACTACTGAAAACTTCATGTCTTCAATACTTCTACCAGTAGCGAGATATCGCAACGTTGCTGCTAGCTTTTCTTCGGGAGTTATTGCTTTTCGCATACATGTATCTTGTTTTTTTAGATATGGTGTTACCAAGACCAGTAACTTATCAAAACAAGCCTCTTTCATGCGAAAATAGTTTTCATAATCTTTGTCCTCTTTTGAAATCCGTATGTCAGTCAATAAGTTAATATGGGTATAGAAATCCCTTTTTAAAAGCCAGTCTTTTACCCAGCGTCTTCTTTTTGTACGTTTTTTACACAAAATTGCAATCAAAATTGCAGCACAGGCCTTTTTCTTATGATTATCCATCCTTTCCCTCCGAAAGTTTGGGTTTGACTGACGATCAGTCAGCATGAGCGTGTAATGTCCAAATTATTCCATCATTCAAACCTGAGTCATGATTGATCGAACTGATTGACGCTTGCCTAGGCGTGTAATGGGCGTCTTAAGCGTCAACGTGGTCAACGTCATATCGACCAATAAAAAGTGTGCTCACGACTCGTGCCGGTAACTATACATATTTCTAACACCAAACTATCTATGAATAATCAAGAAATGAATTATTAGCGTCTAGTAAAATGAAGCGTCATTTAAAATTAAATAATATTTCTTTCATGGCAAGATAAGAAAAAGTGCGAGGGAAATGGATATTATTCCATCTCGCTTCCTTATAGCCGCCAAGGCCGTCTACGTCAGATGGGGTGTGACACAAAAATCTTATACTTTTTCTCACCTAATCCGCCGAATTCGTACCGTTCGATAAAGAACTTCGTTCCAAAACATGTGCACAAAATTAAAGGACAAAACCACTGAGGCGTTTTGTGTATTTACTACTTCTAGAATCCGATAAACTTATATTTATAGCTACGCTACATCTATTATTATAGTTTTAGTTACAATGGGTCGGCTAAACCGGGGAAGGACCACGCTCTTTCAGAATACCAGCGTAAATTAACAGCTTAATGCATATGTGTTCCGTATCACCCTACAAACCGGAGACCCTTTTTGCTGGTACAAAGTAGAATGCATCGTTTCTTTAGTCCTAAGGAGTGACATGGCATTCGGTTTGTTCTTTAATCGAGGATAGATGTAAGGGTTTGTGGGTCACAGTATTCAATTACCATCAAGTGAACTGTGTGCTCGTTTGTTGTGTATGTACCCTTAATCAGAAACAAATTCAAGCATCATACCCGAAGGCTGTCCCTTCCAGCTGACGTCATCAATATTTGATTAGTCAAAATGGCGGCATCACTCGCTCGCTCCGCGTTGGCGGCAGGAACATTACCCTAAAACGAAACACATCAAAATTTAGTACAAAATTCTAGTAGTAGCAAATTTTATTATAATAATTTTATTTCCTTTTGTAAACAGAAATCTCACTTAAATTATACCTTCATATGAATAATTGAAGTAATGCACAATTATCATGATAACATCTCATCAATCATATTTCTTTACAGTTTTACACAAGCTTTCTTCACTTTAGTAACATTGTGATTGAAACTCTGGTACACTACCATAATATTATACCAAAAAAGTAACGTTACAAGCAAAAAAATTGTAGCTCAAACATACCTCTTTAAAAAACTCTGCGAACTCTGGAAAGTCTTCCAGTCCGAACTGATTGGACAGTTCGAAGGATGCTTTGGACTGAGCCACTAGCGTCTGTATCTCTTGCGTGTGCTTATCGTCTTCGTCTATAGAGCAAAGCGCCTCGGCTATAGCGAGCGCTATTGACGACGGAGAACTGTACGCACCGTCAAAACTCACTGAGCTGGACGTGTCTAAAATGTAATAGTTCGACTAATGGAAACTAGAAAAGTCACTATACACTTGACACAACGCCTTGAAAAACGACCTGTTGTTTGAGTAAGATTTGTCTCAGTTTCAAATTCTTCTCATATTGAGGAATACTCTAAAGTAAATTAAATTACCAAAAGCGCCGAAAAAATAACAACAAAGGTCTGTCCCTGACTTGTGACCTGAACTGTGTTTACATCTTTTTAAGAGTTCATGATCATTAGATGATTTATTAGTGATTATTATTTATTTTGTTATAATTGTTTTTTCCTTGGTTTAAATTTTCAACAATGAAAACTGAACACGTTTATAACATTTTTAAAGTTTGTCATATTTGTTATATATAAGATTTAGATTTCATCATCATCATCATTACAGCCCTTCACAAGTCCACTGGTGAACATAGGCCTCCCTCAAGGAATGTTAGAAAGTACGGTCCCGAGCCACCTGCATTCATAGACTTTCTGCATGGCTAACCAGTTCGTCACTCCATCTAATGGGTAGTCGCCCTATAATACGCCTACCGGTACGAGGCTGCCACTCGAGAACCTTTTTTACCCATCGGTTGTCAGAGCTATAAGGACGGCCCATTGCCACTTCAGTTTACTAATCCGTTAGGCTAGGTCGGTCACTCTAGTCAAGCTTTAGAATTGTTTATAATAATCCCAATATAGATTGATACACTTAGTCTAATAGGATGCAACTACTGCACCAAAGAACCATCGAGTTATTAAAAATCGGTTAATTGCATGTGTGTTATTGGTTGTTTGTGTTGTGTGTTATGTGTTAATCGGTTAAGTGCAAGACAAGCATAAGGTTGTACTCCGCTATATTATGTATGATATTTTCTTTAATTTTGAATTTTTCAGTATGAAAATTTTTCAGAATTGAGAATTAATGTTAGGGCTGAATCTGAATGACAGGGTGAG